>JBBGZY010001334.1:1200000-1800000 GCA_037952925.1 Lithobates clamitans | reverse complement strand
TGTCTGCACTGATAAAGGACACACTGGACACTGCCTTCTCCATGCACTCCTCCCTCCCTGTCACTGACTATCACACTGACAAGTGCATGGTCAAGGGATTTTGCACTGTGGTGAGTGGAGCCTGAGGTGGAACTGAGAGGCTAGTTCACCATCAGGTCTGCTTTGCTTTTGATTGACAGTATATGGCAGAGGGCAGATCCATAGCCGCTATTCAGTACAATAACGGCTTTTGAATCCGCCCACTGCCTTATTGCTGTTAATAAGAAGTAAAGCGGACCTGATGGAGGTCTAGTTTCTCAGTTCTCCATCAAGCTCCACCCTTTCAGTAACAAGTAATTTTTTAAACATGGGCATTTCCATATTTGGGTAATGACAGTATCTCTGTTTACATATAGTATTGATCTGGAGAGTATCCCTGTCGACAGCTAAATGGGCAGAGGGTACCCAGATAGCAAGCAATTGAGCTGCAAGTTTAAAAATGACTTGCTAAGCTATTGCTAGACTTGCCAGGCTTCACAAGATTGTTGCACAATTGCAGCAAGTCTGCATTGCATGACTCCACATCAACTTTCTTTGCAAACATTCTGCAAATCTGCTGCAAGTTCTGGTTCAGTTATATTGTGCAATAGTCATCCCACCACAGGGGTCACTGTGGCTGAATTTTCATGCTGAAGACTTGCAGAACTCTTGCTGTAGACTCACCACTGCAATTTTGCTCTTGCTAGAGACTTGCCATGCAAATTTACCACAAATTGGAAAAGTGTCAACTAGAACTTGTGTTTCAAGTGCTCTCCAAGTGTACTTGCCAGTGAAAATGTGCAGCAAGTTAAGACAATTTAACACTGCCACAAATCTGTGGCAAGTTATCCTTGCTATCTGGGTACAGCTCTAGCTCTGTGCGGGAAGTTCTCCCATGACAGCTTCCCAGCAGAGGCACGGCCCACTCTGATTACTGGCATATTTCCTTTACACCAGCTCAAGGGTGAACTCAATTATCAACAGTTTTTTTTAAATTGGTTAAACTAGATTCACTAGTGTCCTTTTTCAACCTAATTCCTAGCACACACGATCAGAAAATTGGCCGAAAAATACCGCTTTTGAAGCGATCGTACGATAATCTGATCGTTAGTACACAGCTTTTCGAGAGCAGAACACGACAGTTCATCCGAAATTATCCAAAGGGACATACTATCTCAAATCATATGATTTTCATTTAATCAGTACAGTGTTCTCCAAAAAATCGGAAGAGCAAGGCTACGCATGCTCGCAAATTAAAGAATACAGTACAATACAATACAACACATTTCCCTTCATCTTAACCTGGTACTACCCTTCTTGGTCCATAAAGACCAGGTGGGCTTCGTCCCAGGATGTCAGGCGGGGGACAACACCAGGAGAGTCATCAACCTAATTGACATCGTTAACAGACAAAAAACAGAGGCGCTCCTGCTGAGTTTAGACGCTGAAAAAGCCTTTGATAGGCTCAGCTGGCCATTTCTGTTCTCGACCCTTGAGCACTTGGGTTCAGGGGGCCGTTCCTTCGGGTGATTAAACACTTCTATGCAACCCCATCCGCATCTATTAAAACGCCCTTTGAGGCGTTCCCCCCCCCTTTTCCCATCTCGAATGGGACCAGGCAACGATGTCCGCTCTCTCCATTGCTTTTCGCCCTGTGCATCAAACCCCTGACAGCCCAGATCAGACAAGACTCCAACGTTAGTGGGATTATGGTTAGGGGACGCGAATTTAACGTCTCACTATTTGCAGACGATATATTCCTGACCTTGACGGGACCACGCACAACCCTCCCTAATCTTCATAGGCTCCTGGAGGAATTTGGATCCCTGTCGGGTTACAAAATGAATTCCGCTAAATCGGAAGCCTTGCCAATTAACATATCCTCTTCGGAGGTACGCCATCTCTCTGACAATTTCCCCTACGCTTGGAAGACACATGCCATTAAGTACCCAGGAGTGCACCTCACCCCCCCACTACGAATTGCTATGCGACGCAAATTTTAGACCCCTATTTGCGCAAATCAGGTCCCTTCTGTCTAAATGGAGACACTACCCAATATCTTGGTTCGGAGGTATAGCCTCGATCAAAATGACCATATTGCCTAAAATACTGTATTGCTTTATGACCCTCCCAGTTCCCATCCCACTAGTTCAACTTAGGAAACTCCAGACTGATCTCTTAAACTTCACATGGAACTACAAACGGCACCGCGTTTCTCGCTCGATACTCTATACCTCCCGGAACGAGGGTGGTCTGGCCTTCCCAAACCTCCTTCGCTATTACTATGCTAGCCATTTGAGAGCAATCACATCCTGGGTCACCCTCCCGGCCTACAATAGATGGACCCAAATAGATAAATTATGGATAGCCCCCATCCACCCGAACAACTTATTGTGGAACACAAATGCTGATGTCCCCTCCACCTCTCTATTACATACCATGAACCTACTGCTGTCCATTTGGAAACAACTGAACTGTGTTAATCCCCTCCAATCTGAGGCCTCCTAAGTCACAGCCTTTCTCATAACCCTAAATTACCCAATAGTTTAACCTACCAAATGATTTATCCCTGGTTACAGAAAAATCTTTTCCACTTCGGATATCTAGTAAACCCGGTAACCATGGTATTACTACCCTTCACCAACTTAGAGCCAAGCACAACCTCCCTTCGGGTACCTTCACATACAGCAATATGCCCTCACTATCGCTTCGACACTACAGTTCTCCATGCTTTCAGGCCCCTCACGGAGAGGTCTGACCTCGGATATCTACAAAATTCTAAACTATAGTGATAGACTCTCCTTGGGGAAACATAGCTACATGCGCAAGTGGGAAGACTCTCCCCTGCACAATGGAGAGCTGTATGGTTCTGTGCGGCCAAAAGTTCCATATGCACTCTTTACAAAGAAAACACTTATAAGGTGCTTTACGGTTGGTACCTAACACCGTCTTGCTTATACGCTACATACCCATCGGCCTCGGACCGCTGTTGGAGGTGTCTCTGTGACCAAGGCACACTATTCCATGTTTACTGGAGCTGCCCAGCTCTCCCGCCCTACTGGAGCTCGGTGCGGGACATTCTCCATCAGCTGTTGGAGGTGGATATCCCCCTCTCCCCTAAGCTGTTCCTACTGGGTCTTCTCCCTCCCAATCTCCCCGAACTAGCAAAAAAAACTCGCCACGCATATCCTCACGGCGGCAAGGTGCTTAGTGGCATTACCCTGGAAGAATCGACACCACCCAACTCTCTCAAATTTCTACGCCAGAATTAAAGATGTAGAGCTCATGGAGTCTATGTCGGCCCGACTAGAAAATTGCATGGCCAGACACACAGCAATATGGGAGAGCTGGTATCTTCGGGTGGAACCCTCTTGACTGAGCAGGATCCTCGAGTAACGAGTCCAGCTGGTTGGAACTACACTCCTCTACACTTTTCCTCCTCTTTCTTTCTTTTTTACTATGCCCCCCTTTTTTTAGATACAGTCAGGTCCATAAAGATTGGGACAGCAACACAATTCTAAAGTTTTTTGGCTCTATACACCACCACAATGGATTTGAAAAGAAACGAACAAGATGTGCTTTAACTGCAGACTTTCAGCTTTAATTTGAGGGTATTTACATCCAAATCAGGTGAACGGTGTAGGAACTACAACAGTTTGTATATGTGCCTCCCACTTTTTAAGGGACCAAAAGTAATGGGACAATTGGCTGCTCAGCTGTTCCATGGCCAGGTGTGTGTTAGTCCCTTATTATCCCATTTACAAGGAGCAGATAAAAGGTCCAGTGTTTATTTCAAGTGTGCTATTTGCATTTGGAATCTGTTGCTGTCAACTCTCAATATGTGATCCAAAGAGCTGTCACTATCAGTGAAGCAAGCCATCATTAGGCTGAAAAAACAGAGAGATAGCAAAAACATTAGGTGTGGCCAAATCAACTGTTTGGAACATCCTTAAAAAGAAAGAACGCACTGGTGAGCTCAGCAACACCAAAAGACCCAGAAGACTACGGAAAACAACTGTGGTAGATGACCGAACAATTCTTTCCCTGGTGAAGAAAACACCCTTCACAACAGTTCGCCAGATCAAGAACACTTTCCAGGAGGTAGGTGTATGTGTGTCAAAGTCAACAATCAAGAGAAGACTTCACCATAGTTAATACAGAGGGTTCACCACAAGATGTAAACCATTGGTGAGCCTCAAAAACAGAAAGGCCAGATTAGAGTTTGCCAAACAACATCTAAAAAAGCTTTCATAGTTCTGGAACAACATCCTATGGAAAGATGAGACCAAGATCAACTTGTACCAGAGTGATGGGAAGAGAAGGAAAGGGATGGAGAAGGAAAGGAACTGCTCATGATCCAAAGCACACCACCTCATCAGTGAAGCATGGTGGTGGTAGTGTCATGGCGTGGGCATGTATGGCTGCCAATGGAACTGGTTCTCTTGTATTTATTGATGATGTGACTGCTGACAAAAGCAGCAGGATGAATTCTGAAGCGTTTCGGGCAATATTATCTGCTCCTATTCAGCAAAATGGTTCAGAACTCATTGGACGGCGCTTTACAGTGCAGATGGACAATGACCCAAAGCATACTGCAAAAGCAACCAAAGAGTTTTTTAAGGGAAAGAAGTGGAATGATATGCAATGGCCAAGTCAATCACCTGACCTGAATCCGATTGAGCATGTATTTCACTTGCTGAAGGCAAAACTGAAGGGAAAATGCCCCAAGAACAAGCAGGAACTGAAGACAGTTGCAGTAGAGGCCTGGCAGAGCATCAACAGGGATGAAACCCAGCGTCTGGTGATGTCTATGTATTCCAGACTTCAGGCTGTAATTGACTGCAAAGGATTTTGCAACCAAGTGTTAAAAAGTGAAAGTTTAATGGATGATTGTTAATCTGTCCCATTACTTTTGGTCCCTTAAAAAGTGGAAAGCACATATACAAACTTTTGTAATTCCTACACCGTTCACCTGATTTGGATGTAAATACCCTCAAATTAAAGCTGAAAGTCTGCAGTTAAAGCACATCTTGTTTGTTTAATTTCAAATCCATTGTGGTGGTGTATAGAGCCAAAAAGATTAGAATTGTGTCGATGTCCCAATATTTATGGACCTGACTGTATACAGTCTATGCATTTACAGAAAAATTTTCTTCCTCATGGTATGTTCAACTGATGACCAGGACCTGCATAAAGGCCAATAGGAACTGCCACTGTGTTGGGCACACGCTCTCTGATGCCGCGTACACACGACCGGACTTTACGGCATACTTTGCCCGGCAGACTTTGACGGACTTTACAACGGACTTTCCGAATGAACGGACTTGGCTACACACGATCAACCAAAGTCCGACGGATGACGTACGACCAGACTAAAACGAGGAAGTTCATAGCCAGTAGCCAATAGCTGCCTTAGCGTCGGTTTTTGTCCGTCGGACTAGCATACAGATGAGCGGACTTTTTGACCGGACTCGAGTCCGTCGGATAGATTTGAAACATGTTTCAAATCTAAGTCCGTCAAACTTTTGAGAAAACAAAGTCCGCTGGAGCCCACACACGATCGAATTGTCCGACTAAATCCGGTACGCCGGACTAAGTATGCCGTAAAGTCCAATCGTGTGTACGCGGCATTAGAGCCGAACCTCAATCCTGGTCAGTCAACCAGCTAAGCCTTAGGTTTGATAATTGCAGGATGCACTCACGCTACATACAAAATATTCAATTATAAAAAAAAACAATACAACACATTTCATCACTTCCGAAGTTGTATTCTGTCGTAAAAGAATTTTCATAAGTTAGGTAACCTTTATTTTCAATATGAGACTAGCTTGCAATAAAAAAAAAGGGGTGATCGTTTGTCCGATATTCTCCTCACATGTACAGTGCAAGGCTTAACTATATAACTATGTAAGAATTGCGTTAAAGTGCAGTGTTAGAACTACCTGACTTTGTCACGCAAGTTGATAATATTTCTGAAATTGGTGCAAATGCCTACCTGAACTTGGCGCAGGTACCTGCTTACATAAAACCTAGTGCAGTGTTGACAAGCAAAAATGTATAAGTATATGGAGTACACATAATATTGGTCAAATCCAGTGAGAATACAATAATGAGTATTGAGTGAAAAAACAATAATAAACATTAATTAAAGTCAGTCAACAGTTCCAAATATGTGTAAAAATAAAGAACAATCCAACGTATAAAAAAAACAAGCAAAAGGGTCATGTACATCGACAAGACACACTACCCAAGGAACAGTGAATCCAAAAAAGAGAAGACAGGTGAAATTCGAGCATTAATAGAAGGTGCATCCGTGGCTCCTAAATCACTCAGTGATCCACCACCATCAGTGTAGCAGACATGCTTACCAGAGTAGTTGCTTCTAGATGTACTACTAGAAGCAACCAAAAATCAAAAGCTTTCCCCTCCTGAACCTCAAAGCTCAGGTACCATTTCTTTATTATGAACCCAATAGCTACAGTTTAATTCTGGTATTTCGATTTTTGCTGCTTTTGTAATCCTTATGTACACAACTATGCCTGAGTACCTTATGAATGAACTCCCCTCTGCATCTGCCTTCCATTACTCAAACATGCCCGAGTGAAGACCAATGAAATCATAATCAACATTCTTTTTTCTGAACGGAACGTATGAACTCTCAACAATTGCAGGATTTCTGTAGGCCACTCATTATTTAATTGGTTTAGTTTTAGTTTGGATGGGATGGATGATAGCTGTGTATGTCTGATTGTGGTGAACACCGGTGTCTCAGTTAAGACTTTCTTGTCTTAATTTTAATTAAATGTGTTGGAGGAGGGTATTCATATTCTTATTATACACTATATGTACATATTTTTCTATTTTGGTGGATATTTAAATAAAGATCAATAGTTTGTAAACCTATGAATCCTCTTTGAAGAATACCTTTGGGAACCCCTTTTTCCCGTCTTTTTTATATATGTCTTTGTATTCAGAGGATCAACCTTCCTGGAGCTTTATACTTATTATTTCCAGGTAATGGTTACCAATCAATATTTTTCTACCCATCGTTATATTCAGTGAGACCACATCCTGAGACCAATTACTGTAGGACTCTTTCTGGATGAGCTTCAGTTTGCTTCTTTTCCTTTTTTTTTTCTACAAAGCAATGGTAACCTCTAAGCAATGAGCTTTTTCCCCATGTAGTCACAGAGCTGTTTCAAAAATGTTAGTATTACCATTGTATTTTTTATTTTATTTTTTGCAAATTCTTTATTTATGGCATTCAGCACCCAAAAGACAACAGAAATGCGATGACACAGAGACCATTGTATTTTTTGCAGCAGAAACAAACCATTCAGGTATTCTCCCCTCTAAGGCTATGGTAAATGCTTTTTGCTTCTGATTGAATACCCTAGAAGTAGAAACCTTTGGCTTGGGGGACAAATACAGCCAACTAGCCGTTTCATGGTAGGTACAATTTATTACCAATACTTACCATAATTTTCCTTTACTGACCTATCTTCATGGCATCATCCATGGGGCAGAGTCATTCTGATGCGTGATGCTATGGAGATGTCAGGAATATTGTGTTTTTGTTGTTGTCTGTGTTCCCATTGGAGACATTTCCTGCCATTTCCCAAGTTTTGCAATAAAAAGCACTCTGGCTCATAGACAACAATAGAGACCAGGTACAAAGTAGGTAAAAATAAGCGCTTAATTTGATTGTGGCAAGACAGGCATATCAAACCCGACGCGTTTCATCCACGAGGACTTTAACTGGGGTATATGTCTGTCTGCCGCAAAGGTGCCTATATATATATAAAAATATGATTAAGAAAAATACCAGCACCTGTCTGCGCCATGTGAGGCGCCGCTTCCGGGTCTCGGGAAGATGACGTCAGTGGTATAATAAACCAATCGCGGTAAGTGTGATATACATAACCAAGCCTCAGTTTGATTAAGCCAATGAGGTAATACCAAAATCCCTAACGTCGCGCCCGCCCCTACATAGATATCAGGTGATCACCCCTTTACCAACCAGGACTATCAGTCGGGGCTCGTCATGATTCACATGACCGCCGCGGCTGAAGAGCCAATCGCTGGTAAGTTCCAGTGGAAGCCAACAGCCTATCAGGGCTCACGCACTCTGCGCGTGACATCGATCCGGACGAATGCCGGAAATAGGGGAAAAAAAGATCCGAGATACGTGGAACACATATGCGGTCCATGCCTCACATCTATCTGAACGGCTGACGGAAATAGGAACTAGTCCGTGGAGTGCAAATGCGGTCCACACATCGGGATGTATTATAACAACGGGAACGTTGAGTCAATCCCCATAGGGACAATATCCGTTAGGCGTCTCACATGGCGCAAAAAATGCTAAACTTACATGTCATCCCAAAGACCAATATCAGGTTTAAAACACAAAACAATATCCATATAATAAAAAATATGAATAAAAGACACTATTTCCTTATCTAATACTGGTAACTTGCAACGCCAACAGGATGGGAAATAAAATTATCAGAAAAAATTTAATTAATAAAATAGTTAATAATATTGGAGATACTGCATAGCTAGGAGAAGACACCTCTCATGTATGATAATCTAATTGGAAGAAAGTAAGTCAAAGTGTGAACCTCTTGTGTTATAATCACAGTAGTTCTCCTATGAAGTTAATCATTAGTACAAAAAGGAATATGAGTGTGGGCTGATCTCCAATGTGACCTATTGATCCTCAAAACCTCAAAAATAAGATTGAAAATGTAAAACTAAACCAGGAGTAGGGAAGAATAAGACATACATCTACTTTAGGACCGGTTAATGAATGCATTTATGTCCCAATCAATATTGAGACCAAATGGCGAATAACATTTTAATTGATGAATCCAGAATGTCTCTAATTTAGACACGCCCCTCTTAAGGGATTCACCCCTCCAGTGTGGAATGAATTTATCAATAACTTGGAACCGGGACCCCATTGGATTCTGAATGTGGCACAGCAGAAAGTGTTTGGGGACACTGTGGTTTGTAAGGCCCTTTTTTATATTAGCTATATGCTCATTTGCTCTAACAGAAAAAGTGCGGATAGTGCGGCCCACGTACTGTTTTCCACATGGACACGTGATCAAGTAGACCACGTATCGCGTTTCGCACGTCAAAAAGTGTTTGATCTGATATTCCCTTCCTGTGGAAGTAGAAACAAACGTCTCGATTTTCTTTCGTCCGCAAACGTTATGTAAACAAACGTTACAACGGCGGCAAGGGAAAAACCCTTTCATGTTATGGAAGAAACATCGAACAACAGGAGGGTCAATAGTGTTAGGAGCAATCTGACTTTTTATAGACGGGGCCCCCCTGTAGATGACACCACCCCGTTCTGGGAGCAGGGGGCCCAATATCGGGTCATTTTTTAAAACCCTCCAATGTCTTGATATAATTTGTTTGATTTGCTTGTGTTGTACGGAAAAACTTGTCATAAGGGACCATTTATGTTTGTTATCTTGTACCCGTTTGGACTGGCCAACTAACAATGAATCTCTGTTGATCAGGGAAACATTTCTATTGGGTCGTAGCCTTTGTCAACGAATCTGGATCTTAAAATCTGTGCCTGATATAAATAGTCAGAGAGGTTGCTACAATTGCGCCTAATCCTGGTGAACTGGCTACGTGGTACAGATTTCAACCAGGTAGCATGATGGCAACTGTCGACCGGAATGTGACCATTCCGGTCGGTTGGTTTAAAAAACGTTTTAGTTGCCAAATGATCATTAACTGCAACTATCTCTAAATCAAGAAAGTGGATAGCGGAAGCACTGACCTCGTACTTCAGCTCAATTCCAATATCATTGTCATTTAACGTAGACAGAAAAGCATGTAAGGATTCCACATTTCCTCTCCACAGGAGGAGAATGTCGTCTATGTACCTGGCCCAAAGAACTAACTCCGGAGGGTCCAGGGCATAGACGACATCCTCCTCCCATCGGGCCATAAAAATATTGGCCAAAATCGGGGCGAACTTAGCGCCCATGGCCACTCCCTTCTGTTGGATAAAGAAGTCACCATTGTACCAAAAATAATTATGTTTGGTAGCGAACCTCAACAGATCCATAATGAATCTTTGTTGGGTTCTTGGAATAGACTCTTCTCTAGATAAGAAGAGTTCAACTCCTAGATTATGAGGTATACAGGTATATAGCGACGTAACGTCAGCTGTGACCAAAAGTAAGTCTTTACTGTAAGTAACACTATTCAACTTAGCCATAGTATCCTTGGTATCCCTTAAATACGATGGCACAGATTGTACAATGGGTTGGAGGAAAAAATCTATATATTTCCCTATGCGGGAGGTAATTTAAGGTATCAGAACAAGAGGATCAGAACGATAGCCAGGCAACTAGCATTTTTTAAAGCCCAGCAATGATACCTTCTATGGTTATAATAACAGGTTTCTTTCATTCACCCTGGAAAATGCAGGAAAATGTACGGTCACACAGCCCTCATGGGGAAAGGAAGGACCCCAGATATCCCAGGAACCAGTCATAATTGACATGAGCTATGGCTAATTGACATGAGCCATAGATGGCAAAATTAAATTAGTTTTATTGATTTAAAACCTAACTCTTGGCACCACTACCCTAACAGATGTTTACAGGCCAGTTATATAATGCACCTACTTCTTATCAGATATTCTCCTGGTGATGAGTAGTTCTGACTTGATTAAATCAGCACCGCTCTCTGCACCATTACACTGCAAGTGCGGGGCACTGTGGTGACAACCCCTCAGGGTGCAAGTTCATGACGCCTGGCATGAAAAGTATGTATAGTCTTTTAGGCTGTGTCATTCAACACCAAAGACTCAGGACATCTTGTGGCTGAAATAAGTACTGCAGGGGGTAGCTTTGACTTGCTGAAGAAGATGCATTTTTTATTTTATTACATCCTTGGGACTTTCATTTAACAGAAAAAAAAATTATGCAGAGTTGGATTTTAAAATGGCATTGTTATTGTAATTTGGCTTGTTTCTGATATAAAAGTATTGTTCTTTTAACACAGCACTGAATTTGTCACATGGAATTATAAGTGGTACATGTTATTGTTCCTGCAACATGTTCCTATAACATGCAACTTAATCTCTCTTAGTGTAGTTTTTTGCCCATGTAATTTGGCATTGCATGACACATTAGTTACTCATGTGAAATGACATTTTTGTAGAATAAGTAATTTTACAGAGGAAGTTCAGTGTATTATTCCATAATGCTGCACTTGACGCCTAGCAACTAAGTGGAACTGAGCTAAAGTAGAACTTTTTTTCATTTTGGATAGAGTAAGGCAAGATTATAAATCCAGTCAGCTTTTTTTTCTATCTGTGTTCCCGTTGGGGAGATTTCTACGCACTACCTGTCCCATAGCCAAAACAGAAAGTGGGAGGAAATCCCTTCAGGGTCACCAGAACTAATGTTCCTATTGAAAGATTGTTTCCTCTAATACAGTTCTGGGGATAACTTTGGGATTTTCTTTCACTTTCTTTCTTTTTTTTTTTTTTTTGATCAGAAGGAATGTTTATTTAATTATTATCACAGTAGCAATACAAAAAAAGGTTCACGAGCTCCAACCATAGACAAACCAGAAAATATAAACAACAAAAATGACATAAGGTACATAGTCAAGTATAAATAATCCAGATAACATATCTCAGCAAAAATCTACATTTTAGAGATGCTATCCAGCATTTTCTCATTTTGTCCTCCTAACCACAAGGGGTAAAGAATAAGGGAGAGGGAAGGAGAAGGGGGGGGGGGGTATGTGCATAGATGGGAGATTGGGACAGGGGAAGAAGGGAAGGGGAATGAAGGGAAGAGGAATAAAGGGAAGGGTGGGAGGGAGGATGGGGGAGACAAGAATAGGATGCAGAAACCACAGCACAAAAAAAAAAAGAAAAAATAAGTAGAGGTGATCCAGCCCCTAAATATCTCCCAGAAGGGTGACACGGAGCATTAATATTTTATTTCGCTTTCAGTTATAACAGTGTGTATGACAAATAGGAGGAATTCTGTTATAAAACTGCATGTATCGCTGAATCCAGACTGAACAGATGCATTATTTTATTGGTATTTAGGAAAACAGAATAAAGTAAATAGATTCAGCACTAAGAAACTATTTACTCACTGGAAATACCTGGCTCAGACATGACTGTCAGTTTTACAGCCAAGTCTACATAATGTGGAAAATGTAAGCATGGATTTTGTGTGCCGGTATACAATGGACAACACATTCAAACTTCTGTTTGTGCTCGTCAAAAAACAAAAACATTGTCAACTATGGGCTGCCCTCTATTAATAGGCTTTATTTTTTTTTATTGCTGTGATGACGATCCCATAAAATGTTACAATGGTATTATGCTGCCATCTAGTGCTGACCCATAAACTGCTACGCATTGCCAGGCTCCTTCTCACCTTAAAAATCTTCACATTGTTTGGGGAACAACATGCTAACCTATTAAACAGTACTGCAGCACAGTCATCTAATATATCAAGTGAATATATCCCTGCCATTTGTATCCCAAAACAGAAAAGTCCTATTTTGACCAGCTCCAAAGAGGTGCCTGTTAAAAAATACAGTCTAACCAGACTACCAAATCACTTTTGTTAATGATGATAATTTCATTAGGAACACACACCTAACCCTTCTGCCTCAGTTTGTGGGACCCAAACGTGTAATGCACTGCCCTTTAAACCTGAACAAGCAAGCACAGGGCTAAGTTCTTGTTATATCCTCTTGGTATATCCTTGTAGCCAGAGTTCATTGAGCCAGCTTATCCCACTACCAGATTCTCCAAAACAAACAGGCAGCTCTTGTATGTTTTTAGTCAGCAGTCAGCCTATTCTCCAAGCAGTAGGCTATCACAACGAAGGTGAGTTTAAACAAAAACGTCCATAAATGGATGTGAATGTCCAACTACACAGGAGGTGTAAGTACTCCAAGGGGTGGGGGTAATCTGATGGTTGTCAGAAGTCACCTTGCATCTAAAACGACTTCCCAGCAGGATGAGCCAATCAGAAGAAATGCAAAAAAGACTCTTACCAAATCCCGTGGATTCCCGTGTCAGCGACAGGGAATCGCATGCGCAGTTTGTCACCAATGACATGGAATGGAGGGTCTGGAATCGCCAATCCTTTGGGTTGTGGTCTGTATAGATCTCCGAAGGCAACCGGATGGATCCTCACACCGAACAGCCAAAGCGTGGATCCGAAGTTTCCAAAAGGACACCAAAGGGGCGGTTGGAGGTAATGGGCCTCATGCAGTAAATGTGAAGACAAAAAGAATATGCCTCCGCATAGTGCAGGTAAAAAAGGGTGTTTTTATTGAGAAAACAACCATAAACAAATAAAAACGTGATCACGATGCATAAAAACAAAAGGGCAACATGGAGGGTGGTATATAAACCCGACGCGTTTCGACCTAGGGGTCTTCAACAGGGGCATAGACCACCCACTCCAGGTTGCCATATATATATAATAAAAAGTATCAAGAGAGGACCAATCACAGTGGGGGAAAAACAAGGCATTTCATTGGGTGGGTACAATCACATGACATGCTTGTATAACTAACCATGAGGTTCATACATGGTGTTTGTAAATAAATAGATAACATTGGGATGGAAAAAGGGGCAACTGTGGAGAAATCAGCCCAGCAGAGAAACAAATAACTAAAAACTCTGGCTAGTGATGAAAAAGGAATTCGTCTTTAAACCTGGTAAAAAGTCTCTCCTCTGCTGACAGTACAGCGTAATGTACCGCCCTGCCAGCTAGAGGAGCCAATCACAAGTACATGAACAAAGGATGATAGATAGAGCAGCCAATGGGCGGCTATGTACAAGCCGACCTTTGTTCTTACACATCAGAGTGTCAAGCCCGTGGAGGGAATGACGTCACGTCCGTAGGCGTGTCCGGCGTCTCCCTCCCACGTGACTAGCTCGACCAATCAAAGAGCAAGCGTCCAACCCCACTCTGCTGCTCGTACCATCCGTACACAGCAGAGGGGTATGACGTAGCCCTGCGGACACAACAGGCGTCTCAGCACTGAAGCATCACCACGGACGGATGCTCAGTGCGGCCAAATGGCGTCACGGATCAGTGTATAAAAAATATATAATAGGGCAAAGCAGATGCCGATAACCCGGAAATGAACATGGGGGTTATATGGACAGGAACAACTAATGTATTGGGGACACAAATTGTAAGATATATTAAGATGGAAAACGTCTAAATAAAATAAATAAATAAAAATGTGAAGAGGTGACCTGAATATCTCACAAGTATCACTTGTGATCCCTATGTGTTAAAAGTGGTTATAATAGACCACAGAGGTCAAATTTAAATAAACAAATTTCTAATGTGTAAATAAACATCTAGGGAACACCTAGGGTACACCTAGATGGTTTAAATAAAACATTTTGTAGAAAATAAAACTATGGGAATATTGGAAAAAAGGGGTGCATGTGTGAAAAAAGAGAAATCAAGATTGATTAATAAAGGAGTTGAGGTCCCACTCCACGTTCAAGCCAAACGGGAAATAGGACCTCAACTTCCATATCCAGTAGGTCTCGAGGCGTGAAACCCCTCGAAGCCGGGATTCTCCTCTCCAATGTGGGACAAATTTGTCGATCACCTGGAATAGAGTCCCTGTCGGGTCTTTGTTGTGGCATTCCAAATAGTGACGGGGTACTGTATGTTTATTCTTGCCTTTCTTGATGCCTGCCACATGCTCGTTGACTCGTATAGAAAAAGTCCTGATGGTACGGCCGACATACTGTTTGCGGCAGGGGCAAGTAATCAGATAAACAATGTATTGTGAAGTGCAAGTTGTAAAATGTTTCATCTGGTACGTAAGGGAAGTGACCGTAGATTGGAAGGTGGTACTTTTTTGTCTACCTCGGATGTTGTGGAGGCAGACATTACATCTACGGCAGGGATAATAGCCCTGGCATTCCTGAAAAAAGGATACTTTTTTGGGGGGATCTATTATATTCGGAGCAATCTGTCCTTGAATGGACTGTGCTCCCCTGAATACAACAGCCACCCTTTCGGGAAGAACTGACCCAAGAAGATTATCATTTAGAAGCACTTTCCAATGTTTCTTAAATATAGCTTTTACTTGTTTGGACTGAATGGAATGAGTGGTGAAAAAAGACCATTTGTACATAGGTTCAACTGTGGATTTGGGGCGTTCTATCAAGGTAGATTCTCTATCTGTGAGTAATACCTTATTTAATTCCTCATCTAGATGTTTGGGATCATAACCCTTTTCAATAAATCGATCTCTCAGAACTTGTGATTGCGACTGGAAATCAATGACAAGTTGCGCTGAAGGGAAGGGAGCTTATTATCTCTAGACAGGTGTTTCTCGACCACCTCAAAGCCAGTCTCAATACCAATGATAGAGGAATATCTTTGAGCTATAAGGCCAGCTCCACCAGTGTACATTTTTTGGACTTAGAAATATTCGTGGTGGACAAGCATCTCGAGTTCCGCACGTATTTCAAAGCCACAGACCGGAACGGATTCATTCTGCTTGACAGTTGTCATCAGGAGCAATGGCTCAAGTCTGTCCCCCGTAGCCAATTTTTGGGACTACGGCGTAATTACACTAGTGTCATTTATTTCCAGTCGCAATCACAAGTTCTGAGAGATCGATTTATTGAAAAGGGTTATGATCCCAAACATCTAGATGAGGAATTAAATAAGGTATTACTCACAGATAGAGAATCTACCTTGATAGAACGCCCCAAATCCACAGTTGAACCTATGTACAAATGGTCTTTTTTCACCACTCATTCCATTCAGTCCAAACAAGTAAAAGCTATATTTAAGAAACATTGGAAAGTGCTTCTAAATGATAATCTTCTTGGGTCAGTTCTTCCCGAAAGGGCGGCTGTTGTATTCAGGGGAGCACGGTCCATTCAAGGACAGATTGCTCCGAATATAATAGATCCCCCCAAAAAAGTATCCTTTTTTCAGGAATGCCAGGGCTATTATCCCTGCCGTAGATGTAATGTCTGCCTCCACAACATCCGAGGTAGACAAAAAAGTACCACCTTCCAATCTACGGTCACTTCCCTTACGTATCAGATGAAACATTTTACAACTTGCACTTCACAATACATTATTTATCTGATTACTTGCCCCTGCCGCAAACAGTATGTCGGCCGTACCATCAGGACTTTTTCTATACGAGTCAACGAGCATGTGGCAGGCATCAAGAAAGGCAAGAATAAACATACAGTACCCCGTCACTATTTGGAATGCCACAACAAAGACCCGACAGGGACTCTATTCCAGGTGATCGACAAATTTGTCCCACATTGAAGAGGAGAATCCCGGCTTCGAGGGGTTTCACGCCTCGAGACCTATTGGATATGGGAGTTGAGGTCCTATTTCCCGTTTGGCTTGAACGTGGAGTGGGACCTCAACTCCTTTATTAATCAATCTTGATTTCTCTTTTTTCACACATGCACCCCTTTTTTCCAATATTCCCATAGTTTTATTTTCTACAAAATGTTTTATTTAAACCATCTAGGTGTACCCTAGGTGTTCCCTAGATGTTCATTTACACATTAGAAATTCGTTTATTTAAATTTGACCTCTGTGGTCTATTATAACCACTTTTAACACATAGGGATCACAAGTGATACTTGTGAGATATTCAGGTCACCTCTTCACATTTTTATACCAGCATGTCATGTGATTGTACCCACCCAATGAAATGCCTTGTTTTTCCCCCACTGTGATTGGTCCTCTCTTGATACTTTTTATTATATATATATGGCAACCTGGAGTGGGTGGTCTATGCCCCTGTTGAAGACCCCTAGGTCGAAACGCGTCGGGTTTATATACCACCCTCCATGTTGCCCTTTTGTTTTTATGCATCGTGATCACGTTTTTATTTGTTTATGGTTGTTTTCTCAATAAAAACACCCTTTTTTACCTGCACTATGTGGAGGCATATTCTTTTTGTCTTCACATTTACTGCATGAGGCCCATTACCTCCAACTGCCCCTTTGGTGTCCTTTTGGAAACTTCGGATCCACGCTTTGGCTGTTCGGTGTGAGGATCCATCCGGTTGCCTTCGGAGATCTATACAGACCACAACCCAAAGGATTGGCGATTCCAGACCCTCCATTCCATGTCATTGGTGACAAACTGCGCATGCGATTCCCTGTCGCTGACACGGGAATCCACGGGATTTGGTAAGAGTCTTTTTTGCATTTCTTCTGATTGGCTCATCCTGCTGGGAAGTCGTTTTAGATGCAAGGTGACTTCTGACAACCATCAGATTACCACCACCCTTTGGAGTACTTACACCTCCTGTGTAGTTGGACATTTATGGACGTTTTTGTTTAAACTCACCTTTGGTTAACTATTTTAGCACCATTTCACTATTATTACCACATATATTTATTTGTACATGCGCTGCATTTCTTCCATATACTTGTTCACTGTTTTTGTCAGACTGTATGCAGCAGCTTCCATTTATTTTTATTTTTTTATTTTTTTATTTTTTGGTTAGCGCGGTGTTTCATACCTACTTATCACAATGAAGAGAGAGCACTTCTGAGTATCAGTTAAACACTGTATAGGCTTTTGCATATGTAGGCAGGCGCAGTCTATTTTCTCCACTGCAGGTGGCGCTCAACAGAAGCAGAAGTGCGGAGGGAGAGGAAGCCAGGAGGAACATGGTTCCTCTATGGTTTCTTGGGTCACTGGGGCAGCGATCCTGTGACTCTGGTGGCCATTTTGGGTCAGGCAGAGTCTACTTAAAACCTAGGCTCCTGGGTTTGGCATGCATTTAGCGTGTGGATAGTGCAGGGACAGGTCACCCATCTGTCAGAGACAGTATTAGCAGCAGAGAAAGGTTCCAGACGAGTAGGGAAAGTGTAAGGATCTGCCACTCTTCTTGGAAACCTCCCCACTTGGGCTTGGACTGGCCAGGCCACATCCCCCCCTTTAAGACAGATGCTCAGCTCAACTGATACACTGCTTTCATTCGTGAGTGTTCCCAGTTTAGTTTCCTTCCACCAGGTTTGTTGTGAACTGTTGTACTTTGACTTCAATACAAGTTCTTTCAATTGCATCCAGATTAAGTGTGTGTTATTGACATCCCTCCACACCACAGCTGAGACGAGTAGCGATATCTTACTACCAAGACATAAACCCAAGAATTAAGGCTCAGCCCCAACTAAAGCTCTACAAAACCTCAGGGCTCCAGGATCCAGTAGGATTGATTATGATTCTGAGAAAACAAAAAGTTTGCTTTTTCCACACCAGCCCCCTTTGCAATATGTAGGTAAGAAACCTAGGTGACACATATATACCATCCACAATCTTGCCAGGCAGTGCCTCACTGTATATAAGTGTTGTGAGATATGGGTTTACAGTGGTGGCCAAAGGGTATATTTATTTGTTGCATTATTTTTAAAATCTTTGCTTTCATGGATGATCTTTACACAGAAGAGCCTGTGGAAGAATCAGCTCATGTACAGTTCTTAATGCACACATAGCATCATAGGAATCGTGGAAATTAAATGCTGCAAGTCCAAGACAACTTAAGTAATTTGTAATTTGGAAGAAACTATACTTTTTTCTGGGCTTGAAAATTGAAGATTGACTGTAATAACCTGAATGCACAATATTTAATATTATATTCACAATATTTAAAACAAAAGTTCCTGATCTTAGTACTCTTATCAATGGCATCTGCTGGTTAAAAACTAAATTACAATTCCAGATCTCTTAGTCATAACGTAGAGAGATTTTCTAAAAAAAAATCATTTTCTAATAGGGTTTGGTTTGAATTGTTGCTTATTGCATGCTGAATGCACGTTGACAAAAATAGTATTTTGGCTTACTTGTAAAATCCTTTTCTTGGAGTACAGTGCAGGCTACAAGCTTATTAAATCTTAGACCCTGGAGTAAATGCTACCTCCATAGGTTTGGAAACATGCAAAAACAAGAAGAAAAAAAAAGGTGCAGAGACAGCCCCCTCCCTTTCCCAGCAAGCCTTGGTTTTGTAGCAGGAACAGTGAAGAAGGGCCTGTGTCCTCTACTGTACTTCAAGAAAAAGATTTTTCAGGTAATTTAAAAATCTTATTTTCCTTATTGTACAGTGCAGAACACAGACTCTTTAAATCTTTGACTCTGCCCACTGGGACATAAAAGGCAGAAAACCAAAGTGATGAATAAAGTTCAATAGCTCATGTATATTATAAACTAAGACATGAGTATGAATAGGTGAAACAATGAAGTCCCATAGTGTAAAAAGTAAAATATAAATCCAATGTGAATGGGAGATCTTCTGATCTATGATTCATCAGCATAGAAATCCTGAGTTGGAAATAGATGGAATACTCTTACCAGAACGGGTGGATTCGAATGTCAACGAGGCTTAGAGATTCAAAGGGGAGGTTGTCCTGAAGGGAGTCCCGGATCTCAAGTGACATCTCCTCTCCGCTCCACCAGTCAGGATGACGACCATCGATCAAGAGGAACCGTGAGGGAAAGATGGAGGTATCCGAATCTCGTATGGAATCCCAGGGATATGGGGGAAAAAATTAAAACGCGCCAATAGTGCAGATCAAAAGATACATTTATTGGGTCACACCAATAAGCAAAACAATTAAAAGCGTGACCACGTAGGATAAAATAAAGTGTAGGGAAAAGTGTGCCTTGCCCGATGCGTTTTGTCCAATTGGACTTCAACAGGGGCATCAAACTCTTCTCCTACACCACTAAAATATATATACTACACAAATAATACAGCCAATCAAAATCCAAGAATCTAATCACATGATAGTTTGGCTGATGATAGGGCAGAGAGGGATCAGCTGGCACCAAACATGCAAATCTAGAATCCCCCTGACCAGTGAAAGAAGGGCCCTCAACTCCTGACCAATAGCCCACTAGTTCATAGGATGCATAGGAAAATTAGTCAAACAATAGCGGTAAACACCGCGTGTGAAAAGCCAGCGAAAATAGAGTACTGGCTGCCACTGTAGGCCTCTCCTCCCAATCAGACATCCAAGAGGCTGACATGTGGGCGGCGTGATGCTGCGCCGCACTGGGATGTAAACAAAAAACACGTGACCATGTCCCTTGGCTGCGGTCATGTGACTGCAAACGTCAACACTGCGGGGATGCGTGCAGCGTGATGTCGTATCTCGCAGGAATCAAAATAAAAGGCACATGACTGCGTCACTGGGCAGTGGTTATGTGATCCCGCAGACGCCAATGACGTGCCTCTGCAGGGCGGCCCGGTGTCTTGCCGAGAAAGTTCCCTCAGCGGATAAGTTCCCCCCTGTACTGCACAGGCGCAGCGCCTGCGCAGTACGAACTACTGTCAGTCGCCGGAGATAGCCGAAGCTCAAACTTTTCAATCAGCTGTACACGGTGCCTGCGCCCTAGGTCCAGGTTCCTTCCCCACCATCCAAGTGGACCTAGAGGGGGAATCAAAAAGAGCCGAACGAAGCGAGGCCGTGCCCGAAGCGTGGCGAGCGAAGCGAGCCCGCGAGGGGCCCTCTTACAGGCGCCGTGTACAGCTGATTTTCAGCTATTCTCCTTCGGCTATTTCCGCCGAATCCTACTGCGCAGGCGCAGCGCCTGCGCAGTAGAGGGGGGTCCTTATCCGCCGAGCGGAACTTTCTCGACAGAACACCGGCCTAGACAATACGCCGGGAACGTAACGTCACAGAGGCACGTGTCCACGCTGCAAGCCTCGGCCGGGTGACACCCGGAAGCTGCCGCAAAAACTCACCCACCACACTCAGGTGACACCCGAGCAAGACCACACGATTGACAGTATTTCTAAAAGAAGTGGACATGGCCACATAAATTGTATATAGCGATATCAAAGATACCAGAATACGCTATCACATCCTGTCCACAAACAATCTGCAAAATGACAAAACAAAAAAATGAAGAAAAAATATAAAAGGTAAATGGACATAGAGCCAGTGAAAAAATTAAAAACACATATAAATGGCATGTATGAAATACATAACACATAATTGCATAAATCATATATATAAAATACATGGCCCATAGTTAGAATTATTGGCAAATATAAACAAAAAATATTAAAACGTCATCCCTAACCTTTAAAAACTGCCGAATCTGAGAGAATGTGAAATATATGAAACATAGAATCTAGAGTCCAAGGGGCAATTAGAACCCATAGACAATAGAATAAAATCGCCAACCCGAAAGCTACCTATTTTATAGGGAAAACTGATATATAGTGTGGAAACGCTAGGCCTGATTGATAAAGGAGTTGATGTCCCACTCGGCATTCATCCCGTATGGCAAATAGGACCGCAGCTCAAATATCCAATAAGTCTCAAGTCTAGAGACGCCACGAACACGAGATTCGCCCCTCCAGTTGGGGATGAATTTATCGATCACTAAAAACTGTGTGCCAGTAGGGTCTCGATTATGATGTATCGAATAATGTCGTGGGACTGTATGATTAGTCTTGCCCGCCTGGATGTTTGTAAGGTGCTCACCTACTCGAACAGAAAAAGTTCTTTTAGTACAGCCCACGTACTGTTTTTTGCAGGGACATGTTACGAGATACACTACATACTGAGTGGCACAGGTAGTGAAATGTTTCATAGGGTATGCCCGTTGTGTAACCGTAGATTGGAAGTTCTCAGTTTTACGTCTGCCGTTAGTGTTATGGAAACATACCCTGCATTTCCTACACAGAAAAAAGCCTATACAGTCTTGAAAGAATGAAATGTTTCTGGGTGGGTCAATGATATTAGGAGCAACTTGTCCCTGGATGGATCTGGCTCCCCTGAAGACAACTCCTGCTTGTTCAGGAATAACAGGTCCCAGAAATCTATTGTTTCGAAGGACCCCCCAGTGTTTTTTGAAGATACTGCGAATTTGTCTTGCTTGGACAGAATAGGTGGTAAAAAAGGACCACTTAGATTAATCATCCTTAGTCTTCCTAGGATTCGTTTCTAATAGGGATTGTCTGTCTATGGACGCAATCCTTTTGATCTCAGCATCCAATTCGATGGAAGCATAACCCTTTTCAATGAATCTACTCCTAAGAGTTTGAGACTGAGTGAAAAAGTCTTCTGTACGTGCACAGTTATGTCGCAGTCTGAGAAATTGGCTGTGAGGCACTGATTTTAGCCACTGGGGATGATGGCAACTTTCCACTGGAATGTAACCATTCCGGTCCGTAGGCTTAAAATATGTCGTGAACTAGAAGCATCGATTGTGAACACTGATCTCCAAGAAATGTACAGAGGTGTGGCTGGCCTCATAGGATAACTGTATACCCCGATCATTAGAGTTCAGAAAGGTCATGAATTCTTCCAAGGAGGTGAGGTCCCCATTCCACAGGAGGAGGATGTCGTCTATGTAACGAGCCCAAAGGGCCACTTCTGGCCTCCTGGACGCATAGACGACATCCTCCTCCCATTTGGCCATGAAAAGGTTGGCCAGGCTGGGGGCAAATTTAGCCCCCATGGCTACACCTCTAGTTTGTAAATAGAAAGTATCCTGAAACCAAAAATAATTATGTGTCGTGGCAAATCTGAGGAGGTCCATAATAAAATTACGCTGTATTAGGGGTAAAGAAACGTTTTGAGACAAATAATATTCTACAGCAGCAAATCCAAGATCATGAGGGATACAGGTGTACAAGGCCAAAACATCAGCTGTTACCAAGATCATACCTTTCTGGTATGAAATTGATTCCAATAATCTAATAGTATCCCCTGTATCTTTGATGTAGGAAGGCATGCGGCAAACCAGTGGTTGCAAATGGTGATCAATGTATTTACCTATCCTTGATGTGACCGAGTCAATCCTGCTGACTATGGGTCTGCCAGGGGGATTGACTGGGTCTTTATGTAGTTTGGGCAGATAGTAAATGGCCGGAATACGTGGTGCTATAGGTATGAGGTAGCTACTTTCTTTCTTGTCAAGGATCCCCAAAGATGAACCCTCCCTGACTAGCTGGGATAGGGCTCTTTTGTAAATAGTGGTGGGATCTGTGTAGATGCGACTATAAGTGGCTGAGTCCTCAAGAATTTTATGCATCTCACGAACATATTTTTCTTTGTCCAATACTACTATGGCTCCCCCTTTGTCAGCGGGACGTATCCATGTATGTTTTTCTGGTGGATAAAGCATCCAGATCTGACAGAACTAGACTGCGAAATACTGAAATGGACGGTGCCTTAGCCCCAGGGGGGTTAAATAATGAGGGGTTAGATAGCCCCATGTGGACATAATCATCGGGAGTACGTGGATGATTGATGGGCAGAGAAAAGTGAGAAAGTGTCTCTGGATACTAAGTTTGCGGACAAATTTCTGGATATCAATGAATGTAGTGAATTTATTGAGGGTTCTTGGGGGGACATATTTCAGTCCCTTATCAAGAACATGTTTCTCTTCCTCTGTCAAACTAACTGAACTGAGATTGAAGATGCCACTACCTACTAAGTTCTTTTTCTTTTTGCTTTGGACCCCCCTCCCCCCTCTGGTGCCTCTCTTCGCTCTGGACTCTCTGAATATTGGTCCATACGTCTTGGAAAATCCGAGCGATGGGGGGGGGTCCAGGATGGCTCTGATCGTAATTATATGGAGATCTGTTGCATAGATCCTCCTCCCTATTGGCAAGTCTATAGGGGTTATAGGGGGTAGTTCCAGGGTCTCTATCTTGGAGTGGTTGAAACCGGTTATAAGTCTGAATGGGTGTTCTAGGGGAGTAATCATGTGTGGGGCGACTATGTCTGTAATCATCCCAATGATCTGTCCAACCCGACGGGGGTCCCCTATACCCACCCTGTGGAAATGGATATGTTGAATGTTTGCCTTGTTGTCCTCTATGCCCATTCCTAAACCCCCTCCCTCTTTGATTCTGGGGATGATGGGAAAAATTACCCTTGTGAGTATTGGTATTCTCATGGTGTGGGGGTTTGGATGGACCTTCCCGGTGTTGTGTGTGTTGACGGGAAGTTGTTGCACTTCTCACTGAATGGGGTTCATAGGCCAACCTCCTATCTGGACGCTGTATCTCCAGATTGGTAACCTCCATCTCTGAAGTACCCTCCCCGGATGGTATGTGAATATCCGTTTTTTTCTGCCAGTTAAAGACAGAATTGGTCCTATAGTCAGTGAGATCTCGGTTGTATTTCTTTTGTTTCTTGTTTCTTTTATCTTTTTCTTCTTTCTCCAAATGGTTTTTCAAATTTGTAGAAAGAGATATATATTCAGGAGTAGTATTATGTGTGGTCAATCTTTCTTTTAAATCTTTAATTTCTTTATCTATCAAAGATAATCTCGATTTTTTTCTTATCTATTAGGAATCCTAAGAGCTTAATCCCAATCTCATTGAAGTATTTAAACCATGATTCCAAATCGAGGTCACCCTGTTGTGGTAAAATGTCCCAACGTTGACCTCTAGGAACCATCTGTTCCTTAATATATTGTTCCAGGACCGCTGTGTCCCATTGGAGGTGCATTTCAGATATGCAAGTTATTGTCATAAAAAGTCCCAGGGGACATGTATCAATGCAAAAAAAGTTTTCAAAACGGCTGTTTTATCTGGAGCAGTGATTTTAATAATGCTTAAAGTGAAACAATAAATTAAATATTCCTTTAAATATCGTGCCTGGGGGTGTCTATAGTATGCCTGTAAAGTGACGCTGTTTTCCCGTGTTTAGAACAGTACCAAAGCAAAATTACATTTCTAAAGGAAAAAAAGTAATTTAAAACTGATTGCGGTTGTAATGAATTGTCGGGTCTCTGCAATATAGATAAAACTCATTGAAAAAAACGGCATGGGTCCCCCCCCCAGTCCATTACCAAGCCCTTTGGGTCTGGTATGAATATTAAGGGGAGCCCAGAACCAAAAATTAAAAAAAAAAAAGCATGGGTGTAACCCTAAATACCATACCAGGCCCTTCAGGTCTGGTATGGATATTAAGGGGAACCCTGCACCAAATAAAAAAAAATGGTGTAGGGGTCCCCCCAAAATCCATACCAGACCCTTCAAATCTGGTATGGATTTTAGGGGGAACCCTGTACCAAAATTTAAAAAAAATGGCATAGGGGTCCCCCCAAAATCCATGCCAGACCCTTATCCGAGCACACAACCTGGCAGGCCGCAGGAAAAGAGGGGGAGGGAGAGAGAGCTCCTCAACCATACCAGGCCAAATGCCCCCAACATGGGGAGGATCCACTTTTGTCCCCAAAGGCCTCATCCCCACAACCCTTGCCTGGTGGTTGTGGGGGTCTGCGGGCAGGGGGCTTATCGGAATCTGGAAGCCCCCTTTAACAAGGGGACCCCCCAGATCCCAGGCTCCCCCCATGTGAGTTGGTACATTGTACCCCTACCATTTCACGAAAAAAGTGTAAAAAATAGTAAAAAAGACAGGAGACACTTTGGAACAAGTCCTTTTTCAGAAAATAAAAAAAATAAAAATGTCCCGTGATGTAGATCCATTTCACGCCGCCCGACGGACCGAAAAAAGAAAAAAAAAAGCTGCAACAGCTCCGCCTCCATGGAAGGCTCCCGCCAAGTGCCGCTTCTTCTCAGTGACAGCTGTTATATAGCTGAGGGCGGGGCCACCCGGTGATGTAAACGGGTGACCCCGCCCCCTCTGACGCCACGTGACATCAGAGGAAGGCGGGGTCGCCTGTTTACATCACCAGGTGGCCCCGCCCTCAACTATATAACAGCTGTCATCGAGAAGCATCACTCAGCTGGAGCCTCCCATGGAGGCGGAGCTGTTGCGGTCCATCGGACGGCGTGAGATGGATCTACATCGCAAGACAATTTTATTTTTTTATTTTTTAATAAAGGACTTGTCCCAAAGTTTCTCCTGTCTTTTTTACTATTTTTGAATTTTTTTGTGAAATGGTAGGGGTACAATGTACCCGTTACCAATTCACATGGGGGGGAGACCGGGATCTGAGATTCCGATAAACCCCCCACCCGCAGACCCCCACAACCACCGGGCAAGGGTTGTGGGGATGAGGCCCTTGTCCCTATCAACATGGGGACAAGGTGCTTTGGGGACCCCAAAGCATCCTCCCCATGTTGAGGGCATGTGGCCTGGTATGGCTCAGGAGGGGGGGGATCTCTCATCCCCCCTCTTTTCCTGTGGTCTGCCAGGTTGCGTGCTCAGATAAGGGTCTTGTATGGATTTTGGGGGACCCTACACCATTTTTTTAAAATGTTGTTGCAGGGTTCCCCTTAAAATACAGGTCTGGTATGGTTTTTGGGGGGGGCCACTACGGCATTTTTCTTAAATTTGGCACAGGGTTCCCCTTAATAACCATACCAGACCTAAAGAGCCTGGTACGAATTTTGGGGGGGGCCCCCACACAATTTTTTTTTACATTTTTGGTTTGGGGTTCCCCTTAATATTCATACCCAACCCAAAGGGCCTGGTAATTGACTGGGGGGACCCCATGCCGTTTTGTTAATGAGTTTTATCTCTATTGCCGAGTCCCAACAATTCATTACAGCCGCGATCAGTTTTAAATGACTTTTTTTCCTTTAGAATTGTCATTTTGCTGTGGTATTGTTCTAAACACAGGAAAAATGCGCCACTTTACAGGCATACTATAGACACCCCCCCAGGCATGCTATTTAAAGGAATATTTCAGTTTTATTGTTTCACTTAAGCCTTATTAAAATCACTGCTCCCGAAAAAACAGCCAATTTTAAAACTTTTTTTTGCATTGATACCTGTCCCCTGGGCAGGACCCAGGTCCCCAAACATTTTTTTATGACAATAACTTGCATTTAGGCCTTTAAAATGAGCACTTTTGATTTGTCATGTTAGTGTCCCATAGACTTTAATGGGGTTCCGTGGCTTTCAAATTTGCCGCGAACACAGCATAATGTTCGTTGTTCGACGAACGTCCGAACAACCAAAGTTCGGTCTGAACATATGCTCAGGCCGAATCCTTCACCCATCCTTAGTGAATAGGGTCTTGCAGTACAGTACTGAACCTCCTGTGTGCCTTTTGCTGTGCTGTTTGTTGCAGCATCCAAACAGGATCTAGAGCGGTGCTGCAGAGCCTGCAGCTGGTGAGGGAAGTCATTCCAAATGACCTGGAAGAGTTGATGCATACACAGTACATTTTGGAACTGTGACGTCCCACCTGCCTTAAGGATAGCCCAAGGAGTCCTAACAAACCATGCTCTGCATTCCTGTCCCAAAAAATGGTGTGAATTTTTAAATAACCTTGCAATCCCACCTCTACATGGCTGCACCATCTAACCCATCTTATGCGACTTTGAGTAGCACACTGGGCATCAGGGAAGAATGCAGAAGGGTTACTAAAACCCCAAATTACCAAGCCAGCCTGCTTGACTCTCAGAGCAGGGTACAGGAGATGAGCCCCTACCCTAGTAATTCATCATGACCGGCATACCCTCTTGTGGAGGAGGGGGTCTGCAGGGGCAGAGATATTCCAGTCGGCAGTACCATGGATCTGTACCTGTATAACACCTTGAAGCTAACTCAACACAATGCACCATGTGCCAGTGTGAGTGCCTCTCACAGGATCCCATACCCGGAGGAACATTATAGGCCAACTCGCTTCTTCCAGGTGGCATCCATTTACAGTCAAACCGTTTGGAAAGTAGTAAACAAGAAACTACAGTGGCTATGAAGTGGAAGAAGCAAGGAAACCTGTCAAAAAAGAGTGCATAATGGAAAGAGGAAAGTCTATCTCAGAGAAAGAGGAAACATGTCCATCATCTAAGGACACTGACAAGAAACACAGGCTTGCTGGCAAAAGGGACGGGTAATCTTTTTTATGCCAGTGTTCGATTACTGGCATATGACCCAGGGTCCAAGATTTAAAACACTACACTGTAAGATTAAGAAATATGTATTTTTTTCCTCCACATCCAAGGATCATCTAATCTGTAGAGCTACAAAATTAGCCCCTTCTGGCTCTTGAAGATCTTGATAAAGAAAAAACAAGAAAGGGTTTTGCTTCCCTCAGAGTAGAGAAGATGTCCATTCTCTTTTTTTTTTAAATACTTTTTATTGATTTTCTGAAAAAGTTGTACAATACAGAGCCTTTGGGCATTCACTGGTTCAAACAGCACAAAACAATCGAAAAGAAATAGAGAAAAACACAACTACTACTATGAACCCCGCAGGTTGAAACCTGCGTAAAAAAGTGTTCATCCAGTTGTAACTGCTCACTCTTACAAATATTGTGTTATAGCAATGCAATGAATCTTTTCCATAACAAGAACAAGGTGTATTAGGTATATTCAAAATACGTGCATAAAGTATTAGGCTAGCAGAACTTTAATAAAAGATAATTATCTAAATGTCTGATTTATAGAGGTATGTAAGTCACCTCCCACCCAACCACGCATCATTGTTCAGCATTTGTGGTTGGAGATTCTAGCCATATGTTCCAAATTTTGTCAAATTTACTCAGGCATCCACGGGAAAGGTAAGTTGCTTTGTATAGAGGTACAGCTGCATTAACTAAGGACTTCCAAAAATTTAAGGAGGGTTCCACAGGTTTCCAGTGTAAACAAATTGCTTTTCGAGAATAGAACAATAATAACACTAGTAGGGTTCTGGTTGCCTTGCGGTGTGCCAAGGGAACCACCAAGCCCAGTAAACAGACTGAGACTGTTTGGGGGGATTGTGATAGTGGTTAGAGAAGTTATGAACTGAATAACTGTACCCCAGAAAGATTGCAAATTGGGATAGGACCATAGCATTAGATGTCCAATCTCCTAGGACACTAGCAAAAAATTGAGGCAGACAGGGAGTTGGAGGGGATATACTGGGCTGTCCTTACAGCTTTGTCTGTCAGTGTCCAATCTCTCCAGTTGTCTGAAAGAGGGCCCTAAATTGGACTTTACAGGCAAAAATGGACAATGATATAGCGTCGGACACACAGGGGCTCAACTCTCTTGTTTACACTAGATACTCATTACTATCATATGCCTATCGTATGTTTTTATTTTTTTTTACTTGACCTGTTTGATATGACTTATTGTTAATAAAATATATTTTTGTACTATATCATTGTCCATTTTTGCCTGTAAAGCCCCTTTACCTGTTCTCTCTTTCAATCAAGTTTATACGGATATGGCTTTAGGAGTGTTATTTCAATTTTTGCTCTCCAGTTGTCTAAAGACCACAGCATAACCCAATGTACCTGAATACTTCATCCTGTGTCTCTTAATGAAAGGCACAATAACACGCTACCACATATTTAAACACTAGTAAACCTTCCCAAAGGTGTCGCTCCCAACAAAAAATCTGCCAGTCACTGCAAACTAGTGATGCAATTTAATGCTTCTGACAGCATAAAATGAACAAGATTGAGTTTTCTCAATGAGTCTGCTACAGCTTTTATTGAAACTGTTTCCATGAGATCGTATGTGTCAGATGAGAAGAGTCAAGTGAGAAGAAGTCACAGTGTAGGGGAGTGCAATACATAGGAGGTAAAGAAGTGCACAGCAGTGATATAAAGGTAAGAGGAAGGAAGCATGGTAGGGGACAGTGGCAGCGCATCCATAAGGGCGCATGGGCGCCGTCCGCTCTCTCCTGCCACCCCCTCTATCACCAATAGATAGATTCATGCATTGCATGAATCTATCTATGGCCATCGCTGCCACCCCCTAATTAGGCGCCCGGCCCCTTTTTGGGCGCCGGGCACCTGAATTACAGCGGTGGGGTATTTTTTTAAAAAATACCTGATTAAAGCCATAGGCTCTAATAGGAGTAAAAAAAAAGGTAAACAGCAAGCGACATGCTTCACGCTCGCAGTTCCCTCAGCTGTGTTAGGAAAGCAAATGAATATTCGCATTCATAACACTGAACCCCCTCTCCGCCAATCAGGTGCTCGGGTCTGTTACCCATCACCCAATTGGCTGAAATGACAGGCGCTGTGATTGGACGCCTATCAGGCGTCCAATCATAGCAGAGGATGGGAAGATAGGATGGGAGAAGACATCGGGGAGCTTGGAGGACACCACTCGCCGCCGTCACCCGCTGCCCCACCGAGACAGGGTAAGTGCCGGGCAGACAACGGGCGGTTGGGAAGGTTGGCAGCATTTGATGGGCACAGTGGGAGCATTTGATATGGCGCAGTGGCATCATTTCATGGTACAGTGGGAGCATTTGATGGTACAGTGGGAGCATTTGATGGGCACAGTGGGAGCATTTGATGGGGCACAGTGGGAGAATTTGATATGGCACAGTGGCTGCGTTTGATGGGCACAGTGGCTGCGTTTGATGGGCACAGTGGCGGCAATTGATGGTCACAGTGGCTGCATTTGATGGCACAGCGGCGGTCATTGATGGGCACAGTGGCTGCATTTGATGGCACAGTGGCGGCAATTGTTGGGCACAGTGGCTGCGTTTGATGGCACGGTGGCTGCGTTTGATGGCACATATTTGGCGTTTGATGGCACAGTGGCGGCAATTGATGGGCACAGTGGCGGCAATTAATGGGCACAGTGGCTGCGTTTGATGGCACAGTGGCGGCAATTAATGGGCACAGTGGCTGCATTTGATGGCACAGTGGCAGCAATTGATGGGCACAGTGGCTGCGTTTTATTGGCACAGTGGCGGCATTTGATGGCACAGTGGCGGCAAGTGATGGGCACAGTGGCGGCAATTGATGGGCACAGTGGCTGCGTTTGATGGCACAGTGAGGCTGCAATTGATGTTTTTTTTTTCAGAATTTTTTAGTTTGTTTGCACCCCCCAAAAATTTTGAGAACCAGCCGCCACTGGTAGAGGACATGTTATTCATCATTTCATCCATTTAAGGATTTTAGGGAGAAATGAACCCCTTTTAAAGACCTGACTGAATACTGTATATAGACCTTTCAAATAATTGAAAGAAACCCCAGTGATAGACACCAGTCACTAAAGGGTACAACAGGTGTGCAAATTGAAAACTACCAAGGATGAGCCTACTAATACCCCAGATACTACCCTAGAAAAACATGCAAACCCCTTGGCCTTTAGAAAGAATATACAGAAAAAAGTTAAAGAAAACACGGAAAATGTAGGGGCATTCAAAAAAAACAAATGAACAACGATAAAACAGATTAGTGTCACCTTTAACCACTTGCTTGCTGGGCACTTAAACCCCCCTCCTGCCCAGACCAATTTTCAGCTTTCAGCGCTGATGCACTTTGAATTACAATTGCGCGGTCATACAACACTGTACCCAAATGAAATTTTTATCATTTTTTTCCCACACAAATAGAGCTTTCTTTTGGTGGTATTTAATCACAGCTGGGGTTTTTTTTTTTTTTGCTAAACAAACAAAAAAAACAGAAAATTTTGAAAAAAAACTTCATGTTTCATAATTTGTTATAAAATTTTGCAGGTAATTTTTCTCCTTCATTGATATGCGCTGATGAGGCGCCACTGGTGGGCACTAATAGGCTGCACTGGTGGGCCCTGATAGGCTGCACTGATGGGCACTGATATGCACAGATGAGGCGGCACTGATGGGGACAAATAAAGCGGTACTGATGGGCATAGATAAGGCGGCACTGATGGCCACTGATAAGATGGCACTGATGGGCCCTGATGGGTGGCACTGATGGGCACTGAAACAGTAGGTGTTACAGATAGGCACCACTGATAGATGGCACTGATGGGCACTGATAGGTGGCACTAATAGGTGGCACTGATGGGCACTGATAGGTGACACTGATGGGCACTGGTAGGTGAAACTGATGAGCAGCACTGTTTATGAGTCTCTGATTGGTGGCACTGTGGGCACTGATGGATGGTACTGTGGGCACTGGTAGGTGGCACTGGTGGGCACTGGTAGGCGGTACTGTTGTGCACTGGTAGGTGGGCACAGATGAGTTGGCGGGAGCTCTCCTTGATCGGGACTGATGTCCCTCTGAGAGCCGTTGTTGATCGGCTTTTTTTTTTCTCCTCATGCTATCAGCGCAAGGAGAAAAAATAGCCAATTACCGGCTCTGTTTATATCACATGATCAGCTCTTATTGGCTGATAGCTGATCACGTGGTAAGGGGTCGGGAACGACCCCTTACTCCGATCTGTGATCAGCCGAGTCTCATAGACTTGCTGATCACAGAGCACGTGTGCACGCTCTGCAGGGGGGCGCGCAGGCCGCTCGGGCACGGGAGGACGTCAATAGACGTACTCTTGGCAAAGTAGGTCCGCGCTGTAGCCGTCATTCGGCTATAGCGCGGATCTGAAGCAGTTAAAAAAAATTGGGAAAATTAAAGTGCCCATGTATAATGGATTTCACCCATTAGCAGACAACAGAAGGTATAGGGGAACAAAAAGAGAAGCACAACTGTTCAGGAGGGAGAACTGAAACCAACCACCTGGGAAGAGGTTTTACAGTCCATACAGTCCAGCAACTGGGGCCCTCCATACAAAGACCCCCCTCCACCAAGGGGACCCCCATCTAGAAGTCCACAACAGTGGGTACATTGGGGAAGATCAGCAGACCCAAGAGAGGATGTAGAAGAGGTAGGAAAGCCCCCAAAAAAATGGTAGGAGGATTATCTTCAATTTGAGTTTAACATCGAATGTTTTTGAGTAAAATATTTAACACTTTGTGAGCAATCACTTAGAACGTGTTTTCGAATATATTTAGATATAGTTGCAAAAATGTTTTGAAAACATTCCATCACTTTGTGATTATTAGTTTTGGGTAAAGCTGCTAAACTGTTAAATACCAGTATTTGTAATAATTAAGTGTTTAGTAATTCTTGCACTCTTGTTTACATAAAATAGGGTTAAAATATATGTTCCAAAATATAATAGAAAGTGCAATATTAAAAGTAAGATACATTTCAAATGACTGCAAGTTTTTTTTTTTTCAGCCGAAGGTATCTAATTATCTTGGGAGATTGACGAGTTGATTGTGAAAGGAAAACAGAAGCTTTTTTTTTTATATAAGGTCATCATAACAGCACAGACACACCTCCTGTGGAGACAAACTTGTTTTTTGAGGAAACATTGCTTGGGAGTAGTCTGTGATGTCCTCACATCCAACTGGAAATATGGGTAAACCTGCTCCTGATTCCCTGAGGTGGCGATTTCCAAAGAGGTGCTTGTTAAACTTTGCTGTATAGCAAGCACAAGGGAATGTGTGTTCTTTTTATATTGTTTTTTAATAAAGATTTAAAAGGTTTTATACTTTGCAGAACTCCTCTCTCTTATTTTTGTTGAGTTGCTACTGAAAAGAGAGCCTGCACACTGAAGGAGGAGAGATGAGTAAAGAGAAAGCTTAAACACAAGTTTTGGCCAGCTTGGAGATAAGTGTTCAGTATCATCTGGTGAGTGATTATCCCTTAGGGTGTGCGCTATGGTGAACAATTCATGGTGGAAGAGGAGTTAGTGAAAATTGTTTAAACACATTTTGCACTGGGCACTTCATTTCCAAAGAAAATATTTAAGAGTGGCCTTATTTTTATGACATGCACAGTTGTATTTGTACATATACAGTTGTGCTTATAAGTTTACATACCCTGGCAGAATTTATGGTTTCTTTGCCATTTTTCAGAAAATATGAATGATAACACAAAAACTTTTCTTTCCCTCATGGTTAGTGTTTGGCTGAAGCCATTTATTATCAATCAACTGTGTTTACTCTTTTTAAAGCATAATCACAACAGAAACTACCCAAATGACCCTGATCAAAAGTTTACATAGCCTGGTGATTTTGGCCTGATAACATGCACACAAGTTGACACAAAGGGGTTTGAATGGCTTTTAAAGGTAACCATCCTCACCTGTAATCTGTTTGCTTGTAATTAGTGTGTGTGTGTGTGTATAAAAGGTCAATGAGTTTCTTAAAACCTGACAGACATCTTTCATCCAGTGCTGCACTGACGTTTCTGGATTCTGAGTCATGGGGAAAGCGAAAGAATTGTCAAAGGATCTGCGGGAAAAGGTAGTTGAACTGTATAAAACAGGAAAGGGATATAAAAAGATATCCAAGGAATTGGGAATGCCAGCCAATCAGCAGTGTTCAAACTCTAATCAAGAAGTGGAAAATGAGGGGTTCTGTTGAAACCAAGCCACAGTCAGGTAGACCAAATACATTTTCAGCCACCACTGCCAGAAAAATTGTTCGGGGTGCAAAGAAAAACCCACAAATAACTTCAAGTGAAATACAGGACTCTCTGAAAACCTGGTGTGGCTGTTTCGAGATGCACAATAAGGAGGCACTTGAAGAAAGATGTGCTGCATGGTCGATTCGCCAGAAGAAAGGGCTGGGAATGCCCCAGCCCTGTCCGTCTTTTGAATGCACATCCCATCTGTCGTCACCAATCGGTGTAGCCGATGTGAAGTCATCCAGACCGGCCGAAGATGTTCACTGCGTATGCGCCCGACCAGCGAGCACGTCAACAAGACGTGATCACAAAGCCCAGCGGACAAGGGCACATGCAGAGCGAACTGACAATGGTCAGCAATTGGGAGAGCAAGAAGCTCCCCCTATTGACCAGAGTCTGCGTCACATCAAGATGGATAAATGATGTGATGCTGGGCGGCCGCGTGATGACCAGATTCCGCCCCCAGAGGGCGCCCACCCAAGCTATGCAGTCCGACGAGTGTGGGAAACAAGCTGCCAGATGTCAAACAACAAGGAATATATTAGAAAAAGCAAAAAATTAATATGTAAAAAAGTAGTTCTGCTCCCCTTTGCTCACTCTATGCTGATGCGGTCTGACCTTTGTGGGTTTCTTTAGCTGTTTTTGATTGATGATAAACTTCTTTTTGTCTACTAGAATATTGTAGATAGGGGTGCTGAAATTAATCGTTGCATCGATGCATCGCGATTCGGGTGTCCCCGATGTGGCATCGATGCATAAGGACCGGAAAATCGATGCCGGGTGACGTCATTACTACTAGCCCCGCCCCTCCCAGGAAAGCGCTCTGAGCGTATTTTTAAAATTACTTTATTTTAATAAATGTTGTATTATAATGGATGCTGTGCCCCCGCTGTATGTGCTTTTTAAAAAACGATGTCACTTCAGAAGAGGCTTTTTACAGGCGCTATGCAGGCGCTATTTTTAGCGCTATAGCGCCTGTAAAGCGTCTCAGTGTGAAAGCAGCCTAAATTCTACTCAGTATTTATTTAGCATGAGAACACTTGAAGTGCTGGACTATACACTTAGGGTCGGTTCACACTGGGGCAACACGACAGCCGTCCTACTTTGGATCCGACTTTGCCCTGCGACATGAAGCCGGCATGTGTCCAACTTTCAATGAACGGGGATCCGACTTGGATCCCCGCCACTGTGTTTGGTATGAATCTTTAGGGGGAACTCTGCGCCAAATTTTAAATAAAAAACCGGCATGGGTTCCCCCTCCAGGAGCATACCAGGCCCTTGGGCCTGGTATGGACCTTGAGGGGAACCCCCTACGCCGAAAAAATGGCGTGGGGGGTCCCCCCCAATCCATACCAGACCCTTATCCGAGCACGCAGCCCGGCCGGACAGGAATGGGGGTGGGGACGAGCGAGCGCCCCCCCTCCTGAACTGTACCAGGCCGCATGCCCTCAACATGGGGGGGTTGGTGCCTTGGGGGAGGGGGCACGTTGCTGGCCCCCCCCAAAGCACCTTGTCCCCATGTTGATGAGGACAAGGGCCTCTTCCCGACAACCCTGTCCGTTGGTTGTCGGGGTCTGCGGGCGGAGGGCTTATCGGAATCCGGGAGCCCCCTTTAATAAGGTGGCCCCCAGATCCCGGCCCCTCACCCTATGTGAATGAGTATGGGGTACATCGTACCCCTACACATTCACCTAGGGAAAAAGTGTCAATTTAAAAAAAAAACACTACACAGATTTTTAAAGTATTTTATTAGACAGCTCCGGGGGTCTTCTTCCGACTTCGGGGGTCTCTCCGGTTCTTCTCCACGCTCTCCGGATCTTCCTCCGGGCTCCTCCGCTCTCTTCTGCCGCTCTTTTGCTAAAGCGGAGGAGCCCGGTCTTCCGTCTTCTGCCCTCTTCTCTTCTTCTGATGTTGACACGACGCTCTCTCCGGCTAGAATGCTCTCTGTGCGCTCTGCTCTGACTTATATAGGTGGTGACCCCACCCCCTTATGCCGTCACAGTCCCTGGGCATGCTGGGACTATGACTGCATAAGGGGGCGTGGTCATTGGGTTATGACCACGCCCCCTAAAACATCACAGTCCCAGCATGCCCAGGCATGGACAGGTTGGATTTAGAGGGCTTAAGTGTTGGGCTCTATTTTTAAATTAGGGTTAAGTGTTAGTTTTTAGGGTTAGGTTTAGGTTAGTGTGAGGCTAAGGGGTTCATGTAAAAGGTTAAGGCCCCTTTCACACATACGGACGATTCGTTTTATCAGTTCAGTCACGCTTTTTTTTTAGAAAAACAAACAGGTGAAGTTTACATCAGTTTGTCATCAGTTTTTCATCCATTTTTACATCCTCCAGCTAAAGTGCTTAACCACTTAAAGCGGTAGTAAATTGCTGCAGAATAAAAAAAGTAAAAAAAACACCAGTAAGACAATGGCATAATGTGCTAAAATACCTATTATAGGCTTACCTGTAGGTAGAAATAACAAAGTGGGCCTTACTACCGCTTTGAGTCCTGGAGTCATTTTTTCATGCAAAAACGGACGCTTAGTCCGCTCACATCCTATCTGTTTTTTTAACGGAAGAAAAATAGGGCTTTGATCCATTCCAAAAAACAGATGTTGTCAGAAGAGGATGTAAACAGATGTAAATGGATGATCATCCATTTACATCTGTTTTTCCATAGAGATGCATTGACAAACAGTCCGCATGTGTGTAGCAGGGAGCTGGCTATCTTACTTGCAGTATCAGAAGACACTCTGCAACATTAGTGCAGTGAGTCTGTTTCCCTCTAGTGCCAGCTAAGACTCTGCGTCATCACATCCTGTCAGCAGAGTGATTAACACCAGGAAGCAAAGCATACAGGGAATTGTAGTTCCAGGACTCAAGTTTCACAATGAGATTGCACTGTTTTAGGACTACAACTTCCAGCCTGCTCTGTGGGCAAAGGAACTAGAGACTCCATCTTGCTGATCTAAGAAGATTTTCTCAGACTACACGAGGGAGAGGAAGAGATTAGACCTAGGGGAGAGGGTCTTCCTGTCTACCGCATGATTTTAGGCATCTGCAGCCAGTCGGGACATTCAGCCTGTTAGTCGGGACATCCAGATGCACCTGCACTGACGGTGTGAAGTGTTTCCATGTGTGGTGACCAGTCGGGTCACTAGAAGAGTCTGCCTGTTCCAGGATGTTCGTTTGGGCCTTGACCGCAGGATTGGGTGAGAGGGCTTTTTCCCATTTGCAGGAAAAAAGGACACTGCACACAGATAGAGTTGTATGGACACTGTATACAGACATCATTGCTCTTAGTCACCTTGCTGACACCTGTAGTGCCACAGGACACAAGGCCATTCAGATACAGAGACACTGTATACCGACGCCATTTTCCTTTCACCTTGCTGAGGAAGATCCTGCATTCTTTCCTTGATAATCTGGGCCAGTTGTTTGGCCCTGCTATTCAGGAGTTTAAGTGCACCAACGAAAGTGGCTAGCTAAAGATACAAAGCCTCATCTTTCTTCAAAGGGACTGAAGCTACTAGTGGCATATGGGCCCACACACACATACTCAGGGCTCTGTATATGCAGTGGGTGTGCGGGACAGTTTATCTGGGAAGCTAATCCATTGAATGTTGATTTGAATACAGTGTTTGTAGTTGGGCCTGTGGTGTCAGGAGACAGAAGAAGAGAGGTCTGACATAAAGAATGCCAATCTTCTGCTCTCCTCCTGCTTGAGCCCATAAAGCCACTTTTGAGTAGAGGTAACCAATCCTATATAAATTGTCATATTGTGATTTATTTGCTACTTAAGTGTGTCTCTACTCTTGGGGTTATTCTCAAGTTTGGAATCCCCTGAAAGCAGCCTGAATATAGTATTGAGCTATATTGCTGTGAATCTCAGTTATTAACCTCCAGTTGATTACTTGAATATATATATACTGTTACTGTCTGTTACTTTTTCACAGAAATGTTGCAATAAAGACAATTTCTGTGTTTTATCCTAACATGTGCGTTTCTCATTGGTCATTGCACTTACACTATTACCAGGTGTGCCAAGAGGGGCAGCAGTCTCTGGGGTGAGAGAGGCAGAGTACACAATAAAAACACTTAAGCGGCTCCTGCGGGGGTAGCGCTACATGTGTCAAAGGGGTCTAAGTGTCGTGGTAAAGTTAAATATTAAGGATTTATTTAGTAATTAGATTATGTTTTAGGTCGAGGAATGGTTAAATCTTTGATCAGTGTAAAGGTCAAAATAGAGGTCAGAAGGTATATTATTAATTTTACTTATTACAAATTTTACCTATTTGTTTTTGTTGCTGGAAAACCTGCAGCAAGAACTACCTGGTGTTGGGTTGTCAACCCTGAAGATAATGCAGTGTGGAAGTATGTAACATTTTTGTGTGCTCTCCTTTTATCTCTCCAGTATATACCTGGAGGCTGTGAAGGTGAGAACTGCACCTTTACACAGAACTAAATGTTCTCTCTGCATGTATGTTTACCAAATATAAAAAGGAGGCGAGAGTTTTAAAATATGTCCTTGTGAATATATGCAAATACAAAGCCAACTAATATGCACATAGCAAGAGTTTGCTAAATTTCAATTTGTGTAATTTTTTTTACTACACCTAGAGTTCTGTTTATAAATGTTTTCACATGTTTCTAATTCGATTCAAATTAGAAATCCTGAATGAACGTTTTGTAAAACGTTGTGTGAAATATTTTTTTTAAAACAGACCCCTTAAAATGGAACTCCAGACGCAGCTTTTCTGTTTCAGACACAATGTGGAAGGGTTAGCATCTGTTAGATTTTATTTGTTCTGTATACCCTCTTTAATGGTCACTGAGACTCCAAACTTTTGTCAATTTTTTTATTCTTTCTAATTTTACATTGGGCAGATTTCCTCTTGCTCCATGTGTAGTCAGCAATCAGGATGTGAAATTTCCCAATATGGGACACAAATAGCAAAAGAAAAAAAACAGGGTTTTGGTTCAACTTTAAAGCAGAATTCCAGTCAAAAATAAGTTACAAATAAATAGCACATTACAAAATAAAATAAAATCAGCTTTTGCTGTATAATTCACCAGAGATTTTCCCAGCAGTACTTTTATTTCTGCCACTAGATTTCCTCAGTCTAATGGCCATCATCATTCAACTCGATTCTTCTGAGCCCAGGTTGTCCCAGACCTGCCTCAGCTTATGGCTGAATAGTAAAAAAGAGAGGCAGCATAGTGATGAGCCCATCTCTCTCTCATTCTGCTTTCTCTTCCTACAGGGATTACAAGAGACTGACACCAAGTAAAAAAAAAAGGTACTTACACTGCTTGCATTTAAAAAATACACATATTGATGTATTTATGATGACAGACCTGCAGTTTTTTTTGTGTCTTTTATATCTGCCTAGTGTTCAAGCTTAAGGCCAGACCCACAGTTTTGTGTTGCAACCCATTCACGGTATAGCAACACACCTCAACACATGAAAAACTACACCTGCATTTTTTAATATTCTTTTTGAAAGAAATACACAAACAAGGATTGTGACAGAATGCAGACATGTGAAAGCCAGACAGTGGTCAAATAACTTAAATATATTATTAAATTATTATTAATTAAACCTAAACCTAAATCATTATTTATTAAACCTCAAAATGTATATTTTTATTTACTCAAGAGATAAAACTATAATTCTACCACTGTACAAAACTCTGGTTCGGCCGTCTTCTTGGTTGGGTCTAGTGCTGGTCACCAGTCCTCAGGAAGGATGTACTAGAACTGGAAAGAGTCCAGTGAAGGTCAACAAAGCTAAAAGGAGGGCTGGAGGATCTTAGTTATGAGGAACGACTACAAGCATTAAACTTATTCTCAATGGAGAAGAGACAATATGATAGCAATTTACAAATATCTTAATAGTGATTCAAGTATTGGAAAGAAACTATTGAGTCTTAGGTCACTCATGAAGACACGTGGCCACTCAATGAAGTTGGACGAGATTCACCCTTTAACTGCATAAGTGTTTTTACTGTTAGAGTGGTAAGGATGTGGAACTTCCTTCCACAATCGGTGGTTGCAGTGGGCAATGTGCTAATTTAAAAAATCCTTACATGGCCATCTTATTGAACACAATATTTACAAATATGATAAATGGTAGGGGGATAATGCTTACACACCCACACAGGTTGAACTGGATGGACTGATTTCTTTATTCAACCTTATCAACTATGTAACTATGTTAACCTAAAAAAAAAGGGCTAACAGGTTTTTTTTTTGTTTTGTTTTTTTAATGACAGAAGATACCCTATTAATCTCTTCTGTCACAAACTCTTCTCCCTTCTGGTCAGCGATTTGTCAGCTGAGCCACTCATGCCCAGTACAACATACATTTATGGCAGCATCAAAATGTCAGATAATACACTTGCAGACATTCCAGTATACAACCAAATAGGGTTCATCCAATAATCACAATAAACTACATGGTTGCATTGCTAGGGGTGTGTGAAAAAAGAGCTGACATTGGTAAGAAAGAAAAAAGCTATGGGAGTCTAAAGGGGCGGAGGTAGTAGGAAAGGAGGTAGGGGGTGATCTTCTGGGCAGGAAAGGCGAGGAGACGTAGCTGCTGAGAAATACCTCTCCTCAAACCCTGGGCCATCATGCACCTGTTGCTGATGACTGGGTAACAGAGTATTATGAGAAGTGTCATTGCAACAGAGAGCTTCATACCCAGTGGTGGATGTAAAATCAATGAAGTAGAACCAGGCCTTCCAGATTTTTTCATGCGTTTCCTTATGGAAGGAGATGTGATCCTCCATATGGTATTTTTCATAAATTTTAGCCTACCATGTTGAGATTAGGGGATTGCTAGTTGACTTCCATAGTTTGGGTGTACAGCTTCAGGCTGCCTCATTCATATGAGATAGAAGCAAGTTTTTGTTTTCCTCGGTATAGAGTTGCAGTGTACTGTATTAAGGAAAAAGGCCAGGTCGGAGGGACCAGAGTAGTCAGTGAATTTTTGTGTTATCTGCCGGCATTCAGTCCAGAATGGTTTAAGAACACTGCATACCCAGAAGATGTGGCATATGTCATCCTTTGCTTGTCCACATTTCCAACAAGTGTTGGGAGAGGCTGGGAACATATGGTTAAGCAGTTGTGCCATTCTGCACCAGAGTGCGAAGAGTTTGAAGGCAGGCTCCTGGAATCTAGTACAGATGAAGGCTTTATGTGTGTAATATGAAATCCCATATATCACTTTGCGCTGCTGAAAGTTGTTTTATTGGGTCAATTTCCCACATATTCATGTATGTAGGGGTATCATTGGGTGGTGGGGAATTAATCAACAAGTGTTTTAAGCAGACTGTATGCCTGAGTGGTTCTTGTAGGCACTCATTCTCAAATGCCATTAGGGGGTAAAGTCTCGCTCTTTGGGAAGGATTCTGAGAAAGTTGGGCCATCTGCCAAACCCCAAGTCCTCCAGTCTAGAATTAACTGGGAAAGCCATTGTTGCTTGATGATAAAGTGGTCAGCTTTATACACTCAGAGGTGCATTCAATTTTGAATATCAGGTCTCCTAGACCTGGAGCAAACAATGAGTTTCCAAGAATGAAAAACAGGGGTGATGGAGAGATGGATATGTCTTTCCTCTGAAAGAGTCATTGGCATGTGAGTTAGGTAATACCAATTGTAAAGTGTGTTTTGAGCTCAGGTGGGAAATTGTGAGCGCACCATGGTAGGGTTGAGAGAGGGATGTTGGTTGTCTCATGTTTTATAGTAACCCATTATTTCATAGGGCCATGTTGACACCAGTCAATCACTCTTCTTGTATCAGGCTGCTTGGTACTGAAAGATATCAGGCAGTGCAATGCCTCCATGAGTCTTGTGTAGTCGCAGAACAGAGTGTTTAAGCCTTGGGGGGGTTTATTGACCCATATACATTGTAGGAATGTTCTATTGACTGATTTCAGGAGAGAAGCTTAGTTGTGGGCAGGGAGAAATTATAATACATAGAGAAATCAGGGGGTATATTTATTTTCAGGATACTGCATCTCCCAAACCATGAGAATAGTCCTGAGTGCCACTGATCTTTTTAATGTGTAAAAAGAAAGGAAAGTTTAAGGCAAAAGTGGTGGATAGGTCTTGAGGGATCACAGTGCCAAGATGTTTGATGTGGGATTCATAATATGTGACATGTGTCATTAGAAGTATTAGACAGAAGATGAGAGATGGCCATTCACTTCAACTTAGTCAGTGGAATGGGAATAGATGCTTTTTTCCCACACCACACTGCATCTGTGTGTTGTGATGCACTGAAATGCACATGTGTTGAGGTAGGCCAGCATGGTACGCTAGCATGTCATTCAACTTGATGCGCATTGACATGCATTTTACCATGCGTTACTGCAGCTCGCAGATCAAAATGGGCCATGTAGGTGTTATCCACTTCAGATAAGAATGTAAAAACATCTCCACTATCGGTATTGTTAATGATTTATAGGGAGGCATCATCCAATGTTATGTGTTTAAAGTACAGAAAGTGTGATACAAACAAGGATGAGAAATACAGATAAAACAAATATTTGTTGGAATGATGAGTACACACACTTTTTTAGAAAAATATACGTAACAATCACAAGATACAATGAATAACAAAGTTACTTGCTTATATGAGCATTTAAAGAGAACAGTGGGGAACAAGCATTTATACAGTAAGAATCTGAATCCCCATACAATTTTTTTTATACTAGTGCAGACGTACCTGTGTGCTGTTTTTATTATATAATATATATGTTTACTTTCATCAATGCAAAAATAGGATTTTTATAACAGCTTACCTGTAAAATCCTTTTCTTGGAGTACATCATGGGACACAGAGCCAAAGTAATTACTGTATGGGTTATATAGGCACCTTTAGATGATGGACACTGGCACACCCTAGACAGGAAGTTTAGCTCCCTATATAACCCCTCCTTTACTGGGAATACCTCAGTTTTGTAGCAAAGCAATATTCGTGTAATCAGAAAGAGGGGAGGGACCTCTGTGTCCCGTGATGTACTCCAAGAAAAGGATTTTACAGGTAAGCTGTTATAAAAATCCTATTTTCTTTATCATACATCACGGGACACAGAGCCACAGTAATTACTGTATGGGTTGTCCCAGAGCAATGCTATCTGAGGGGAGGGAGAGACAAACAAAAGTAGGGTGCAATTAGACCTGAGGACCTATACTGCTGCCTGCAGCACACTGCGCCCAAAGGAGATATCCTCATGTTTTCCTACATCCACCTGATAGAATCTGGTGAATGTATGGACTGAAGACCAAGTTGAGGCCTTACAGATTTGAGCCATGGAGGCTTGGTGATGCACTGCCCACGAAGCACTAACAGCCCTGGTGGAGTGCGCTTTGATTTGAAAAGGTGGAACTTTCCTTTTCAAACCATAAGCTTGAATAATTATTTGCCAAATCCACTTACCAATAGTAGATGTCGACGCTGCCTGTCCTTTCCTAGGACCTTCAGGCAACACAAACAAAGCATCAGTTTTCCGAATCTGAGCAGTCGTCTCCAAATAGGTTTTGACTGCTCTTACTACATCCAGAGAATGTAGTGACTTTTCTTCCGTAGAACAGGGTTCTGGAAAAAATGAAGGTAGAACAATATCCTGGTTTAGATGAAAACCTGAAACAACCTTCGGCAAAAAACTAGGATGAGGACGCAATACTACTCTATCCTTGTGAATGATTAAATATGGCTCTTTACAAGAAAAAGCAGCCAATTCTGATACCCTTCTTGCAGAAGATATGGCTACCAGAAAAACTATCTTCCTTGTCAACAGGACCAAGGGAATATGTCGTATCAGCTCAAAAGGCTGTTTCTGTAATGCAGACAGAACTAAATTAAAGTCCCAAAGGTTCAGGGGTGCTCTAACCGGTAGATTAAGCCACGTTACCCCCTGTATAAAGCTTCGGACCAAAGAATGCGAAGCAAGTGGTCATTGAAACAAAATCGATAAGGCCGAGACCTGGCCTTTGATGGTACTCAAGGCCAGCTTCATCTCTAAGGAAACAAAATAAGTGTAGCGCTAAAAAAGTTTAAGATGTCCAATGTGAAGGCAAAAATGAACCAACAGTTCTAGGTGTAAAATGAGGGGAAGATCCTCCATATATGTATTGATCCTAATAATAGGATGTAAAATCCTCGGAAGTTATATGACTTCATGCAAGGAGCACATCAATAGGTGTATAACATCTGGGGTGAAGACAGACACACCACCACCAACAATGAAGAGGCTTACCGGATCTAATGGACCCAAAGGGGCATACGCCGAGTTGGGTCAGACCAAGCTTAAGTGGTAAGTGGCTGTAAGTGATCCAGAGAGATGGTGATCTTGGGATGAACCATAGGCTGATATGTCCCTCAGAATGGTGTTAGGAACCAAGTGGTGGTGGTGACAAATAGGGAGGAAGGAGGAAAGGCCACATAGTGTAAATCCATAAACAAATGTAAAATTTAATAAAAAAATAAGAAATACACTCACATTTAAATCTTTTAAAACCAGCGCTGTGAAAATATGGTGGCAGTGGGGTCCTACCCCACGCGTTTTGTCCTCTTAGACGTCATCTGGGGGGACGAGGATGAAACGCGTCGGGGAGGACCCCACTGCCGCCATATTTTCACAGCGCTGGTTTTAAAAGGTTTACATAAGGTACTACCAGAAAATGCACCCACTGCTGAGCAAATAGTCCAGCAACTGCTGCTGCTATCAAGGTTCAGGCTGATGCTTTAGTAAACATGTCCTGGGAATGCCTGTGTCACCAACACTCACATGCCCCCGTCTGCTCTGTGTCCCTCCATCAGCTGAATGCACCTGCAAAAGGTGTACTTAGAGCCTACACAGCCCCTGCATCTGTGAACGTTGAAGCATGTCAGTGCTATGTTAAGCCCCGCCCCCCTCTCCCTTCGACTTCCCACCGCACACCCCTCTTTTTTTTTAAAAAAAGGACTGCTTTCCCGCACGAGTGGGGCTCCCATCCGACTGGATCAGCATGCAGGGGGGACTGGGGTGGAGGAAAAGAGGAGAGCTGCTGGAGAGGACCGCTGTACTATGGCGATGGCGGCACCGCATACCGCTGACTGACCCATGGTCCCTCGGCCTCCTGGAGAGAAGACAAACCAGTCCAGGTGGGGGATTCTAAAATAAAAGATCCCCTTCCAACATCTTACCCGGGGCTTGGGCTGGAGGAAGTGTGCAGCTTGTAATGACACAGAGCAAGATTGACAAGCATGGAATTGGGTATGTGCTCTTGACAGCCCCCGTTGGCGACTTTAGGCATGACAACATTTTACTTAAAGGAGAAAACCCATAAGAATTTGAAAATTCCTTAGGAATCTCCACTTACCTTATCCAGCTGCAGGGTTCTGTGGCAAACCAGACAGACCCAATCTTCACCACTCACGGTGGGCTCCGTTTAAAAAACCTTCAGGGACCGGGGCCCCTTTTTATCGAGGATCCACACCCCTGGACCCATAAAGCACTCCACCAGGAAATATGGCTGAAAAAACCAAGCGCTGGATCCCGGGGTCCAGCTCTCTAAAAAGAGAAGTGTTACAGGCAAAACCTTGTTTCTTGTACCCCTACCCATTCACCAAAAAAGTGTCAAAAAAGTAAAAACGACAGCAGTTTTTGACAATTCCTTTATTTAAAAAAAAAAAAAAAAGTTCAGCGATGTCCATCAATCTTTAATCATGGCGCTGATGTTCCCAAGAAAAAAAACCAAAAAAACAAAAAACAGAAAAACTCCGCTTCCATGGGCCTTTTTCGCCGTAACAGCTGTTATACAGCCAAGGGCGGGCCACCCGGTGACGTCACCGGTTGAACCCACCCTTGGCTATTTAACAGCCGTCAAAGGGAAAAGACGGCAGTTGGCGGGACGCCTCCCAAGGAGGTGGAGTTTTTCCAGCTTTTCTCGGGACCATTGGCGCCGTGATTGACGGTGGATTTACATCACAGGACCCTTTTTCTTGTTCTTTTTTTAACAAAGGATTTGTCAAAAACTGTCTGCTGTTGTTTTTACTTTTTTGACACGTTTTTGGTGAATGGGTAGGGGGTACAATGTACCCCTACCCATTCACATAGGGGGGGGCAGAATCTGGGGACCCCTTGTTAAAGGGGGCTTCCAGATTAAGATAAGCCCCCCGTCCGCAGACCCCCACAACCACCGGGCAAGGGTTGTGGGGAAGAGGTCCTTGTCCCCATCAACGTGGGGACAAGGTGCTTTGGGGGGGGACCACAAAGCACCCTACCCATGTTGAGGGCATGTGGCCTGGTACGGTTCAGGAGGGGCGCTCTCTCGTCCCCCCCTTTTCCTGGGACCTGCCAGGTTACATGCTCGGATAAGGGTCTGGTATGGATTTTGGAGGGCCCCCATGCCATTGTTTTTTTAATTTTGGCGTGGAGTTCCCGTTAATATCCACACCAGACCTGAAGGACCTGGTAATGGACTGGGGGAACCCAGGCAGTTTTTTTTTCAATGATTTTTTAGGTATATGGTCGGGAGCCGACAATACATTACAGCAATTTTAAATGACATTTTTTCCTTTAGAAATGTCATTTTGCTGCGGTACTGTTAAAAACATGGGAAAGAAGCGATACTTTAAAGGCAGACTAAGGGGACCCCCAGGCACGATATTTAAAGGAATATTTCAATTTTATGTTTTCACTTTAAGCATTATTAAAATAACTGCTCCTGAAAAAACGTCAGTTTTAAAAACTTTTTTTGCATTGATACATTTCCCCTGGGGCAGTACCCGAGTCCCCAAACACTTTTTATGGCAATAACTTGCATATAAGCCTTTAAAATTAACACTTTTGATTTTTCACGTTCATGTCCCAGACTTTAACGGTATTCGCATGTTCGCACAAATTTTTTGTCTGTTCGCATGTTCTGGTGCGAACCAAACGGGGGGCATTCGGCTCATCCCTACATTTAACATCTCCCCCTACCATCATCTGTTATAACCTAGCTATTCCATATCCGACCAAGAGGAGGTCCTGATTTGTTCTCATCACCCTAGTTTCATCATCATCTCCCATACTTGTCCATAATAGATAGTTCCCATTTATGCCTATGATTAACACTTATGCACTCTCTAACCCTTAGCCCCTATCCCTTGTTAACTCCAGTTTCCCATTCCACCATCAACTGCCATCTTCCATCACCACCATTACCTCCATCAGTTCTTGCTTCTTCTTACTAAAGGCATTGTATAAGCATAAAACATTACATTGTGAAGTCTGTTAATAAAAAGGCAAAACTACATTCATTCTTATGGAGAGGCTATCTATCTTGCACTCCAACAATACACAGTCTCTTGGTAGAAAAGAGGCAGGTAATGCCCTGTACACACGACTGGTTTTGCCGTCGGAATAAACTCTGAAGTTTTTTCCGACGGAGTTCCGGCGGAATTCTGCTCAAGCTGTCTTGCATACAAACGGTCACACCAAATTCCGACCATCCAGAACACGGTGTTGTACAACACATACAACAGGACTAGAAAACTGAAGTTCAATAGCCAGTAGCCAATAGCTTCCGTCTTGTACTTGCTTCAGAGCATGCGTCGTTTTTGGTATGTCAGAACAGCATACAGATGAGCGTTTTTTCCGATAGTAATTTGTTCCTTCGGAAAAATATAGAACATGTTCTCTATCTAAGTCCGTCTGAATTTTCGACAGAAAATGGGGCATGCACATGGTCGGAATATACGATGAATAGCTTCCATCGGAATCTTTCTGTCGGAAATTCCACTCGTGTGTACGCGGCATAAGTGTTTGCTAATTAGATGAGCATTGAGAATGACTAGACAAGCTCAACACACATCACTGTGTCAAAAAATGTGTCAACACCCATGAAAATGTGCATGCAAGTGTGAATGCATTTTCCACTTCAGATAAGAAAGTGAAAACATCTTAACTGTTATTATTGTTAATGATTAATAGATATCAGGCTTGTCATATGGTGTACAAAGTCCTGAAATTGTGATACAAACAAGAGTGAACAATACAGACAGAACATATACTTAACATTTGAATTGATGAGTACATAAAATTGCATAACGAAACATATACTCACGAAGGAATGCATTAGGAACACCATACTAAAACTAGGTGGGGCTCCTTTTGCCCTCAAAACAGCCTCAGTTATTTGTCATAAACATTCTATTGACATTTTGGTCTATGCTGATATCATTGCATCACTCAATTTCTGTAGATTTGTCAGCTTCACGGTCATGCTGCAAATCTCCCATGCTACCACATCCCAAAAATATTCTGTTGGATTGAGATCCAGTGGCTGACTTATGATCTGTGCTTCTTAGCAAAAATCAAGATTCAGTCAGGCCAGGTTACATTTTTCCATGGTTCCAATGTCCAGATTTAAATAACTTGTGCCCAATGCAACCTTATGTTTCTATTCTTGGCCCACAGTAGTGGAACCTGACGTGGTCTTCTGCTGTTGTAGCTACTCCACGTCAAGGTTCAATGTGATGTGCATTCTGTTGCTTTTCTGCTCACAACAGTTGTAAAGAGTGGTTATTTGAGTTACTGTAGCCTTTCTGTCAGCTCAGAAAATTGACACTCACTGGATTTTTTGTTTTGTTTTTCGTACCATGCGCACAGACTGTTGAGCATAAAAATCCTAATGCCCCGTATACACCACCAGAATTTTCGTCAATTCCGCTCAAGCTTGGCTTGCACACACACGGTCACACAAAAGATCTCTGAACTTTCGACTGTCAAGAATGCGGTGACATACAACACGTACGCCGGCACTATAAAAGGGAAGTTCCACCGCGCCACCCTTTGGGCTCCTTTTGCTAATCCAGACCGAGCGCTTCCAACTCATACTTGATTCTGAGCATGCGTGTTTTTTTTGCGCGTCGGAATTGCATACAGACAAACAGAGTTTCCGATAGGAAGTTTTTCTGACGGAAAAATAGAGAACCTGCTCTCAATCTTTTGCTGGCGGAAATTCTGCCAGCAAAAGTCTGATGGAGCATACACACGGTTGGAATTGCTGGCAGAATTTCCGATCCTGTGTACGGGACATAAGAGATATTACAGAACTATTCAAACCAGCCCCTCTGGCACCAACAATTATTCCACATTCACATTTTCCCCATTTTGGTGTTTAATTTGAATATTAACTGAAGCTCCCAACCTGTTTATGCAAGATTTAGGGCACTGCGCTACTTCCATATTATTGGCTAATTACAGTTTTTCCCCAAAAATAATTTTGGCCGCAAAAGACACAGTGGGGCTTATTTTTAGGGTAGGTCTTATCATGTCATGTGCTGTCTTCTCCCCCCCTCTCCCTCCTTTCCTGTCAGGAATCCCCAGTGGAACCGAGTAAGGGTGCTTGTAAAATGCTAGAATCCTCTCTATTACAGTATTATAAAATGTAAACTGTGTATGTTTCTGTAATATAATTGTGTCAAATACCTTCTTGTAGCGCTGCTCAGCGCTTCCGTTACCCATCCTAGTTCTAGTCCTAGTTAGGCCCCACCCCATTCTTCTTTTTTTCCTCATACCTCAATGCACCAGTGAAGAGTAAGCAGTACTTGTCCCCACCTCTGCCTCAGTGCAGTAGCCGTCTGGGTTCAGCCTCTCCCAGCACGAAGTCCCAGTGCTCGGGCCGCTAAACGCACTTGAAAGCCTGGGAACCCCTTCTATGGGTCTTACTGGGGCCCCTGCAGTGTTTCCTCTTTAGGAACGAAATCTGCTTTTAAAATTGGTAACTGCAGTGCTTGTTGAATATGAGGGGGCCAGCTATGCTTTATCTCTCTCTCTTGGCCCCTTGTCGCCTGTACCTTTTACCTATGTCTCCCTCTTTTGTCTTTCATTACCTTTCCCATTTGTTATCTCTCTCCTCCAGCACTGCCTAGCGGGACTCTGTTCCTTGCTGCCTGTGGCGACTGGGCTTCCCTTTAGGGCAAGCGCGGGCACCCCCTTTTCTTTTTTTTTCTAGGTGGGGGCGCACTCAGTGACCTCATCAGAGTGCACCGCATGCGCGGTAGCCGGACGGGAGTGCAAATTATGTCTGTTTGCCATTAGTTAAAAAGAAATGTCCTGAAGGAGGCTTTATCCCTCTCCTGGGACACGTAATGGCCTCATTAGGTATTGGTGGCTGGGCTATGGTAGGACTCTTGATCATGGCTCCAGCCGGTATCTCTTTGTGTTCCCTACAAAGACACACTTCCTCTGGCGCCCCCTGCTGTCCTCTGCAGGTGTGGCACGTGTATGTGTGTGTAGGTGTGTATGTGTATGTGTGTATATGGGTGTGTGTTTGTATACTTATATACACGTAAAAAAACCAAAACAAATGTAGATAAATAATAAGGAAAGTGGAATCCTTTCTCCTATATCTACACTTGCTCCTTCTGTCGCTTTTCAGCTTTTCGCTTTTCAGCTATCCTCACCTCAGCTGGCCGTCCCATTTCTCCACAGATCAAGAGTCAGTTACTGCTCATACAAAGACCCTCAACAACTAGTGTGGGGACCACCGTATTGGTAAGTTTTCAGGAAAAGAGTGACCTCTCGCGCGGATTGCTTTGATTTGCTTCAGCCCCGCACGCCCACGTTCTCTAAAGGGCGGGGCCAAGGAAAGGTGGACATTCTTCAGAGGAGTATAGGCCGGATGGCCCTCCCACTCAGGAGAAAAGTTCCAAAGAAGATGTCTTTGCTCCTCTTCCCCAGAGCCAGCGCCCCAGCAAGTCCTGCAGGGCCTGTGGCGTAGTGCCTATGCCCAGGAGGCAGGTGAGTAAACACTGCCTGGAGGAGTTTGCAGCTAACAGGTAATTCCAAATGTCTTTATTATTGATAAGAGTGGCACAAGATTCTGCTTTGAATTCACCTTAATTACCCTGACCAGGATGCCCCTCCTAGTAGCTAGTCTAACCACTGGAAGAGCACCCTGGCACCTTGGCGGCTAGGGGGGCCATATGGTTGAGACCCTGGGCTGCGTATTGATTCCTAAGAAACAAAATTGGGGTAAGTCACTTTATGGCTCAGGATCTCTGGTGGGGAAATGGAGACAGCCATATAGGAAGTGACAGGAGGTAGGTTCAATCTGCTCCCATAACAAAAGCATGAAAGGGACCACAAGCTTTAAAGATTGCCCAATAGAGCCTTTTTGCAAGGGTAGTTAAGGACGCAATTGCCTGGGGTAAAGTGGAGGAAACTCTCCACAAGTTTGGAAAGTATTCATTCCCTTCACAACTGGAGGAGTTAATCCAGGAAGAATGGAAGGGGTTAGAGAAAAATGCCTGTATAAACAGGCTGTCAAAACTGTATACCCTGAAGAAGTTAAAGGTTAACCTGCTGCAGTCTCCTCCGATAGTAGATGCATCATTAAAGTAGCTGGCAAAACATGTCACCTTGCTGTCACATTCGAGGAGGCTCTAGTCCAAAAATTAGATCTAGATTTGAAGTGCTCCTACATAATGTAGCATCTGCAGGTGCCGGCAGACCAGCAATAACCAGCCCATGTACTGGGTGAGTCTAATGGGAGTGGTTTTATAATTATCAACCAGCTGCTGCACCTGCAGGACTCTGAGAAAAGTGTCAGGGTCTGCATCCCTTTGGACGTGAGTTCCTATTGGGAGTATCTTACCAAAAATGACATTTTTGTTGCAGTGGATGCCAAAAATCAGATTTGTATCTTAGTGCAGACTTCTGGGAAAATCAGTGAGCCTGTCACACAAGTGCATGTCCAGACTCTTAAAGTAAGAGCTAGAGGGCACACTTCACTGGTTTCTGGACAGCATGTTGTACAGATCCTTGGATGAAAGTATCAGGCACTCATGGTCACTTCGGGAGATTCCTCCTCCAGATCATTTCTCTCCCACGGAGCTGCCAAGTCCACCACAACAGCGGGTGGGCTGCTACAATGCTTACAGACACTTCAGACTCAAGAGAGATTGCAGGTTTTCTACCCAATCCTGTTTGGAGTTCGCAGGGGGCGGTTGCTGGTGTCCAGTTTTAGATCGGAAGAGGTCAAACCATTTTGGGTCCTCTTTGAGATCTTTAAGATGGAGTCCATTCAAACAGTAGTACCACATGGCTGGGTGCTGTTGTTGTCGGGATGCCTATCCTCACACCTCAAAAAAAAAAAAGAGGGAAAGCGAAGCCAACTTTCTCCAACCCAACGGTTAGTGTACCCGAGGTGCTCTACTAGTTCCTCTGTTTTGCTTCCATCAGAGAAAGTGGTGACAGTCAGGAACAGAATTCTGAGGATGGATACTTCTGTTTGTTTGATGGCTTCTCAGTGCCTCAGTCATCTGGGCACAACGTCGTTATGCATACAGATGATTCCTGGTGTGCATGGGCACCTGCGCAAATTTCAACTAGGATTCTTAGTGCAAGGGAGGAAACAGGATCGAGCACAGTTAATAACAGTGTTACTCAGTATGAGTAGCGGTCTGAGGTGATGGGAAGACCTTGAGGAAGTCATGGTCCGTTAGGACCTTCAGACTGGAGAATTGCTATGAATCATGTCTGCAAGACAGCCGGGAAGGTGCACTGCGAGGGACTTTTGGTCAAGGCAAGCAGAGATTCCCAACCAAGGAGAGTAGTCTTGAACGCGCTGGGGGTTCAAACAGCCCTTTTAGCACCTTGGCCTTGCTATGCTGGAAAACCACTCCACCTTCGTACAGAAAAAAAATGGTACTAGTGGAGAACATTCCTGTTGGCTGTATTGCTGAGACTGTGCTGGACTGAATGCTGCTGGCAGATACAGGGAGTGACCACTTGAGTCGCGCTGGCTAGTGCTGCATAACTGCCAGTGCGTCTCCCTCTGAAAAGTAACCTGTTGAGATGACATTCAACATGTTTGTTCTTCAACCAATGAGGAACTCTTTCTTAGTCCCCGGCTGTTGTGTGGAGAGAATGAGATTACCATTGCAAGGGGACCTGTGTTCAAAAGTGCAGTCCCTTACACCATGGCCTGGCTGCTTGTTGCCTGATTGCAGCCGTGCCTCCTGTCCCCGGGGTTGTCCCTGAGAAGAAGGGAGACTGCTGGGAAATATTGTTCTACCCTGAGTGAAGAAATTTGATGGACTGTGAAACGTCAAGGACACTGGGGTGCTCAGCTAGTTAGGTAGAATGAGCTGTGGCAAAGGGGCAAATTCTCACCTTACCGTTGAATGATTGACTGTTCAATGTACCAGGATTGTTTCCTATGCCGGTCACCAGGTGGCGTGAGTAGTGCCAACCTCAGCCTATATTCATATTATGAGTATATCTGATAGAACATGCTAAGGAAAGTTTCTGTAGACTGGTTGTGGTAGGGGGTGACATCTTCGGACCAGGATGGGGCCCACTTTCATTTATATGTGTGAAGTTTAGACATATTATAGAGTGCATTTACACTGCCATGTTGTTCTCGGCTGAGGGCAATTAACAACTTATTAAGGTTCACTTACAGTGCCTTGAAAAAGTATTCATACCTCTTGAAGTTTTCCACATTTTGTCACGTTACAACCAAGAACGTAAATGTATTTTGTTGGGTGTTTATGTGATAGACCAACACAAAGTGTTACATAATTGTGAAGTGGAATGAAAATGATAAATGGTTTTCAAATTTTTTTACAAATAAATATCTGAAAAGTGTGGCGTGCATTTATATTTAGCCCCCTTTACTCTTATACCCCTAACTAAACTGTAGTGTAACCAATTGCCTTCAGAAGTCACCCAATTAGTAAATAGAGTCCACCTGTGTGTAATTTATTCTCAGTATAAATACAGCTGTTCTGTGAAGCCCTCAGAGGTTTGTTAGAGGACCTTAGTGAACAAACAGCATCATAAAGGCCAAGGAACACACCAGACAGGTCAGGGATGAAGTTGTAGAGAGGTTTAAAGCAGGGTTAGGTTAAAAAAAATATCCCAAGCTTTGAACATCTCACTGAGCACCAAAAATGGAAAGAGTATGGCACAACTGTAAACCTACTAAGACATGGCCGTCCACCTAAACTGACAGGCCTGGCAAGGACAGCATTGATCAGAGAAGCAGCCAAGAGGCCCATGTTAAGTCTGGAGGAGCTGCAGAGATCCACAACTCAGGTGGGAGAATCTGTCCACAGGACAACTATTAGTCGTGCACTCCACAAATCTGGCCTTTATGGAAGAGTGGTAAGAAGAAAGCCAATGTTGAAAGAAAGCCATAAGAAGTCCCATTTGCAGTTTGCAAGAAGCCATGTGGAGGACACAGCAAACATGTGGAAGAAGGTGCTCTGGTCAGATGAGACCAAAATTGAACTTTTTGACCCAAAAGCAAAACGCAATGTGTGACTGAAAACAAACACTGTACATCACCCTGAACACACCATCCCCACCGTGAATTATGTTGGTGGCAGCATCATGTTGTGGGGATGTTTTTCTTCAGCAAGGACAGGGAAGCTGGTCAGAGTTGATGGAAAGATGGATGGAGCCAAATACAGGGCAATCTTAGAAGAAAACCTGTTAGAGTCTGCAAAAGTCTTGAGACGGGGCAGTTTCACCTTCCAGCAGGACAACGTCCCTAAACATACAGCCAGAGCTACAATGGAATGGTTTTCATGTGTTAGAATGGCCCAAAGTCCAGAGCTAAATCCAATAAAGAATCTGTGGCAAGACTTGAAAATTGCTGTTCACAGGCGCTCTCCATCCAATCTGACAGAGCTTGAGCTATTTTGCAAAGAAGAATGGGCAAAAATTGTCATTCTCTAGATGTGCAGAGCTGGTAGAGACATCCCCAAAAACACTTGCAGTTGTAATTGCAGTTAAAGGTGGTTCTACAAAGTATTGACTCAGGGGGGCTGAATACAAATGCACGCCACACTTTTCACATATTTGTAAAAAAAATGTTGAAAACCATTTATCATTTTCCTTCAACTTCACAATTATGTGCCACTTTGTGTTGGCCTATCACATAAAGTCCCAATAAAATACATTAACATTTTTGGTTGTAACATGACAAAATGTGGAAAATGTCAAGGGGTATGAATACTTTTTCAAGGCACTTTATTTTTAGTCATATGGTCATAAATAATTTCACATTCTATGTAAATGTAGAAAAGTGAGGTGGGTGAATACAAAGGTGGTGACCATCTTCAGCTTCAATTTTCTTCAATTATCATTTAAAAACAACATTTTTTTTAGAAAGTACATTCTTACTTAAAGTGTTACTGAACCCAGGCCCCTGCATTCACTATATCTGGTCTCCCACAGTAGACAGAACATGGAAATGTAACTACTTTAGTAAATATAAACTGGTAAATACCTTTTCTCATCAGCAGTATACAGCAATCTTGTGACTTCTATCAGTTCCTGGTAAAGCTTGTAGGAGGAGTTTTCATACTGCACTGAGCTGTCCTATCAGGATCCAGGACCCCTGTCTGACCCTCTGTCTGGACAGTGCTGATTGGCCCTGTGCTGATCACATGCACTCTCCCAAGAAAAAAAATCTCTCTAGCATTACACACCAAACTGAGCATGTGCAACCTAACTCCAAAGACTCTGCAGCCTTTTTACACAATGCAGAAAATGAACCCCTTAGGTTCCACAGTGAGTATAACAAGCATGCATTACTGCATATATAGACTGATTTTACTTTTGTAGGTTTAGTAACACCCAAGTTTAATGAATTCCTGTATTTGTCTGGGCTTACGCAGCTATGTAGCAAAAATCATCGAATCATGAAGTGTCACATAGCTAACATAGTTTTCTTTATATTATTCACTTGGCTAGAAAAACAATAGACCTACTGTATATATTCAGAAATTCCAATTTTTTTTTTTTACAATAATCATTTTTACAAAAAGGTAATTTATAGATTCTATCTGATGAGCATCAGTAACAAAACTTTACTTATTGCAAGTGGAATTTGAGGGCTATGGCTGCCTGGGAGCGGGGGGGCGAGCACAGCCAGCAGGTGGGGTTGTATGGGAGCATACAGGGGGGCGACGACGAGGGAGTAGAGCAGGCGGCCAGATCATCAGAGCACTGAGGAACATCACAGCTTTCATTTCAATTGCCGTGTGTTCCCCACACTCGCTGTCATATAAAGGTCCTCCTAGTCCCGGGACGTGTGACGTATATCAAAGTTCCCCCGAAGTTCCCCGGCCAGGAGGAGGGACTGTATGTGGACGGTGAGTGGCGGGAACACACTGCAATTGAAATTAAAGCTGTAAGATTCCTTGGCGCTCTGATCATCCGGCCGGCAAATCTTCTCCTCTCTTCCCCTGCACAGGTAGGCTGCATTGTTAGGCACAGGCTGCATTGGTGGACACAGGCTGCATTGGTGGGCACAGGCTGCATTGGTGGGCACAGGCTGCATTGGTGGACTCAGGCTGCATTGGTGGGCCCGGGCTGCATTGGTGGACACGGGCTGCATTGGTGGACACGGGCAGGCTGCATTGGTGGTCATGGGCAGGCTGCATTGATGGACATGGGCAGGCTGCATTGATGGACACGGGCAGGCTGCATTGATGGACATGGGTGAGGCTGCACTGATGGACACGGGTGAGGCTGCATTGATGGACACGGGTGAGGCTGCACTGATTGGCACAGATAAAGTTGTTGTCAATATTTATTTTTATAACTTAATTCTGCATAAAACATTTAAGTGTAATTTCATGAGATAATTTATGAGGGCGTGTTTAGGAGCAGGGCAGCGTAGGGGTTGGGTGGGGCAACTGGTGGCGAGTAACCCTTGAGGCTGGCTAGTAGCTCAGGACTTGAAATTTTGAGCCCTGCTTATTGGGTGTAAATCTACGTTTAAATAACAAGCATAATTTCAATATCAAGCAAGTAATATGGCTACTATGCAACACATTGCAGTAGGAGATGATTATTAATTAGTAAAACATTATCACACAAAAAGTATTATGCATAGACATATATCACAGGCAGTCTTCAAAAGTTTATGCAGAGACCAAGTCTTGTTAATAACAGGTTGTCGGCTGTCAGTAGTTGTGTGCAGGTATGCTGCCTTTTCAGAGCGTGTGGTAGCTTGTGTCTTCAGGGCTGGGTGGGGAAGCAGCTACACTTGTCATAAGTCTGAAGTGTCAGAGGTGTTGCAAAATAGAAGAGCTTCATTATTAAAATCAGAAGGACAGGGGGGAAGGCTGCTTTAGGACCCACTCAGCGCCTACAGTAACTAGAGTTTTTTTTAACCTGCTCAGTACATAGCAGTGACAGTGTTACTTTACCCTAGGTTCACACCTATGCTTTTTTTAGTGTTTTGCAGTTTGCAGAAACACACTACAGCCCATTTAACATGGTTTCCTATGGTACATGTTCACATCTATGCGTTTTGCGGCCGGTGCGTTTTAGAAAAGAGACGGGAACTTTTTTTCCACGTTTTGCATGTAATAGACTTCAATGGAATCGCACCAGAAATGCAAGTGTTGTGTTTGTGATGTGATTTTTGTTTTGCGTTTTTTATTTTTCTCTTTAAAACACTGTATATAGCTGGTTGCTAAGGAAGAGGTCGAGAAGCCAGCCGCCACATCCTTGACAACGGATGAGTCATCAACTGATGAGTCATCAGCCGTTTTTTACCGTAATATTTTTTTTACATTCAACTGGGGATTGCCCGCTGACAGTTGAATGTAAAAAAAAATTGCGAAAAAAACGGCATGGGATCCCCCCCCCAGGCCCTTCAGGTCTAGTATGGATTCGGAGGGGTGGCCAATTTTTTTTTAAAAAAAGGGCCTGGGGTCCCCCCAAAATTCATACCAGAGCCTTATCCAAGCATGCTGCCTGCCAGGTGAGGAAAGGGAGGGGACGAGTGAGCACTCCCTCCAAACCATACCAGGCCGCATGCCCTCAACATGGGGGGGTGATGGGTGCTTTGGGGGGGCATGTTGATGGGGACAAAGGCCTCTACCCGACAACCCTGGCCACTGGTTGCCTGGGTCTGCCGGCAGGGGGCCTATATAGGAATCTGGAAGCCCCCTTTAACAAGGGGTCCGCGAGATCCTGGCCCCCCCTACGTGAATGGGTATCCAGTACATCATACCCCTACCCGTTCACCCCAAAAAGCAGTGGAATAAAAAAAAACAAGAGCTGGTTTTTGACAAGTCCTTTATTAAAAAAATAGGTCCGAGCCATCTTTTCCCCTACCCATCTTCTCCCGGTTGCATGTTCGAATAAGGTTCTGGTATGAATTTTAGCAGGGGACCCCACTCCATATTGAAAAAAAACGTGGGCGTGGGGGGGTCCCCTCCAAATCCATACTAGACACGCGATCGCGATTTCTTCGCAATCTGTTTTTGCCAGCAATTTTTTTTTTTACATTCAGCTTTTAGCGGGGAACCCCGCTGACAGCTGATGACTCATCGGTTGTTAAGGAAGCGGTGGCCGGCTTTCTGGCCCCCTCCTTAGCAACCAGCTATAAACAGTGTGTTTAAAGGAAAAAAAAAAGTTAAATGCAAGATGCATAAAAACTGCATGCAAAAACACATAAAAAACAAGGGTTTGACCAATAGCTGACCAGCCACCGTCTTTCTACAGCGGCAGGTCGATACTCCTATGCAAATTGCCATAGTTGCTCCTCGGCCCTTTAAACAGCTATAGCAGGCGGCGCATGCACATGCCTGCTGCATGGCGGGGGACCCGATGAACGGGGATGTGTGTGTAAACACATACATTCTCATTCTGTCAGGAGAGGAGAGACAGATCGTCTGTTCCTACTAGTTAGGAACAGCGATCTGGCTCCTCCTCTAGTCAGTCACATCCCCCACAGTTAGAAACACACACGAGGGATCACATTTAACCCCTTGAACCCCTTCCCTACCAGTGACATTTACACAATAATCAGTTCATTTTTTTAGCACTGATCGCTGTATAAATGTCAGTGGTCCCAAAAATGTGCCAAAAGTGTCCGATCTGTCCGCCTCAATGTTGCAGTTCCACTAAAAATCGCAGATCGCCGCCATTACTAGTATAAAAAAATATATATATATTTAAAAAATGCCATAAATATAGCCTCTATTTTGTAGACGCTATAACTTTTGCGCAAACCACTCAATATATGTTTATTACGTTTTTTTTTTTTTACCAAAAATATGTAGGAGAATATATATCGGCCTAAACTGAGGAAGACATTTTTTTTATATATTTTTTGGGGGGATATTTATTATAGCAAAATATTGCTTTTTTTTTTCAAAATTTACGCTTTTTTTGTTTACAGCGCAAAAAATTTAAACCGCAGAGGTGATCAAATACCACCAAAAGAAAGCTCTATTTGTGGGGAAAAAAGGATGTCAATTTTGTTTGGGTACAACGTCGCACCACTGCGCAATTGTCAGCTAAAGTGACGCAGTGCTGTATCGCAAAAAATGGCCTGGTCATTAAGGGGGCAAATCCTTTTGGGGCTGAAGTGGTTAAAACATGCCTGAAAAATGCATGAAGTGCAGCCTAAAAGCCTAAAAAAGGAAATTACCGTAATACAGTCACCACATATAATGAAATATAATCTGCAATGTATTAAATTTTTGGTTCACTAAGACACCACAATTCTAAGATTGATTGTCTACTGTTCCAGAAACCTGATCTAGTATCATTTCAGTCCCACCCAGCAAGACGTGAAAAATTGCACAATTAAGGGCCCTTTCACACGGACGTGTCTGTGTACGGGCTCCGCTTTGCTCAGCGGGGGATCACTCCGTCGATCCCTGTTAAGCAGGCAGATGACAAGTCTGTCGTTGCACACTGTGCAGGGACTGACCTGTCAGAGCGCCGCTCTCCTCTATGGGGGATCGGATGAAGACGGACCGTAGTGTCCGTCTTCATCCAATCCGAAGACAGATGGAAAAGTAGGGTTTTCCGCCGTCACACTTTAGTGGATCAGAGCGGGTCGGATGTCAGCGGACATGTCACCGCTGACATCTGTCGCTCCATAGACCTGTATGGAGCGTCCGTTCAGGTCCGCCTAAAAAACTGACAGGCAGACCTGAACGGTCTGCCCGTGTGAAAGGGGCCTGATGCTACAAAAAAGATGACAAAATCCAGGCTATGGAAACCTAGTAGACTTTCTGTTTCAGCATTGCTGCAATGCTTCATGAATTTTAATATATTCACTGGCTGATTTCAATTCACGGCACCCACTGTATGGCCTCATGCACACAGAGCTTAAAAAACACAACAGGTCTATGTAAGCCTGTGTCCAAGAACACAAAGGCATTTATAGGCAAAGTTGAAGAGTAGTGTTTACAAGCTAAAAAAAACAAAAAAAACACCAAAGGCGCATTCTTGAGAGGAAAAAACACGTGAACACTTAAAGTGGTTCTAAAGGCAGAAGGTTTAAATACCTTTGCATTCTATGCATTAATGTAAAAAACCTCCCGGGTGCAGCTTCCCCCACCCCCAGCCTCCCTTTATTCCACACACCATAACATATCAGCAATGTGCATGAGAGCAGTGAGTCTCCTGGGTTTCTCTCTTTTCATTGGCTCACACAGCAGTGGGGTCCAATGGCTCCTGCTGTTGTCAATCACAGTCAATGAGCCACTGAGGAGAAAGCGGGGGGGGGGGGGGCAGAGCCAATGGCGTCCCTAGGGGGGGCCAGAGGGGGCCCTGACCCCCCAACATTATGCTGTGCCCCACCAATAAATTTTTTTTTTTTTTTTTTTACAAAAAATTAATGTCTAAAAGGGAGAGAGTCCCCAGTCAGCTCCTGCGGGTGATTCCTCCCCCCTCCCTCTGCTTGCTGACACTGCATAATGTGAGCGCTCACACAACCATGGCCGCCTGATCTGCTCCTTCCCCTGCATCCTCACTGGCAGGGAGAAGAGCGAGTTGCAGGAAGGACTCCACCAGGACTCTCAGTTACTGAAAAAACAGACTGATTTTTTCCATCCTTAGGACAGGAGAACCAGCCTGTAAATTCCAAGAGATGCCAGACCAGCGCTGTCAATAGCAGGGGCAGGACAGCAAGAGGAGGCTGGGTAACCCCACAGTGGCAGAACACCACTGCCCGGTGGCAAGACAACCTTTGCAATCCTCCCAGCAGTTCTCCCACTGCTTTGGACCCTTATATTTTCTTGGTATGCTGGTGACATATATATCTTGTTTTCTGCCACCCTGGGGGACCCCAATACAGTAGGAAGGGAGCTCACTGCAGAACATGTGAAAGGGCCGTTGTGGGGCCATAATAAAGGGCCCCAGTATCTATCTATCTATCTATCTATCTATCTATCTATCTATCTATCTATCTATCTATCTATCTATCATATATATATATATATATATATATATATATATATATATATATATATATGCATTTTATAGTTGCCCCCTTACTTTTGTCCCTGTCCCCCCATGTGCCCCCCCTAAATATGAAAGCTGGAGACGCCACTGGGCAGAGCCACACTCTTTGTGTGAATAAGCAATGTCCATTCACAGGTGCGCAGCTCAAGAGCGAGCCTGCTCGAGTGCCCCCATAGCAAGAGGCTAAATATTTGGGGCACTTGGCAGAGGGGGAGGAGCCAGGACCACGGGCGGGGGATCCAAAAAGAAGAGGATCCAGGCTGCTCTGTGCAAAACCAATGAACAGAGCAGGTGAGTAGGACATGTTTGTTTTTGTTTTTTTTAATTACAATTTAGCCTAGGTTCACATTGGATCGATTTGTCATACAATTTGAGAGATTCAAATCGCATGACAAGTCGCAGTCTATTGGAGGCAATGGCACTGTTCCAATTTGTGCGACACCGCACCGATTTGCAAAAGTAGTTCCTGCACTACTTTTGCAGATTTTTGGTGCGACTTCAATAGACATCTGTGCATGAAGCCACACAGATGTCTATCAAGTAGCACTTGAAATCGCACTGACCTTGCTATTTTGAAATGGCACTACTTCAAGTGAAGTAGCGCGATTTCAAAGTAGCATTAAAGTGAACCAGGGCTTACTTTAAAAGCGCTATGTATATAAATTGTATGCATGCAAATGCATTTCAATGGCTAGATTAATGTATAGCTAAGGGATAGGGTGAAGAGGGATTAGAACACCTGACAGGTTTAATTGCTGCCTGTGTCCCCATTAGAGAGATTCACCCTCTGTATTTGTCCTGTTTATCATTATCATTAAAAGTACAAATAAAATCCCACATTTCGGGTTGTCCCCAGAAAAATAATAGAGGGAAAATCTTCCAATGTGGACACTAGTTCTGGTGACCTGGGGGGCCCCAAATAATTCCCCTAATTTGCAGGGATTTTCTCTTACTTCCTGTATGGCTATAGGACAGGAAGTTAAGGGAAGGCTCTGCAATGGGACACAGATGGCAAAAAAATAAAAAATAAAATAGGGGTGATAACCTTCCCTTACTCTATCCAAAAGGAAAAAAAATGTTGCCTTTAGTTCTAGTTTAAGTTTTTGTCTCGACCAGTAGACTGCATTTATACTCAAACACTATATGCATAAATGCATGTGTAATACGTGGCTTTGGTGAGTTTTTTATGCCCTATTTTCCTGTCAGCAGTTCCACTTTTCAGAGGGGCCTTTTCAGAAGCCCCGTGTGCATGAGGCCTATGAAATAATCACTCTGTTGACTTGATCACCTAATTTGCAGCACATTGATTTCAATACATTGCAACAGAGACAGCTGTCAGCAAGGGAGATTAACAAATGAATGTGTAGTTTAGTACTTAATAATGTATATTAACTTACCGACCGCCTCCTGTACATATACGTTGGCACTTTGAAGAGGGATATCTCGGTAACGGCAGCAGCTGCTGCAACAACCGAGGTATCCATCTTTACAGGAGCCGGTCGTGTTTCCAATAATGGTGGTCTCCACGGCAGATTCACCGCAAGATCACCGTTATCGGCGGCGGGAGAGGTGCCACCCCCCTCCCGCTGCTCTCCCGCGGCCTCCGCCGCTTACCGGAGCGGCGGAGGCGATCGGGACCTGTCAGTTCTTCGGTATGGAGACGAGTGAGGCTAAGATGGTGCCCACCCGTCTCCATACCATAGGACGGCGGAAGCGACGTCATTAAGTCAGCTCTGCCCATATGTCTTAAAGGCATGTTTTTTTGGTCATTTTTTTAAACGACTTTTTTTTTTTTTTTTGTGCATTTTAGTGTAAATATGAAATCTGAGGACTTTTTGACCCCAGATCTCATATTTAAGAGGACCTGTCATACTTTTTTCAATTACAAGGTATGTTTACATTCCCTGTAATAGGAATAAAAGTGATCCAAATTAAAAAAAAAAAAAAAAAACTGTGAAAAAATAATTAAAATAAAATAAATAAAAAAAATAAATAAAAATTTTAAAGCGCCCTGTCCCGACGAGCTCGCGCGCAGAAGCGAACGCATACGTGAGTAGCGCCCGGACATGAAAATGGTGGTCAAACCACACATGTGAGGTATCGCGGCGACTGGTAGAGCGAGAGCAATAATTCTAGCCCTAGACCTCCTCTGTAACACAAAAAGTGCAACCTGTAGAATTTTTTAAACGTCGCGTATGGAGATTTTTAAGGGTAAAAGTTTGACGCCATTCCACGAGCGGGCGCAATTTTGAAGCGTGACATGTTGGGTATCAATTTACTTGGCGTAACATTATATTTCACAATATAAAAAAATATTGGACTAACTTTACTGATGTCTTATTTTTTTATTCAAAAAAGTGCATTTTTTCCAAAAAAAGTGCGCTTAGAAGACCGCTGCGCAAATACGGTGTGAAAAAAAGTATTGCAATGACCGCCATTTTATTCTCTAGGGTGTTAGAAATAAAACAATATATAATGTTTGGGGGATCTAAGTTATTTTCTAGCAAAAAAACCTGTTTTAATCATGTAAACACCTAAAATCCAAAATGAGGCTAGTCCTTAAGTGGTTAAACCAATCTTAGTCTTTAAGCCCCCGTTCACATCGGCGTGATTTGACATGCAATTTGACAATTTGCCGGCAATAGGAGCATCCCAACCAGTATCATTAGTTATTAATAGGAAGAGTAAAATGGAAAATTTCCTATCAAAAATGTACCATAATTTTCCTTTCCTGATAGACTCCATGGCAGCATACGTATGGGTTAACTCCACCTCCACTCCTCCCCTATAGAACCCCACTCCCATAAATCTTTGCTCTGAGCAAGAGGCCATGTTCCGTCACTAGCCTACTCTGGACACTGGGGGTGGGTGGAGGAACTCCTGCTGCCATGGAGTTTATCAGGAAAGGAAAATTACGGTAAGCATTTTATAGGAAATTTTCAGTTTTCCTGACAGACTCCATGGCAGCATACGTATGGGAACTAACTCGCCATACACCCAATGGGCAGGCAATGCTAACCCAAAGGCTTTAATTTGTACTGTCAACAGACAGGACCTGCGAGCCAAAATAAACAGAGGATAAGGAAGCAGGCTCTACACAATAATGAGCCACAAATGTATTGATTAAGGACCACAAGGTTGGCTTGATTTACGTTGGGAACCATATGCTGCGAAGCTGCCCAAGATATAGATCTACTCCTGGTCTAGTGAGTAGTCACTACCTCCAAAGGAGCCAACCCTTTGGCTCTGTGAGCCTGTTGGATGGCCTACACAATCCATGCCACAATAGTCCTAGATGAGGCACGTTTTCTCTGTCCTTTCTGGCAGAAGAATGAACAGTCGTTCTGAAGCCTGAAGGAAGCTGTAGCGTGAAGATCTGACTTCACAATATCTGAGGGATTCCTAAAACTGAAGGAAGGTCCTGCTGGGAGTCAGCTCAGGTTTTCCTGTTTACTAGACATACGCTTTGACCAACTAAGCCACAGTCCACCCTCTCCCATGTCTAAAGGACGCAAGTTAGAACTCTAAAGGTTTGCAGAACAATTTCTTGGCTCCCATGAAAGACTGATGCACCCTTGGGAATTGCGTCAAGCATAGGTAACAGCACCGCTCGACTGGAAAGAATGTAAGAAAAGTTCTCCATGACCAGTGAATCAATCTCTGATGCTTTTTATGCTGACGTGATAGCCATGAAAAAGGGCGAGGTTGACAGAGAGGCCTTTAACGGAGACAGCCCTAGAACACTCCGCTCCAATTCCCAAGAGGTAGTTGAGAGCAAGAGGGAGACTCCATTTGGAAAACCTCCTCTTACTCTGAGGTCTGAGCCTAACTGCCCCCTTGAAGAATTATTAGACAGGAAAGGGTGCATAGACTGGAATACACCTGTGAAGGCCGATAAGCTGACACTTGAACTCCGAGGGAGCTGACCAATACAGCCAGATGTAAATCTGACCTGAGGAATCCTAGAATATTTAGAATTTCTAGATCACTACTTGATCTGTCAGCAGCAGACATGTATTGAACAAAATTTGACCAAATTCTCCCGTAAACTTTGTTTACGTTCATTCATCTAGTATTCAAGAGAGCAGAGATGACTCTGGAGGAGCAGCCGAGGACCTCCAATCTCGAGAACCAGACCTTTAGGCGCAACCGTGCTGGACATGGATGTAGAATTGCACCCAGTGACAGAAGGTCTGGCCTGAGGAGTAGGGGCACTGGGTTCCGGAAGCGGAACTGTGCTAGCAAGGGGAACCATGGCCTAATTGTCCAATAAGGCATCACTGCCACTACATCCGCAACCTCTGTTCGGAGTCTTTGTAGAAAACCCGAGGTTGACCAGGACTGGAAGAAATGCACAGGTCCTACTGCATTTCCAATGATCCACCAGGGCATCTGTGCCTGAAAACCTCCACATGTAGAGACCATTCGTTGTTGTCCAATTGGACAGTGCTGCATGACTGCACAATTGTCTTTCAAAGTGCGACAGCGCTGAAAGCTGGCCTGGGCAGGAAGAGGGTGAAAGTGCCCAGCATGCAAGCGGTTAAGTCTAGGGGAACAATACCAGGAGATTTACTAAAGCCGCCCATACATGGATCGAAATTCGTCTGGTTCAATAGAAACTGGCTCAATTTCGATCTATGTATGGACAGGTTGGTTTGTACGCAAGTTGATCTATGATTGACTTGTGTACAACCAGCCTGTTGGAAAATTTTCTCTTGATCAGTGCTGCCGGTATTCCATCGAATAGAGCAGATTGTCGGATAATGCCTCAGAAGATCTGCGCATGTGCAGGACCTAACGTCACTCCAGCTGATATGTTGATCAGCTAGCGTGACGTCAACACTGAGCATGCGCAGATCGTCGGAGGCATTATCTGACAATCTGCAAAGTGTAGAGGGAGATACAATGGTCAGATTCTGCCTTGGTCTCTGCGCATGCTCAAAACTTGAGCGATGTCATAGGCGGAGTCACAGGCGGAAAACAATTGTTTTTGGGCAGATTTGTGTGTGTTGCACGGTGAATCTTGCACAGCTGATTTGGGGGCAGATTTTGGTGTGTTGCAGGACAATGTCAAGTCTTGCGCATGCGCAGTGAGGCAGAATCTGAGAATCTGACAATTAGATTCTCCCTCCGCGCTTTGCAGATCATCAGATAATGCCACTGACGATCTGCGCATGCGAAATGTTGACATCACGCCAGCTGAGCAACATATCATCTGGAGTGACGTTACATCCTGCGCATGCCAGAGGCATTATCCGATGAGATACACTATTCGATAGAACACAGGCGCTGCTGATCAGTGTATTCTGATTGGGGGGGGGATCTCCCTGCTATCAGAATACAATGACACAGCGGGAGGGAGTCCCCCATCCACCTTGAGTGTGTGGATGGGGGAATCAGTTCATTTTCTTTTGTTTAACCCGCTGATTGAATGAAAAATGACTCATGTATGGCCAGCCTTACTTGATCCTCCTCGCCCCTCTGCTGCTAGATCTGTCCCTGCAGTGTCTGCACTCCCACAGCCCACCGGCATAGAGTCCTGATGTCATCAAGACCAGAGCATCAGAGTCCATACCCCTGCACTGAATGAGAAGATACCTAGGAACAGTCGGTGCGGGGTGCGGGCAGCGTCTCTGGTGTATACTCCTCCAGCTGCTTCCTCTGCCGTGTGTCTCCTTTCTCTTCTGCCTAAGCGCTAGGCATCCAAAGGGATCGCCTGACACTTTGGCCAATTGGGTAACAGGTCGCACGACCTGCCTCCTGATTGGCGGGGAGGAACTTTAGTGTGAAAATGGCAAAAATGAATTCGCTATTGTCACACAACTGGGTGGGCTCGGAGCACAGTGCTCTGCTTTTCCCCCAAGCCCACCCTTTTTTGAAGCCTATTAGAGCCTCTGGCTCTAACCACGTGCTTATAAAAAAAACACCCACCCTGCATTGGAATCCATAGTACGGCAGCCTGATATGTAGATCAGGGGGCTGGATGCATGGATAGGGGAAGAGGCGGCACCCCTGCGCCTTCTATGGACTACACTTGCCCCACCCTATTAGATTTAAGCTCCTATGAGCAGGGCCCTTTTCACCCTTTTGTATTTTATTTTATTGTAACTGTACTGTCTCCCTTTTATATTGTAAAGCGCTGCGTAAACTGTTGGTGCTATATAAATCCTGTATAATAATAACAGTCCACCTCTGGATGGAGGAAGAAGCAGCACAAGGATCCAATCAGTACATGTGCTGACAAGAAGCATGCTGATAGGAGGAGAAAGCAGAGCCACAGAAAGAGGAGCTCACTCTTGTGCTGCTTCTCCTTTCACTGTCCATTCACAGGCTGGGGTGGGTCCGGGCAGTGCTGGGACAAGATCATCCAGTGCCAAATCGCCCCCCCCCCCCTTCATTATTATTATTTAAGCTACTTATATAGCACCATCAATTTACACAGCGCTTTACATATACATTGTACATTCACATCAGTCCCTGCCCTCAAGGAGCTTATAATCTAAGGTCCCTAACTCACATTCATATACAGGAGCCAGTTTAGACAGAAGCCAATTAACCTACCAGCATGTCTTTGGGGTGTGGGAGGAAACCAGAGTACCCGGAGGAAACCCACACAGGCACAGGGAGAACATGCAAACTCCAGGCAGATGGTGTCGTGGTTGGGATTTGAACCAGCGACCCTTTTTACTGAGAGTGCTACCCACTACACCACTGTGCTGCCCAATTATGTGTGAGGTTATGAGGAAGAGGAGGAGAGAGAGCACAGCCCGCAGCTCCTCCCAGCCCTCTCCTTGCCTCTTCCAGTGATGGGCTTACAGAAGTAGTGATACCGCTGTAACTATTCCTGTCAGCCTTATATGGTAATAGAAGGAACTTGCGGTGCCCCCATCCCTACAATACATGCTGAGCCCAGGGCAGCTGGCCCTTCTGCCCACCCCTTGTCCTGACTGTGACCCGGGCTCAGAAGAAGTGGGTTGAATGATGAGGACATCTATAGGCAGTAAAAATGTACTGCGGTGTGGGGGAATCTCTGGAATGAAGGTGAATATTACATGAAAAGCGGGTTTGGTTATCTTGTACCCTGTTTTTGTTAGGAGTTTTGCTCTACCACACAAAAAAAGGGCTGTTTTCGAATAAATAGACCAAAAGCTGAGCAAGTGATTGTGGTGCTTCACCATTGTTCAGCTAGAAGCTAAGTGTGACCAGGGGAAGTGGGTGAGCGCTCCTTATCACCTGTGTGATTCATGACGTAGTCCGCAGTCCCTCTTCTCTCTGATTGGCTGCCCCAATCTGTGACATGATCGGGACTCCGTCCGACTTCCACCAAAACTTTCGCGTTTCAAAAGGGGGGGGGGTGTGGGAGCCGCTCTTCACGTGACCCGCCTCAGCCAATCACAGGCAGCAGTAGCCGGGTTTCGCCTGCATCTCCCTTGCACTTGACAGAGCTGGCAGTGTGTGGGTAACCGGCGGAGCGTGTGCACTCTCCTGTCCGTTGTCACCCTCTCATGGACTGACTGCGACACCATGACCCAACAACCCAACGGGACTGTCAGCAATGGCACCGGGGAGGCGAGGCAGAGAGGAGACAAGGGCAGGAAAGAGGTGAAGATGGTCATAGTTGGAGATGGAGGCTGCGGGAAGACTTCGCTGCTCATGGTCTATGCCAAAGGCTCCTTCCCTGAGGTGGGTATGAAGGGTAGGTGGGCACACTACACATGGCAGCACCCAGTCTGCTCTAATTCTCCCAGCCTGTAGATTAGAATATATAATAAGATGAGGTCTGTCTCCTCCACTGGGCACAGAGAAGTCCTCTTCTACTGAACTGTCTGCAATGCCCCCATCAGCCAATCATATCCTATTTCTCAGGGGAAGCCTGGCTGTGCTTGGTGGAAGGTAGGTCAGTCAGTTTTTATAGGAGGTAGATGATCCAGTTCCTAAGTCTATGACTCAGATAGTTCTCTGCTTTGTACTGAAAATAGTGCACATTAATGCTCTTCCCCACACCTCTCACTATACATAGACATGGCTTGAGTCACACCACTGGAACACGGAGTCAGTCTTTACACCATTTTTCCTACTTGGTACTATTGTAAGAGGTATTCTTCCCACCCACCGCCAATGTAGGGTGGGCGTCCCCCCCCGGCTGCCAATTTTAGGAGGGCGTTCCCCCCCCTGCCAATGTAAGGAGGGCGTTCTCCTCTCCCCCGGCTGCCAATGTAAGGAGGGCGTTCTACCCCCCGGCTGCCAATGTAAGGAGGGCGTTCTTACATTGGCAGCCGGGGGGGAGAACGCCCTCCTTACATTGGCGGTCGGGTGGAGAACGCCCTCCTTACATTTGCGCCCGGGGGGAGGCAACGCCCTCCTTATATTGGCAGTCGGGGAGGGGGGGAGGGTGTTCTTCCACCCCCCCCCCCCCGGCTGCCAATGTAAGGAGGGCGTTGCCTCCCTCCGGGCGCAAATGTAAGGAGGGCATTCTCCCCCCCCCCGGCCGCCAATGTAAGGAGGGCGTTCTCCCCCCCCATCCACAAATGTAAGGAGGGCGTTCTCCCCCCCCCCCCCCCGGCCGCCAATGTAAGGAGGGCGTTCTCCGTCCCCTGGCCGCCAATGTAAGGAGGACGTTCTCCCCCCCGACCCCCAATGTAAGGAGGACATTCTTCCCACCCACTGCCAATGTAAGGAGGGCGTTCCCCCCCCGAACACCAATCTTGTAAGGAGGGCGTTCCTCCCCCCGGCCGCCAATGTAAGGAGGGCATTCTCCCCCCCCTCCCCGGCTGCCAATGTTGTAAGGAGGGCGTTCTCCCCCCCCCCCCCCCCGCGGCCGCCAATGTTGTAAGGAGGGCGTTCCCCCCGCGGCCGCCAATGTTGTAAGGAGGGCGTTCCCCCCCCCCGGCCACCAATGTAAGGAGGGCGTTCTCCCCCCCCATGGCTGCCAATGTAAGGAGGGCTTTCTCCCCCCCCCTGCCGGCCGCCAATGTAAGGAGGGCATTCTCCCCCCCCCCCGGCCGCCACTGTAGGAGGGCGTTCTCCCCCCCCCCGGCCGCAACTGTTAGGAGGGCGTTCTCCCCCCCCCGGCCGCCACTGTTGGAGGGCGTTCTCCACCCCCCCCCCCGGCCGCCACTGTTGGGAGGGCGTTCTCCCCCCCCCGGCCGCCACTGTTGGGAGGCGTTCTCCCCCCCCCCCGGCCGCCACTGTTGGGAGGGCGTTCTCCCCCCCCCCCCGGCCGCCACTGTTGGGAGGGCGTTTCTCCCCCCCCCCCCCCCCGGCCGCCACTGTTAGGAGGGCGTTCTCCCCCCCCCCCCCCGCCACTGTAAGGAGGGCATTCTTCCCCCTGGCTGCCTATGTAAGGAGGACATTCTTCGCATTGACTGGCAATGTAAGTGGCATTTTTTTCTTGGATAAATGGCTGAGAAAGGAGACTTGTGACGATTGTGGTTTGGCTGTGCATGTTTGTTAGGAAGATTTATTGATCTGTTGGATCAGTCAGCCTGAGAGTGACTACAGTGATCAAATCCTTTTCCAGACTGACTCTAGTAAGTCAGGTCAGGCGACAGTCATTTCATGTCTGTTAGTATATTTAGAGCCAATGCACTCCTATAATTTAAGGGCCATGTTACAGTAGACTAGTGATGCTGTCACTGGCAGCAACTTGGCAGTGATAGTCTGTAAGAGTTCACTTCTCTTATAGAGTCGCTCCCTTGCTGTTTAGACCATAGAGATGTTGATTTCTTCATAGTGAGGGAGATTCTGCAGTATTTTAGGCGAGTCTGAGTGCAAAACCTATTCGGGCATGTGGTTCTTCTTGGTGATTCCACCACTGGAGATGTGTTTTTACTGGTGTAATTGCTCATCTAACATTGAAATTGCGGTTCAGCCAGATTCCTGCTGCACTAAAAAACATTCTGGTTCGTGCTATTCTATTTTCTGTGGTTGCCTCTGGTACAACCATCCATTTATTATCCCAGAAATCAATCGGATCCAACACCTTGTTGGTTCCCACAGATTTCCCAGAGCTCTACAATGCTACAGTGAAATAACCTGAACTTTACAAGTCTACATTTGGTTAATACCCGCTGTGTCATTTTTGAATGGGTGTACATATTTGCTGCATAACATTAGGTGTTTTTCCCAAGGCATTTTCTTATTGTTACAAACAAAAAACAAAACGGTAATATTGGTTTTAAATATTTTATCTCTAAAGGAAAAAAAAATATTGCCCTTCGCAGACAATCTGTTTTTTTCTGGGAAAAGGAACCATTGAAGTTGATTTACTAAAACTGGAGAGTGCAGAATCTGGTGCAGCTCCGCATAGAAACCAATCGGCTTCCAAATTATTTTGTCACAGTTTAACTGAAGAAGCTGATTGGTTTCTATGCACAGCTGCACCATATGTTGCACTCTGTAAGCCCCCGTTCACATTGGTGCGATTTGTCATGCAATTTGACAGTTCCAAATCGCATGACAAGTTGCGCCCCATTGTTGGCAATGGGAACCGTTCAAATTGCTGCAACTCTGAAAAAGGTTCCTGCACTTATTTTTGCTGCTTTTGTTTCGACTTGCATAGACATCTGTTGTATGAAGTCGCAGGCTGCAATGAAGTTAGCAGTGCAAATCCCATTCAATCTGAGCTCTGTGAGTTCTATATCTGGGTGAATAACCCTGGAATATGCAATGTTAGTCAAACTGCAAAATCCATGTTCAATGTTCAGGATAATAATTTATATATGGAACAATCTCAAATGTATTGACATGTTTCCATGTTAAATATCTAATTTAGGTGAACTGTGTGCTACATTGTTATTGGGATTGATTAGGATCAAATGCTTTACACTTGTTGAAGCGGAGTTCCACCCCCCCTCCCCCCCCATTTAGATGCGATTAAATCACATTGTCCTAAGTTTTTTTTTTTCTCTTTTTTTCTTTTTTTTTTTAGCCTGGGTTCACACTTTTGTGTGGTGTACAGCATGTGATTCGGATAGGAATCGCACTATGTTCCTATTCAAATCACATTCTTTGCAGTGTGATTTGAGACCACCGCACAAAAAGGTGCAGGCATCCTTCTTTTTTTTTTTTTTTTTTTTGCCGCACTGGAATTCTTGCAATTGCATTGCATTTTGCGACCGGCTTTGGGTGTCATTAAAGAGTAACTCCACTTTTGTTGAGAGAAAAAAAACATTCCCCTCTGGGTGATCTATGTACATTACAAGGATTTTAACAAACTTTGTTGCAGAGTCCTACCTTTTTTTTATTCTGAAGAAATCCACGTGTGTTTGTCTGTGTCCATGTGGTAAAGTAATCTAATAGGAGTGGTTTCTTAATTATCAGCCAGCTGCTTCACCTGCAGGGCACTAATGAGGAAAATTGCAGGGTCTGCATCCCTTTAGACATGATTTTCTATTGGAGTATCTGTCCAAAAATAACTTCTGGGAAAATCGGTGAGCCAATCACACAATCCTGGGGGCTTTCTATACACATTCTGTGTACAGGACACCTCCAGGTAGCCATATTGCATTTCACATAAAATTACAGAGCTGCAGATTCAAAAGGAAAGTTTTAATAACATTCAATTACAATATGACTTCGGTTGCAATTGTATGATATTTATATATATATATTATATAATATATAATTTTTTTTCTCTATCAATATAGATGGAGATATTTTTTTTTCTCTCTATCAATTTTTTTTTCCCCCATTAAAGTGGAGTCACCCTTTACTTTACCATTGACATTGGTGGCAGTTCGCATGAACTTAGTGCGGTGCAGGTAATGCTCAGGATTCGCTGTGTTTCCTGCACCGCATATACAGTATATTAACTGGGGCTAAATGCAGCTAAAATGACCATGGCTAAACACAAAAAAGTGCAAATAATGTCATTAAAAAAAATGACATGCATGTATATGTGTTTAGAAACACCCTAAATTACATGAACGTTCTGAAAATGACATTTTGAATGAAATTCTTCTAGAGCATGGCCAGTTAACAGATCTAAGAGCTTGCTGGCAGTTCTTCTAATTTGCAGTACAGTAAAATCGAAGTGCTGATGAGGAAACAAGTAGTTACATTTCTCTGTAGCAAAAATGTATTCCCGTATATTGCCCTGTGTTCATCACTAGGTCTTGCTTTAGGTAACTAAATTCAGGTTGCTATCAGTTACTGTACTTTTTGTTATTATTTTTTACACGCTTTCCACTTGTTGCTGTGCTGATCATACAAGCATTTCACACAAATAGCAGTAACTCCAGAATTCATTGTAATGTGCTAATACGACCTTGTACTAATGTACAAGGTGTTTCTCCTTCATGAGAAAGGACTACACCCTTAGTGACAATAGAGAAGTGCAGAGTACTGTATAGCAGCAGATGTTGGCTAAGGCTAGCTATCTGGCTGTGTGTATTTACCATGTAGATTGAACAGTTTTGTCCACACTAGACACGTGCAGGGGTTAATGACCCATAGACTCACAGAAATGTTTGCACTCATGCTGTATAAAGAAAGTAGACTTGCCATTTATGGGTTTGTTCTACATACATTTTTTTTCTCTGCACTGCATGAAAAGTGCTTAATCACATTAGAAAAATTTCCTTTAATAGAAGAGGATTCTGTTTGCTACAATTCATTTAACACAAGCCAGACGTGGCTGATCTGAATCACAAGATGCATGTTGTATGTATGAGAACAGTGTAACCTGCACAGTATAGCTTTACTGCAATTCTAGCATAGCACAGTAAAGCCTTCTTGGAACAGAAGGTGTTCACATGTCTCGTTTTGTCACATGTCCCAAAAATAGGAGGATAATTCCTTAGTTCAGGACAGTGGGCGGAGCCACGGAAAGCATTCCTGTGTCTCCTATCAGCCAGATGCACATCCAGAAGCACTGGTGTATATTGCAAATAGAGCCTAATATTGTAGTCATTTTTTTTTCTAAACTAAATACAGATCTTTCTGTATTTTTACCCATAGTGCAGCTTATGGAAATCACAGCGACCATAGAGGGGAAAATCTGTTAACGCATTTCACGTTGGGTGTGTTATGATTAAAAGGGAAGTAAGGGTGATTTTTTTTTTTCCCCTTTTATACTTACCTGGATGGATGCAGAATGAGACAGATGCTACATCTGTCCCCCGGCATCTGTACACTGACGCGGTGCCTGGACTGATTCCTGTGACATCCGCAAACAAGCTCTGGTTGGACTTCTCCTTTAAGTGCTAGTATAGTGTAAAACATGTTACCAGCTTTTACCCCCTATGCTCGCTGTGATCGACATGCTTTTAAAGGCTTTTGTACAATAAGCTTCTGTTCACACTACCCCACCAGTTTAAAACCTTCTTTCCCTTTCACTTTCTTTTCTCTCACTACCTTCACCCTCATTTTAATTTTTTTTTTTTTTGGGAAGGGTGTTCATGCTGTGGTTACTCTGTACTTTCTCCAACTCTATCGAAGACATGTTTGTTATGTTACCTGTCTTCAGTAAAATGATGTTGATTATGATCATTCTTTCAACTTAACAATGACTTTGAAAATGTTGCATCTCTGTACCCGTGTGTGTGTTTTTTGTTTTGTTTTTTGTTTTTTTTGCTGCGATTATGTATACGCAGTGTATTCCGCTTAACTTTTTTTCAATAAAAAAATTATTATAGAAGAAAAAACAAACATGGGACCCGGTTGCAGTGCATTCCCAGAATTGCTGCACACGTGGCTTTGGTGTGATGAGGTACGATTTGAGCCCATCAAAATGATTGCGCTCAAATTGCACCGCACTGATCACATGTGGATTGTACAGAAATGCGGTGTGGCTCCTGTGCGATTCATAGTGTGAACCTAGACTAAAGGTGTTCAACTGGAGTGCGGCTGCCCTGAGTTTCTATTGCTTTATGCTTACAGGTGCAAGCTGAACCGACTCCCAGGGAGTGCGAGTGACCAAGGTTTATGGACTGACCTGGAGCAGTAAATAGAAAAAAGAAAAAACTGCACTATTAGTGGACAATATACTGAGCTGCGACTAAAAGCGTTATACAACACTAAACAGGAATAAAAACAAAAAGTCACGCTAAAAATGGTTAAATTACAAGAAAATCTGATGAGTGCTCACAAAAATGTGTATCAATATACTACACTAAGTAGTTCTAAAAATAAACCAATCCATTCAGTGCAAAAGACAAATTTAAATGAATAGCCACACTCGGTAATGTACTCAGTGGCCAGTGTGATAGCTCAAATATACTGCAATGTGGAGGTAAATATTTCTAGTGTGATAAACAGGTGAGGTTTATAAGTACAAACATCAAATGATATACTTAATATTATATAACAAAACCCGTGACTAAATAAAAAAGTCCATTTGTGCTAATATATAAATAATAACATAATGGTGATTAGTCCATTGGAAAAATTGATGATTCTTGAAAGGTGATGTGCTGCAGATTTTTCCATAAAAAGTGACAAGTGAAAAGATCCCTCCACCACAAAGAAAACACTGCCGCTTACCAGAAATCGGTGGTCCCTTATTATAGGGGACCACACAAGGTGGACGGCTGTAACCCCAGCCGAGGATCTCTCTGGCATATATTGGACACCTCAACCTCAATAGGAACGGTCCGTTGATGGATCGATTCAGGTAAATTGGAAGTTCCCCATAAAACAACAAAGGCTTCACATAGCATAAAATCCTTTATATTTATTCCATATTAGAAAAGACAAGTGAACACTTACAGAGTGGTAGACAATATAAGCATTAAAAAGAGCCGGCCGGCTTCTAAAACAGCCCGTAGCTTCCGGGACAGGACGTGTAGCGGTGACGTCAGTGCGTCGCTCCTCCTCCCAATGACCTGGAGCAGTGCTTGTTCTTATTGCTGCTGGAAGCTGTCGAACAGCTCGGTCAGTGTTCTGGGAACATGCAGTAAGCACAGTCCTGTCATGGATTCATATGTGCAGTTGCTGGATGTTAAAACCCACCTTTTTGCCACCACATATACAGACAGGTGCATCTCAAAAATTTTTGATGATTATGGCTTACAGCTAGTGAAAACCCAGAATTCAGTATCTCAGAAAATTTGAATATTACATAAGACTAATAGAAAAAAAGATTTTTAATACAGAAATGTTGGCTTGCTGAAAAGTATGTCTAGTATAGTATGCGCTCAATACTTGGTCCGGGTTCTTTTTGCAGAAATTGCTACATCAATGCAGCGTGGCATGGAGGCGATTAGCCTGTGGCACTGCTGAGGTGTTATGGAAGCCCAGGTTGCTTTGATAGTGACCTTCAGTTGTCTGTATTGTTGGGTCTGGTGTCTCATCTTGCTCTTCACAATACTCCACAGATAGGGTTTATGTCAGGCGAGTTTGCTGGGCAATCGAGCACAGTGATACCATGGTCATTAAACCAGGTATTGCTACTTTTGGCATTGTGGACAGGTGCTAAGTCCTGCTGGAAAATGAAATCAGCATCTCCATAAAGCTGGTCAGCAGAGGGAAGCATGAAGTGCTCTAGAATTTCCTGGTAGAGGGCTGCACTGACTTTGGACTTGATAAAACACAGCGGACCAACACCAGCAGATGTCATGTCTCCCCAAATCATCACTGACTGTGGAAACTTCACACTGGACCTCATGCAACTTGGATTATGTGCCTCCCCACTTTTCCTCCTGACTCTGGGAGTCATATGAAAAGCAAAATTGACTTTCATCTGAAAAGGACTTTGGACCACTCGGCAATAGTCCAGTCCTTTTTCCCCTGGTAAGACGCCTCGGACATGTCTCTGGTTCAGGAGTGGCTTGACACAAGGAATGGGAAAGTTGTATCCCATGTCCTGGATACATCTGTGTGTGGTGGATCTTGAAGCACTGACACCAGCTGTAGAGTCCACTCCTTGTGAGGTCCCCCCCCCAAATTCTTGAATAGCCTTTGCTTCACAATCCTCTCAAGGCTGCGGTAATCCTTTTTGCTTGTGCGCCTTTTTCTACCACACTTTTTTTTTTTTTCCACTCAACTTTCTGTTAATATGCTTGGATACAGCACTCTGTGAACAACCACCTTCTTTAGCAATTACCTGTTGTAACTTGCCCTTCTTGTGGAGGGTGTCAATGACTGTCAAGTTAGCAGTTTTCCCTATGATTGTGTAACCTACCGAACCAGACTGAGAGACCATTTAAAGGCTCAGGAAACCTTTACAGGTGTTTTGCGTTAATTAGCTGATTAGAGTGTGATACCATGAGCCTACAATATTGAACTTTTTCACAATATTCTGATTTTCTGAGATACTGAATTTGGGGTTTTCACTAGCTGTAAGCCATAATCATCAAAATTAAAAGAAAGAAATGCTTGGAAAATATCACTCTGCGTGTAATGAATCTATATAATATGTGAGTTTCACTTATTAAATTGAATTACTGAAATTTAACTTTTTGATGATCTAATTTTTTGAGAGGCAAATGTATACAATATGTACTTGACAAAAGGTTAAAACAAAATGTATTCACATACCCCATTCCATCACATATCCCAAAAATATAAGGAAAATTCCTAATTTCAGGTCAGTGAGTGTAGCCAAGGAAATTAGTGGTGCACCGAATTGAAAATTATGGACCAAAATCCAAACCAAAAATTCAGGATGCACTTGACCGAAACGACCAGTGTTGTGTTTTTATTTATTTATATTAATGTGGGGCGCGATTTTTGCAATGTTTGTTGTGTGGGTGTTTTATCTGTTTTCTAATTGGCAAATCGCTGATAACCTTGTTGGCGGCCAATATATCGGTGCATCCCTTATGGAAATGATTCTTTTCATTCCATCAGCCAGATACACGTTCACCAATTCCAACATTGTAAATGAAATGCTTTCTTAAAAATTTAAGCAGTGATTAGGAAAATAGTGGCACTTAGCTGACTTCTCATTTTTGTTTTTACATATTTCATGACTTTATTGTTATGTACTCCTAATACCTTTTTTTTTTTTTTTTTTTATTATGCATCATTCTGTAGTTACATTGCTTTTTATAGCTTTTTTTTGAGTAGTGCTAATTGTCGGATGAAAAGAAGTGTATTATATACAGTACGAGCCATCAGGTACACGGCAGTATTCAAGAGAACACACATACAGTGCACAGCTAGGATTCCCTTCATTCCCAAAGAGCATAGCATAGCTGCACCACATTTGCAGAGGAGGCTGAATAGCATTGACAACAGAACATGCTTTATGTTTTAGACAGAAGCATGAAAGGTGATTGCTTTGCTTTCCATTTAATTCAAGCTGCATGCTTTCATAACACATGACCCTCTAAAAACCGTAGTTATAGTGCTGACAAATGTTTATGTAAAACATGAATTTGCTGTATTTTTCCTTGGTTCATTCCAAACTTCATGTCTTTAACCCCTTCATGACAAAGATAAAACAAGTCTTAACTCCTAAACACGGTTTTGCAACTTTGACGTGTTAAAGCGGTAGTAAAGTGCATCAAATAAAATAAATCGGGGCTCGAGCAGTTTAAGTCATAATGTGCTAAATATCCATTGCATACAAGCACATTATGACAGACTTGCCCCCCCCCAGCAGTGCGCTGTCACTACGGAAGGCGCTGCTATCTTTACCCGGTTTTCCTCCTGGGTTCATGGGCTTCGGCAATATGAATGGCCGAGCCGGCGATGACGTCGCTCCCGCTGCTTATGGCACAGCTCAGAAGGAAAAGGTATGCCTTTCCTTCAGAGCGCATGTGGCAATGACGTCACTGGCTGCATCTGGTGCACGTTTTAGGAGATATTTACTGTACCTATAGGTAAGCTTATAATAAGGATTACCTATAGGTAAAAATCATAAATGGGAGATTACTCCCACTTTAAACTTGCCATAGATGGTTCAAATTTCAGCCAGTTCAGCAGGGATCAGCTGAGATTTGATCCATGTATGGTCAGGCTGATTATACCCAAGTCAATCCATCGATTGACTTTGGTACATCCAGCATGTCAGATTTCTAGCATGCGATTATTGCCAGCGGCTGGAGCTCCTCTTTAACTACTTCATGCCAAATCACATACCTGTACGTCATTTGATTGAAGAAGTTATACTGGGGTGATGCCCGGGATCGGCTTCGATCGGGTCTCCGATGTAAAAACCAGGAAGCAACGTCATGACGTCACTTCCGGTTTACTCGGCTGCCAATGGCGCAGATTTTAAAAAAATTTTTGTATTCCAAAACGTTTTGAATACTTTGAAGTGCAAAGGAGGGATTTGGGGGCCTTTAGACCCCAGATCCCTCCATAAAGAGTACCTGTCACTGCCTATTACTGTCACAAGGGATGTTTACATTAGATTTTTTTTTTTTTCTTAAAGGGAAAGTGTTAAAAAAAAATAAAAATTTTAAAGCGCCCCCCGCCCCCGCGAGCTTGCGCACCAAAGAAAATGCATGCGTAAGTTGCGCTCACAAATGTAAACAGTGTTCAAATCACACATGCGAGGTATCGCTGCGATTGTTGGAGCAAGAGCAATAATTCTAGCAAAAGACCTCCTCTAACTCTAAACAGGTACCGTTAACATTTTTTAAACGTTGGCTATGGAGATTTTTAAATACCGTCGCTTGTTGCCATTCCACGAGTGCGTGCAATTTTAAAGTGTAACATGTTGGGTATCTCTTTACTCAGTGTAACATCATCTTTCACAATATGCAAAAATATTGGGCTAACGTTACCCTTTTTTGAAATAAAAAATAAGAAAACAGTATTTTTTCCAAAAAAATTGCATTTGAAAGACCGCTGCGCAAATACCATGAGACATAAAATATTGCAATGACAGCCACGTTATTCTCTAGGGTCTTTGTTTAAAAAAAAATAAAATATATATATATAAATTATATAATAATATTATTATTATTATTATTATTATTATTATTATTATTATTATTAATATGTTTGTGGGTTCTAAGTAATATTCTAGCAAAAAATACTGATTTTAATTTGTAAGCAACAAGTGTCAGAAATAGGCTTGGTCCAGAAGGGGTTGAAGTGTTTGTTTAAGTCAAATTTATAAAATACTGCCAGCCCCTCTATTAGAGCCTGGCATACCACACTATGTAAGTCATTTCTAAAAATGAGTGTTGTAAATACCAATTTGGAGCTATCTTCATTTCAGTCGCATCACTCGCGGCCACTTTACAGCTCTGAGACAGGGCTTCTGCGGGAGGCCACGTGATCTTACCCAACTGACGTCAGAGGGTGATCTCGGCCCCTCCCGCAGAAGCCATGTATCGGAGCTGTATAGTGGCTGCAAGTCACGTGACCGGTCTGAAGATAGCTCTAAAAAGGTATTTACAATGCTCGTTTTTAGAAATTACTTACATAGTGTGGTATGCCCAGCTCTAATAGAGGGGCTGGCAATGACCATTGTAGGTTTCTCATTTTTAATAATAGTGGTGGGGCGGAGGCCAAAACTGAGAGGGAGCTGACAGTCAAGGAGGAGGGGGAGAGAGGAGAGGACAGCTGCGTATGATGGAGGGACGCACTGCAGCCTGATTTTCATGGTAAGTACAGAGAAGGGATACAGGAAGTGTCAGGTTCAGGGAGGTTTTTTTTTACAGTTTAGAGGGGGGCAGATCGCACAGCACAAGCACTGTGCTGTTTAACCTCCTTTTTAAGGGACCAGGATCTGAATTTTTTTTTTTTTTGGGGGGGGGGGGGTTGGGAGTTAAACTTTTTAAGCAATGTTGATATCTTGAAATGTGCTTGGGCAACACCAGACTTAAAGGAGCCTTCATAAATCTCATGGAGATATACAGGGTCAGGCACCGATATTTGTTTGGTAATAGAGTGAAAAAAACCCATCCTTATGCAGTATTTCTCTGTAATAGTTACTTTTCTTCATCCGTATTTTTTTTTTTTTTTCTGAAAATTCCTGATGATACAAGGGCTAATTGAATATTTCAAATGAGTAAAGTAGCATTTGGATTTTGCTTCAGCAATATGAACATTTTTATCCAATAACCATGCTGACTGCAGTCAGCATTACATTTGTGTGGACACCTGCTCAAGGGGGGGGGGGGTGACTGGCTGAGATTAGAAGGGAGCAAAGGTCAGTGTTCTCTGTGATAAGATCCCTATCACAGCTACATGCTGGTTGTAGGTTTGGATTCAGGGTTAGGGAGCTTTCAGCATCAGGTATTCAAGAAAGAATTTTAAGAATGTAAATATTGGCAGTATCATTGTAACTCTTTTATTGTTTGGTTTATAATAATGTGTTTTAAATTGCTGTTAAGCCGACAAGTTACAGATTTTCTGTAGCTGCTCATGGTTCAGGAATCAGTTTAGTAATAGTTACTCCAGCACTGTATACTCATGCAAAACATTTTGTAGTAAAGTTGCATAGCAGGTTTGATTAACACATCTGCTTTTATGACCTGAAGGTATAAGGTGCTTGTAGATTTTAGGATGTGCCAACTCCTTTATGTTCCCAGATACACTATATTACCAAAAGTATTGGGACGCTTGCCTTTGCATGCACATGAACTTTAATGGCACCCCAGTCTTAGTCCGTAGGGTTCATATTGATTTGGCCCACCCTTTGCATCTATAACAGCTTCAACTCTTCTGAGAATGCTGTCCACAAGGTGTAGGATTGTATCTATAGGAATGTTTGACCATTCTTCCAGAAGTGCATTTGTGAAGTCAGGCACTGATGTTGGATGAGAAAGCCTGGCTCACAGTCTCAGCTCTAATTCATCCCAAAGGTGTTCTATCGGGTGGAGGTCAGGACTCAGTGCAGGCCAGTCAAGTTCCTCCACCCCAAACTCGCCCATCCATGTCTTTTAAGTCCACTGCAGCTGCCAGAGCGGCTTGTTCTGCCCCCTTGTTCAGAGCTACTCCTGCCGTAGGCCCATCATCATGCATGGAGGACTCAGTTGAATTATTTGAACACCGCATCAGCCACTTGCTTCTTGAGGATACACCGACATTACTTGATTCTGATGTTGGTTCTGAGGTAAAGGAAGGGAGTAACATGAGCCTACAGAGAGGGGAGATCACTGATCAACAAATTGGCAGTCATGTTCCCCCAGCCACAACATATTGCCAAGTTGGCTCCAGTGATGATGATGATGATGATGAAGCGACTTGGGTGCAGGATAGAGCAGAGGAGGACACTGAGGGGGAGGCACAACCTCAACGAGGCAGGATGTCCTCCAGAGGCAGCCATTATGAAGGAGGATTCTTGCAGTTTTGGAGGCATTGAAGTAGTGAAAGACGTATGTCCCCAGAAACCTTGGGAGTAGTTCATGGTTGGGAGGAGGCAGTTCCAGATACTGTAATCCTCAGTGACCCTGAGGACTCTGCTTCTCATGCCTCTGCAAACTTGTGGTGCATGGGCTCCCTTATTCTTCAAGACCTGTGAAAGGACCCGAGAATTCGTGGCATCAAGGAGAATTCATTATTTGTTGGCAACCCTCCTTGACCACCGTTACAAGGGGAAAGTCTCAGAACTTACCCTGCCCTTGCAGAGGGAGCACAAGATGAAATATCTTGAGAACATCTTAAAGAGGAGTTTATGTAACGTCTTTCCAGACTCTGGTAGGTTACAGGCTCTTGGAAAAGCTAGTTTTGAGGCTTCTGTTGGTTAAAGGAGTAGTGGAAAAAGTGGCCGCCTCAGTAATGCATTTCAAATTTGTTTAGTCCTCAGCGCCCAAAGGCTGTCACCTTTTTATAATCCCATCTGCAGCATTTGCATCATATGGTGGAAGATTATCTCGATGCAAAAACAGACGTGGAGAGCTTTCCCATAGACGTTCCACTGGGTTTCTGGGTCATGAGAATAGACCACTGGCCAGAACTTGCCAAGTATGCAATTGGGCTGCCCTGCATCCAGCATGCTTTCCGAACAGGCATTCTGTGCTGCCAGAGGTTTTATGACAGATAAAAGAGCGCATCTGTCCACAGACTCCGTTGACCGACTGACATTTTGTCAAAATGAATCCGTCCTTGATTAGCACAGCTATCAAGCCTCTGATACCGATGTTGCTGATTAAGTGTTATTGGGATCTCAAATCTCTTCAAGACTGTCTAGGCTTCCTAGCTTTGTGGGTGTTGACTTTATCTTGAAGTATTTTTTGGTATAGGTTTCATGGGCACAATTCACACCCAAGGACCATTTTTTTATCAAGAGTACCTCTAGAAGGTTACGGGGTGAAGGCACCACCAACACCCAAAGACCAATTTTTCCATAACTCTTTGACTCTTGCTTTCATCAAGTGTACCTCTAGGAAGGTTTCGGTGTAAAGGCACCACCAACACACAAAGCTTATTTTTTCCCCACCTGTTACTTCTATCCAAAGTTTGCGAAAGAGACACCAGACTTTATCTAAAAACAAATTGTTAATCTTAGCCTGAGTGTACTATAATTTTGGCCTCTTCAAATAACATTTTGCACTACAGTGAGCAAGCCTTATATCCATCCAAAGTTTGCCAAAGAGACACCAGAGTTTATCCCAAAAATCTCTAAGTTGTGGCCTTATACAGACTGGCTCCCCCAAGCCATTGTTTACTAAATATAGAAAATCAGGGAAAATCAATTTAAACTTTTTTTTTTTTTTTTCCTACATGTATTTTTATATACAAATTGCATAAGTACCTGAATCTGCTCATCGATTGCACAGCAGCATTGAGACTTAGAGGAAGGGGCAGCATTAGTAGTCATTCAGTCTTTGCTGCATGCAAATGTGCTGTGGGGACATGGTAGTAAGAGGGAGCAGAGTGAACAGCGTTGGTGAGTTATCAGTGTTGCGCTTTCATTGTCTAGTAAGTAGGCTGTGTGGCAACATGCCCATATTCCTTAACTCTTAACAGAAAGTAAGCTGTCCTCCTGGCTATGCTTCCTGACAGAGTTAGATGAACTACTAAATTAGCTGAACAGAATTGCAAAATGCATTGGCAGGCAAGACAGTTCACATGTGTGCGTCTGGTTTGTATTTACCTGTTTGCCTGGAGTCACTTATAACCACTACGCGGTCTGATTGTCTCAAACACTTCAACTGGTCGCCTTGAAAGCAAAAATTAGCCTGTTTTGGCTATCTTGCATACACCAGCTAAAGTGTTTGCTGAACCTTAAGCTGGCCATACACCTATAGATTTTCTATGGTTAGATGGAAAAAGTGCAACAGATTTCTCCATGTACGCTAAACACTGTGGATAGAGGAATCTTCCACTTTTTCCATCTGACCATAGAAAATCTGCCGATTAATCTATAGGTGTATGGCAAGTCTTACTCAGTTGTGTGCCATTAGTACAGTGTGCTCCCTGCAAGGTCCCACTTTCAGGGTAGGCAAGTACCCCCAGGCATGCAAGGCATTTATGCTCCTGTAGCACCCTGATAAATCAAGATGCCATCTACAAACATTTTGAAAGAATTTGGAGTTTTTGAAGACCTTGGGAGTGTTTAGCAGTTGTCTGTTCTAAATTGATCATTTCAAGCATCACAAAACCAGAAGTACTTCCTGTGATTGTAGGCTGTCATGCCATAACCACACAACTGAGAGCTTTGCATGCTTAACCAGCACAGGCGTGTACAGAGATACTGTTCAGAACTTCTGCTTCCCACACTTGTAGCAATATTTGTGAAGCAACTTGAAATGTCACAAAGGAAGTTAAATGCACTCACGTCATTCATTAATGCTGGCACATCTGTCTTCTCTAAAGTACATCTAAGGTATCAAGCATTGGGAGGTATGGAATTATGAACAGGTGGAAGATTCATCTTCTCTTATTTGTGGTGGTGACTGTTGTCACTATGGAGTTTATTTGCTAAAGCTGGAGAGTGGAAAATCAGTCTCACTTCTGCAGAGAAACCAATCAACTTATAATCTCAGCTTGTTCAATTAAGCTTTGCCACTAAAACCTGGAAGCTGACTGCTTTGTATGCAGAACTGAGACTGATTTTGCACTCTCCAGCTTTAGGAAATAAACCCCTAGGAGATAATATTTTACCATTGTTGCTGGCACAGGAATGGAAATCCTCCAGTGGAGAGTGTTACCTCCTTGGATAGCAGTCACAGTATTTCCCCTTACTTTGGAGAGATTCTATCTCTTCCCCTTGTGTCTGAGACAGTAAGTAAAGGGAAAAGCTCAGCAGTGTGTAACAGACAGCATGAAAACCCCTACCAGGGTACAAACCTTTAAGCCTAGTACACACGGGCCGAATGTCAGGTGGCATTGGCTGGTTTAATAGAAACCGGCAGATATTTGGCACATGTGTACTGCTTCCGGTCCGACAGAAGCCAATGGCTGAGAGCACTGACCAGAGTGTTCTGAGGTGGGGGTGCAGTACACAATAGAACAGCAGGGGAGATCGCTGCACTAACATCAGATAGTTAGTACACCTCCCGAACTGTCAGGTTTTTTTTTTTTGTTCAGCCCTGCAAGGTCGAATGGAAAAAAAAAATTGTGTGTGTGTGTGTGTGTGTGTACTAGGCTTTAAAGTGATACTAAAGTCTTGTTTTTTGTATTTTTTTATTTTAAAATAACAAACCTGTTATACTTACCTGCTCTGTATAATGGTTTTGCACAGAGCAGCCCAGATCTTCCTCTTCTCAGGTCCCTCAGTGCTCCAAATGAACTGGGAAAAGTTTGGGACTTTAAATTAGATGCATAACATACGTCTCCATCCTTATTGTGTAAACAAGGGAGGGGTTTTGGGACTTTGAATGAGACATGTAAACATGGCCAATGAGCAGACAATATGAAAAAGTATTGTTTATTGTCCTAGAGACAAAAAGGCATAAAAAAAAATGACATAAAATATGTGCAGGATTGCAAAGGGTTATCACGTCATGAGAAAACGGTAAACATTGGCAAGTTAAGGTGTTAGAAATTACCTACATAGCAACAAATCACTGTAAAACTGGATGATACAATAAAATCACGAGTAAAATACTGTAGAAGAGCGTGTAGAGCCACCTGTATGGCCATACTGCATCTGTTCAAGTCCGACGCGTTTCGTTGGATAATGCCGACTCTTCAGGGACAGATGCATTTGTAGTCTGCAAAAAAGCATAATAGCCAAATGGTCTAGTAATGTACCAAAACAATGGGGGTATTATGAATGGGACAGAAAAAACATTCCTTAAAAACTCACATCAACTGTATATGTGTAGGCAGAGGATAAGGACTGTCAGTGATGTCTGCCATGGGAGCTGAGGTAACAAGGCATGTGAAGAGGCCGGGAGCACATGAGGATTCCCCAATGAAAAAGTTGTTCATTTAATAGTGACAAGAAGCTACCACTCCTGTGGATTTAATGAATGACAGAATGGTGATGTAAACAAGGGGAAGTATGAAAAGTACATTGTGGGGAGAACCCCCAATGATAACTCTTCAGTGCTCCTGGCCCCTCCCTCCTGTCGAGTGCACCCACAGCAAGCGGCTTACTATGGGGGCACCCGAGCCGCAGCTCCGTGTGTCCATTCAGACATGGATCTGCTCGTTCGACCCCGCCCCCTCTCTCTACTGATTGACTGACAGCAGCAGTAGCCCATGGCGCTGCTGTGTCTCAGCCAATTAAGAGGGAGAGTTCTGGACAGCTGAAGCACCCATGCACATCGCTGGATAGAGATGGGGCTCAGGTAAGTATTATGGGGGGCTGAGGGAGGTTGCTACACACAGAAGTTTTTTTTTATTTGAATGCTTATGCATTCAGATAAAAAAAACCTTCTGCCTATACAACCACTTTAAGCTGGCCATACACGAGGGCTGATTAGTGTATAGCTGTCCCCAAAGGATATGTTGGAAATTTTTACTTGATCATCTTCTGCAGCTACTGATCAGTGTTTGCTGCCAGAATACCATGTGAAGGGGGGATTCCTCCATCCATCTTGTTTGTAAAACCCACTGGCTGAACAAACAAAAGTCTAACAATGTATGGGCAGCTTTAGCAAAGGTTTTGCATTTGATTTACTTTTGAAATGGCTGTTGCCAAAATCTTTCTGTTCATATACTGGTGTTGCATAGGACTCAAAACTGTGGGTTTGACCTACTTCTAGAACAGGAAGTGCGTTAATGGCAGGATTACCGTTGTACATTGTCAGATTTTCTGGGAGGGGAGGGGCAAGTCAGACTTAATAGCTACACTTAGGAAGCCTCTAGCATCATGGGACAAAATACTTTGTCCCGTCAGGAGCAGCCCTATGTAAAATATTGTAATCTTTTTTTAAATGCAGTTTTACAGAATGTGTTTGCTTTTTATTATTTTTTTCCCTGTACTTTTACACAGATTTGTTTATACTTTTCAAACCAGTTGTACGCACTAGAGTGGCCTGTTTAGCAGCTTGAGATATGAATTATTGTAATACTATTCTTAGAATGAATCTACAAATTGTAAATGGGTGGGACGTTGTACAGATGAATCTGTACAACGTCCCCGGCTACCCAGACGGCTCCAGTCCCAGCACGGCGACACCAGGATAACTGTGGATGCTAAACAGCCGCCTCGGTTTGGAATCTATTGAGGGTATCTAAAGGGGATGTACCTTTCTGACCAGTTGGTCTCCATGCCTTTTTGACTTGGATGACGTAAGTCTTCCCAAGTCAACAACCTCTGGTAAGCGTTTAATATCTTCGGTGACGGTCTCTTCATCATCATTACCTTCCTGTTTATTTTGGTTGATTTCAAGCTTCTACACAGCTTCCTCACCTATCTTCCACTCCAATCTGCGATTTAACATGGTCGTTCAAGGAGCTACATTCTCGTAACCTGTTGGTCTCACAGCCTTTTGCGACTTGGCCTGCATAAGTCGTTCCAAGTCATTTATCTTTGGTAAGCCCCCTAAGACCTTGGGTGGTGGCTTTCTCACTCCTTTTATAATTTCCAACAATGTTGGTAGGCTTTGTTATTTTGGTTCTCAGTGGCGTTAATTCCATTTAGGACTTTCTGGACTTTATTCGTTTTCATTTATGTTTTTTACCTTTTATATTCGCATCACTGTTCACATGTTTTGATGTTCTTATGGTTGTTTTTACTATATACACATTGTACACAGTGTACTATATTTAATTTATATCAATATTTGCAGGGGTTCTTTGCATATTAGTTCAGTCCCCCTGTATATTATATTTGTTTTGTATTTAACACATTATAGCTTCTTCATACTAATATTTAATCATATGGTATGTCATTATATACATACTTTATTTGGCTTTGAGATGCCACTTATTTAAATCTTTGGAGTTTATAGCGCTTATATTTTTATCTAATACCTGGCTCTATAGGTGTGTTGGCAGCTGTTCACTCACATTTTACACAGCGCTGTATTACTTATTCTTTGTAGGGGGGGGGCCTGGGTCAACTTTTGCATCGGGGCACAGAAGCTTCAAGCTACGCCTTTGAAAACCGTATTTGCATTTAAAAATCTATTTATTTGTTAAATTATGTAACTGCAATAAATGGTATTTTGTTAAAGTGGTTGTAAATCTCATACATGAAGTATGAACAAAGGACATACCTCTATGGTGTTTACTTGTCTTAATTAGGAACACTAAGTGTAATTTGTCTACTGACTGTACCTCTGCTATCAGCATATGAGTAATTTCTGACAAGTTTCCCTGACACCAAAAGAAAAAAGGTGATGAGAGAGAGCTCCTGCACATAGCCTGTGATTTACCACCCCAGTTCTATTCCTGTGTGCTGTGTAAAGAGGGGTATTTACTTTTCTCTCCAATCAGTTCTCTGAGCACTCTTTACCAAGTGAGTGTGTGTAATAATTTCACCCCCCCACACAGTTTTCTGACAGCTCAGACAAGCTTTATAAATTCTGGATTTTGAAGAAGAGAACACTGTAGATCAAGAGGTACAACTTATGTTGGAGTTGTTTTCATCTCTGTGTATCACCGGAGGCCAGTCACTTCACCGGGTATATGTAAATGTTTACAGCCACTTTAAAGTGGAGCTAAACTGCTTCAGAGCACCAGAAACTGAAAACCCTATTTAATTCAACTTTATTATTCAGAGCAGACCCACCCATTCATCCATTAATGTCTCCAAACTTTCTTTCTGTTGAGAAATCATTTTAAACTCCCCCAGCAATTCTAGTTGTGGCTATCTTGAGTAAGGGCCAGGTCACACCAAAGAAATGCAGTTCTGATGTGTTCCGGGTGCATTTCTGCATGCGTGTTTGCGGTGCGTTTTTGATGCTTCCCAGTGTATTTTTTCTCCACCTTAAATGGACACATGTGCAAATTTGGTGCGTTTTACCACCTTCCAGTACAATTCAGTGCAGAAAAAATGCAGCATGTTTTTTACTTTTTTTTTTCTGGAACTGACCGCACTGGTGTGAACTATGCCATTGGCAACCATATAACCTACTATCCATGCGTTTTTGATACAGAAAAAAACGCACTGGACTTCATGTGGTGTGAACTGGCCCTAAGGGCAGATGATTAATGTAGCGGTAGCGTTTACTTCCTGGAATCCATCTGTCCTTAGCTCAGGCATGCAGGCAGGAGGGTGCATAGCTGAGAAAACCCCACCTCCTCAAGAGGGAAGAAAGGAAAATGCCTCTGAAGACTTCTGGGGTGTATGACGACATTTTGGCCTAGGCCAGAAATAATGCCAGCTGCTCCTGTCTCTGTATTTTTATTAAGTGCCTCGTTTCCTGGGTTTCAAAGCGGCTCCCCGTGATCACGTGATCGGCTGCCTGTCTCTCTTGCTCCTCTCCTCCTCATGGGCCGGCTGACATCAGCGGGGGAATCTCTGCCCCGTCCACTGCATCTGTCAGCAGAGCAGAGGAGACAGTCACAGCTGGCCGGTGACGTGATTGCAAGGAGCCGCTCTGAAACCTGGTAAATGAGGTATTTTTTTAATAAACCACACAGACAGGAGAAGCTGTCATTGGGGAACCAGCAGGGTTATGAAAAGTGGGTTAACAACCACTTTCATTTTGATTAAGTGATTGAGATTAGTACCACTTTAAATGTTCCTGGAGTTTAGATTCAAGGAAAGGAGTTCAGCTTTGAAACAGACTTTCTATTAAAATGGATGATCTGCAATTTTAACCCCCCCCCCCCCCCCCCAAAAAAAATAAATAGTGTGTGGGGGGGGGAAAAAAAAGAAAAGAAATAACTTGCCCTTGCTTTTTAGCACTTCCAGAATGTGCGGATGATATCACTGTGCCTCATTTTTAAGAAAGGTCCTCTTTAAAGGTCTGTGTGTGTATTTTTTTACAGAAAGGGGGAAAAAGGGGGGGGGGGGTAAAAAAGGTAGACATGTAAAATAAACTTGAAAACATTCTTGAAATCGGATACTCAAATATTTATATAGCGTTTAGACTATTTTGTATCTACCGTATATACTCGAGTATAAGTAGAATTTTTCAGCACATTTTTTTGTGCTGAAAGTGCCCCCCTCGACTTATACTCGAGTCAAGCACTTTTCTGCAGCAAAAAAATTCATTTTCCGAACCGACTTTGGGGCCCCGTATCTCAGGGCCACTTGATGCTAGGAACCCCAAATTTGGTGTGCAAACCCAGTGGAACTGGTACCACAACATATCCAAAGCTGAAGTGGCCTCGAGATACGGGGCCCCAAATTCGGTTCGGAAAATGTCATTCTCTGCTGCAGAAAAGTGCTTGACATTTTCTGAACTGATATTTGGGGCCCCATATCTCGGGGCCACTTGGTGCTAGAAACCCCAACTTTGGAAATGTTTTGGAGCTAGTTCCACTGGGTTTGCATACCAAATTTGAGGTTCCTAGCACTAAGTGGCCCCGAGATACGGGGCCCCAAATTTGGTCAACTGTGTCCATCTGCAGCAATGTCATTTCGGGACCCTCTGGGTTCAGAGACCCCAAATTTTGGCTGCAGCTAGGGGGCATCTAGGAACCCTTAACTACCGAGTTTGAAGTTCGGGGGACCTATGGCTGCAAATGGGCACAGCGAGGCATGCAAATGGGCACAGTGAGGCTGCAAATGGGCATTGTTGACCCTCTTTTCCACTTACAGTAGCTGTGCATTTCTCACCCGCGTCTTATACTCGGGTCAATGAGGTTTTTCCCATTTTTTTTTTTTTTTGTGGTAAATTAGGGCCTCGACCTATACTCGGAACGACTTATACTCGAGTATATACGGTAAATACTGTATATCCAACAACTACTTCAACCAATAGTATCCTGATTCTCCTGGGTGGGTGGGGTAGTAGTCTTAGATAATCTTTTCAATGGGGCTAGAAGCTATTGAAGTAATACTAGCATTTGTATATTATTGGTTGAGGCCTGTGTATATTAACTCATGTTGGGTCTCTTTTGTTCAACATGGGAGAAGGTAGTTCGTGGTCATCAGGAAGCCAAACTACCCACCTCCCTATGACACCTGTGTGTACATTAGATTGTAAGCTCCTCCAGTAAAAAGGAAATCCTACTTATGGCTCTGCTCTAAGTGTTCTGTAAAATTTGACCTAATACAATATATTATACAGCAAATTCTTTATAGTAGGGCCGAAACAACTAATCGATTATGAAAATAGTTGTCAACTATTTTCATAATCGATTAATCGGCCAGCCGATTAGTTGGCCCGCATACAGAATGCGTTATTTGTTTACATATCAGGAAGTACAGTGCAGCACACATACAGCTCAGTACACCATCCATACATGTCAATAAGTGCCTGAGAACTTGTGAATGTGTGAGGAGCAATGCCTCATGGGACATGTAGTCCTGGGCAGTAAGTGAGTGGCTCTAAGGGCAGAAGTTATTTTACCTTGCTATAGGGGCACTCTATACTATACTTTGCAGCTTGCTATAGGGTTACTCTGAAGGCAGGAGGAGCCAGAATCGTCGTTTAAAGGGGTTGTAAACGTTTTTTCACCTTAATACATTCTATGCATTAAGGTGAAAAAACATCTGACAATACCGCCCCAGCCCCCCCCCCGTTTTACTTACCTGACCCCTCGAAAGTCCCGCGCTCGCTCCCGACATCCTCTTCTCCGCTCAGCCTGGCCGTTGATTGGCTAGAGTGGATGGATTGAAAGCAGCGCAGCCATTGGCTCGCACTGCTGTCAATCACATCCAATGACGTGGCGGGGGCAGGGCCGAGTGATACAGTGAGCGGCTATGGCCGCCAGCTGTATCACGGGAGCGCGCCCGCAAGCACTCACCATGCGAGGGAGCTCAAATGAAAGTGTTGAGTCCTTGCGGGGGGGAGCCGAGACAGCTGCCAATGGACCCCAGAAGACCAGGTTCGGGGCCACTCTGTGCAAAACGAGCTGCACAGTGGAGGTAAGTATAACATGTTTGTTATTTAAAAAAAAAAAAAATTGCTTTAGTGATCCTTTAAGGGACCCTAGAAGAGGGGGATCTGGGCTGCTCTGTGCAAAATCATAACACAGAGCAGGTAAGTAAAACATGTTTGTTGTTTAAAAAAAATCACTGTATAAAGACTGTGCGCAGAAGATCACCATCTGAACCCAGAGAAGGTGGAGGCTGATAGACTGGAGGTAATAGAAGGCATTACAATTACATTTAAAGCGGAGTTCCGCCGAAAAAAAAAAAAAAAAATTCAAAGTCAGCAGGTACAAATACTGCAGCTGCTGACTTTTAATATTTGGACACTTACCTGTCCAGGGCGCCCGTGATGTCCTCATCCGAAGCCGATCTGTCCCTTGTATCCCGGGTTGAGGCGCCGGCATCTTCGGTACGGGAATCAGGAAATTAAGGCTTACGGCTTCACAGCCTGGTTCCCTACTGCTAATGAGGGAGTCCTCACTGGTCCCTGCTGTCTACTGGGACCTGTGTGTCTCCCAGAAGACCGGGGGGGGGGGCGGTGGAGGGGCCGGACATGGTGTAGATCGCCTCGGAATCTGCGGCGATCTTTCGCTGGAAGTGGGAGCAAATACCTGTATTATACAGGTATCTGCTCCCCCCTGAAAGGTGCCAAATGTGAGACTGGAGGGAGGGACTGGAAGTTCTATTTTTGGGTGAAACTCCGCTTTAAGGTAAACTTTTACCAGTATTGTGCATTATATTTAGAATTATTAAATCCATGAAAAAAAAGTCTCCAGCTTTTAGTACTACTTTTAATATAAAAGACTTATATCTCCCTTCCACCCTTCATATAGCTTCATGTCTGACTCCTAGTTAAAAATGCCCATATATCCTACTTCTGGGTGTATTTATTTTTATTATTATTATTATTATTATATATAATAATATATAATATTAATTTCACTGTTTCACAGTCTGAGTCTGATAATATTTACCAGAGTCAACCTCTTATTATTTATTATTATTTCAGGTACTTATATAGCGCCATTAATCTTACACAGCGCTTTACATATATATTATACATTCACATCAGTCCCTACCCTTGAGGAGCTTACAATCTAAGGTCCCTAACTCACTATCATACATACACATTTTTTGATTGAAAATGTATACTTTATTTTGCAAGAAAATATACAAAAAACAAATACTTAAACAGGGTACATTCCAATCTGTACTGCGACGCAGCGCATAAATTCAATACATAACAATACATTGCCAAGCATACAAATAAATTACATTCATCCTGCGGTATGATGCCTAATGTGTTGTGCAGAGTAATGATACCCCGAAACATCACATCATGCATGACGCCGCATTACCCTGAAAGCAGTACTTAAAAAACATTTCACAAAAAATCAGGTCATACAGTCAAAATATCATTCAAATGGGCAACGGGTGTGATGGGGGGGGGGATGTATCATACATACACATACTAGGGACAGTTTAGACAGGAGCCAATTAACCTACCAGCATGTCTTTGGAGTGTGGGAGGAAACCGGTATACTCGGAGGAAACCCACACAGGCACAGGGAGAACATGCAAACTCCAGGCAGGTAGTGTCATGGTTGGGATTCGAACCAGTGAACCTTTTTACTGCTAGGCGAAAGTGGATTAGAGATTCTGCTCCCTAACCATATAGTTGGTTATTTACATTTACCACTGCTTATAGATATTTAAGAATAAATTGTATGTTTTTTTTTTTTTTAAACTTTACATATTAACTAAATTGTACACCACACTTTCTTTTAGGTTATTATTTGATTAATCGGCCAACTAATCGATTATGAAAATAGACGTTAGTTGCAGCCCTACTTTATAGCATTGGCTCAGGTGCCCTAAAGGCCAGTTCACGCCATGAATTCATGTGCAATCCAGGTGCTTTGTAATTTCAGCCCATTCATTTGAACTAATGTACTATGTGATCCAGTTGCTGTGCATTTTTTAAAGTAGTGCATGCAGTGCTTTTGGTGCGGTCCAGCGCGATTTTAGCCTATACAAGTAGGCTGAGTAGGCTGAAATTGCACTGCACCCGGCTCACGTGTACCTTGCTGTCTGATGCAGGCAAACCTAACAACTTGCAGTGCATTTTGTACACAGTGCGTTAAATGCGCACAGAATGCGAGTTTCCCGCACTGCGTTCTGGTGTGAAGTGGCCCTGCGACACCTGGGACAAAATGTTTGCTTAAACTTTTATTGTTTATGCCTACGCACACTACTATGAGAACTTTTGCAACAATACTAAGAAAAAATATTTTTTTGGCTTCCTACCAAATATTACATCTATGAGGAAGAAGAACAGAAGTGATGCAGGTGATCATACAGTTGGCGTATACATACTCTAAGTTCTATCTTTATCTAGACCAGTGGTTCTCAACCTGTCTAGTGCCGTGACCCCTTGATAAAATTTCCCAAGTTGTGGGGACCCCTAACAGTAAAATTATTTTTGTTGGTCGCGTTTGCTGGCACAGTGGCGGCGTTTGCTGGCACAGTGGCAACAATTGATGGGCACAGTGGTGACAATTGATGGGCACAGTGGCTGCACAGTGGGGCGTTTGCTGGCACAGTGGTGACAACTGATGGGCACAGTGGCTGCGTTTGGCACAGTGGCAACAATTAAAGGGCACAGTGGCTGCGTTTGATGGCACAGGTGGCAACGTTTGCTGGCACAGTGGCCACAATTTATGGGCACAGTGGCTGCTTTGGCACAGTGGCAACAATTAAAGCGAACAGTGGCTGCGTTTGATGGCACAGTGGCTGCGTTTGATGGCACAGTGGCTGTATTTGCTGGCACAGTGGCGACAATTGATGGGCACAGTGGCAACAATTAAAGGGCACAGTGGCTGCGTTTGATGGCACAGTGACTGCGTTTTCTGGCACAGTGGCGACAATTGTTGGGCACAGTGACTGTGTTTGATGGCACAGTGGCGACACTTGATGGGCACAGTGGCTGCACAGTGGCGACAATTGATGGGCACAGTGGCTGCGTTTGGCACAGTGGCAACAATTAAAGGGCACAGTTTGTGCGTTTGCTGGCACAGTGGCGACAATTGATGGGCACAGTGAATGCATTTGATGGCACAGTGGCGGCGTTTGCTGGCACAGTGCCAACAATTGATGAGCACAGTGGCTACATTTGATGGCACAGTGGCGACAATTAATGGGCACAGTGGCTGCACAGTGGTGACGTTTGATGGGCACAGTGGCTGCGTTTGGCACAGTGGCAACAATTAAAGGGCACAGTGGCTGCATCTGATGGCACAGTGGCTGCGTCTGATGGCACAGTGGCTGCGTCTGATGGCACAGTGGCTGCTTCTGATGGCACAGTGGCTGTGTTTGATGGCACAGTGGCGACGTTTGCTGGCACAGTGGCGACAATTGATGGGCACAGTGGCTGCGTTTGGTACCGTGGCAACAATTAACGTGCACAGTGGCTGCGTTTGATGGCACAGTGGCGAGAATTGTTGGGCACAGTGGCTGTGTTTGATGGCACAGTGGTGACAATTGATGGGCACAGTGGCTGCACAGTGGCGACGTTTGCTGGCACAGTGGCAACAATTAATGGGCACAGTGGCTGCGTTTGTCACAGTGGCAACAATTAAAGGGCACAGTGGCTGCATTTGATGGCACAGTGGCGGCATTTGCTGGCACAGTGGCGACAATTGATGGGCACAGTGGCTGCATTTGATGGCACAGTGGCGACAATTGATGGGCACAGTGGCTGCACAGTGGCGACGTTTGCTGGCACAGTGGCGACAATTGATGGGCACAGTGGCTGCGTTTGGCACAGTGGCAACAATTAAAGGGCACAGTGTCTGTGTTTAAAGGCACAGGTGGCGAAGTTTGCTGGCACAGTGGCGACAATTGATGGGCACAATGTCTGCGTTTGGCACAGTGGTAACAATTAAAGGGCACAGTGGAGGCGTCTGATGGCACAGTGGCTGCGTTTGATGGCACAGTGGCGACGTTTGCTGGCACAGTGGCGACGTTTGCTGGCACAGTGGCGACGTTTGCTGGCACAGTGGCGACGTTTGCTGGCACAGTGGCGACAATTGATGGGCACAGTGGCTGCGTTTGGTACAGTGGCAACAATTAAAGGGCACAGTGGCTGCGTTTGATGGCACAGTGGCTGCGTATGATGGCACAGTGGCGGCATTTGCTGGCACAGTGGCGACAATTGTTGGGCACAGTGGCTGTGTTTGATGGCACAGTGGCGACAATTGATGGGCACAGTGGCGACGTTTGCTGGCACAGTGGCGACAATTGATGGACACAGTGGCTGCGTTTGGCACAGTGGCAACAATTAAAGGGCACAGTTCCTGCATTTGATGGCACACTAGCAGCGTTTGCTGGCACTGGCGAAAATTGATAGGCACAGTGGCTGCATTTGATGGCACAGTTGTGGCGTTTTAATGGGGGTTTTTTCTGTTTTTTTTCAGTTTGTTTGCGCCCCCACCACTGATTTATATATAAACGTCCCGGTTGGTTTCAAAAGTGGTTATTCCGTGCCAGTGCTAGATATACAAAGTGTAAAGCACCCAAACATGCATCTAGCACATACATATATATATATATATATATAAATGTTAAGTACCATAATAAAAAAAATGTTGTCTTGTCAGCTTTTCCTGTGTGACTAACCAGAAGTCACAGGTGTTCTTCTTCTTCAGCAAGTGATGTTTCGTTGCCTCCCTCTTGGTACACTTGTCCACAGCAAGCGGACTTCGGTGGGTGTAAAAAGATGTCCGCTTGCCGACTTCTATGTCTAAGCCTTACTGCGGACGAGAGTACCAAGATGGCGGCGACGGAACGTCACTTCCGTGCAGTCCCTCCTCTCCAAGAAGTGACATCTCGCTGGCCGAGACGGACGGACTCTGGCAGTAACTTTGGGTCCGTCTCGGCCAGCATTCGCGACCCCCTGGAGAATGGGCAATCGACCCCCCAGGGGGTCGCGACCCCCAGGTTGAGAACTGACAGAAGTAAAGTTAACCATTTGTATATTTTTTGTGTTTTTTTTTTTTTAAGTGAACCTGAAAGATTTCCTGACCTGGCCAGTGATTATAATGTCTGGTTATTTACAGGCTCTGCCAGACCTCCACAGCTGACAGATCCCTTCCAGAAACATAAATGTTCACACTCCAGAAACCTAAGCATGCATGCACCACTCGGAGGGGGGGGGGGGGTCAGTTCCAGGCAGTCGGATTGTGCCTGCAGCCCGTTTATCTTGTTTTTCTTAATGTTTTAAAAATTTTTGTTTCAGTGTTTTTTTTAAATATATATGAGGCAGCAACATTTGCTCATATGCACACATATATAGCCTCTGCTTTGAACTTCCACTAAACTGCAGTACTTTAAAGAACAAGCTAAAAGGTCCGCTCACTCCCTTCTTTGGAATCTGTTGTGATATCTAGGGTTACGCCGATACCGAGCATTTGCACAAGTACTTGTACTCGTGCAAATGCTCCGATGCCTAATCTGATACCTGGGCAGCCTCAGAGATGATTGGTGCAGGGGTGGGGAAGTTACAATCACCGATTTCCCTGTATGGCTTTCAATAAAGCAGCTGACAGCCGCTTCTCCTCCTCCTCCTCCTCCTCCTCCTCCTCCCAGCTTTCAGCTGCTTTATTGAAAGCCATACAGGAGAGATCGGTCAATGTAACTCCTCCCACCACCGCACCAATCCCCCCCAACTGTCCAGTGTGTCCTCCTCTGGCTCCCAGGGCCCCGTCTGTGTCCTCCTCTGGCTCCCGGGGCCCCGTCCGTGTCCGCCTCTGGCTCCCCATCAGTGTCCTTTTCTGGCTCCTCTGGCTCCCCGTCCGTGTCCTGCTCTGGCTCTCCGTCTGTGTCCTCCTCTGGCTCGTATGTCATTTACCGCCTCCTTCCTTTTCTGAATGCACAGAGTCAGTGATCGCCTCTGTCTCCTATCCATTCATCTTCAGTGCAGCTGAGGCTGCTGAGAAAGGGACTGGGGAATCTGTGTCCTTAGTCCCTGACATCTCCCCTTTGAGACAGGAAAAGGGGTCTGTTAAAACCTCTGAAATCTCACCAAGCCCCCCCCCCCCCCCAAACAGGGGCGATTAAAAAAAAAAAGAATTGTAATAAATATTTAAAAGTTTAAATTGTAAATAAAATTTAAAACGAACACTGACCCCATTTACCCCCCCCCCCCCACCCCCCAAAAAAAAGACTGCATTGTAAAAAAAATATAAATTGTAAAAAAATTATAAGAAAAAAATTAAATAAAAATAAACTACTGACAGTCAACGCCTCATCAGTGCCACATATTAGTGCCACTGTCACATGACATTAAACAAGTATCGGTAATCCGGTATCAGCGAGTACTTGGGGGGGGGGGGGGGGGGGGGGAAGCATCAGTACTTGTACTCAGTCTTAAAGTGGTATCGGTGCAATCCTAGTGATATAATTTACAGTGCAAGTTTGGAGTACCTTATTTTTTTTTCTGTAAAAAATGTCCAGCAAAAACAACACTTTAACAATATAGAATTTAAATCCTTAAAATCATCTAGCCAGTACAGTTACAGAGAGCAATGCATTGACCTAGCAAGGTCAAGTGAACAAAACTTTCTGAGATGGTTTTTTAAGGATTAGGGGTTCTGCAGAAGGGCTAGCATAATTCCTGGCATATTTCCTCCACCTGGGCAGCCCAGGTACATGGCACAGCCTGTGATAGACATGAATGGCCTGTACTCTGCACTTGTGCGATAATAATACTGTATACTGAGTACAGCAGTGCACAGCCTGTGATTGACATGAATGACCCATATACTGTACTTGTATGATAACATGACTGTATACCGAGTACAGCGGTGCACAGCCATTTGTTAGTGACAGGCTGTACATTGCACCTGGAAATACTGCAGGAGTTGCACTGAACAGGCTAGGCAGACCTGCGTGCAAAAGCCCTTATAAAGTTTTTCGTGGTTCTACATTACTGTTCCCTTTTCAGAATGCATGTTCATGAAACCCCCTGCATGTGACTGATATTTCCATTGTGTCAGGGTAAAATAAAAAAAAATTTCTGTTCATTTTTGCCAAATATGCACATCTCTCTGTTTTTAGCCCTACGATATAGAAAAATACCCATTGATTCTAGTAGAAATACACTCCACTCCTAGTTTCCTGTTTGGGCTACTGAAATGGCAAACAAAATTGCCTTGCCCAGTTCTTTTGTGTTAAACTTTATTATCCTTACTCTTCACAACATAGGTACACAGTGCTTTGTAATTCTAGATAAAAACTGGGAGGGCTGATTAGACTCATTGAGATAAAACAGGCAGAGTGAACAAGACAAAGGACAGTTCTTTTTTTTTTTTTTTTTTTTTTTTTTCCTTTTTTTTTTTTTTTTGCCACTTCAGTTAACTTGGTGCCGAGACAGTTTTCAGATTGATAGTCATATATGTCTCTTACTGAGTCACATCATTGTGGCCTTTCAAACTTTTCCTTTGCCTTGTGCATTCCATATGTGAGTGATTACAACAGTACAGAAGTATAACACGAGAGAAAAACAAAAAAAGAAAGAGGAAAAAAAAAAAAGAAGAATTTAATGGCGTCTATTTTTTACGTACCGGCCAGCCGGCCGCACTATCTCTTGCTATTACTATACGTGACTGTACATTGTTGTTTTTTCGCCCTAGTAAACCTCCCTCCCCCCACCCCCAATAATTCACCCTGACTATTCCGAGGCACACTTTTTATCGGGCTATTATTCATTATTTTCTCTTGGCTTCAAAATTTTATACTGTGTCTAATACAACTTCTCTACCTTGGTAGAGAGACAGTTGCTCTCGGCGCTAATTTAGCACTGGTGAGGAGCGTGGCATTGTTTGGATCCACGGGTTCCATAGCTTCACAAACATATTGTAATTACCTAGTCTTGTATGGAATGTCCTTTCGCTCCATACTGTTGAGTTGACAGTTTCAACCCAGGTTTCCGGGGTTGGGGGTGTTCTTGATTGCCAGGTTTGTGCTATTAATTTTCTGGCTTGAAACAGGCATCTTGCCATAGCTACGGCTGTGCCCCTATCCCTCATCCCGTTATTAACGTGGCCCAGCACGCAGGTCTTAGGGTCAAGCTCTAAATTAACTCTGAACGTAGAATTTATTTTCTTTATGATCTCCGTCCAGTACCTAACAAGTTTTGGGCACCTCCAGACCATATGGATTAGGTCGCCTGTTCCTCTGCATCTGGGTCACTCGTCATTAATTCTGTGACCAAACATAAACAGCTTTTTTGGTGTGTAATAGGATCTGTGCAGCAGCAGCAGGTGGGAGGCTTTTTGTGAGGGAGAAACCGACACCTCTGATCCAAATTCAAGAATCTTCTTCCACTGTTCGTCCGTTATCTCCCATACATTGGCCGCCCACCTGTCCCTTCCCCCCGAGAGGCCAACCTTCATATTTCTTCTCTTTGCCAGTTGTGTATATATCTCTGTAATTAAGCCCTTGGTGGTCTCTGACTTAATTATTGTTTGTAGTAGTGGAATCCTGCACCATGTTGGGGGTTGTCCACTGAACTGTTTGTTCAAGGCATGCCTGATCTGTAGGTAGCTATAGGATGCCTGGTTTGGTATCCCATACTCATGTCTCAGATTCTCAAAAGATTTCAGAGTATCCCCTTCATATAATTGTATCAGCCGGCTTATTCCACATCTTTCCCACGTTTTATTCCTATCAACTGTTAATAATTCGTGCAATTGTTTATTGTTCCATATTGGCGAATATTCTGAGATTCCTTTATACCCCATTATTTTCCTGGCTGTCTGCCAAGCCCTAGTGATCATTTTGAATGTCGGGATTTCTCCTTGCAGTGAGTCTGCCTCCAGTGCTCCTGCTAGTGAGCTGTGTAGGTTCCCCTGTAGAATAATTTTAACATTGCTGCTTCCCCCTCCCTCTATGGCGCATCCACCCAGTTGTTGCAACTGAGCTGCCAGGAAATAGGTAAACAGTTGGGGAACCCCCAGTCCCCCCTCCGTATCGGGACGCTGCAGTTTCTGTAGGCCGATCCTGGCCTGCCCTTTTTTCCATATTAAATCCCTAAAAAGGGACTGGATCTTTTGAAACCACTTCTCCCCTATCCAAACAGGGGAGTTGTGGAGTAGATATAACAACTGTGGCATCCAAATCATTTTTATCAAGTTGGCTCGACCCGCCACAGACAAGGGGAGTCTGCTCCAGGTATCACATTTTCTCTTAAATTTTGATAAGAGAGGGACCAAATTGTCCTCAATAAATGCACCAGGGTCCTTGGACAGCACAACACCAAGATATTTCATTTTTCCTATAATCTTCAATTGAGGTAGGCACATCGGAGTAGGGTTAGCTAATAAGTCAACTGGTAGTAGCGATGACTTCTCCCAGTTGATAGCCAATCCCGAGAACTTTCCAAAGTCTTCCACTAGCTGCGTCACTTTCCTCAATGAGGAGGTCGTATCCCCAAGGAAGAATATAATGTCATCTGCGAAAAGCGCTATTCTCTCTTCCCTCCCTTTTCTTTGAAATCCCTGTATTTCAGGTGATGATCTCACTGCTCCCGCCAATGGCTCCATGGCCAGGACAAACAGCAAGGGCGACAAGGGGCACCCCTGTCTTGTCCCTCTTTCGAGGGGGAAACTTTACGAGTATTCGCCGTTTATCTTGAGCCTTGCCCTTGGGTGGTTGTATAGAATTTTTAGCCAGCTAATAAATACAGGGCCGAATCCAGACTTCTCCAGCACCCTCCAAAGATATTCCCATTCCAGGCTATCGAAGGCCTTGGCGGCGTCTAGGGACAATATGGCTCTGGATCCCGCGTTATCTGTTGGTACCTGAAGATTCAGATAGGCCCTTCTGACATTTATGCTGGTGGACCGGCCGGGAATAAACCCTGATTGGTCTGGGTGCACAAGTTTCGCGATATGTTTATTTAATCTGGATGCAAGCACCCTTGCGATATTCTTGACATCTGTGCACAGCAGGGATATGGGTCTATACGAAGAGACTTCCGATTGGTCTTTCCCCTCTTTTGGGATCACTACCATATCGGCCTCTGACATCGATAGGGGCAACCTTCCGTCCTTGATCGTCTGCTCCAGCACTTTTAGGAGCTCCGGAAGTAGGACCTCCCCGTATTTCCTATAGATTTCCAGTGGCAGCCCATCCGGGCCTGGGGATTTCTGGCCTGACAACTCCGCGACTGCCTTTTGCAGCTCCTCTAGAGCCAGAGGGGAATCCATCTCTCTCCTATCCCTCTCCGAGATTACGGGCAGGTCTACCCCTTTTAAGAATCCATCCATCTCGCGCCGGTTCGAACCCCGGCGCGACCTGTACAGATCTCTATAGAATGTAGAAAAAGTTTGTAAGACCTCGGCGGGATCAGATGTAATCTTTCCAACCGGTGTCTTAATTGAAGAGATGGCTGATGAGGATAGATTAGACTTAATTAAAAGAGCAAGCATCCGGCCTACTTTCTCCCCCTCACCAAAGTAGTTTTGTTTCTGGAAGAGTCTTTTGTTCTCTGCTCTTCTGTTGATTACTTCTTTATACTCTTGCTGTTTATTCAGCCAAATCTCCTCCTGTTTTTCTGGGGTTGGATTTGGCACATATTGTGCTTCTGCTTCCATAACTTCCCTACTGGCCCTCACCTCCCAATCCCTTGATGTTTTTTTTACTATAGTGACCTGCTGGTGTAGCAGTCCCCTAAGGTATGCTTTTAAGGTGTCCCACACTACCCCTGCTGGTGCTGTACCTGAGTTAAATGTTACAAACTCTTTTAGTTTAGAGGCTACTTCTGCTGGGCTGTTTATCAGGTCCAACCATAGTGGGTTTATTGTCCACCTTTTCTGGCTAGATCTAATACTTAAATTTAAGGTTAGGGTCAGGGGTGAATGATCCGATATTCCCCTTGGTCTGTACTCTATATTTCCTGTTAATCGCAGGGCTTCGCTATTGCCCACTGCCATATCAATACGCAAAGGACAGTTCTTAGTTTCTGACAGTATAAATATGTATTTTGAACAGATATACAAAAAATGGTTTCAATAGTACATATAACAGACCAGCAAATAAGAGAAGTTTATTGCTAGGCATTTACATACCAATAAGCAGTGAGGCTGAGTGAATATAGCATTTATATTTCCCTCTAGAGAGAATTACAAGTCCCATGAGGCATTTCAAGACTTTTACAGCCACAAACATGACTCAGAGGCATAATGGGACTTGTAGTTCTACAATAGCTGGAAGGCTGAAGTTTGGCTATCCCTGCTCTAGGGTCTAAGGCCGGCCATAAACGGTGCAAATTTGGTTGCAAGAAAGACGGTGTTGACAGGGGAATCCCTCCCGTGGAGCCATTGTGTTTTCCTGTGGGGAGCACACTATGATTATTGCTAGCACCTATACCAGCCGCTTGCAATAATCGCATGTAAAATCCAGCAGGTTGGTTGTACCCTACTTGATCAATCGATCAACTTGGGTATTTTCAGCCTGCCCATACAGGCAGTCTCTGGGTTAAAAACCAGATAGGTTCTGTAGGTTTGTTCTTAGGTTGAATTTGTATGTAAGTTGGAACAGGTATATATATATTTTTTTTTAAGTGCAACTTCAGCCAAAAAATAATTTTTAAGATAGGGAAGGGTTAACACCCCGTAAGGATTGTTTTGCTCTCTGTGACCCTGTTCAGAATATTTCACCTACAATTTCTGCCCCTGTGACAGTTGGATTTTGAAAATTGTGGGTTGTCATGGAAACAAGGATTGGTGATAAAGCTTCAGTGGAGTCGTATGTAAGTCGGATGTTTGTAACATGGGGACTGCCTATACATCGTTCACATCTCGGCCAAGATTTGAACTGTCTATGGTAAGCTTAAAGGGGTTTTAAAGTCAGAATTTTTTTTTTTTAATCTTCATGCATTCTATGCATGAAGATAAAAAAACCTTCTGTGTGCAGCAGCCCCCTTTGGCCTTCCTAATACTTATTTGAGCCCCATCTCTGTCCAGCGATGTCCAAGACTCTCCCTCCTGGTTGGTTGAGACACAGCAGCGATGCCATTGGCTCTCGCTGCTGTCAATCAAGGTCAGTTAGCCAATCTGGAGAGGGAGAGGGGGTGGGACAGGGCCGGGCCGCGGCTCCTTGTCTGAATGGACACAGGGAGCTGTGACTCGGCTTGGGTGCCCCAATAGCAAGCTGCTTGCTGTGGGGGCACTCAACAGGAGGGAGGGGCCAGGAGCACAGAAGAGACATTCAAAAAGAGGAGGATCGAGGCTGCTCTGTGCAAATCCACTGCACAGAGCAGGTAAGTATAACATATTTGTTATTTTTATAGAGAAAAAACAAGACTTTACAATCACTTTAAGCTATAAATCTCTATATCTAATTCCATTTAATGTAAAAATTAAAGAAAATCAATTATGCAAACGGGTGAAATTTACAGAAATATTAATGTAAACATTGCAATGATGGCTAATGCCGCGTACACACGATTGGACTTTACGGCATACTTGGTCCGGCGTACCGGATTTCGTCGGACAATTCGATCGTGTGTGGGCTCCAGCGGACTTTGTTTTCTCAAAAGTTTGACGGACTTAGATTTGAAACATGTTTCAAATGTGTCCGACGGAATCGAGTCCGGTCGAAAAGTCCGCTCGTCTGTATGCTAGTCCGACGGACAAAAACCAACGCTAGGGCAGATACTGGCTATGAACTTCCTTGTTTTAGTCCGGTCGTACGTCATCACATACGAATCCGTCGGACTTTGGTTGATTGTGTGTAGGCAAGTCCGTTCATTCGGAAAGTCCGTCGAAGAGTACACCGAACAAAGTCTGCCGTAAAGTCCGCTCGTGTGTACGCGGCATAACAATATGAAGTTAATTTATAAACCTTTTTTCACAAGATTCATACATTTTTTTTCTATCTGAAAACAGGTGAAAAAAATGTGTGAATCCTGGGTGAAAGTTGTGTGACTCTTGTTTGAAAGCCTTCAAACCAGATTGCAAACATTTTTACTTTCAACATGTTCCTGACTTCTGCCCAAATAAGTATAAGTAATAAATTGAAGACCTAGCTAAATATAGGGTATGTGTCAGTGGTAACAACAGATAACCTTGTTCAATAAAGCAATGTTAAACCTAAGAAAATGTATTGAGGTCTTGTTTGCACTATGGACAGACAAGTTTGTTTTTTTGTTTTTTTTTGTTTTATTCATAAAAATAATGTGCCAAAAATCAGGGATATATGAAACGAACGGGGGGGGGGGAGGGAAGGGAGGGCAAGAACAGGGGGTTTGGGGAAGATAAGGGCACAGTTGCTATAGAGTTAAGCCTGGTACACGCGGGCCAAATGTCGGGAGACCATGGTCGGTTCCAAAAAAGGGCCGACATTGTTGGCCATTTGGCCAGCTTCTGTCAGATGAGCATGTTGGAAAACAAGCATTCGACCGACTCCCGATCAGCGCTCTCAGCCAATGGCAGAGAGCACTGATCGGAGTGTTCTTGCCGGGAAGGGGTGGGGCGGGGGAGATCGCTGAACTAACCTCGCATGGTTAGTACAGTGGCTCCGACCGGAGCTGACAGTGTGCGTGTGTGTGTTTTTTTTTTTTTTGTTTTTTTTTGTTTTTTTTTCGTTCAACCTGTGGGGTTGAACCAAAATAAACTAATAGTGTGCACCCGGCTTTAGTGGACCATTCGTGGGGGGAGGTTATCCCATGGTTTAGGTGCCCAAGAAAGATTTTCTATGCTGGCTGGAATGTACAAAGTATAATCAGTAAAACCATGTATGCCTGAATTTGTCGCCTCTGTGGTTAATGTAGGTGTTAATGTAGGTGTTAATGTAGGTGGTGTCTTGTTTCCATTGCATGGAGATGCAGGCCCTAGTGGCATTGATTAAATGGGATTAGTAAAAGATTTTTTTTTTTTTTTTTTTTTAATCATTTTCTGGAGAGGTGGATCAAGTGGAGAAGATATGCAGCCATGTTATTCCCAATGTCAATGTAAGTTAGCTTGTATGTCATATTCTTGCTTCCAGAAGGCTCCAAACTTTGGACAAGACCTGATAATGTATAAAAAAAAGTCTACCCCCGTGTGTTTTTACCTGAAATGTTTGTATGTTCCAGCACCTTGTTGCATTCCCCATGATTAAAAAAAATACCGAGTGGGAGTGGGAAGCCCTTGTAATGGCCATAGTAGGTGCGCAGACCTCAAAAATCACACCAACAAAGTCTCAGTTTTGAAAAGCTGAACATTATGAACATCTGTCTTTTTTTTCTGGCCACCTTATTGGCTTTTCAGGGTTTTATGTTGATCAATTCATTAGATATTTCCTTTTTCTCATATGGGAAGGATCAGCCCTCAGACAGTCAGAAGTGTTCATAATTGCCCCAAGAGAAAACCTACATGGCCTAAGTAGTTGTACTAATCAGGGAGAAATTAAAGTAATGTATATACTGAGTGTAAAAAAAAAAAGGACTAAGTTCATAAACTAAAATATTTGTTGGTATTTGTAAAAACATGTATGCAAGTGTATATAAATATTTTGCTTTCTCTCAACAGCAATATGCCCCATCTGTTTTTGAGAAATATACAACCACCGTCACTATTGGGAACAAAGAGATTTTTCTTCATTTGTATGATACAGCAGGTATGTTCAGTGTAATTCTATAATTCTATATAAAATGTAAATTTTCATGTCATTAGCTCTTTTAATACACCCAGGGATACCAACAACTTTGCAGAAATCACCGGTTATCTCTGCCATTTCCTCCCTCTGCTTTCAGGGCTGTCCTTACAGGCCAAGCCCAGCATACATGTTGCTTCGTTTACATTTACCTTCAGCCTGGTTGTGTCTGTACTGAACTAACTGTAGAGAACAAGGGGTGCATGTACTCTACAAACCAGCTTTCTTAAGCAGCCCATAGATCACTCGATTTTCTTTCCTTCACTCGATTTCCCCATCAACACTAATCTTGTTGAAGGGGGGAATGCCTCCCGCAGGGCTATTGTCCTCTGCTAGCAGGGGGGTGGCTACAGGGAGCATTCCCAGCCAGCAGAACAGAATGATTACTGCTAGTGGCTATTGCAGCTGACAGTATACCAATGTAAAAAAATGCAACAGGCTGGTTGTACCCAAGTCAGTCGATGGATTAACTAGCCTACCCATACATGGATCGAATCTTGGATGGTCCTTGCTAAACTGGCTGAATTTCAATCCATTTATGGCTGACTTTAGGCCTCATTCAACTGGGCGCTGAGGCCCATACACCATAAATGGGCCATTTGCTTATGCGGCTGGAGCCCCCAGGTGCTGCCATCTAATTCTGAGGTGGCAGCAACTGCACAGATACAGCTGCTCATACTAATTCGACAAGTGTGCAGGTTAGCAACCTGAACACACATTGTCTCTGTTCAGGGGCTCTCAACTGCACCACATGCCTGTCAAATTAGGATGAGCGGCTGTGTCTGTGCATACCTTTAAGCCTACAGTATATGGGCTGCTTGTATACAGCAGCTGTAGCTGCATAAACAAATGGCCCATTCATGGTGTATGGGCCTCGGCGCGCGTGTGAACGAGGCCTTCAATGAAAATTGCTTTGACCATGTAGGGCAAAGCAATAGTTTTTGATTTAATGCCTACCTTCCAACAGCACATACTCTCCTTCTATCACTTCCCCTGTCTATCTTTTCAGCTGCGGAATGCAGTAAGGCCCCTTTCACACTGGGGCGGGAGGTGTGTCGGCGGTAAAGCGCCGCTATTTTTACCGTCTTGTTATCGGCGTTATTCGGGCGCTAGCGGGCCGGTTCTACCCCTGCTAGCCGCCGAGAAAGGGTTAAAAACCACCGCAAAGCGCCTCTGTAGAGGCGCTTTGCCGGCAGTATAGCTGCGGTGCCCCATTGATTTCAATGGGCAGGAGCGGTGAAGGACACACTGCTCCTGCACCGCTCCAAAGATGCTGCTAGCAGGACTTTTTTTCCGTCCTGCTAGCGCACCGCTCTAGTGTGAAAGCCTTCGGGTCGCTTTGCAGGCGCTATTTTTATCGCTGTAGCGCCTGCAAGGATCCCCAGTGTGAAAGGGATCTAAGCTCCAAGTTACTATATTCAGAGCTTACACAGAAATGGGTACTCCTGCCCCCATGTGATGGCACTGGACCAGTCACTAAGCCACAGCATTGTCAGGGGAGTAAAGGAAGTGAGTCATATGCCCCCCCCCCCTCATATTAGAAGACCAATAACTAGTCATCAGTATTGTCTGCAGGCCCCCTGCAGTGGATCTTCTTTCCAGTACTAACTTACCATTCCTTGGTCTGCACTGTCTCCATGTGGAATGACCACATTGGTAGACGCAGAGCTTTTCTTCCTCATGCAGCATAGTAGCTGCATCACTGTATCTCACTCCAAATCTTGAGAGACTAGCTATCAGAGGCATATATCACTATGAGGTTGGTTGAGCAGGAGTGCCTAGGCACCCTCACATACTGGGAAATGCCATTGCCATTTTTCAGTAGGAGTTAAAGACAAAAGGTAGGTTATCAGGTAACTGCTTAGGAAGAATTAACATTTCTAAGATAGAAAGTCTTTACTTTCGGGTTCAGGTCCATCTTAAGTGTCAGGAGCCATAAAGCCCATGCACTAGAGCAGGAGTGAGGACAAGGAATATATCTGGGATATCTCTTGATGTGGCTTTTTTTTTTTACAGCTGGCTGTCTAGAGTCATGAATTAGGGAGAAGGAAAGGGCTTAGCTTATCCTAAGCGGGGGCAGATCTCTTGAAATAGTATGTATATGACTGCTCATGTAACTTCTGGATAAAGGCTTTGAATAAGGTGTGTGGACCAGATTACTTTTTATATTCTCAGTTACAGCGCAGACTGACTGTAAACAAGCAATGTGTACATTGGCCTCAGTCTGTGTTGACAGCTCCATAAGCACAGAGCGAACAAGGCAGCAGTAATGGGTTATCCTTGCCATAGCCTATATAATATTAAATCTGATATCGAATAGAACTTCTGCTTTTGAGAAGAAGGGGACTCTGTCACTGCTTTTGGTTTAACACATTTACTGCCTCCGTGGCAAAATATTGTTCCACCTAAAGGGAAAGTTGTATCATGCAGGGTAACACAGGTACATATAAATGCCATAGCCCACACCTGCTTATACTCCTTTTCCCTTCTTTTGCTTGTTGGTCTGTTCACGTGCCTCTTTAAAGTTGGATGTATGTCCAACCAAAACTTCTCCTTAATCCTTCCTCCCTCTATGATGTTTTTTTTCTGCTATCTGGGTGAAATCAGTTTATTTTATTCATCCTCCAATTTGACAGCTATGGGACTGCCTGCACAGGGATGCATGGGAATACCTGTGCAGGTATACACGGCCTTAGCACGCAGCATGGATGCATACGGACACGGATGCACGAGGCCCTACTGGCGCAGGCACAGGGATTTTTACCAAACAGGAAGAGAGGGACAATCGTTAAAAAGGACACAGATGGCAGTGAAAAGCTGTGTTCTGTCGCCAGCACATTAAGTGGGAGGAAATCTCTGGGTAACAGTAGAAATCCAACAGGCGTTCTATCCCTTGCAAACCCTATCCAAAACTTTTAGTAAATTCCTTTCCTCCCCTATATTTATTCATTTCTTTGTATGATGTGGTGTTAAAACTTTGAATTGAAAGGCTAGCAGTGGAGTACTTATCTCTCTAAGGTGTACATTATTATTATATTACTGTTCTGTAAATTGAAACAAAGCCAGGCTTGCCGGGGTTGGGGAAATGATCTTGAGGCAGGGTGCTGGGTATATATTTTAGTTCCTACAAGCTGAACTAAGAACTTTCAGTGGGTGCTAACCAGAGCGTGATGGAAAAGGGAAGCAATGACCTGGCAGTTGTAGGAATAAAAGATAAACTGCGATTGATGTTCTTCCTGTATATTGCTGTGACTGTAATTTATGTTTTCAGGGTGGCTACAACTATTCAAATAAAGGAATGGTTTGTAAAAGCAGAACTTCTTCAGCTTCCACCCCCTGCCCGCAACCTTCTGGGACATGTCACCGGTCCCAGAAGGCTGCGGGACCATTTACCAAGCGCAATGCGGCTTGTACATGTGCAGTTTGCAGCTGATTGTGACGTTACAACGAGTCACATCTGGGTGCCCACAGTTAATATGCTGGCACAGAGGACCCAAAGACCAGTTAAGAACTGGCCTGGGGAGGACAGCGCTGGATCCTTGGACAGGTGACTGTCTGTTTACTAAAAGTCCATAGCTACAATGCATTCAGAAAGTGTTCCCAGTGCTTTACATTTTCCACGTTTTGCTATGTTACTGCCTTATTCCAAAATGGATTAAATTCATTATGTTCCTCAAAATTCTTCAAACAATACCCCATATTGACAACGTGAAAGCAATTTGTTTGAAATCTTTGCAAATTTAATAAAAGTAAAAATGAAAAAAATCACTTGTATTTGGCTTGTATTCACAGCCTTTGATCAATATTTTGTTGAAATACCTTTGACACCAATTACAACCTTAAGTCTTTTTGAGTATGATGCTACAAGCTTGGCACGCCTATTTTTGGGCAGTTTCTCCCATTCTTCTTTGCAGGACCTCTCAAGCTCCATCGGGTTGGATGGGAAGTGTTGGTGCTCAGCCTTTTTCAGATCTCTGAAGAGATGTTCAATCGAGTTCTAGTCTGAGCTCTTGCTGGGACACTCAAGGACATTCACAGAGTTCTCCCGTAGCCACTCCTTTGTTATCTTGGCTGTGTGCTTAGGGTCGTTGTCCTGTTGGAAGATGAACCTATGCCTCAGTCTGAGGTCCAGAGTGCTCTGGAGCAGGTTTTCATCAAGGATCTCTCTATACACTGCTGCATTCATCTTTCCCTTAATCCTGACTAGTCTCCCAATTCCTGCTGCTGAAAAACATCCCCACAGCATGATGCTGCCACCACCATGCTTCACTGTAGGGATAGCATTGGCCAGTTGATGAGTGGTGCCTGTTTTCCTCCAGACATGACGTTTGCCATTCAGGCCAAAGAGGTCAATCTTTGTTTCATTACACCAGAGAATTTTATTTCTCTATCCACTCTACCATACAGGCCTGATTGGTGGAGTGCTGCAGAGATGGTGTTTCTTCTGGAAGGTTCTCCTCTCTCCACAGAGAAATGCTGTAGCTCTGACAACAGAGTGACCATAGGGTTCTTGGTCACCTCCCTGACTAAGGCCCTTCTCCCCCGATCACTCAGTTTGGCCAGATGACCAGCTCTTGGAAGAGTCCTGGTGGTTCCAAACTTCTTCCATTTACTGAGTCTGTGTTGCAGAGTCTGTCTGCAACACAGATTAGGGTATCAATCATGTATCCTGCTCATTGAGCAATAAGGGAATAATCCATAGATTTGTAACATGATTGCATCCCTTCTAAATGATGACAGAGTTACCCACACAGTTACATATGTAGGGGGGGCATGGAACAATAATTCTGGGTCAGTAAGGACAGTTTTGATTTTGGTGGCAATTCCTTGTTTCCAAGTTGTAATAACCTTCTGTGGGGATAATAAGGATATAAAGCACTGGATGTGGATGTGAGATGGTGGTGGGCGTGTCATGGTCTGGGGCTGCATGAGTGCTGCTGGCACTGGGGGCTACAGTTCATTGAGGGAACCATGAATGCCAACATGTACTGTGACATGCTGAAGCAGAGCATCATCCCCTCCCTTCGGAGACTGGGCCACAGGGCAGTATTCCAACATGATAATGACCCCAAACACACCTCCACGATGATCACTGCCTTGCTAAATAAGCTGAGGGTAAAGGTGAAGGACTGGCCAAGCAGGTCTCCAGACCTAAACCCTATTTAGCATCTGTGGGGCATCCTCAAACTGAAGGTGGAGGAGCACAAGGTCTCTAACATCCACCAGCTCCGTGATGTCGTCATGGAGGAGTGGAAGAGGACTCCAGTGGCAACCTGAAGCTCTGGTGAACTCCATGCCCAAGAGGGTTAAGGCAGCGCATGAAAATAATGGTGGCCACACAAAATATTGACACTTTAGACATAATTTGGACATTTTTTACTTAGGGGTGTACTCACTTTTGTTGCCAGCGGTTTAGACATTAATGGCTGTGTGTTATTTTGAGTAGACAGCACATTTACACTGTTATACAAGCTGTACACTCACTATTTTTCATTTTAGCAAAGTGTCATTTCTTCGGTGTTGTCACATAAAAAGATATAATAAAATATTTACAAAAATGTGAGGGGTGTACTCACTTTTGTGAGATACTGTATGTACATGTGATTTATTTATTTTTTTAATGAATTTGCAAAGATTTCAAACAAACTTCTTTTACGTTGTCATTATGGGGTATTGTTTGTAGAATTTTGAGGGAAAATAATTTAATCTATTTTGGAATAAGGATGTAACGTAACAAAATGTGGAAAAAGTGAAGCGCTGTGAATACTTTCCGGATGCACTGTACAGATTTTGTAGCTGCTGACTTTTAATTTTTGAAGGACTGACCCAAGAACTGCTTTAAGCTGCAGTGCTCCTTCATTCCCCCAACGAGTCACATTCTTTTGTATGAATTGGAATGTAAGTGGCCAAATATAAAACGGATTAAAGTGTATCTATAGCCAGAATATTTTCTAGTTTTGGATAGAGCTGAGAAGAATGTCCCTGCTGGGAGAAGACAGTGATGAATGCTAGCGGCTATAGCAGCGGCTAATCGCAAGCAAATCCGGCAGACTGGTTGTACCCAAGTTGATCTATCCATCACGGTTTGAATCTCGACCAGTTCAACAGGAATCGAATTTGAACTGTCTATGGCTGGCCTAACCGCAACACTGGAAAAGTAAAAACGCTTGTTTAACCACTTCCCGCCTGGCTAATAGCAGAATGACAGCCGGGAAGTGGTTCAGTTGTCCTGACTGGGCATCATGACATGCAGCAGGATAAGCCGAAATCGTGCGTCAATGGGGGCGCATGACGATCGGTAGTGTGGTGTGTCAGTCTGACACACTGCATCTCCGATCTAGGTAAAGAGCCTCTGACAGATGCTCTTTACCACGTGATCAGCTGTGTCCAATTACAGCTGATCTCAGTGTAAACAGGAAAAGCTGTGTATCGGTTTTTCCTCTACTCACGCTGACAGACGCAAGATGATCGGCTGCTATCCTGACGGGGGGGGGGGGGGCTGCACTGATTATCATTGCAGCACCCTGAGGATGCCCACCCATGGCCACCGAGGATACCCACCCATGGCCACCAGGGATGCCCAACCATGACCACCTGAAAGCCCACTGGAGCCCACCAGGGATGGCAATCATTGCCTATTAGGGTTGGCACTCTGTCCATCAGTGATGCCTGCCAGCGCCTCTGATCAGTGCTGCCTATCAGTGTCCATCAATGCCGCCCATACGTGCCCTCCATTGCCACCTATCAGTACTGCCTCATCAGTGCCCATCAGTTGCCAACTTGTCAACTTGCCCATCAAGTTTTGTAACAGAAAATATATTTTTTTTAAAAATTTGTTCTTTTTATTTGTAGCGCAAAAAATGAAAACCGCAGAGGTGATCAAATGCCACCAAAAGAAAGCTCTATTTGTGGGGAAAAATTAATACAACTTTTGTTTGGTACAGCATTGCATGACCGCACAATTGTCGTCATTCAAAATGTGAGAGCGCTGAAAATTGGTCTGGGCAGGAAGGTGTATAAGTGCCCTATATTGAAGTGGTTAAGTGAAGTAGGGGTATTCTAAAACCCCTGTCAGCTTTTTTGTTTGCTTTCCGAGCGCAGATTTTCCCTTACCTCCTGTTGGTAGGTGAAGGTAATAAGAAATCTCTCTAACAAAGTTGTGGATAGCAGTAAAACCTGACAGGGGTGCTAACCTTTACCCATCCTTTCAAAAAAATTTTTTTGGCTATAGATACATTTTAGTATAAGCCCTTTATTCAACACTAATTTGGTTTAAAGTGGAACAGTATAGTCTAAAGTTGTTCTGGGACATCTGATATCTGTACCAATCGTGTCATTCACTATAGAGCAAGTTCGAAATTGATCATTTCATCATTTTTGTTGCAAAACCGAAAAGCCAAGGTGTTTGCTATGAACATTACTTTATCTGTATTCATCAAGAATTAGCATTTCAGCTTGGGCATTGTTGTTAGAGTGTGCCAAGAATTTCTTATCTAGGGCAACTTAGCTTGTGTGTTTTTCACTTCAAAGTAATTACTTTTTCTCTGTTCTGACAGGCATGTGTGTATTTCACTTCAAAGTAAATGTATTTTCTCTGGATTTAAAAGTGCTGCAGCCTGTGTGAAAAGTAGGTAGTTGGTATTCTGTTATACCCTTGAGAGGTTGTTTAAAATGGCGCGGCGTCCTTTCCTAAAAGTTAAGTTGCAAAATTTTGTTTTACCCGAGGCAGCAAAACTGGGTATAGAATGGGCTGCAATGTTCCGTTCTGTGATTATCACAGTAATGTTTAGTAAAAGAAAAGGTTTAACGAAACCCCATTTCCATTCAGATGTCCTGCAGTTCTGCAGAATTGTACTGGTTTTGCTTCCTATCACTTTCAACAATAGGGCCCTTGTCAGACGCTGATTGTAACTGTAACTAAAGTGCTTATCTGGCAGAGAGCCACTCTGTGATCTAGAGCTTGGCTGTGTGAAACTACCAAGGTCTACCAAGTAAAGGTTGGTCTTTTTTAGTTTGCAGTTACGGCCAACAAGTTTAAATCCTTAAAGGAAAACCATGCTGAGAAACATGGAGGTTACTGTTGCAGACTTCTCATTCTGCATATACCAGCCACCTGGCTGTCATTTGTCATACAGACCTTTGTTTGAATACTTTGGGTTACTAACCCAGCACAAGTATGCAGATAAAGAATTTTTGTATTATGTTGAGTATTAAAGCAAGGTAGTCAGCCAAGTGGCATGCATGTACAGAAGGTGAAATGGAGTCCTCAAAAAAAGCAATTCTACTGTAGCACTAGCTTGTGCACTGATAGGGTATTAAAAAATAAATACATAGTCCAAGAGTAATGAGAATCTTGTCTCAGGGAAGAGGACACGTGAAGCGGGGCAGTGATGGTCCTGGAAGTCAGGATCAACTGTCCATTGTATGCAGCATCTACACCGCCATCTTGGGAAACCAGGCTCAGAACAGGAAAGGCAAAAGCACAGAGTATAAAAGTCCACTTTATTGAAGATGAAAGAGAACATTCAGCCTGGTAACAAAACATCACCCCAGACTTGACCAAGGGGAGTACTAGCCCAGAAATGCATTGTGTGTTCCACCCATGTGTCAGCTGTTTCTGCTGCAGCCCTGTCGGCTTAAGCCTAGTACACATGATCAGAATATGGTACGAAAAATACCGCTTTCGAATCAATCGTACGATAATCTGATCATTCATGCAAAGCTTTAGTCCGAAATCATCTGAAGGGACAAACACAAAGTTTTCTTGTACGATTCCAGATCATACAATTTTTGTTTAATCATTACAGTTTTTGTTCCACAAATACAATACGAATGCAATACATTACATCACTTCCAAACGTTTATTCTGACGTATGAGAATTTTTGTAATTTTAATAACTGCTTAATTTTCGATCTGGAGACTAGCGTGCAAAAAAATTAAAAAAAAAATGATCTCATCGTGTGTACTAGGCTCTATACCTCTCCAGTGCACTTTTTCTGGTTTGTGTTTTCTAATTCTGCAGGCTGCCGGTCTTCCTCCAGTACCTGCTTTTTTCCATTAAATTGAGCAGTGTGTGAATCCTGGCTCTTTTCTCCTTCACCTCACTGGTGTGCTGTGACCATGTATCATCTGATGTGATAATTTGTTACCAGCCTGCATGTTCTCTATGATGCATGTAAGTGGATGCTGTTTTTATCTTCAATAAAGTGGATTTTTATACGGACATCGCTCTGCGTTTTTGTCTTTCCAATAGAGATTTGTCTGAGGTTTGTTGCAAATCAGCAGGTCAGATAGAATATCCAATAGTATGCGACAAGCTGAGTAGACTAACATTTATTTCACATGTCTACCCTGCAGATCTTGCTAATCTTGGATAACGAGGAAAGTAAAATCTGGTATTTGCACTTGCTCTTTGGTCTCCAGAACCATCTGATGGTCTCCTTTTTGGGTCAAACCTCAATTGCCATCTGTTGTCAGTGGCCTTTCTGTTTAGTCGTCTTTAATGTGTCAAGTTTCCAAAACATTTTTCATCCATAGCCTTGGATGTTTTCATTATTAATCCTCATATCCTTATGTCTAACTACGCAATCAGATGCTATAGGTCCCTAAAGATGAATGAGTTTTTGTTTTTTTGTTTGAAAAAATTTACATAGTTTTTCTTCAATTCATCTGTTGTGGTTTATATGTATTATTTAGTTCTTTATTCATTGAACAGAACCAAAGCAAGCTCCAAAGATGTGTGTGACGTATGACACGGTTGCTGAACACATTTTTCCCCATATGAATGTATGAAAACACATTCCAGTTCCTCTAATTCTGGCCAATTTACATAGTGGGTTTAGAATTTCATTTAAAACTTGGCTTGTCTGGTCAGTAATCTGTGCCCACCATGGGGATTTGTAGAATTGATGGTTTTAAGAAAGTGCTTTTTGTATGCATCACACAAGGCATATATTTTAAGGCTGTAGAGGACACATTATTTGATGAATCTGGTAATGTCTACATATTGAATTATGGTTTAAAATGTCATGCATAAGCTCTGTGAAATCCTACATGGTGTCCCCTAGCCCTGTAGATGACAAAGCTAGAGGGATTTAACTTTTATGTCTGTTTTCTTTCAAACCATACTAGTTTACTTTAAATTTAAATATAGTTTTAGATATGACTATACATTAAGGCTCCATGCACACTAGCAGTTTTCATAAGCTCAGAAAATGCTGGATTAAAAATGCCAGCTTCTAGTAGCATTTTAGTAGCTTTTAGGAGCATTAGCATTTTCTTAGGGTTTTTTGCAGTCCATGAAGAGAGAAAAAAAAAAAGCTATTAGTAGCTTTTTAGGCATATTAGAAGCAGTTAGGTGCATGCAGCGTTTTTTCTGCTGGAAAAATGCTTTAAGAAACTCTGCAAAAACCATTTTTTCCTACTTACAGATACTGAAGCTCAAAAAATGCTAATATCCTAAATTAGTGTGCATGGAAACCTAGGATAACACTATTTAGCTTCTAGGAGCTTTAAAAAACGCTAGTTTGCATGGAGCCTAAAAATACAGTGCCTTGAAAAAGTATTCATACCCCTTGAAATGTTCCACATTTTCTCATGTTACAACCAGATACATAAATGTACTTTATTGGGATTTTATGTGATAGACTAAAACAAAGTGGCACATGATTGTGATGAGGAAGGAAAATGATAAATGGTTTTCAAAATGTTTTACAAATAAATATGTGAAAAGTGTGGGGTGCATTTGAATTCAGCCCCCCTGAGTCAATACTTTGTAGAACCACCTTTCACTGCAATTACAGCTGCAAGTTTTTTTGGGTATGTCTCTACCAGCTTTGCACATCGAGAGTGACATTTTTGCCCTTTCTTCTTTGAAAACTAGCTCAAGCTCTCTCAGATTGAACAGCAATTTTCAAGTCTTGCCACAAATTCTCAATTGGATTTAGGTCTGGACTTTGACTGGGCCATTCTAACACATGAATATGCTTTGACTGAAACCATTTCATTGTAGCTCTGGCTGTATGTTTAGGGTCGTTGTCCTGCTGGAAGGTAAACCTCTGCCCCGGTCTCAGGTCTTTTGCAGACTGTAACAGGTTTTCTTCTAAGATTGCCCTGTATTTGGCTCCATCCATCTTTCCATCAACTCTGACAATTTTCCCTGTCCCTGCTGAAGAAAAACATCCCCACAACATAATGCTGCCACAACCATGTTTCACGGTGGGGATGGTGTGTTCAGGGTGATGTGCAGTGTTAGTTTTCCGCCACACATAGCATTTTGCTTTTCGAGCCAAAATGTTAAATTTTGGTCTCATCTGCCCAGAGCACCTTCTTCCACATGTTTACAGTGTCCCCCACATGGCTTCTCGCAAACTGCAAATGGGATTTTGTTATGGCTTTCTTTCAACAATGGATTTCTTCTTGCCACTCTTCCATAAAGGCCAGATTTGTGGAATACATGACTAATAGTTGTCCTGTGGACAGATTCTCCCATCTGAGCTGTGGATCTCTGCAGCTCCTCCAGAGTTACCATGGGCCTTTTGGCTGCTTCTCTAAATAATGCTCTCCTTGCCCGGCCTGTCAGTTTAGGTGGACGGCCATGTCTTGGTAGGTTTGCCATACTCTTTTTATTTTCAGATGATGGATTGAACAGTGCTCCGTGAGATGTTCAAAGCTTGGGATATTTTTTTAAAACCTAACCCTGCTTTAATCTTCTCCACAACTTTATCCCTGACCTGTTTGGTGTGATCCTTGGCCTTAATGATGCTGTTTGTTCACTAAGGTTCTTTAACAAATCTCCGAGGGCTTCACAGAACAGCTGTATTTATACTTGAGAGTAAATTACACACAGGTTCACCAAATGTACTAATTGGGTGACTTCTGAAGGCATTGGGTTCCACTAGATTTTAGTTAGAGGTGTCCAGGGAGGGGGCTGAATATGAATGCATACCACACTTTTCAGATATTTCTTTGTAAAACATTTTAAAGCCATTTATCATTTTCCTTCATCATCACAATTATATGCTACATTGTTTTGGTCTATCACATAAAATCCTAATAAAATACATTTACATTTTTGGTTGGAATATGACACAATGTGAAAAATTTCAAAGTGTATGAATACTTTTTCAAGGCACTGTACCAGAGGATCCTCTGCTGAGCTCTGATCATTTGTGGGTTTTTGCTAAATTTTTGGCAGCCGTTGAGCTGTATTGACTGGTTGCATCTTCAATCCCAGCTGTTTGGTAATTTTAGGGGATATTTCTCAACCTATACACCTTTTAGGGCTATACAGTCTCCTTTTGAACTTGCTATCAGTAAAGTACTTTTCACCATAGTCGGCATAATTTGCTTAAAAATTGACTGCTGATGGTGTCCCAGGAACAGTATGCAAATATTGCCTTGTCCAAAAAATGATGCTGAGGAATGCCCCAGCACATCCCACGAGGCAATTTAGGCCATAAACAAGATGCACATTGTATTATGGGATGTGCTGTGGTCATTCCTCACCATCTTTACTAACCCAAGATATGGTATACTGCAAGCAGCTCTAGGTTTTGGGGCTCCAGGGTTGCTTTGAGTTGATGGGGTTTCAAGCAAGTTTTACTACCCGCAATTCCCTGGTTGTAAAACTATAGGCGCATTATAGTCTGTCTCTACTAATGTCCATTTCTATGACAATTCCATGATCTAAAAGAATTAACATTCAATTATTATTTTTATTACACACCTCACTCCAGAGTTTACATTGAATTCTGAAGCGTGCACTGACCAAAACAAGTTAGTTTTGGAAGCTTCCATATGTTTTCATTAGGTAGTCTCCTTTCCATTACCTTTTTAAATTGTCAAGAAGGGAGTACCGTATATACTCGAGTATAAGTCGCTCCGAGTATAAGTCGAGGCCCTAATTTACCACAAAAAAATGGGAAAAACTTATTGACCCGAGTATAGGACGAGGGTGAGAAATGCACAGCTACTGTAAGTGGAAAAGAGGGTCAACAGTGCCCATTTGCAGCATCACTGTGCCCATTTTCATGCCTCACTGTGCCCATTTGCAGCCATAGGTCCCCTGAACTTCAAACTCGGTAGTTAAGGGTTCCTAGATGCCCCCTAGCTGCAGCCAAAATTTGGGGTCTCTGAACCCAAAGGGTCCCAAAATGACATTGCTGCAGATAGACACAGTTGACTGAATTTGGGGCCCCGTATCTCAGGGCCACTTAGTGCTAAGAACTCCAAATTTGGTATGCAAACCCAGTGGAACTAGCACCATAAAATTTCCAAAGTTGGGGTTTCTAGCACTAAGTGGCCCCGAGATACAGGGCCCCAAAAATCAGTTCAGAAAATGTCAAGCACTTTTCTGCAGCAGAGAATGACATTTTCTGAACCAGTTTTGGGGCCCCGTATCTCAGGGCCACTTGGTGCTAGGAACCCCAGCTTTGGATATGTTATGGTACCAATTCCACTGGGTTTGTACACCAAATTTGGGGTTCCTAGCACCAAGTGACCCTGAGATATGGGGCCCCAAAATCGGTTCAGAAAATGAAATTTTTTGCTGCAGAAAAGTGCTTGACTCGAGTATAAGTCGAGGGGGGCACTTTCAGCACAAAAAAAGTGCTGAAAAATTCGACTTATACTCGAGTATATACGGTATCTTGATTTAATCCATGTACCAAAAGTGTCCATTTTGAAGAGTGCAGTAGATGATGGGTTTTCTCACATTGAAAGTGGCAGCCAACCATGTAGGTAGTTTGAAATGTATTTGTATACATAGGTGGGTGACAAAGTATTTGAAGAGTTTTCAAAGTATAGCAGGGTGTGAGGATTTGAGATACACAGAGGTGAGAATGCATGCTGATCCATGTATACGTTGTTAGAACCAAGAATTGTCTGCACAGAAAACGTTTTTGTTGATTTTTGGCATCAAAGAATGTTGAGGATTTTACACCTAAACAACAAACATCTGAAATAAATCAAAAAAAGCCAGTTCCTGCTTAAAGCTGATTACAGGTTCGTCTGTTCCACATTGTACATATACATAGTCCTCACACTGCCAGCTAATGCTTTGAGGTTGGATGAAGACAGACCCACATTGCAGAGCAATAAGCGTTTTGCTGCTGTTACAGGAAATCTATGGTCAGAGTGACAAGTGTTTGCAAAATGCAGTTTGCAGTTCCAAGAAGGCTATAAAGAAACGCACTTGCATGTTTATAGCATTACAGTTCTATGTTATGTTATAAACAACACCTAAAGTTCTCTGAGAACATCAGGCATGTTCTTTAATACTGATTAATGCTGTGTGCCACATAATTCACATACTGGGTGAAGATAACTTTCACAATGTTTGGTATTGTTTGGCAATACTTTGACCACATATACCCACACGTCCTCATTACTTCATCCATTTGATCATTTTTTGAACGATTAATATGCTATTTCCTTCCTATCCATATATACGCATATATATATACATATATGATGTGTTTTTTATATATATATATATATATATATCTCTAGATAGATGGATATATATATAAAATAATATAAAAATAAATAAAAATAAAATATATATATAATGTTTTATTCACTTTAGTGTTTTTTATGTAACATCACCCCCCTAATGGCATTTGCTATTGGGGAGTAATATGTGGCCTGGCCGCTTCTCCACTCTATATTTATGTGGTGGTTCCACCAGCAGTCTGAGTTTTGTGTTCTTCCCTTCTATCGTTTTTCCTTTACATCTACTTTGTGATGTCCGTTTTTTTGTCCTATTGTCTTTCTCTTCCTGTGCAAAGGATATATTTTATGTTTGCCTCTGTGCTTTATTGTGCATTTATTTATCATATAGCATAATTCATGTAATCCTGGGAGAACGCTGCACTATTTTTCCCCTCTTCACTCCCGCCCATAGATTATAAAAAGTCATGCTCGTGTTAACCTGTAGTCATTGGCTTGAAGAAGGAACCAATCAGCAGTTCTGAAATGCCTTCCATTTTGATGACTATTTCCGGTTTGCAGTCCACGCTGGTTGTTGTCCCCTTCTGCTGACGTCATTTCCGAGATTTCCTTTCCTCCTTGACTGCGTGATCGCTTTATTAGTGTCTCCAGAGTCCTTGGCGTCCATCTGCTGGCCACCCTGGGTTCTTCCGCTGCTGCATATTGACATCATTGGAAATTTTTAACATACTGGGGACCTCCCTGACGCCGGATCACCTGCCTTATGAACATATGAAATGCTCCCTTCCACTGCAGATTTTGTAAGTGTTTTTAACCTCTTTTGGGGATATTAAAAGTTTTTAATTCTGCAATTAGAGGCACATTTTTTCTTCTTTTGTCTTTTATCAGAGATTGCTCCTCTTCTTGAGTGCAGCCCTAAGTGTTGAAGATTGCATCATTGGAATACCTTGCCTAATATAGACATTATCTGCCTGGTCTTGATATTCAGAGCGCCCTTATATACACGTTTTATCTGGATTTTTGGCAATACTTCACCTCTCATTTTTTGTGTGAGAAGTAATGACTTGCTTTTGCCGATTTATTTTATAGAACTGTGCTTTGCAGGTGCCTGGATATGCTACTTTTATGACATATGTATAAAGCAGAGGACTTTGTATTTTGTATCTATTTATATACCGGTACTTGCAACTACATTATGTGTGCTCAACGCGAATAACTGTAATATATACCAGTGTTGGCACTAAAAGACTGTGTGTGTGTGTGTGTGTGTGTGTGTGTGTGTAATATATTATTATTATTTTCAGAGAACAGCAAATTTTGCTGTTAATTTAATACAATTAATACATTTAATAAATTAAATACATTGTTATACAAGCTGTACACTCACTACTTTACATTGTAGCAAAGTGTAATTTCTTTACTGTTGTCACATGAAAAGATATAATAAAATATTTACAAAAATGTCAGGGGTGTACTCACTTTTGTGAGATACTTGCAAAAGTATTCACCCCCCTTGGCATTTTTCCTGTTTTGTTGCGTCACAACCTAGAATAAACATGGATTGTTTGTGGATTTGCATCATTTAATTTACAGAACATGTCCACAACTTTGAAGATGTTTTTTTTTTTTTATTGTGAAGCAAACAACAAATAGGACAAAATAACAGAAAAAGTCAATGTGCATAACTATTCACCCCCCTAAAGTCAATACTTTGTAGAGCCACCTTTTGCGGCTATCACAGCTCCAAGTCGCTTTGGATAAGTCTCTGAGCTTGCCACTGGGATTTTTGCCCATTCCTCCTTGCAAAACTGCTCCAGCTTCTTCAAGTTGGATGGTTTGCGCTTGTGAACAGCAATCTTTAAGTCTGACCACAGATTTTCTATTGGATTGAGTTTGGGCTTTGACTAGGCCATTCCAACAAATTTATATGTTTCCCCTTAAACCACTCAAGTGTTGCTTTAGCAGTGTGTTTAGGGTCACTGTCCTGCTGGAAGGTGAACCTCCGTCCTAGCCTCAAATCACACACAGAGTGGTACATGTTTTGCTCAAGAATGTCCCTGTATTTAGCAACATCCATCTTTCCCTCAACTCTGACCAGTTTCCCAGTCCCAACTGCTGAAAAACATCCCCACAGCATGATGCTGCCACCACCATGTTTCAGTGTGGGGATGCTGTTCTTTGGGTGATGTTATGTGTTGGGTTTGCCCAAGACATAGCGTTTTCTTTGATGGCCAAAAAGTTCAATTTTAGTCTCATCAGTCCGGAGCACCTTCCTCCATACATTTTGGGAGTCTCCCACATGCCTTTTCGCAAACTGAAAACGTGCCATTTTGTTTTTTGCTGAAAGTAATGGCTTTCCTCTGGCCATTCTGCCATAAAGCCCAACTCTATGGAGTGTACGGCTTATTGTCGTCCTATGTACAGATACTCCAGTCTCTGCTGTGGAATTCTGCAGCTCCTCCAGGGTTACCTTAGGTCTCTGTGCTGCCTCTCTGATTAATGTCCTCCTTGCCCTGTCTGTGAGTTTTGGTGTGTGGCCGTCTCTTAGCAGGTTTGCTGTTGTGCCATGTTCCTTCCATTTGGTTATGATATATTTGATGGTGCTCCTAGGGATCATCAAAGATTTGTATATTTTTTTATAACCTAACCCTGACTTGTACTTCTTAACAACATTGTCCCTTACTTGTTTGGAGAGTTCCTTGGTCTTCATGGCAGTGTTTGGTTAGTGGTGCCTCTTGCTTAGGTGTTGCAGCCTCTGGGGCCTTTCAAAAAGGTGTGTGTATATGTAATGACAGATCATGTGACACTTAGATTGCACACCGATGGACATCATTTCACTAATTATGTGACTTCTGAAGGTAATTGGTTGCACCAGAGCTTTTTATGGGCTTCATAACAAAGGGGGTGAATACATACGCACATGCCAATTATCAGTTTTTAATTTCTGAAAAATAGTTTTATGTATATATTTTTCTAATTTTACTTCACTGACTATTGTGTTCTGATCCATCAAATATAATTCAGATTAAAAAAACATTGAACTAAAGGCTGTAATGTAACAAAATAAGTAAAAAGCCAGGGGGGTGAATACTTTTGCAAGGCATTGTCTGTGAGCTGACTGATGCTCAGGGGGTCTCTCTACTGCTGGATGAAAAGGCTGAGAGTGCTTACAGAACTCTAATGCCCCGTACGCATGATCAGATTTTACGCCAACAAATGTTGGATGTGAGCTTGTTGGCTGAAAGTCCGACCGTGTGTATGCTCCCTCGAGCATTTGTTGGCGGACTTTCCACCAACAAATGTTGGTTAGCAGGTTCTCAAATTTTCCGCCAACAAAATTTGTTGTTGGAATTTTCGATCGTGTGTACACAAGTCTGACACAAAAGTTCACGCATCCTCGGAATCAAGCAAAAGGAGCCACACTGGCTATTGAACTTCCTTTTTCTCGGCTCGTCGTACATCTTGTATGTCACCGCGTTCCCACGTTCCTAATTGTTTGCCAACATTTGTGTGATCGTGTGTATGCAAGACAAGTTGGAGCCAACAACCTTTGAACAAAATTCCATGGTTTTGTTGTCGGGAAGTCCGATCATGCGTACGGGGCATTAAGGTGCTGCTTTTATTTATTTCATTTTGGGGCAGGGGGGGGCACGCACACCGAGGTAGCTGGCATGTTGCCTCGGCGTGTCTTCCTGGTATCGCAGCTCCAGCGCTGTGAGTGGCTGGAGCCGCGATGTTGTCACTCCCGCGCATGCACGCAGGAGACTTCCTTCCGGAAAGGTCCTGCATCTGCCGTGCTTTCAGCCGAGAATCCCCTGTGCGCATGCACCGCTGCAGTCAGCGGCTCATTGCAAGGGGAAACGGTTTTTTACCTACAGGTAAGCCTTATTATTGGCTTACCTGTAGGTAAAAGTTAAAAATTTGACTATACAACCACTTTAAGTAGAAACTGCTGCTGTAAACTGGTTTAAAAAGTTGTTGCTGTAAATCGGTTTAAAAAGTATTAGCTGGAGCTTCAATTTGTTAGTGTATTTAAATCTGCTAATGCATCTAACATGGAAAATATGAAACCATAAACATTGAACAATCTACCACTCCTCCGGCAGTGTTAATGCTGCTGTCTAAAGGTATATCTGCGCTTCTTCATCCAGCGTGTAGGCACTCTAATGCTGATCAGATCCCCAGCTGGAAACAGAGGGTAAGAAGGCTGAAAAAAGAAAACATGCAGCTGCCACGTCTAATTGTTGGTAAGCTGCAGTATAAAACATTTTTGGTTTTGGGTTTAATAGCACTTTCATTTTTGATAATGCAAGCCAAACTTTAGAGTACTTATTTCTCCTTCAGGTGAATGAACATGGGCAAATAGCAAAACTTGAGCCCTGAATAGCCCCACCACCTCTCGACATTGCCTTAGTTTTTTGCTAGTGTCCAAAGTTCTCTGCTGAGAAATTTTTTTTCACTGATTATACACTTGATCTTCTAACAACTGTGTCTGGCTACTGAGCCACAGTGCAGTGATCTGTGATGGTCCCTAAGAATTACCATTTCAAGAGGGGGCCTATTTGGTCTCCGGTGGAAGAATGGGCAAGGCCTGTAAGGTGCTACTTGCGCTGGATCCTTCTCATGGTGCTCTCTTTGGCAGCCGGTTGCATACAGATTCAGGGTCATGATCTGTTGCGGCAGAGCCCAGTCCTTGAAGCCCTTGCACGGTAGCCTGACTATGGAGAAGGTGAGGCTTGGACAGGTATAAATAACCTCAAAAGATGGGCTTTTAAGGACAATAAAAAATATACATAAATTATGCAAAAGTATATATTTATTGTGAAAGGTATTAAAAAAATTCTCTCATGTTGAGAAACAACATGCCATTGAAACATTGTATACGTGACACAGTAGAGGAATAAAAATTGCAACATTGCACAAAGCTGTTTAAAACATTAAAGTGGTTTTTCAACATGAGAGGATTTTTTAAATAACTTTTTCACAATAAATATATACTTTTGCATAATTTATGTATATTTTTTTATTGCCCTTTAAAATCCCATCTTTTGAGGTTATTTATACATTATCAAGGGATGGTGGCAATTCACATATGTGGCTTCACGGATCATTACTATTAGGATTGGACAGGTATAGCTCTGCCACTTTCATGTAAGTGGCCCTCATTTGTGGGGATCTTGCCTCAGGTGAAAGGGAATGTAGAATGTCCGAAAATTGCAGCGCAGTGTTTGGCTTGCAGCACTAGAGGGCTTTATAGTTAAACTAGGCTGTCTGAGCCTCATTCTGAGCCAGTCTGTACGGCGTTCAGGCTGGTAGAGTGAAGAGAAGTTGTTGGTAATTATGCAGCCGCGAATTAACACCATTTGCGCACTCGTGGCCTGGCAGTTGTACTGCGTAGGCATGCCTGCCCACTGGCGCTACTGTGCAGACTAGCCTTTTTCAAATAGGCCTCCTGTGACAACAGTGGTGCTTGTTCCCAGTAACCAGTATGTCACAAAAAGGCTGGTCAAATCTCATTTTACTGCAACCAGTATGTGACAAATGCGGGGTAAACTCACATTGCACTGTCACAAATGTGTGACAACACTTTCAGCCTCACCCTGCACAAAGATTTTCCAGCTTGCAGGACCACAGTCAAGGTGCCAGCAGGCTGAGAGCGATAGTTAGTGGGCTTGGTTAACTACACAGTTATTCTGTTACACATCATACAGCTGCTCCATGTGGGACTCGAGGTCAGCGGGACCAGGGGGAATGGGTCCAGACAGTGTAAGTTCGCCTTACAATTTTTCTGTAAAGGTGAACTTACACTTTAACAATGTCCTGGGCTCTGGCAAAGTTCAGTCTATGAGCATAAAATGGATTGGAGTGTTTACCATCAAATGAAGATCATCAGCCAAGAATCCTTTTCTGAGTGCCAAGGAGAGCTCCAGACTGCTGATGCAGCCACTCTTTTTCTGGTGTTTGAGGAGGTTATTGACAGAAATTAACTGACCAATCAAAGTTTTTGAGAAGTGGCTGGTGATCATGTAGGTGCCACTGGATCAGACACAGTTTTCTAAAAGCGTTAATATCAGATGCCTACAGTTTACATTCTGGCTTCTAAAAGGGGCATCTGGTGGCCTTTGCATCAGTATATACCCAAGATATCTTCAATGTCTGGGTTTATAACTGTGTCCAGAGGCTATAAACTGAAGTTTTGCATCTTAACTCTTAGACCCCTTTCACCCTGAGGCGTTTTTCAGGTGCTTTTGGACTAAAAATAGCGCCTATAAAGCACCTGAAAAATGGTTCAAGGTGGGGGGGTTGCGTTTCCTGGAGTGTTCCTCTGTTTGCCTTTTGCATGAGGGTGCTGGGTTAAAAGGTAGCCTCATTTTTGAGGCAGTCCCACCCTTAACCCCAATCAAGGATGTTGGAATTCAACATCTTGACAGTATTAGAAAATAAAACTTTGTCTTTGGATCATCCTGTGTGTTTGAGCACCAACACAAAGTTTGCCCTGGATTGATGGCTATCTTTAGGGGTCTTCTAGACCCTGATCCCCACCTTGGTGGAAGGCCAGAAAGCCCCCATGCCATAGTGTTGACCACTACGCATGGAAAGCATACTTTGTTTGGTAAGAGAAAGGGAGACTTCATCCCAGAATATACTTCCCAACACTGATTTTATGCATGATTGGGTAAGTCCTTGTCTGTGAGCACTATCAAGGGTCAAGTTTCTGCCTTGGTGGTACTCTGCCAGAAGCTGCTAGCTACAAGCAAGTTTAAAAATCCAGTTTTTCCTGCAAATGTATATTTGCAATTTATGATATTAACAATGGAATATCTATTTTGCACTGTGACTTTTGATAGCATTGCTATGTGTGCTAGATTGTGGTACTTTGATGAATTTCATGCATTTTAATACTTTTCGTTTTGGAATAGGTTGCAAGGGGTGAGGCTCAAGGGTCATCTCTCCTTGATGTATGAGGCCCGAGTAGGAAAAGGTTTAGAACAGGCCTTCAACTACACAGTATGTTGTTTGGATAGTGTAGTTGTAGATGGACAACTGCATTAAAACCCAGCAAATGAGACACCACAATAAAATTGTTTGCCTTTTTGTTTTATAACAAAGGGTTAGAATATGTGTTGGGTTTAAATTTGTGGCTGTGTATTTACTGGGAAGATTTTTGCTGTCTTCAAATCTTGTCACCTTGTGCTAGCAAGTCATTAAATCAGCGGCTGCTGGTATGACCTACTACCGGAGGAAAGTTACATAACCATGCCTTGGGCAGAAAGCATTTTTGTATTTTTTGAAATTGTATCATGTGAGCAACACACATCAATACGTTACTCATTTGAGTCCTGTTTGTTTTTCTAGTTTTAAATATTGTCATTTTAAAAATTTTGCAAGAAATAGCAATGCTAGTAGTGTAAACTTTTCTATTGATGACCCTTTTGGGCTTCATTATCAAAGTACTGCAAGAGCTATGAGCTTTGGTGCTCTGCAATAACCTATAAGAAATGTATCTTGAATGGTTGCTATACTTTCTACTTTAATGATAATCTTTGCATTGCCTGAATAAGTCCATGTGATTTGATTGGCTCCTTTGGGCATATGTGAACCTGTGCTTTGCTTATTTGGTTAAAAGCAACAGTTTTTTTAAAGCGAAACTTCACACTCTCAATCAGAATTGACTACTACTTATGCTGCTAGCATTAGTAAATAGATAGGTAAGTATATCATATTTACTTGTGTTAAACTTTTTTTTTGTTTTACAATTCTCCAGTTACTTTCTGGTTTCCAGGCCTAGGCAAATGTCATACGTCCTACGAGTCTTCAGAAGGGGAGGAGGGGTTTTCTCAGCTAAGCACATCCTGCTGCTTGCATGCCTGATCTAAGGGTAGATGGATTCCAGGAAGTACATGCTACATGAAACATTTGCGCTTACTCAATCTGGCCACAGCCAGAAGTTAGAGGTGTTTTTCTAAGTGATTTCTCAATTTTGTTGAGAAATCACTTAGAAAAACACCTCTAACTTCTGGCTGTGGCCAGATTGAATGAGAAAGCATGGAGATGTGGATGGATGAGTTTGCCTTGAATTTTAAAAATAAATAGCATTTTCAGTTTTTGTGGTGCTTGGATGCAGTGTAGTTCCGCTTTAATGATGGCTATCCAGCAGCTCTTGCATTCCTTTTATTCCCCCCACTGCTCCATTTAACCACCAAATTTAGTTTTTAAGAACTTGTTCACACTAGCTGCGTTTTTACCGCTCCTCCTATAGTGGCAAAGGCAGTGACTGGCACACATGCTTTGCTGCAGAAATGATACCCCCTGTCACTTTTGGCGGGTGTAGCTCCCACTGAGCGCAACCTAATCAAGTGAATTGGGCTGCTGTGCAGGCGCCCCGCAACCACATGCAAAGCATGCGGTTGCAGTGCGCTAGTGTGGGATTCAAGTAGGGGGTACAACACCTCCCCTCTGCCTGTCAAACGCTGTCTGACAGAGACCAAAGCAAGTATGAACAAGCCTTTAAGCATAATATGCAAATGTCGGGCCCCTGTGTACTGCAGCTGGTCTAACAGAAGGTGACTTCTGTTGAAGGGACATGGCCGAAAACGGTCTGCCGGCTGGCTCTCGGTCAGCGGTCTCAGCCAATAGCTGAGAGCGCTGACAAGAGTGTTCTGGTGGTGGGGGGTGCCCCCTGTCAGAACGCAATAGAACGGCAGGATAGATTGTTGTACTAACATCGCATAGTTAGTACAGCAGCTCCGAACTGAGCGGTCAGGTTTTTTCGTAGTGTAGTAGAGCTTACTAGAAGGTGATGGACACTCCCCTCCCCCATAATGGCACTGAGTACCTCAGAAGCCGATTGCCCAGCACCAGCTCTGTCACATGAGGGAGGGGTAGGTAAGTTGCATTCCTTCCACACCTGGAAGTACCCTGTATTTTCCCTGCTGGAGGCAAAATGGGTGTCAGGATAGGGAAGGGAGGATGAGTACAATTTGCTGCTGTGATTGTTCTGTTGCTTTCCCCTGCACAGGCAAAGCACAGTTTTGGCACCTACTGTCTGGGCTCGGGGCCAGAAGACATTTTGTGACTAGAAAGACAGTTCTCTGCAATTTGCTTGACTTTCCCTGATTTCACTGATCTATAAAAACTACGTTCTTTATCATCTGACAAGGAATCACTGATTTTTACCTACAAAATGGCTGTTCTCATGTGGTGTATATGATTTGTATGCAGTCTTGTACAGCAAACTTATCAAGAACTATTTTTATACTGGAGACAAGTATTCGTGTAGTGACGGGGTTGAGCATACCTGCCCTGAATGACAAGGGTACTCCTCTTACGGCTAAATGTACTCCTCTATGGGAGGAGTCATCCTACATATTTACATCCTGACGCCACGTCATGTGGATTCCTCACCGCCTGCTGGAAAATATTGTTTTCTCTTCATTAAGCATGACAGATCAAATTGTATTCTGCTTTACGGTGTTTGTGTGACTTTGATTATTGAATTAAATATGTACTTTTTTCTCTAGCGGATCTCATAAATATATTATCTGACTTTCCTTAACCACTTAAGGACCGAGCCTCTTTTTGAGATGTGTTGTTTACAAGTTAAAAACATTTTTTTAGCTAGAAAATTACTTAGAACCCCCAAACATTATACTTTTTTTTTCAAACACCCTAGAGAATAAAATGGCTGTCGTTGCAATACTTTCTGTCACACCGTATTTGCGCAGCGGTCTTACAAGCACACTTTTTTGGGAAAAAATACACAGTAAGACAACAGTAAAGTTGGCACAATTTTTTTTTTGTAATATATTGTGAACGATAATGTTACGCCGAGTAAATTGATAGCCAACATGTCACGCTTCAAAATTGCGCCCGCTTGTGGAATGGCGACAAACATTTACCCTTAAAAATCTCCATAGGCAACGTTTAAAAAATTCTACAGGTTGCATATTTTGAGTTACAGAGGAGATCTAGGGCTAAAATTATTGTTCTTGCTCTACCGATCGCAGTGATACCTCACATTAGAGCTGCACGATTCTGGCTAAAATGAGAATCACAATTTTTTTGCTTAGAAGATAGATCACGATTCTCACGGCGTAACATCATCTTTCACATTAAACAAAATAATTGGGCTAACTTTACTGTTTTGTTTTTGTTTTTTTTATTCATTGAAGTGTATTTTTCCTAAAAAAAATTGCATTTGAAAGACCACTGTGCAAATACAGTGTGACATAAAATATTGCAACAATCGCCATTTTATTCCCTAGGGTCTCTGCTAAAATTTTTTTATATATATATATATATATATATATATATATGTATGTATGTATGTGTGTGTGTGTGTGTGTGTGTGTGTGTATGTGTATATATATATATATATATATATATATATATATATATATATATATATATATATATATATATATATATATATATATAATGTTTGGGGGTTCCAAGTAATTTTCTAGCAAAAAAATCAGATTTTAACTGTAATGCCGCGTACACATGAGCGGACTTTACGGCAGACTTTGCCCGGCAGACTGGATTTCGTCATACAATTCGATCGTGTGTGGGCTCCAGCGGACTTTGTTTTCTCAAAAGTTGGACGGACTTAGATTTGAAACATGTTTTAAATTAATCCGCCGAAATCGAGTCCGGTCGAAAAGTCCGCTCGTCTGTATGCTAGTTCGACGGACAAAAAGCCACGCTAGGGCAGCTATTGGCTACTGGCTATGAACTTCCTTGTTTTAGTCCGGTCGTACGTCATCACGTACGAATTAGACGGACTTTGGATTGTGTGTAGGCAATTCCGTTCATTCAGAAAGTCCGACGTAAAGTCCGTCGAAAAGTCCGCCGAACAAAGTCTGCCGTAAAGTCCGCTTGTGTGTACGCGGCATTAGAAACAAGTGTCAGAAAAAGGTGTAGACTTTAAGTGGTTAAACTTCCTGCATATTCACACAGGAGTTTTATCCCTTTGATCTAAGACTAAAGAGTTACAATGTTGTTAAAAACTTGGCGGCAGACTGCCAGAGTGAGCAGAGAACTCTCTGTACTTGTTACATGAAAGAATTGGATTGTCAGGGGGGTTGAATCGAGATTGCGATCTTTTTAAGGAAGTACTACCTCATATGTGTATTTTGAACACTGTTTTCAAATGCGGGCGCTACTCATGTATGCGTTCACTTCTACACACGAGCTCGGGACGGGGCATGTTTAAAAAACATTCTTTTTTATTTTCTTATTTATTTTACCTTTTTATTTTTACACTGTTTTAAAAAAAAAAAATTGTGTCACTTTTATTCCTATTACAAGGAATGTAAACATCCCTTGTAATAGAAAAAAAAGCATGACAGGACCTCTTAAATATGAGATCTGGGGTCAAAAAGACCTCAGATCCCATATTTACATTAAAATGCAAATAAAAAAAATGGCCCTTTTAAGAGCTGTGGGCAGAAGTATCGTTTTGACATCGCTTCTGCCCTGCAATGTTATGGAGATGGGTGGGGGCCATCTTCCCCTCACTCATCTTCATACCCAGCAAGGGTGAAGATCCGATCGCATCCACCGCTGCCGACGGCTCCAGTAAGCGGTGGAGGGCACAGGAGCGCGGCGGGAGGGGGGCCGATAAAAGTGATCTTGAATTAGAAAGCGGACCGCTGGCCGAAACAGAGGATACCGGGGTTATGGCAGCTAGCTGCCAAAACAACAATATTCCTCTTCAAACTTAGGATGTATATTGGCAAGCAGTGGTCCGTAAGTGGTTGGTAAAAAGACCAAAAATAAGCAAGATACAGCGGGTAAACTAAGCATTGAACACATCATCATTTTTCTAGGTAAAAATTAGAGCTGCACGATTCTGGCTAAAATGAGAATCACAATTTTTTTTTTTTTTGCTTAGAAAAAAGATCACGATTCTTGTGGCGTAACAACATCATCTTTCACATTATACAAAAAAATTGGACTAACTTTTTAAAGTTTTTTTTTATTTATTTATTTTTTTAATCTATTAGAGTTTTTCCAAAAATATTGCTTTTGATAGACCATTGCACAAATACAGTGTGACATAAAATATATATAATCTCTATATCTCTCTATCTCTATCTATTGCTTGGGGGTTCTAAGTAACTTTCTAGCAAAAAATACAGATTGTAACTTGTAAGCAACGAGTGTCAGAAAGCTTTAGTCTTTAAGTGGTTAAACTGCCCTCATCTACGGACAGAAGTTCATTTCTTTGATCTAAAAAGAACCAAATGTTTCTCTTTCCAGCAATGTTGTGGTAAACTTGGCAGGCTGCCTTTTTTATTGATTTTTTTGACAGCTGTTGGCTTGAGCAGAGAACTTGTGCACTGAATCGAGGAACTGCTGTGTTAATATTTCGTGGGGGGTTAAATTACGATCTCGATTCTTTAATGATTAATCATGCAGCTCTAGTAAATATATTTCTAAAGGTTACGTGTCGGTAACAACCCATGCAATTCATACATACAAAGAAACCAAAACAAATAAGTTCAGAAATTAAGTTATTTGTAATAAAATGGAATGACACACTTATAGTTACATAGTTAGTAAGGTTGAATAAAGACACCAGTCCATCCAGTTCAACCTGAGTGAGTGTGGGTCTACAACCCTGACCCTTGTCCCTAACCCTGAACATCGCACACTCACATCAGTCCCTACCCTCAATCCAAGGTCCCCATTCATATACTAGGGCCAATTTTGGACAGAAGCCAATTAACCTACCAGCATGTCTTTGGAGTGTGGGAGGAAACCGGAGTACCCCGAGGAAACCCACGCAGGCACAGGGAAACATGCAAACTCCAGGCAGGTAGTGTCGTGATTGGGATACGAACCAGCGACCCTTTTTTACTGCTAGGCGAGAGTGCTAACCACTGCACCACTGTGCCGCCCGCCACTAACTAATGTTTTTAATACTTTGTACAAAATCCTTTGTTGGTAATGACAGCTTCAAGGGGCCTCCTGTATGGAGAAACTAGTCACATGCATTGGTCAGGTGTGATTTTGGCCCATTCTTTTACACAGTCTTCAAATCTTGAAGGTTCCGTGGGCCTCTTCTATGAACTCTGATCTTTTAGTTCTTTCCATAGATTTTCTATTGGATTCAAGTCAGGTGATTGGCTGGGCCATTCTAGCAGCTTTATTTTCTTTCTTTGAAACCAATTGAGAGTTTCCTTGGCTTTGGAATCATTGTCTTGCATAAATGCCCCCCCTCGTTTCATCTTCATCATCCTGGTAGATGGCAGCAGATTTTTATCAAGAATGTCTTTTAGAACATTTTTCCATTTATCCTTCCTTCAATGATATGAAGTTTGCCAGTACCGTATGCTGAAAAACAGCCCCACATCATGATGTTTGGACCTCCAAACTTCACTGTTGGTATTGGGGTGTTTTTGGGGTGATGTGCAGTGCCATTTGACCTCCAAACATGGTGTGTAATATGGAAACCAAAGAGTTAACCACTTCAATACAGGGCACTTATACACCTTCCTGCCCAGACCAATTTTCAGCTTTCAGCGCTGTCGCAGTTTGAATGACAATTGCGCAGTCATGCTACACTGTACCCAAACTAAATTTTTATCATTTTGTTCCCACAAATAGAGCTTTCTTTTGGTGGTATTTGATAACCTCTTTGGTTTTTATTTTTTGCTAAACAAATAAAAAAAAAAGACCGAAAATTTTTAAAAAAATAAGTTTTGCTTATGTTTCTGTTAAAAAAAATTGTAAATAAGTAAGTTTTCTCTTTCACTGATGGGCACTGATAAGGCGGCACTGACAGGCACTGATACGGCGGCACCGATGAGGTGGCACCAATGAGTGGGCACTGATGATGGGCACTGATATGCAGCACTGATGGGCGGCACTGATGGGCATTGACAGGCGGCACTGCTGGGCACTGACAGGCGGCACTGCTGGGCATTGATACGTGGCACTGATGGGCACTGATACAAGGCACTGATATGAGCCACTGATAGGCATCCCTTGTGGCACTGGCAGTGGTAGGCATTGGAGTGGGCACTGATTGGCAGCTGCCTGGGCACAGATTGGTATTTCCCTGGGGGTCTAGGGGGCATACCTGGTGGTCCAGTGTGGGGGCCATCCTGGTGGTCCTGGGTGGGATCCGAGGGGGGCTGTGCTGATAAATAATCAGCACAGACCCCCCCCTGTCAGGAGAGCAGCCGTTCGGCTCTCCTCTACTCGCGTCTGTCAGATGCGAGTGAGGAAAAGCCGATCACGGCTCTTCCTGTTTACACTGTGATCAGCCGTGATTGGACACGGCTGATCACATGGTAAAGAGTCTCCGTCAGAGACTCTTTACCTAGAACGGAGTTTCGGTGTGTCAGACTGACACACCGCAACAACGAACGCCGCGCCCGGGGGCGCGCAGCGGCTTAATATCCTGATCACGTCATATGACATATGACGTCATATGACGTCCGGTCAGGATATTGAAACCACTTTGCCGCCATCATTTTGCTATATGGCAGGCGGCAAGTGGTTACATTTTGGTCTCATCTGACCAGACTATATTCTCTCAGCATTTCACAGGATTTTCTAAATGTTGTGCAGAAAACTTGAAACAAGCTTCAACCTGCTTTTTTTTTTTTTTTTCAGCAATGGAGTCTTGCTTGGTGAGTGTGCATACAGGCCATAACGGTTGAGTGCATTACTTATTGTTTTCTTTAAAATAATTGTACCTGCTAATTCCAGGTGTTTCTAAAGCTTTTCACAAGTGGTCCTTGGCTCTTGGACAACTCTTCTTCTAATAAAAATTATTTTTACTCCTTTGTCAGAAATCTTGCAAGGAACACCTGGTTCAGGCCGGTTTATGGTGAAATTATATTCTTTCCCTTTCCAGATTATGGCCCCAACAGTGCTCACTGGAGCATTCAGAAGTTTAGAAATCCTTCTGTAACCAATGCCATCAGTATGTTTTGCAACAATAAGGTTACAAAGGTCTTGAGAGAGCTCTTTGCTTTTACCCATCATGAGATGTTTCTTGTATGACACCTTGGTAATGAGACACCTTTTTATAGGCCATCAGTTGAGATGGAGCCAGCTGATATTAATTTGCACTGTCAAAGGGCTTTCCATTAGAAAGCAATCTTTCTAATTACTGATAGATTTCAGCTGGTGTTTTGCCTTCCCATGCCTTTTTTTTCTCCCCCCTTTCTTCACATGTTTAATATTTTTTCCCTGTGTCATTATTATTATTATACAGGATTTATATAGCACCAGCGCAGCGCTTTACAACATTCGGGCAGACAGTACAGTTACAGTACAATTCAATACAGGAGGAATCAGAGGGCCCTGCTCGTTGGAGCTTACAACCTAAGAGGGAGGGTCAGGTGAAACAAATGGTAATAACTGTGGCGGATGATATGATGGAGAAAATTAAAATACAGTTGTTAGGTGAGGGTAGGATAGGCTTCTCTGAAGAGGAAGGTTTTCAGGGATCGTCTTAAAGCTAATAGAGTAGGAGATAATAGGAAAGATTGGGGTGAGGAGTTCCATAGGATTGGAGAGGCTCTGGAAAAGTCCTGGAGGTGAGCATGGGAGGAGTTGACGAGGGAGCTAGAGAGCAGGAGGTCTTGAGAAGAGCGAAGAAAATGATTAGGTTGCCATTTTGAGACTAGTCTAGTGATTTAGCTGAGGGGTAAGTTGTGGATGGCTTTGTAAGAAGTTGTTAGTATTTTGAATGTAATTTGTTGGGTGAGTGAAAGCCAGTGGAGGGAGTGACAGAAAGGAGCAGCAAACACAGAGCAATTGGTAAGGTGGATGAGTCTGGCAGCAGCATTTATGATGGATTGAAGGGGGGATAGACTATGTAGAGGTAAGCCAATGAGAAAGGAGTTGCAGTAGTCGAGGTGAGAGATGACCAGGGAGTGAATTAAGAGCTTTGCTGTGTCATTGGTTAGAAAGGGGTGTATTTTGGAAATGTTGCGAGGGTTGAGGCGGCAAGATTTGGACAGTGATTGGACGTGGGGCTTAAAAGAGAGTTCAGAGTCCAGGACTACACCTAGGACCTCGGCATGCGGGGATGGGTTTATAGTTATGCCATCGATTTTTGACAGAGAGATCAAGAGAAGCTGCACGTGGGGGAGGAAAAATTATAAGTTCTGTTTTAGATAGATTGAGTTTGAGGAAGTGGCGTGACATCCAGACTGATATATCTGTTAGTAAATTAGTGATACATGAGGAAACGGAGGGAGTGGGCTGAGGGGTAGAGAGATAAATTTGGGTGTCTTCAGCTTAGAGATGGTATTGGAAGCAATGGGAGACTATCAGCTGACCCAGGGAGGAGGTGTAGATTGAAAATAGGAGAGGTCCAAGAACAGAACCTCGGGGGACCCCAACAGAGAAAGGAAGAGCAGAGGAGGAAGTAGAATTGTAAGTAACGCTAAAGGTGCAGTTGGATAAGTAGGAAAAGTACCAGTGAAGAGAACAGTCACAGAGACCAAAGGCGTGGAGTTTTTTTTTGTGTAGAAGGGGGTGGTCAACTGTATCAAAGGCAGCAGAAAGGTCCAGGAGTAGGAGTACAGAATAGTGTCCATTGGTCATTCAATTTTATTACACATAACTTAATTTCTGAACTTACAGTATTTGCTTTGGTCTCTTTGTATGTATGAATTGCATGGGTTGTTACCGACAAGTGGTGAAAATTTTATGTCAATAGCACCTTGAGAAATATATTTACTTAGAAAAATGATGACGTGTTCAATACTTATTTTACCCGCTGTATGTGTGATCCAATAGCAGGATGCAATTTTGTGTTCAGTCTGTTTTATTAAGGGATTTACAAGAGTACAAAGGTTGATTATTTAGGATTGACATTGGTAGCGGGATGCAATTTTAAACTTTCAAATCCTTTGTTGTATAACATTTACTTGATTTCCATACCCTGGAAGAACCAAATAGCTGAACCCAACCGCCTAGAAAAGTTTGTACCAGTGCCCACTGTGATGATCGATAGCACAGCTAGGGAACGCCTTTTTATTTATAGTGTTTCAGGCTTTTTCCTGGTCTAAATCTTAGCTTTATTCAATTTCAATGTCAAATTTTATAAAATGAAATGGAGTTTTTTTTTTTTTTTTTTTGTAGTGTGCCAGCTATTGGTAGCACTTCAACATAAGTGTCCTCTTTCCTCTTACAGAAAGTGTTATTCATTATCTAAAATTGCTTCAGGTTCTCATTAGATATTGTAAAAAATCATTCTTTACGTACCATCTTGAAATTGCAATGGTTATATATATATAAAATCTCTATCCACCTGACTGCCATTCAGACGAATGTGTTTAGGAAGAAGTAGTGCTTAAAATTCCTCTCCATCTGTGAAGCAAGAACATTGAAGGACATCATGAACCACAGTGGTAATTATGTGAGGCCAGTCAGGGTGGGGAGATCTGCAGCCTGCCATTAGCAATAAACTAAGCTGTAGACCTTTTGTGGGTGACAGAAGGTTAAACAAAAGCCATCTGGAAACATTTTTTTTTGTTTGCATTTTGTAAATTCAAGTACAGGTTAGTATTCTATAATGTATGTGACCTACATGCATGCATACCTAATGCTAAATTAATGCCAACCACTGACATTCTAAAATAGGTTTGTATGTGCTAGATTGCACTTGGTGTTTTGTATAAAGACTTTTCCCACAGCTATGTTTTACATTAATAACTGTCTCCTTGATCTTGTCATTTACACCTATCAGAACAACCTTTTTGTGAATCGGCAACAAGAATAAGACTGTAAATTTGGTTAGATTTAAATGATCTTTTTAGAAATTTGTGTTGGCTGCTTATGTATCAGCATTTAAGAATTATGTGCTTAACCACTTAAATACCGGAACTTTTACCCCCTTCTTGCCCAGGCCAATTTTCAGCGCTTTGCCTTGTTCCACTTTGACAATTGTATGGACGTGTAACACTGTACCCAAACTGAATTTGTATAGTTTTGTTCACACAAATAGAGCTTTCTTTTGGTGGTATTTAATCACCACTGGGTTTTTTATTTTTTGCTAAATAAACAAAAAAAGACTGAAAATTTTGAAAAAAACAAAAACAAATTTTCTCTGTTATAAAATTTTCCAAATAAATAATTGTTCTTCATAAATTTAGGCCAAACTGTATTCTGCTACATTTCTTTGGAGAAAATAACCCAAATCGGTGTTTAGTCTGGAGGTTATAGTCTGCAAACTATGGTGTATATATCTGAAAATGTATCAATCCTGATGTACTGAAGGCCTATTATTTCTTGAGGCCCAAAGATGGCAGGACAGTATCTCAAATCATAAATATATATATATATATATATATATATATATAATTTTTTTTTTTTTTTTACAGTGTTTGCTTATATTAATTAATGTTATTGCTATATGCAAGCATTTTGCTGAATTAAATCGACTCATTCAGTTTGTTTTGTTGTGATTGGCCCAGTCTGGGCTATGTGATCACTGTGACCAATCACAGCTAGTGACGCAATTGTACACAATTGAAAGGAAGCCACCCATTGTTTACAACTTTCATGTGACCTGCTGTGATTGGTTACAGCGGTCACATGGTCCTGGCAGTGGGCTGGTACTGTGATCAATCTGCCATTGCCCTACCCCATTCAGGAGGTTGTCATATGACATCCACCCGGATTGATGAGAGGCTGGCTCCGGTGTCATTCACCCATAGGCTAAGCGGGAAACTGTTAAAAAGTAGAGTGTGCTCTGGGACACGCACAAAATGACGACATAGTAAAAAAAATAGGATAATGCATACCCAGCTCACAACATCAGTACATGAAGAATAAATACAGGTGCAAGAACCATAGATTTCCCCAATACAGGCTCAGGTATATTGCACTAATAAATTGTAGTACATGAAAAGATCCTCTATCTCTCAGCTGCAAGCACCATTCACATTTTTATTAGAACCGGGAGGAGACTCTTGCTAAAAGTGCAGCAATTGGCAAACATGGATACCAGAAAATGCCTTCAGCTGGCATGTGGATCAGGTAGGCATAGGATTCCAATGTTTTCGGAGTATAGACCCCTATCTTAAGTGAGATCCAGCTGCAGCCATTATAAACTGTGTTTTGTTGGTTGCAGGATAGTCTGATAAGGCTTCATGTACATGGGACGTTTTTACAACCTCTCCTGAACAATTTAACTTGACAGACAGTAACCCACGTTTAAAAGTTTGTTTTGCCGCGTTTAGAAGCGTTTTTATTTTCTAAAAATAGCCAAAAATGAAAAACGCCTGTTAATGAAATGCGGCTAAATGCAAGTGGCGCTTAAAATGTCTCTAAACTCAGGGCTGTGCCCTCCCGTCACTATTTTTCTCTTGTCAGAAAAACTGTCAGAAGTGATTCATGCTTATAGCAGAGGAAGGAGGCAGCAGAGAGAAATAACACTGGTACACTGGATTGAGACAAGCACACACCATAGAGGGATATGCTTTGTTCATGTTTCATGTCTGAGGTTTAGAACCACTTTCTTTATCATACATCATGGGACACAGAGTCAGGCTAATACTCCTTACCTGCTGGGTTATACTCCATCTCCAGGTGAATGGACACTGGTAGACCAAAGGTCTTTAAACAGGAAGTGATTCCCTAAATAACCCTCCCACACAGGAAGCACATCAGTTTTTTTTTCCAGTGTCTGCAAGGTGGATGGCATGGTTTGTTTGAGCTCTCTGATCTCCAGGTCTCTAGTCCCACAAATGGTTCTTAAATTAATCAAGGTATTGACCGATCAGATCCATTTGACACAGGCTTTTATGCTTAGATAAATAGTACCCGAGCCTTGCAAAAAAGACTCAAGATCCTGCGAGGTTGCCTGCAATGCGGCTTCCGGGCGCTGGACACTACAGCGCTAAGGCATTCCTGCAGGGTGCTGTACAGTTCCAAGGGAGTGGACCCTAAACATGAAAAGGGTACCCAGTCCTTGAAGGTCCTCAAATGACAGGAACCCGCCGTGAAGGGTAAAGATTGGGCTCTTAGTTTCTAAGTGGACCTGCGCCCGGACGGGTAAGTGGAACCCCTTTTTTATTATTGTGGGGTGTCCCAGTGATTGTAACAATCAGTCAAGCTAGCTAAAGGCTGGTCAGCTGTGTGCGGTGACCATATGGGGGAGTTTTGGGCTAGCTGTGGGTGTTTGCAAAGTGTACCTTTTTTTTGCTTGTGTGTTGCTGTTTTTTACCTTCTATGATGGCGCCTTGGTTCACCATGGCGCACGTATGTACGCAAGAGTGCCGCTGTGCTCAGCAGTTGTTTGGTGGCCATGGCGCACTTGCATTCGCAAAAGTGCCACTGCTCAGCAGTTGTTTGGTGGCCATGGCGCACGTGCACTTTGCTAAAGCGCCCCTGGACTTAGCAGTTGTTTGGTAGCCATGGCGCACGCGGCTTCGCCGCACATGCGCAGTAGCCTTTATCTGGGCGCACCATGATTCGCGTCGTATGCGAATACAGCCGCGCCCGTTTGCTGGGACCACGTGCGCACACGCCGAAGTTTCCGGTGCATGCCTAGCTTATTTAAGCTGTGTAGGGCAAGCATCCGGTGCTTCCAGAAAGCAGCTGTGGGACACAGAGCAGGCTCTGAACAGACGCTTGCTGCGGTTCATTTTTCCTTACCCAGGTCACGTGAGTCACCAAGTGTCGCTTGGCAGGCTAAAGGTGCTTAGCAGGATTGTTACATATTGACTTGGTGAGCCCTATTAAAGGGTCTCCTTTCTGAGGTGTTTTTATACTACACCCAAGTACTCTTTTTATGGCTAGTTAATGTCTTCAAAAAAATAAGTGGGACTAACACTACAGGGAAGGGCACACCTATGTTGTCAGTAGTTCCTGATGAACCTAGTCATATCCCTATTGTTGTATCCCCTGAAGGACCAGAGGCTTCCGGGCAATAAAAGCCGCTGCACCTATCTAGTATTGTGCCTACAGTCAACACTGCTGTTTCACCCTTTATCACTAAGGGTGAACTGTCCTCAGCCCTATCCGGGTTAGAGCACAGGATTGCTGGCATGATTGCCTCCATCCCACAGGGTGGCAAGAAGCGTGACAAATCCCCCTCCCTGGAGCCTCCTAGTCTGGAGCAGGAATGGATTGAGGATGGGGAAGAGCTAAAAGCTCAGGATTCAGTGGAGTGCCCAGCAGATGAGTCTTCTTCCGAGCAATCTGGACAAGAAGAGATCCAGTTGATGTCTGCCTCTCAGTTGCAGAGGCTTTTGATCCTGACTCTGACCAAAATTGTATATCCCACGGATGAAAAGTTTGTTAAAAAATGGAGTATGCCAGCTGTAGATGCAGCAGTCTCTTCCTTAACCACTTCCCGCCCGCCCTATGGCGGATTGACGTCCGGGAAGTGGTTGTGTTATCCTGACTGGGCGTCATATGACGTCCAGCAGGATAACATGCCGCAGCGCGCCCCCGGGGGCGCGCATCGCGGCGATCGGTGGAGCGGTGTGTCAGTCTGACACACCGCTACACTGATCTTGGTAAAAAGCCTCCGGCGGAGGCTCTTTACCACGTGATCAGCCGTGTCCAATCACGGCTGATCACGCTGTCAATAGGAAGAGCCGTTGATCGGCTCTTCCTCACTCGCGTCTGACAGACGCAAGTAGAGGAGAGCCGATCGGCGGCTCTCCTAGCAGGGGGGGTCTGCGCTGATTGTTTATCAGCGCAGCCCCCCCGCAGATCACCACACTGGACCACCAGGGATCGCCACTAGGACCACCAGGGAAGGGGCAACATGTGGATGGCCAGGTATGTACCCCATGGCCATCCACATGTGCCCAGTATGCCAAATCTGTGCCAATCAGTGCCCACAAATGGGCACTGATTGGCACAATTATGTTGCAGTGATGCCCAGCAATGCCACCCTTAGGGGCATCACTGCAAACAAGTAATGCCACCAGTGCCACCCATCAGTGTCCATTCATGCCACCTGTCAGTGCCCATCCATGCCCATCAGTGCCCATCTATCAGTGCCCATCCGTGCCCATCTGTGCCAACTATCAGTGCCACCCATAAGTAACCATCAATGCCACCTACAAGTGCCCATCAATGCCACCTATGAGTGCCCATCAGTGCCGCCTATTAGTGCCCATCCGTGCCACCTATGAGTGCCCATCAGTGCCGCATACCAGTGCCACCTATCAGTGCCCATCAGTGCCACCTATCAGTGCCCATCAGTGCCACCTATCAGTGCCCATCAGTGCCGCCTATCAGTGCCCGTCAGTGCCACCTCATCAGTGCCACCTCATCGGTGCCCATCAGTGCCGCCATATCAGTGCCCGTCAGTGCCGCCATATCAGTGCCCGTCAGTGCAGCCATATCAGTGCCCGTCAGTGCAGCCATATCAGTGCCCGTCATTGAAGAAAAAAATGTACTTATTTACAAAAAGTTTTAACAGAAACAAAGAAAAACTTGTTTTTTTTCAAAATTTTCGGTCTTTTTTTATTTGTTGCGCAAAAAATAAAAACCGCAAGGGTGATCAAATACCACCAAAAGAAAGCTCTATTTGTGGGAACAAAATGATAAAAAAATTGTTTGGGTACAGTGTAGTATGACCGCGCAATTGTCATTCAAATTGCGACAGCGCTGAAAGCTGAAAATTGGGCTGGGCGGGAAGGTGTCTAAGTGCCTGGTATTGAAGTGGTTAAACAAGAACTTAACTTGTCCGGTAGATAACGTACAGGGCTTGAAAGACCCTGTTGACAAGAAATTGGAGTTATTATTAAAGGCTTCCTTTTCTTTGGCCAGTTCAGCTGTTGAGAAATTGGTATTTGCCAGTCAATAAAGGATCAGGTCAAACGGCCTGCTAGGCCTAACCAGGAGGATGATCTGCCTGAAAGTAAGACAGATATTCCTCAAGCGTCGTGTTTTGCTGTTGACACCTTAAAGGATTTAATACAGCAGGTTTCTCATTTTGGCTCTCTTGTCTGTTTGGACAAATATATCCAAAAGATTTCCAGAGGGAAGAGTTCTCTACTTCCTGTGAAGAAAAGCACCAGACGTCCCTCGTTTTAAAACCTCAGGGACTGCTTCCTCAAATATCTTAGCGTCAAGGCAGTTCTGCCGCCAACAGGGCGCTAGGGCCAGGAGCTAGCCGCAAGGCCAGGGCCAGAAAAAGCCCTGGGTCCAAAATTCTTCTAGACCCAGCACCAGGCCCTCCTTTATGAGGGGATGCCCCAACTCCATCGGGTGGGGGCAAGGCTGCTACACTTTGAACACATTTTGGAGAACAACAATTTAGGATGAGTGGGTCACCTCAATTATATCTCGCGGTTACAAGCTGGAGTTGCGGGGGATTCCCCCTCAGGTTTCTAAGATCCCTCGGATCCTCCAAAAAGAAAGAAACGTATTGCTTCAGGCACTAAATTATCTAGTGTATCAAGGAGTGATTGTAGCGGTTCCTGTATTCGAAAGGGGCACAGGGTTTACGGTTCAGAAACCAAACGGGGACACAGGGCCCATTTTGGACCTAAGATCCCTGAACAAGTATCTATTGATACAGTCCTTTCGGATGGAGTCTGTCTGCTCCATAGTAACCTCACTCCAGAGGAGGGACTTTCTAGCCTCCATCGATATAAAAGACGTGTATTTTATATGTACCTATCTTTCAGCCTCATCAGGGGTTCCTACTTTTTGCAGTAGAGGAACGTCATTTTCAGTTTGTGGCTCTACCCTTCGGGCTTGCTACAGCTCCCTGGGTGTTCACAAAGGTCCTAGCACCAGTACTGGGTCTTTTAAGGGCCAAAGGGATCCTGGCGCTCGGATATCTGGACTTCCTCCTGCTCAGAGATCACTCATTACAGGTTCTAGAACAGAGCATAATATACACAGTGCAAAATTTGAAAAGCTTAGGCTGGATCATAAATACCAAAAAGTCAGCCTTGAAACCAGCTCAAAGTCTAAAGTATTTAGGTCTGATCCTAGGCACGGTCCAAGCAAGAGTATTCTTGCCACTTGTGCCCTGAAGGTTCAGGGGTGTCAGATAAAGGGCACCAGACAACCCTCCATTTGACTCTGTATGAGTCTTCTAGGGAGGATGGTATCCTCCTTCGAGGCAGTGCCCTATGTCCAGTTCAATTCCAGGCCTTTACAACAAGACGTCTTGATGGCTTGGAACAGAAGAGGAAAAGCCTTGGATTATCCAATGTGCTTATCTCCTTAGGCACGCTTAAGCCTAAACTGGTGGTTGCAGGTTCAGAACAGGTGAAAGGGAAAATCCTTTCTCCCGGTAACTTGGAGAGTACTGACTACAGATGCCAGTCTCAGGCTGGGGAGCAGAAGGGCTCACAGCTCAGGGGAAATGGTCAGGGACAGAACAGATCCTGCCATTAACGTCCTGGAATTACGGGCAGTACGTCTGGCCATACGGTCCTGGACGGTGGAGTTTCAGGACTGCCCTATTAGGGTTCAGTCTGACAATGCCACTGCTGTGACCTATATAAACCACCAAGGTGGTACCAGGAGTCGTTCAGCTCTGAAGGAGGTGAACCACATCCTAGCCTGGCAGAGGGGCATGAGCCAATAATATCGGCAGTCCATATTCCGGGAGTAGTAAACTGGAAGGCAGATGATCTCAGCCGCTAGCCGGGGGATTGGTCCCTACTCCCAGAGGTGTTCCAGGAAATTTGCCAACGTTGGGAATTTTCCAGAGGTTGACCTACTGGCATCCGGGTTCAACAACAAACTACAGCAGTTTGTGTCCCGAACAAGAGAGCCTTTGGCAATTGGAGCAGATGCTCTGATGGTTCCATGGAGCCAGTACTCCCTGGTTTATGCTTTCCCTCTGATCCGGTCCCTCTCCTTCCACATTTGTTGCGCAGGATTTGGAGAGAGGGGGTTTCAGTCATTCTGGTGGCACCAGCCTGGCCCAGAAGGCCCTGGTTCCCAGAGATTGTGAGACTGACAATAGACGGGCCATGGACGCTTCCACATCGTCCCGATCTACTGTCTCAAGGTCCTATATTCCCCCCCAATTTACAGTCTCTAAATTTGATGGCATGGCTATTGAAGCCAGGGTGCTGAAGGACCCTGGCATCTTGGGACCAGTAGTGTCTACCCTGGTGAATGCTAGAAAAGCAGTCACTAGGCAGATTTATCATAAGGTCTGGAAGACTTATATTGCTTGGTGTGAAGCCAGAAAATGGCATCCTCGGAAATACGTGATTGGGAGAATTCTCTTTTCTACAGTCAGCTGTGGAAAAAAAATTGGCTTTGAGTACAATCAGAGGTCAAGTTTTGGCCCTATCAGTATTCTACCAAAGGCCTTTAGCCTCCCATTCACTGATCCGAACCTTTATGCAGGGGGCAACCTATGTGTCCTTGGAACTTGAATTTAGTGCTGTCTGTGTTACAGAAGCAACTATTTGAATCTATTAAGGAAATTCCATTAGACTTGCTGTCACGCAAGCTTCCTGATGGCCATCACCTCGGCTAGAAGGGTGTCGGAGTTGGCAGCCATTTCGTGCAGGGAACCATACTTGATCCTTCACCACGACAGGGTCGTGTTACGACCTGTTCCATCCTTTTTGCCAAAAGTGGTGTTGGCCTTTCATTTAAATCAGGACATTATTTTGCCTTCTTTTTTTCTCTCAGCCTTGTTCGGCGGAAGAGAGACGACTGCATTCTTTGGATGTTGTCCGGACAGTCAAGGTTTATTTGTCTAGATCTGCAGAGATCCGAGAATCAGACTTTTTTTTTTTTTTGTTTTTGTTTTAACAAAAGGACCCGAGAAGGGGCACACAGCTTCCAAGGCTTCCATTGCCAATTGGGTCCGTCAATTGATCATTTAGGCCTACGGTCTGAAACATAAAGCTCCTCCCTTTAGGGTGAGAGCTCATTCTACCAGGGGTGTAGGAACCTCCTGGGCTTTTCACCATCAGGTATCTGTAGCTCAGATTTATCAGGCTGCCACCTGGTCTTCAGTGCATACGTTCGCAAAATTTTATCAAGTGGATGTTCAAGCAGCCGAGGATTCGGCTTTCGGCCGCAGTATACTACGGGCTGCCGTATAAGTTCTGATGGCTATTGTTTGACAGGGTGTCTCCCTCCCCTCAAGGCTATTGCTCTGGGACGTCCCAGCAGGTAATGAATATTTGCCTGACTCTGTGTTCCATGATGTATGAAAAAAGAAAATAGGATTTTTTCATCATACTTACCTGTAAAATAAATTTCTTTGAGTACATCATGGGACACAGAGATCCCTCCCCTTTTTTTAGGATTCAGCGCTTGCTACAAAACTGAAATGCTTCCCGCGTGGGAGGGGTTATATAGGGGATCCTTTCCTGCCTAAAGACCTTTGGTGTACCAGTGTCCAGTCACCTGGAGATGGAGAATAACCCAGCAGGTAAGGAATATTAGCCTGACTCTGTGTCCCATGATGTATGAAAAAGAAAGTGGTTGTAAACCCCAGACAGGAAATATTTTTAAATTTTAAAGGGATACTAATGCCCCGTACACACGGTCGGATTTTCTGATGGAAAATGTCCGATCGGAGCGTGTTGTCGGAAATTCCGACCGTGTGTGGGCTCCATCGGACATTTTCTATCGGATTTTCCAACACACAAAGTTGGACAGCAGGAGATAAAATTTTCCGACAACAAAATCCGTTGTCGGAAATTCTGAACGTGTGTACACAAATCCGACGGACAAAGTGCCACGCATGCTCAGAATAAATAAAGAGATGAAAGCTATTGGCTACTGCCCCGTTTATAGTCCCGACGTACGTGTTTTACGTCACCGCGTTTAGAACGATCGGATTTTCCGACAACTTTGTGTGACCGTGTGTATGCAAGACAAGTTTGAGCCAACATCCGTCGGAAAAAATCCTAGGATTTTGTTGTCGGAATGTCCGAACAAAGTCCGACCGTGTGTATGGGGCATAAAGCTTATTTTTTATAATAAAATGGGGGTTTATACTTACCTGATTTCTGCAACAATAGTGCACATAGTGGTCCCTTACCTCTTCTTTAGCAGTCACCCACTGATGCCGTTCACATATTCTTCCTGTGGGTGTCCACATAGCAAGCCGCCAAGTAATAGCACAGCATAGATTGCATGATTGGCATGACTTGTCTTGGGCATTATGCGTCCATTGACATACACACGCCCTTCACACCCTCCTCACAGGATTTGACTGAAAGCAGCAGGAGCCAATGGCTCCAGCTGCTGTCTGAGTCTCCTGTGAAGAGGAAGGGAAAGGAAAAGAGCTGCAGCTGGGCACAGAAGTAGGCTCATGAGAGGAGGCAGGTGTTTAGGGGCGCAAGTAGAAAAGATAACTGAATATTTTTTTTTACCTTTTTTAAAGGTACCCAGAAACAAAAATATAATATATTGCAGATTACCAATCATTGGATGTGGTGACTGCATTGGTTTTATTTTTTTAGGATTTTTTTCCCCTCTGTTTTCACCTGGTGATCTAGCCAGTAACACACTTCCTGTAATAGAGTGCCCTGGTGGGTTGGAGGGTGCATTGTTCTCAGCTAAAGTGTGTAGACACTTTTTCCATAGGTTAGACTGAAATAGCAGAATTGTGGGCAGAGAGTACGTCTCGATAAAATACTCTATTCTCCATTTTGAATGTATAATGGGCTTCCTCCTATCACTAGTTAAAAAACTTACAGGCCCAGAATGATGAGCTGCTGTTTTGATTTAAAACTACTGTTGCTGAATAATGTTTGGCAAATCTTGGTCACATGCACAGGTATGGGCTGTTTTTACTTTTAAGGGCTTCTTCAGACGGGTGATCAGACCCATCCCCCCAATCTGAGCCACGGTCTGCTGCTTGTGAATCCACCTAGAAACTTTGTGCAGGCAGCATCTTCGAGGTGGATTCACACACGGTAAACAGCGACTCAGATTGGGGGACGGATCTTATTGCCATTCTGAATGAGCCCTTAAGTTTAATTTTCAGAACTGTGTGCACAATCGAATGTTAACACATCTTAACTTTCATTTTAGGACAGGAAGATTATGACCGGCTGCGTCCCCTCTCTTATCAAGAGGTTAATTTGGTTTTAATCTGTTATGATGTTACAAGCCCTACCAGCTTTGACAATGTTTTAATTAAGGTAAGACTGGTCTAGTAAACCTAAAAGTTTATCTTGCTTCTCGGCACAGTTCAGGGTCTCTGCTTCCTCTTCCCCTCTGCATGTCAGACTAGCGGGGTACAACTAGTTGATTATTAGTTGTGGGGTGAGCTTCAGTTACCAGGAATGATCCCCTCACCATTTAAGGCAGTGATGGTCATCTTTATTGATATGAGAGGCCTGAAGTGCAGCCCTCGACAACACCAGAGGGCCGCATATAAAATGCTGTGAAAATTCAATGTCAGAGACAGCAGACACACAAAAGGATATAGTCAGACTATAGGGATAATACAAGAGATGGTCAGACTGCAGTCATGATCCAAAAGATGGTCAGAGATTGTGTTTATGCTGCAGGAGTATAGGAGTCTGAGGACATGCTCCATGAGAATTTCATTGACTGAAGGCATTACATGAGACTGCTAGAAATCATTGCCATAACAGGACAATAGAGAAACACAGATTAGTGTCTGCAAGAGATCTGAGGGCCACACAATCTGCCAAAGGGCCGCAGGTTGGGTACCAGGAATCTAAGAATAATAAAGTGTATGAGAGAATTAATACAAAGGGTTGGTTACGCAAATAGAACAATTTTAGAAAGAGTAAAGGAGTTTAGAAAGGAAGTAAGATCATCATCAGAAATTCAGAGGACCTTTTAACAAAAAGAAAGCGTTACCAGTTGCCTGCGACATTGTCAGTTGCTGGTTAGCCAATGCGAAGATCTGTAGATTTATGCAGTCTTAACACCTTTATGCTGTTTGGGTTGCATTGCAATATTGTTCGTATTCTGTAACCTAGCAAGCGTTTTGTGCTGAGGCTTCAAATAGCGTATTGTTCAGTAAATAGCTTTGTGGAGAAGTAAGTGTGGCTGTCTATATTCCACTTAATCTAGCCTCTGTTCATTGCAGAATGAATGGAGAACCGGTAAGTAACCCTTTTTGTGTGGAATTCCCTGAACCTTGTGCAGAATATGTAGAAGTAGTCTGTTTGAACAAGGTATAGGTGTGGTATTTCTCCACAAGAGCAGACTTAAAGTTAAACTCCAGGAAAGCCGCAAAACATGCTTTTCAAATATGCATGCAGACTGGTTTACCTGCCAAATTTGGTTATAAATTCTGTTCAACCAGTCTTTGTTTTTCACACTTAAAGTGGATGTAAACCCAATGTCATTTTTTCTAAACTACTGCCATAGGGGTTATCTATAAGGATATACATGCCTCCTGCATGTATCTTTACCTGTCAAATGTCTCCCCTCTGTCTGTTATTATACCCCAAAAACTGCATATTCTGTGGGTGGGTCTGTTGTCTGGAGCTCGGTGGGTGGAGTCCTGATGTCAGTAGACTCCCCGCCCACCTCTACACTCCCCTTGTCAATATGCATTTTCTCCTGTGTATTTCTAACACTGAACTTCTGCTATGATCTCTAACATCCAGTGAAAAGACAGGAAAGTAACCACATGACTTCAGCATGCCAAATCATGCTGAGGTGTGGAACAGCCAATCCTTGCAGAGCTGCTGAAGAAAGGAGTGGGGGAGTGAATTAAAAAATAATGCCTGTGTCTTAGGCTAGTGCACGAGATATGTAAATCACCTGTCACTCACAGCAAGGGGGAGGATTTGACAAAGTTTTTCTCAGTTTGTCAAGAATTTTCTCACTGAACAATAAAAGAGGATTGCTCAGAGCTGGATTAACTCTGTGTGGCAAGACTGGGCTCAAATAATAGGAAATCTTATACTCTACAGTATGATAGCAAAAAAAAAAATTCGGGTTTACATCCACTATAAGCAAGACATGTATTATACAATTTTCTTTCCTTCAACCTGTAGTTGAAGGAAAGAAAATTGCTTGATTTCCCCATCAACACTATCAGTGTTGATAGGGGAATCCTTCCCACTGCACTATTTTATTCAGACAGCTGAAGGTTTCCCAGGCCTCAGAATACAGTGATCACTGCAGGCAGCTATACCACCAGCAGTGATCGCACAAGAAAAATCCTACAGGCTGGTTGTACTGAAGTAGATTAAACCACTTAAGGACCGAGCCTCTTTTTAAGGTTTGTTGTTTACAAGTTAAAAACATTTTTTTTGCTAGAAAATTACTTAGAACCCCCAAACATTATCATTTTTTTTTCTAACACCCTAGAGAATAAAATGGCAGTCGTTGCAATACTTTCTGTCACACAGTATTTGCGCAGCGGTCTTACAAGCGCAGTTTTTTTAACTAAAAAAAATAAGACAACAGTAAAGTTGGCCTTAACATGTCACGCTTCAAAATTGCGCCCCCTCATGAAATGGCAACAAACATTTACCCTTAAATCTCCATAGGTGACGTTTAAAAAATTCTACTGGTTGCATGTTTTGAGTTACAGAGGAAGTCTAGGGCTAGAATTATTGCTCTCGCTCTACCGATCTCGGCGATACCTCACAAGTGTGGTTTGAACACTGTTTACCTTTTATTTTTATTTTTACACTGTTCTTTTTTTAGAAAAAGTGTCACTTTTATTCCTATTACAAGAAATGTAAACATCCCTTGTAATAGAAAAAAAGCATGACAGGACCTCTTGAATATGTGATCTGGGGTCAAAAAGACCTCACAACTCATATTTACACTAGAATGCAATATAAAAAAATAAATAAATGTCATTTAAAAAAAAAAATGGCCCTTTAAGAGCTATGGAATGGTATGGAGACGGGTGGGGGCCATCTTCCTTTCACTCGCCTTCATACCTAAAACCAAGAAGGATCCGATCGCCTCCGCGGCTGCCGACAGCTTAAGTAAGCAGCGGAGGGCACCGGAGCGTGACGGGAGGGGGGGCCCCCTCTCCCGCCACTGATTAAAAGTGATCTTGTGGCGAATCCACCACAGAGTCCACTATTATCGGAAACTGGACTGCCAGCCGAGGAAGAGGATACCGGGGTTATGGCAGCTAGCTGCTGCCATAACAACGATATTCCTCTTAAGTTAGGATGTATATCGGCGTGTGGCGGTCCAGAAGTGGTTAATGAATCAACTTCAGTACAACCAGCTTGCCCATAGACGTATCAAAATTCATCTGGTTCCTGTTTAACTGGCCAAATTTCGATCCATCTATGGCCGGCCTTAATAGTCAGGAAGATAACTTCTATTTCCTGTGTAAGCTTTACAGCTTCCTGTGTCACCTTCATGCTCATTGGACAAGGGATCTGTAGCAAGATTATGCTAATTAATTATATGGAGGCAGAGGGGAGACAAGGAAAACTAAAAAGCTGGACCAGGGCATAGTAGTGTCACCTGCCTGGCTATGCTGGAAGAACTCAATTGGAAATCTTTGAACATGTAATATAGTTCACATGTATTTATTTCTAATATACATTTGTTTTCTTGTAGTTCTGCTGTAAAGAGAATCTGTTTAAAATAGAATTAGTGGAATGGCTGTTTGTAATGTACCTTTGAAGGTGTGTGCTCCAGAGCTGTTGTCATTCCTTTACTTCTTGGTGAATCACTGACATAGAACAAGCTTATCACATTAGGTTTCAGGACAGCTGATATGCACATACTCATTTCAGGTCATTGACTTGCTCTCTTAGTGGTGTGGGAGGAATACGGATGACAACCACCAAGCATTAGCAGTGTTCCTTCCCACATTACTATCCAATCAGCTTAATTCTGAATAGAGAATATGGTAGAGATGGTAGTTATCATAGTCCTATCTGTACAGGGTCTTTCTGAAAAGAGGACATGGTAAAGAAGATAGTAGTTACTATAGTCCTATCTGTACAGGGTTCTTCTGAATAGTGGAGATGGTAGTTACCATTGTCCTGCCTGTACAGGATTCTTCTAAATAGGGAAGATGATGGAGATGGTAGTTACCATAGTCCTGTTTGTACAGGGTTCTTCTGAATAGGGAAGATTATAGAGATGTAGTTACTATTGTCCTATCTATAAAGGTTTTTCTGAATGGGGATAATGGTAGTTACCATTGTCCTATCTGTACAGGGTTCTTCTGAATAGGGAAGATAATAGATATGGTAGTTACCATAGTCCTATCTGTACAGGTGCTTCTGAATAGGGGAGATGGTATTGATGGCAGTTACCATAGTTCTCTCCATACAAGGCTCATCTGCATAGGGAATATTAGAGATGGTAGTTACCATAGTCCTATCTGTACAGGTCCTTTTGAATAGGGGAGATGGTATTGATGGCAGTTACCATAGTTCTCTCCATACAAGGCTCATCTGCATAGGGAATATTAGAGATGGTAGTTACCATAGTCCTATCTGTACAGGTCCTTTTGAATAGGGGAGATGGTATTGATGGCAGTTACCATAGTTCTCTCCATACAAGGCTCATCTGCATAGGGAATATTAGAGATGGTAGTTACCATAGTCCTATCTATACAGGTCCTTCTGAATAGGGGAGATAGTATTGATGGCAGTTACCATAGTTCTCTCCATACAAGGCTCATCTGCATAGGGAATATTAGAGATGGTAGTTACCATTGTCCTATCTGTACAAGGTTCTTCTGAATAGGGAAAATAATAGATATGGTAGTTACCATAGTCCTATCTGTACAGGTCCTTCTGAATAGGGGAGATGGTATTGATGGCAGTTACCATAGTTCTCTCCATACAAGGCTCATCTGCATAGGGAATATTAGAGATGGCAGTTACCATAGTCCTATCTGTACAGGTTCATTCTGAAAAGGGAAGATGGCAGTTACTACTCCTAGCTGTCCAGGGTTCATCTGAATAGGGAGGATTTTTAGAGATGGTAGCTCCCATATTTCTAGCCTGACAGGTTCCTTATGAATAGAGAAGATTGTAGATAGAGCGGTGAGAGACACAACCTGGGTGTTTACTTATAAACAGATTGGATAATGGAGGATGTGTATGCTATTTTTAGCTATACGTTGGAGTTTACAAATATATATTTTGCTATATTCTGTTTATTACAATCAACAAGCAAGGCATCTAACTATATGAAATATCCTTGTTAAACTATGGCAGAAACTGATTGCACAGGTTGGACTGTCACCACTGTACAGACTTCTGTTAGTATAAAGGTTCTTTGCTATAATTAGCATTTTTTATCTTTTGCATATAGCAGTCTGGAATGAGACTTCTTAGCAGTTATCAATCTAAATTCGATAATGTCAGGAAGAAAACTGGGTGTGACTGCTGATACAGTTGTTGGGTATGCAATGTACCATATGTCACAATGAAAGTAAAACTTTAACCGGGTCTGCCCAGACATACCACAGCACAATGCATTCAGGAAGGTTAATGTCACATACCTATGGATTGAGGTTGTAACATGAATCCAAAACACCTTTCAGACACCATTCAACTGGATACTAATGGTCCTTTAAAACTATATTCTCCTTTTCTGCTTAAAACAGATAACATATCTGGGTTAGAAGCTGCCTGTTTCTTCTCCTCTGCCAGTTGCCCACTATTTTTGTCTGCATCCCTCCACAGTGAACCTCCATTTGAAATAAACTTGATTATTAGGGCACTTTTGGGTCCAGCAAACGTGTCTGTTTTACAGATAGAGAAATTGCTAGCACCTGGTTCTGTTACTTGGATTTATGTGAGGTGGAAATTTTTTGGCCAGTGTGCCATCATTTTCCATCATTTTGTGTGTGTGCGCCCACGAGAAGCTGGTGCCAGGGCTTACTGAATAACTGCTTTTATATTGTGCTCTTTTTCAGTGGTATCCTGAAGTGCATCACTTTTGCAGAGGAGTGCCTATAGTGTTGATTGGTTGTAAAACAGATCTGCGTATGGATAAAGAACGACTGCGCAAACTGAAATCCTCTCAGCAAGAGCCAATCACATATTACCAGGTAACCTAGCATTCCTTATTCTCTGCAAGTATGCTTGTTCCCTAGTTCTGAACTCCCATCTTGAAAAGGTTTGTACTGATTGGAGGATACTAAGCTAAATTCTTTTACTTTGCAGTCAGTTGCATAAAGGGGTCGAGCAAGGTTTTTATTTGGCCTTTCAAAAAAATCTCCTACTCTTCTTGAGGTGGTCTTCTTTTTGTCCTTTTAAAGAAATGCTGACTTAAAGTATTATTAAATCCACAACAGTCAAATCAGTCTGTATACGCAGTAAAGCATGCTTATTATACTCACTGTGGAACCTATTGGGTTAATCCTCCATTGTGTAAAAAAGCTGTTTTATCCTGGCTTCTCTGATCCTCCTTTTTTTTTTCTTGGGAGGATGCATGTGATCAGCAATATTCTATCACTAGTATATATTTCAGTATGCAGTACAGCAGTATATATTTCAATGATGGTACCAAATAACTGTCAAAGATTTGAGTCTTTTTACTTGGCAATTGGGTTGCCTAGAACTGATAGACCTGAAGGCTTGTACACGTCAGGCTAACATTGCAAGGAAGTGGCTTTTTGCTGTCAGCCTGAAAAAAAGTGCTGTTTAGGCTGGGTTCACTCTGGTATGACACATGCTCCGACATTGGGTGCACATGTCGCATGATGTGTATAAATCAATGGTTCTCTATAAGAGCCATCTTAACTGGTCCCAAAACAAGTTGGCCCAACTTTGAAAAAGGTGCCTACACTACTTTGGTCTGACTGATCCTACTTCAGCCCATTGAATATTATTGAAGTCGGATCATCATCTTAGCTGTTCCGGCATTGGCATGCGACTTGTGCTGTGATGATCTTGAAGGGGAACCCCGCGCCCAAAAAAAAAAGGCATAGAGTTCCTCCTCCAAGACCATAGAAGGGTCTGGTATGGATTTTAAGGGGAACCCCCCCACACGCCAAAAAACTGCATGGGGTGCCCCACCAAAATCCATATCGGCACTTATCTAAGCACGCAGCCCGGCAGATCAGGAAAGGGGGTGGGGACGAGTAAGCACCCCCTCACGCGGTGATGTCATCTGGACGCTCCGGTGGACCTAGCATTACAGTGGGCGTGAGCATCAGGAGAAGATTGGAGGAAGAACAGAGGGAGAAGACAGTGGAGAGAGGAGAACTATCAGCGGAAGAAGACCTCAGCGTTGAAATCGGAAGGAGAAGAGATGCCGGAGCTGCTTTAATTACTTTTGTCAAAAACCTGTGTACCATTTTTTATTTCTCACAATTTTCTTGGGTGAATTGGTAGGGGTACAATGTACCCCATACTTGTTCACATAGGGTGGGGGTCCAGCATCTGGGGGCCCCCTTGTTAAAGGGGGCTCTCAGATTCCGATAAGCCCCCCTGCCCGCAGACTCTGACAACCACCGGCCAGGGTTGTCGGGAAGAGGTTTTTGTCCCCATCAACATGGGGACAAGGTGCTTTGGGGTGGGGGCACGCCGGGCCCCCCGCCCCAAAGCACCCACCCCCCCATATTGAGGGCATGGGGCCTGGTATGGTCCAGGAGGGGGGTCTCCACCCCCTTCCCTGATCTGCCGGGCTGCATGCTCGGATAAGGGTCTAGTATGGATTTTGGGGGGGACCCCACGCCGTTTTTTTTGCGTGGGGGGTTCCCCTTAAAATCCCTACCAGACCTAAGAGTCTGGTATGGTCTTGGAGGAAAAATTTTATCATTTTTTTGCCTTTTTTTTTTTTTTGGTGTGGAGTTTCCCCTCAAGATTGATACCAGATATAAGGGCCTGGTATTGTTGGGATAAAAGTTGGATCCCGTTCATTGAAGTTAGATGGAAATCGGACCTCAAGTCACAGGGCAAAGTTGGATTCACAGTTGTATGACTGTTGTCATACCAGTATGAACCCAGCCTTATGGGAGGATCTCTTGGTAAGAAACCTTGCAAAAGATTCGCATAAAAATTATTTGCTTAAGAAAAATGAACAAAATGAGGCATGAGGCCAAGCTCACTCAAAAGTAGATTTTGCGTTTTCATACCCAGCCAGAGATGGGGCACACATCCTTCGAGTTACCCTTCTTTTTTTTTTGCTGTGCAAATGTACAAAAATACTTTTTCCCCGTAGTTCAGCTTGAACACTTGTCTTTTTAAATTCAGAGAGTAAGAGATAAATTCTGAATTCCCGTGAAATATAAAAACCAGTCGATATGGTTATATGTTCAAAATGTTTGTTGTGTTTTTAGCATCTATACCTGAGTCTGACTTTACTGTCTGCCCCCTGCACAGTAGCACCCATAGGACAGGAAGTGTCCACACTCTGAAGAAGCTGGTTTGTTTTTTGGTTTGTTTTTTTGCCCTGCACAGTGCAGTATGCTTTAGGGGAGAGGAAAGATCTCATAGCTTAACAGAATTCCTTTGGAGGCATATCACAAATGTATATTTTAACTGTGCATTTTGCTTTTACTCAAGTTCAAATTTAAGGTCTCCATATTACTTAAAATAATTGTAGTAACTGGACTTGGATGCCGACCTTTCCCAGAAAACCAAGACTTCCAGCCATATTTCAGAATATCCCTAGGTGTGCCATGCTCATTTTCTTTAAAGGGATAGCTGAAGGTGACCACACATTACAGTCTGATTGTCTCTGAACATTTCCCACTGTATTTTATTTTAGCCAGCATGTAGTCCAAGGGCCTACCTAAATAACCCATTCCATTCATACGTAACCCATAGACATTAGTTAGTGGGGACTGTCATAGTTACATACTTAGTTGAAAAAAGACACAAGTTCATCTAGTTTAACCAATAACCTAGTTAATTTAGTATCTGTAGGCAGGGCTGCTAATAAGGCAGTACAGCTAGCCCTCCTTTACTGTGCCCAGGCCCCATCAGTTCAAGTGGGGGCCCCGGGCACCTGTGGAGCAGGAGGTCTGGCTATACTGTCTTATTGCAAACATTGATTCTCTTCTGTCTTCCCCCTGCAGCGCTGCCAGCTCCTTCTCTTCTTTCCCACCTCCGGCTGCACCTCAATGGGACTGGTTCTAGCACATGCGCTCCTTCTATCTGCTCTCTGGGCCCCCCTTTGTGCCCCTTTTCCCCACATCACTGCCAGCGTCCCTCCTCTCCCATCGGCAGCTTCTGCGGGCACAGGGTGATGTTTCAAGATAGAGAGCGAGGGAAGGGATATGCTATTTACTGGCCCTGTTCTTTCCTGAATGAGCATAGTGAGCGATCATTACCAATAACTCTTGTGTCCCTTCATCAGTGAAGAATTGTAAATAGTGTTTACTATGCTTCAGTGTGTGAATGAGCAGAAAGCCTCGGAGTGCTTCCTATTCATTCATCTGTGCAGCTGAAAGGGACTGATACATCTGTGTCGTCAGTCACTTTCGGGCAGGGGAAAGGGGCCCCGTCAGGCTGTATGGGGCCCCTTGATTTCTAACAGCAGCCCTGTCTGTAGGCAGTGCATAACAAGCTTATAGTAAATCTAAACCCAAGGACAACCATGTATTATATTGCAGTTCACCATTTCTTAGGTTTGGTGGCTGCATTATTTATTTATTTATTTTACAGCCTTGTTTTTCACTTACTTTCATCTGGTGATCTGCCAGTAACACTTCTTGTCCTAGGATGACATTGCATACTCGCTGTGCTGTATCAATGAAAAAGTGACCAAGTCACCCACCCCTCTCTTCATCTTCATAACTTAGGGGAGAGCTGTCCTGTATTCCAAGGAACAGGGCTGCTTTGACATTCAGTGATGTATTGCCGTTTTACTACAGGAAGTTAGGAGATAACTGGATTTCTGGCAGAATCGCAGGCATGGTTTTTAGTATCTGTAACAGACTGAAAGTGGATAGAAGTTCATTGTTTGGGTTTACATGTCTTTTTAACGTTTTTGTTTTAGGCATTGTGTGGGCCCTTTTGGTACTTTGCACTTGCATCTATTTTAATACCTTTAATCCTGACTCTTATAAAGCACTCATAGATTATGGGAGTTGTAAGCAAATAAAAGCATTCTTCTAAACAAAGGGAGATATGTTTTATTGTGTTTTTTGCTTTACCGGATTGCTAGATACATGATTCACTGCCGGTTTATTTGCAAGTTAAACTGAATTTAAAGACTTGTCTCCTGCTTGTGCTTTTTGATTTGTATGCATGCTTGTGGCTTTTAAAAAGATAATATCTGCATGGTCTAAAACATAGTACCTTACAGACTGCAGATTGGCCATTTTATATGGGTCTCTTGTAGATGTTTTGAGTGCTTGTCTCACAGGTAACACTTATAGATGGATCGTTCAAGAGAACTTTTTATTGCGAAGTTGCTTCTACTTTGTATAATTGTCTTGTAAAACGTAAAGAATATAATTGAAAAGTTACATGGAAAGGAAGTATACATTAAGAGAAGCAGAAGTGCTAGAAAAGTGTGAGGCAATTTGAAGTCTCGGAAGATAGATGATAGTTGAGTAAGCAATGACATAGCTGACAGTCACAGCATGGCTTTGTTTTACCTTTGACAGTAACCTTCTTAACCTCTTTAGGGACCAAGCCTCTTTCTGAGATTTGGTGTTTACAAGTTAAAATGTTTTTTCAGCTAGACAATTACTTGGAACCCCCAAACATTATATATTTTTTTTCTAACACCCTAGAGAATAAAATGGCAGTTGTTGCAATAGTTTGTCACACCATATTTGCGCAGCAGTCTTACAAGCGCACATTTTTTGGAAAAGAGACTTTTTTTGCATTGCAGTAAAGTTAGCACAATTTTTTTTTAAATTGTGAAAGATAATGTTACGTTGAGTAAATTGAAACCCAACATATCGTGCTTCAAAATTGCGCCCATTCGTGGAGTGGCAACAAACTTTTACCGTTAAAAATCTCCATAGGCGAAGTTTAAAAATTCTACAAGTTGCATGTTTTGAGTTACAGAGGAGGTCTGGGGCTATAATTGGTGCTCTTGCTCTAACGATCGCGGTGATACCTCACGTGTGGTAGGGCTGGGGAAAGAATCGATTTAAATCTTGAATCGAGTTGAGAGGTCAAATTGATTCAAAATTTAAGCAAATCGATTTTTTTTAGATTTTTTTTTTCACTGCGCCGGTCCTGAGGCACTGCGGGCATGAGTTATTACACGAGGCCGCAGCTTCGGTCTAGTCCGCGGCTTTGGCCGGACGCCGCGGACTAGGCCGAAGCCGCAGCCTCACCTAAAAACTCATACCCGCAGCTCCCCAGGACCAGCGCTGACACCGCGCCGGTCCTGAGGAGCTGCGGGCAGGAGCCTTTAGGTGAGGCCGCGGCTTCGGCCTAGTCCGCGAGGCCGGATGCTTCGGACTAGGCCGAAGCCACGGCCTCGCCTAAAAACTCCTGCCTGCAGCTCCCCAGGACCGGCGCTGACACCGCGCCGGTCCTGAGGAGCTGCGGCAGGAGCCTTTAGGTGAGGCCGGATGCTGCGGACTAGGCCGAAGCCGCGCCCTCGCCTAAAAACTCATGCCCGCAGCGCCTCAGGACTGGCGCGGTGTCCAAAAAATTAAAAAAAACTTGATTCAAATCGTGAATCGAGTGTTTTTTTTTTTTTGTTTTTTTAAGAAAATCTCCCAGCCCTAATGTGTGGTTTGAACACTGTTTTCATATGCTTGCGCTACTCAGATATGCGTTTGCTTCTGCACACAAGCTCAGTGGGACAGGCGCGTTAAAAAAATTTTTTTTTTCTTATTTATTTTACTTTTTCTTTTTACACTGTTCTTTAAAAAAAAAAAAAAAATCAATTGTCACTTGTAAACATCCCTTGTAATAGGAAAAAAAGCATGACAGGACCTCTTAAATATGAGACCTGGGGTCAAAAAGACCTCAGTTCTCATATTTACACTAAAATGCAATAAAGAAAAAAAAATGTCTTTTTGAAAAAAAAAAGTCCCTTTTTAAGAGCTATGGGCAGAAGTGAAGTTTTAACGTCGTTTCCACCCTGCAATGGTATGGAGACGGTGGGGGCTATCTTCCCCTCACATGTCTCCTCCATACCTAACAGGGAGAAGGATCTGATCACATCAGCCACCACCGATGGCTCCGGTAAGCGGCGAGTGCACCAGAGAGCAGCGGGAGGGGGGCCCCTCTCCCGCTGCCGATAAGTGATCTCGAGGCGAATCCGCCGCTGAGACCACTTTTGTCTGAAACCAGACTGCTCACTGAAGAAGAGGATACCGGGATTATGGCAGCTAGCTGCTGCCATAACAACGGTACCCCTCTTCAAAGTGCCGGCGTATATCGTCGTGAGCCAGTCCGGAAGTGGTTAATACTTAACAATCCTAATCGTTTTGGCAAGAGCCTCTAAGGACTGTTCTTTGGGAACAAAACTGTTTTTAATATACAGCCAGCAAAAACCCAGAGGCTGCAGCAACTTCCTCTCAACTAGAGAACACAGAAACCCCCTGCTACAGCAAGATCAAACGCCTATTACTATATACACTGCTCAAAATAATTAAAGTAACACTTTTTAATCAGAGTATAGCATTAAGTCAGTTAAACTCCTAGGATATTGATCTGGTCAGTTAGGTAGCAGAGGGGGTTGTCAATCAGTTTCAGCTTCTTTGGTGTTAATGAAATTAACAGGTGCACTAGATAGGCACCAATGAGAGGACCTCCAAAGCAGGAATGGCTTTACAGGTGGAGGCCACTGTCCTTTTTTTTCTTTTTTCCTTACTCTTTTTTTCTGACTATTTTTCACTAGTTTTGCATTTGACTAGGGTCGGTGTCACTACTGGTAGCATGAGGCGATACCTGGGCCCTATAGAGGTTGCACAGGCAATCCTACTTTTCCATCAATATGTGCCATTGACAGAAGGTTTGCTGTTTCCCAGCACAGTCTCAAGAGCATGGAGGAGATTCCAGGAGACAGGCAGTTACTCTAGGAGAGCTGTACAGGGCCATAGAAGGTCCTTAACCCATCAGCAGGACTGGTATCTGTTCCTTTGTGCAAGGAGGAACAGGATGGGCACTGCCAGAGCCCTACAAAATCACCTCCAGCAGGCCATTGGTATGAATGTCTGTGACCAAACAATCAGAAACTTCATAAGGGTGGCCTGAGGGCCAGATGTCCTCTAGTGGGCCCTGTGCTCACTGCCTAGCACCGTGGAGCTTCATTGGCATTTGCCATTAAACCCCAAAATTGACAGGTCCACCACTGGCGAGAGCAGGTTCGCCCTGTGACAAATGTGTAAGGGTCTGGAGAAGCGGTGGAGAACGTTATGCTGCCTGTAACATCGATTAGCATGACCAGTTTGGTGGTGGGTCAGTGATGGTCTGGGGAGGCATATCCATGCCTCCCCAGACCATCACTGACCCACCACAGGCTAGACCTCTACAGGCTAGACAATGGCACCCTGACTGCCATTAGGTATCGGGATGAAATCCTTAGACCCATTGTCAGACCCTACGCTGGTGCAGTGGGTCCTGGGTTCCTCCTGGTGCACGACAATGCCCGGCCTCATTTGACGAGAGTATACAGCCAGTTCCTGGAGGACGAAGGAATTGATACCATGAATGGCCCCCAAGCTCCCCTGACCTAAATCCAATAGAACACCTCTGGGACATTTATGTTTCGTTCCATCCGACGCCACCAGGTTGCCCCTCAGGCTGTTCAGAAGCTCCGTGATGCCCTGGTCCAGATCTTGGAGGAAATACCCCAGGACACCATCCAATGTCTCATTAGGAGCATGCCCCAACGTCATCAGGCATACATACAAGCACGTGGGGGTCATAAAACTACTGAGTACCATTTTAGGTTGCTGCAATTAAATTTCAGCAAAAATGGACACGCCTTCTGCATCATTTTTTCACTTTGATTTTCGGAGGGTCTTTAAGTTCAGCCCTCTCTAGGTTGATGCTTTTCATTTCCATCGAACAATGTACCCTGTTTCCCCGAAAATAAGACCTAGCGTGATTGTCAGTGATGGCTGCAATATAAGCCCTACCCCCCAAATAAGCCCTACCCTGTTTCCCCCGAAAATAAGCCCTACCCTGAAAATAAGACCTACAAGGACTTTAACTACCGATTTATTTGGGGGGTAGGGCTTATATTGCAGCCATCACCGACAATCACACTAGGTCTTATTTTCGGGGAAACAGGGTAGCATCCTTTTGTTGCTAACGCATTACCCAGTCCATATCTGTATAGATATCCTGCATGATATTTTTCCCCATGAAGATCTGATGTGTTTTCAAAGTGTTCCTTTAATTTTTTTGAGCAGTGTCAAAAAACTATCTATTACACTATCTGTAATCTAATTAGGCCTGATCTGTATACTCAATCCAAATTTTAGATAGTTCAGTTAAAGCGGAGTTCCACCCATTTTCGGAACTTTCTTTTTTTTTTCTAATTAGAAGTACCTTTTTTCTGTGGTATTTCTCCTTTATTTCCGCCCGTCCCCGCCTAGGCGATACCGTCACTAGGTGATTTGCAAGGATTTCTGGGATAGCAGTGTCATGTATCCCAGGAGTCCTTGCGAATCGCCTACTGGAGAATCTGGCGTTATTTGCAGAGAGGAAATGATGCAAACGGGAGATCCGACTTCTATTACCTTCCTCTCCTCTGATTGACAGGTTGCTATAGCATTAGGGCGGAACTTCTGCCGACTCCGACATTGCTATGGCAATCTGTCAGGAAGGACGGCCTCGATTGTGAGGTGCATGCTTGGTAGCCAGCTGCAAAGAAATACAGGAAATTAACAAATTTATGGAATACAAAAAAAATATGGAAAGTTGAGGCTGTACTGCACATCAGTTTGATGTGCTTTCAAAAAGTGATTTATAGTAAGTGCAAAAGAGATTTCTAGTAATTACAATTAAAGGTGTTGTAAACCCTTGCTGTTTTTCACCTCATTCTATGCATTGAGGTGAAAAACCTCTTGTAGTGCACCAGCCCTCCAGAGCCTCCCTTTTACTTACCTGAGCCCGATTGTTCCTGCGCCGGGGAAAAGCACACCCGCTCCAGCCGGTGTCTCGGGTCCTGATTGGATAGATTGATAGCAGCGCAGCCATTGACTCCCACTGCTGTCAATCAAATCCAGTGACGCGGGAGTCGGGGACAGAACCCAGCAGTAGGACACGGGAGCGTGCCCGCACGGGTGCCCCGAGGGAGAGTGCTTCTCCGGGGCACTCGAGAAGCGGAGGAGCCAGGAGTGCCGCTGAAGGACCACAGAAAAGTAGGCTTGAGGCCACTCAAGATGGTCGCATGATGGGACTTGTAGTTCTGCAACAGCTGGAGGGCCCCAGGTTGCCTACCCCTGGGGGGGGGCGTGGCTTTCAGCTGATGGAGTAGGACGCACAGAGCTCTAGCTCCGCCGAACATCCCACTATATCTCCTGACAGAGCGATCCTCAGACCGATCCAAGGGCTCATTTGTGGCTGGGTGAACTCCCTGTATCCTACGCCACTCTCTGGTGCACATATACCAGCTAAAATCATGACAAAACGGGGTAAAGACTCACTGACAGCGGCAGACCATGTGGGACAAGATGGCGCCTGCTCCATGCACTCTGCTAAAGAAGCTGCGATGAAGTTGTTTGCAAAGCCATCACGTAAGGACACTCTCCCTATGGCTGCTTCCCTGATCCAGGAACAGACAGAGCTAGATGGTGTGGAGGATCCGGAGTCTGCCTGGACTAAAGATCCTGCAGTTGTAACAGCTTGGGACACAGTGAGTATGCAGGCTCCTATCCCTGCAGACATGATGTCTGCCTCTCATGCAGAGACTGCCCCTGAACCTACACTTAGGGATATCATGGCTGCTATCACTTCCTGCAATACTGCAATCACAGCATTGACGTCCGAGAAACTTCCTGCAATACTGCAATCACAGCATTGACGTCTGAGATTAAAGGGGTTAAGCTGGAGGTTAAATTGGTTAGGCATGACTTGCAGAAGCTGCATGATCGTACAGCAGCCCTGGAGGGGAGAATGAGCAATGTGGAGGATGAAGTGGCGCCATTGCAAACAGAACTACACCATGTGCAATCTCACACTGCAGGCAATACCGCTCGCATAGAAGATATGGAAAACAGACTCAGACTTAATGTGAGAGCAGTGGGCCTTCTGGAGAAAGCAGAAGGGAAAAATATGGTTGCCTTCATAGAGGTTGCCTACCCCTGCTTTAAGGAACACAAAACTCCCATTCAAGTCAATATTTAGTAGCTGAATAGCTTCAGGTCTTTTTCATATTTGCATATCTGGAGACAAATCTTTCCCTGCTACTCTTTGCAGAAGTGCTGCAGTTTTTTCAAGTTGCATCGGGATGGCAAGTGATTTTCTGTTTTCAAGTACAGACAGAAACCCTTTATTGAATGGAGATCTAGACTTTGACTGTGCCGTTCCAGGACATGAACACTGTTGTTTTTATGCTTTCCTGTGTCATTTTGGTTTTATGCTTCAGGCCATTGCCTTGCTAAAAGACAACTCTTCTCTCTAGTCTCGGGTTTCTTGCAAACTGCATCAGGTTTTTAACCAGGTTTTCCTGTTTTTCGACCTTAACAAACCATCTAAGGCTTACTGCATAGAAGCATCCCCATAAAGTAATGCAGACACCACCATGCTTCACATTTAGGTTTGGTGTATTTATGATTATGCGTATTGCTTTGGCTTATGTTTTGTGGTCTGGTGAGACCAAAACTGAGCTTTGTATTCATCAGACCAAACTCCATGTTTTGACATTTTTCCAGTTGATTTCAGAGCCCCCCGTATTCAGACCATAGAACATCATTATTTTAGTTTACTATAGAGCCTCCTGTACTCAGACCATAGAACATTATTCCAGTAGACTTCAGACCCTCCTGTACTTTTTTTTTTCCTGTTCAGCCAATTGAGTCCATGAACAAACTGATTCCTACAGGTTGATGGAGGAATTCCCCCTGCTAGTCTTCGCTGTCAAAATACATTGATCAGCAGCTGTAGCCAATTGGATCAGCCACCGAGCAAAAGTTTTCAAGCTTGTCCGTTCCACAGAAGTTGATCTAAGGATCAGACTTGGCCTGCCACCCATGGATTGTAATTTGTTCTTTCCCTGCAGGGTCACAGCTGTGCCATACTCTCTGTGCTCCAAGGGATATTGAGTGACCTGGATTATTTATTGTATGTTTCACAAAGCTGCTTGAAGTGTTTATTTGTCTTTTTTGGTGGGCAATACCACAACACTGATTCACCAGAAGCTGGATTTTCCAGATACAGCACGTGTGTATTTATGTTGTACTATAATCACTTGAGCACACACAGGCCATCTCCATTTAACTAGTTATGTGACTTTTGGAAAAGAACCGGCTGCACCAGGGATTTATGTTTTTCATATTAAAGTGATATTAAACCCTGGGTTTTATTTTAGACACATTCGGGGGGTGATTTGATTATTTAAAGTGGTATTAAACCCAAAAACAAACATTTGTTATATTGCAGCTTAACATTTCTTAGATGTGGTGGCTGCATCAGTTTTTGTTTTTAAGGCTTTCTTTCTTCTATTTTCATCTGGTGATCCAGCCAGTAAGTCTGTTTTCAAAAGAACAAGCTCTCCAGCAAAATGCAGTGGTTAGAGATGAGACACGCCATTTACCACTAGCAGAGATGCTTACAGTGATCAGTTTTTCTTTATGTAAAACCTTTTATCCCAAAAGAAAAAAAACGGTTTGCTGTAACTGCGTATAAAGTATTAGCTGGAGTTTGACTTCAATTGTTAGTGTATTTAAATCTGCTAATACATCAACCACTCCCCTCCTCCCAGACTGGCAATACTGATGCCCATAGGCGCCCCTGTGCTCCTTTATCCAGAGTGGGTGCACTCTAATACAGAAGGTGTGTTACTGGTCAGATCACCAGGTGAAAACAGAAGGGGGAAAAAAAGCCTAAAAGAAAACTAATGGAGCCATCACAGCTAATTAGGGTTGCACCGTTTTCACTTTTTTAAGACCGAGTACAAGTACCGATACTTTTTTCTACTCAAGTACTCGTTGATACCGATCCTTTTTTTTTTTAATGGCGTATGACAGTGGCATGCAGCACTGATAGGTGGCACTGATGAGGTGTGGACTGTGTCAGTTTTTTTTTTACAATGCTCTTTTTTTTGTTGGGGGGGGGGGGGTGGGTGGGGGGGGGTGGACAGTGTCAGTGTGTTTTTTTTTTTTTTTTTATTATTATTATTTTTACAATTTCACCTAAATATTTATTACAATTAGTTCTTTGGGGGGGGGGGGCTTTGGTGAGATATCAGGGTTCTAAACAGACCACTGACATCTCCCCTTTGAAACAGGGAAAGGGACTAAGGTCACACATTCCCCAGTCCCTTTCTCTTCAGCCTCAGCTGCGCTGAAAATGAATGGAGAGGACACAGAGGCTCCTCTCCATTCATAAACGGAGACATTGTGAACACAGATTACGATGCTCAGTTATGAATAAACAGAGTTAGTGATCACTGACACTGTTCATTCAGAAAAAGAAGGAGCCGGTAAATGACAGATTTACCGGCTCCTTCCTCCGCTCTCCATCCTGACAGATCCAGGACAGGGGGGGACCGGAGGAGGACCCGGGGAGCAGAGAGGGAGGAGGAAATGGGGAGCCAGGGAGCAAAGGAGAAAGACCCGGGGAGCCGGAGAGAGGGACAAAGACCTGGAGGACGACACAGTCGGGGGTTATCGGTGCGGCGGTGAGGGATTTAAAAGCACTGATCTCCCTGTATAACTTTTAATAAAGCACCTGACAGCTGCCAGAGGGAGAGGAGGAGAGGCGGCTGTCAGAAAAGCTATACTGGGAGATTTTTAACTGCCCCCACCAAGGCACCAATCACGATGAGGATGCCTGACCCCCTGCTGAGCTAGAGAATGCCTGGTCCGATAAAACAGGTATCAGATTAGGCATCGGAGCATTTTCACGAGTACCGATACTCGTGCGAATTCTTGGTATCGGCACCGATACTAGTATCGGTATCGGTGCATTCCTACATCTAATGATTGATAAGCTGCAATATATTACAATTTATGCTTTTGAGTTTAATGCCTCCTATAGGTTTACAGCTTCAATCTTCTTTAATCTTTGGCTATGTTCCAGTTTAAGCTGGTGCCATGATCGCTGCCCGAGGTCTCCTGTTTCAGGGTGGCTCCTTTCTCTTGCAGCATTCTATGGAGTCACCCTTGCATGCAGAGACGAGCTGTTTGTGGAACTACATTTCCCATGATCCATTGCAAGGCTGGCAGTTACAATTACTCCCAGAGGCATGATGGGACTTTTAGTTCTGCAACAGCTGGAGGGCCCCAGGTTGCCTACCCCTGCCCTACACTATGCATCAAATAAAACACACAGCCCAGAATTAATGGGTGTGTGACTGCTTTTGTATAGTTAGGGGTACCGTCTACTGCTTTCTAACTCCCTAATGCCCACCCCGGCCGGGGGGGAAAAGGGAGATGTTTTCCCAGGGCTCTGGGATAGTATATGAGCCTACTAAAGCCACGTCGCTGATTTTATTGGGTCGCTAAGGCCCCCAAATATATTTGTTAGAGGCATGTGTAATTGGTCCCCTGTTAAACACCCCCCCTCCTTTTTTTCTTTTCTTTTCATGTATTTACTTTACTACCCTGCGATTGTTATGTTTAATTGCAAAACTGATAAACACCTTTCAAAAAAAAAAAAAACACAGCCCCATATTGTAAAATGGCAAGGTACTCCCCCTGCTCTACACTTTTCTGTAAAGGACTGGAAGTTCAGGGAAGCTGCACTGAGAGCCCAGGAACCAGCATCACTGAAAGCTGTAAACTGCAAGTGCTGGGTAATCTTTTTTTTTTTTTTTTTCACTTAAAGCAAGAATGCACGAACAACAGAGGGGGGCCACAACATTTGGCCAATACAATGATACTGATGGTAGTCGCATAACATAATTTCAGTAGGAAACGGTGTTGCTTTTGATCCATTTTATCCACAGTTTGTTGTTGTTCAGTCATCAGTTTGTCTATAACAACATGCTTCTTCTTTATAGGGTGAAGCTACTTGCAAAAACATTCAAGCTGAGGAATACCTGGAATGTTCTGCCAAATTTCAGGAGAATGTAGATAATGTGTTCAGAGAAGCCACGCTCATTGCACTAAATGGCATGAAAAAAGAACAGAAGATGAAAAAGAAGAAAAGGATTTGCCTGCTTCTCTGAGACTAGCACTGCACTGTCCTTCTCCCTACCATCTCCTGACTTCCCCGGGACTGTCATTATAAAAGTACCTGGACTCCTTTTATTGTAAATACATTTTGTTTTAATTATATGGGTATTTTATAATACAAACCCAGTCTGCTGGTGACTCATCCTGAAACATTTTAACTTGAGGACTATAAGTATAAAGTTTTTCTGAGTATGTTCAGGCAGTGGTTTCCTATGAAGGGAGGTGGATGTTGTCTCCGCCACATCTGTTCTTCTTGCATACTGAGTCGTCTAGAAACCACATTGCTACCGAGGCTGAGGATCTCTGGCTGGCTGGAGTTACCCTAATGCCTTTCATGTCCATGACTGCAGGACGGGCAGAGTAAAGTGCTAGCAGCTATGGCATTTTCTTTTTTGTAAATATAAGATGAAAAATTACCATACCAGAAATAAAGATCATGCCTGAACCCCACTTAATTTTTGGTAGATAATAATCAATACGAACTGAGTTGGAACACTCAAGACACTCGGGTTGTCTTGTTATATGTGCACATATTTTTTCTAGTAACAAAATTAGCTCATCTTTGTATTTGTATTTTCAAACATAACAGGTGAGTGTTGGGATCTTTTTTCAGATACTAGAAGGTTTTACAAAACATAACACATTTATTGTCAATATTTCGGTGCTGATTAGTCTCCAGGGACTTCAAGGTCTCCAGCATCTGTGGTGGTGAGTTCTCTGCTGACAAGGGGCTGCACTCTTCTCTTGACGTATTTATTTAGGTTTAATGTTACATTCAACTGGAGGAGTTGGCATATCTCATGAGAATATGCAAAACTCCTAAGAGGTGGAAGGATATCTCACTGGAAATCTCATCGGAGCTCACAAGATCTAAGAAGCCTAGGGTAGCCCGGCCCACCCGACAAGACTTATGCTGGCCATACATGGATTAGCAGGAACCAACTGAATTTTGATCCATGTATGGCTGTTCCCATTTAAGAGTAGTTAATCTAGTGAACGGGACTGCTCATTGTGCGTATCTACAACAGCTCACTGTCTTCCTCCCTAGACAAGCTTGCCCCCCTCACTACACCCAGAATCAGGCCCCAACCACTACATCCCTGGCAAACAGACGACACCAGAAGTCTCAGAAAATGTAGCCGCGCTCTTGAGCGTCTGTGGCATAAGACTAAGTTCCAGGAAGACTTTAACCAATATAAATCTGCCCTCCTAAAATTCTATTCCTGCCTCCACACTGCCAAACAGACCTATTTTATCACACTCATTAACACCACTTCATCCAGTTCCCGTCAACTCTTCTCGACCTTTAACACGCTACTCTGTCCTCCACTGCCTCCACCCTCTAATTCACTCACTGCCCAGGAGATCTCCAATCACTTCAAAATATAAGATTGATACAATTCTTGAGGAGATCTCCAATGCGCAGAAACCTCCCCCACTCAACACCCCATGTCCACAGATCCAGTCATTACTTCCCTAATTCAACCGTGCTAGTATTAACAAGGTTGCTAAACTTTTATCTAACACCTATATAACCACCTGCCCCCTGGATCCTGCTCCCTCGCAAATGCTATGCTCACTCTCTGACTCTTCTACACTCTCTAAAGGCCCATACACACAATCAGACTTTTTGACAACAAACATGCAAATTACAACATCCGACCGTGTGTACGCTCCATCGGACACATTTTTTCGGTTTTCATCAGACAAATGTTGGCTGTGCAAACAGACAAACTTTTCGGCAACAAAAGTCCTATGGTGCAAAATCCTATCGTGTGTACACAAGTCCATAGGACTTTAGTCCAAAGTACAAACACCTATGCTCAGAACCAATGCAAAAGATCAGACAAAAATACAGAAGTTGACCAAAGGGTGGCGGTAAAGAGCTGAAAAACTACGTGATTTGGTGAAAATTGGCTGAAAAAGTCCTGCCGTGTGTATGCATACCAAGTTCACCGCCAACGCCCTTTGGACAGAAATCTACGGAAAAGTTTGTGTGAAGTCTGATCATGTGTATGAGGCTTAACTCACATTTTTCAACCTCTCTCTCCCTTCAGAGAAGCTTATCTGGCCCCCACCTAACAACTGTACATTTATTTTCTGCATCAGCACACCCCCCACTGTTATTACCTCTGTATCTCTTGACCTCACCTCTTAGATTGTAAGCGCTAAGGAGCAGGGCCCTCTAATTCCTACTGTATTTAAAGTGTATTGTATTTGTATTGTCTTCCCTCAAATTGTAAAGCGCTGCGTAAACTGTTGGCGCTATATAAATCCTGTATAACAATAATAATATCTGGAGCTTTCTTAATTCATTTCACGTATTTGATACCCGAGCGAGGTTATTGTCCAGGTGTGTCTGCTATACATATGTCTCGTGGAAAACAATGGTGATCCAGCCCAGAAAACTGTCTATTCTCCAAAAAACAATTGCCTAGGGCAGTGGTGGCGAACCTTGGCACCCCAGATGTTTTGGAACTACATTTCCCATGATGCTCAACTACACTGCAGAGTGCATGAGCATCATGGGAAATGTAGTTTCAAAACATCTGGGGGTGCCAAGGATCGCCATCACTGGCCTAGAGGATAGCTGCAGGCACCCAAATAAGTAATGATTATAACCCATTCTTGCCACGATTGACTAGGCTAATATAATCTGATATTTTTAGGTACTGTTGGTTTCATTACTGAAGGAATGTCTTGCCTCCCAGCTTAAAATGTGCACGTCTGGCATAGTTACTTATTTTAACCTCAGCTCCCACTTATACCCACATTTCCCCCAATCCAGCACTCTCAATACACTTAATGGAGGAGTGTGGTGCACACATGTGCAGGCCAAGACGGGAAGATTTTAATAAATGGTTATTGTGTTGCCACAATGTGGTAAAACGCTTAGTTTACAAGGCACATTCTATATGAATGAGCTGCCTAAATTCAATGCACCGTAACATGTGATCCAAATGGGGCCATAAGTATAAGGTTCCCACCTCCTTCCTTTAACCACTTGCTTACTGGGCACTTAAACCCCCCTCCTGCCCATACCAATCTTCAGCTTTCAGCGCTGATGCACTTTGAATGACAATTGTGCGGTCATACAACACTGTACCCAAATGAATTTTTTTTCATTTTGTTCCCACAAATAGAGCTTTCTTTTGGTGGTATTTGATCACCTCTGCGGTTTTTATTTTTTGTTAAAAAAATTTAAAAAGACCGAATTTTTTTTTTAAATTTATATTTTTTTATATTTTGTTATAAAATTTTGCAAACAGCTAATTTTTCTCCTTCATTGATGTACGCTGATGAGGCTGCACTAATGGGCACAGATAGGCTGCACTGATGGGCACCGATGGGCTGCACTGGTGGGCTGCATTAATGGGCACTGATAAGGCGGCACTGATAGGCGGCACTGGTGGTCACTAATAGGCGGCACTGGTGTGCACTGAGAGGTGGCACTGAAGGGCATTGATAGGTGCCACTGGTGGGCACTGAGAAGTGGCACTAATAGGTGGCACTGATAGCTGGCAGTGATGGGCATGGCACTGATGGGTGGCAATAATGTGCACTGATGGGTGTCAATAATGGGCACTGATCGGCACTGGTAGGTTACACTGATAGGCAGCACTGCTAGGTGGCACTGATGAGGCACTGATTGGCACCACTGGTGGGCATTAATAGGTGGCACTTGTGGGCATTGATATGTGGCACTCATGGGCATTGATAGGTGGCACTGGTGGGCGGTAATTGTGGGCACAGATGAGGCAGATGTGCCTCCTTCCTCTTCGGGACCGATGTCCCTTGCACATAAGCCGGTGATCAGCTTTTTTTTTCTCAAAAAAGATTACCGAGCTTTTTGTTTACATCACGTGATCGGCTGTCATTGGCTGACAGCTGATTACGTGGTAAGGGGCCGGGATTGGCCCCTTACTCGGATCTGTGATCACCCGAGTCTCAGTGACTCAGTGATCACCGTGCGTGCCCTGCAGGGGGTGCGCGGGGAGCGTGCAAAGAGGAGGACGTCATATGACGGCCTCCCGGAAATTCAGGTCCACGCTGTGGCCGTCATTTGGCTATAGCGTGGACGCCAAGTGGTTAAAACCAGAAGCCTGGATTACACCGGCTCTGTGGCAGATAACAAATTTACCACATTAGCCACAATTCAGTAGCTACTAAACATGTCTGTGGGCAATCTACTTTATAGCAAAACGAATCTTTGCAGAAATAGCTGGACTGCTGACTTTTGTATGAAAATACTAAATGCTTAGGTGTAAGGCTAATCCTCTGGCATAAATATTTTTTTCCAGGTCTACAGAAATAGCTGAAGAACAACCAGGCAATTTGATCATTGTATGTCCTCACAAATTAAAAAAAACAAACAAAATCCTCATTTTAGGACTATAGGCTGGGGCACTCAAATTATATTTTTAAGCCTCTGTGGACATTTGTGTTAATAAGCCAGCAATTCTGGATGAACTGATTTTAATAATTAAAAGAAAGAAAATGCAACAAACAAATGAATTTCCAGTTTTTCTTGCGTTTCATCTCCCTGGAAGTCCTGACTTTCTACACCAGGGGTAGGCAACCTTTTGAGCACAGTGTGCCGAAAAATGTTTTCAAAGAAAAAAAAAATGTAAACTTTACACTCTCAATCACGAAAAGCATTTTTTATAAAGTAAATGCTGTAAACTACTTTAGTAGTGAGAAATTAACATCCTGCACTCTCACACCTCAGATCAGCCCCAATTCCTGCACCTTCACCACTATACTCCCCTGCTCATCTGCCCCACCACTGTAACCCCCTGCACATCTGCCCCACCAATACACCTCCTTTCACATCTGCCCCACTGCTCCTACCCCCTTCTTTTCTGGCCCAACACTGAACCCCCTGCTCATCTGGCCCAACACAGAGCCCCCCTGATCATCTGCCCCAACACAGAACCCCCCTGCTCATCTGGCCCATCACTGTACCTTCCTGTTCTTCTGTCCCACTGCTGAACCCCCTTCTTATCTCTTCCACCACTGTACCTCCCTGCACATCTACCACATCGCTGTACCCTCCTGCTCTTCTGTCCCACCTCTGAACCTCCCCTGCTCATTTTCCCCACTGATGTACCCTCCTGCTCATTTTACCCACCGCTGTACCCTCCTGCTCATCTGCTCCACTGCTGTACCCTCTTCTCATCTATGATATGTGTGATATGCAGAGAGGTGAAAGGAAGCAGAAATGAGACACATCTACCTGTCCTGGCACACTCATCCTGCTGATCCAACTCTCGCATCCAGCCCACGTGCTTCTATGTGATGTCACATACAAGCATATGGAATGGATGCGCAATGATGAGCTCAGGTCAGGGGCATTTTCTGAAAGCAGTGGGCCTGTGTGCAGGATCATAAGTTGGGCCCCCACAGCTGAGAAAAAGTTTGGCGCTCTGTGCCACAGGAAAAGTTGGGTGTGATTTTCATTGCGCTGAATACTGGCTGTGGCTTAAAGGGATACAGAGTGCAGGGGTTCAGTAGTAACTGACGCAAAGTTTCAGGAATAATTTCAACAAAGTTCCCAGAAGCTCAACAGTAATTCCACAAACTGTCACCTGATTGTGGTTTTCTCAATCACAGTGAAATCCATTCTTTCTGAGATTGGTATTGGCAACCAAGCGAGTCATCTTCCTGCAGATGGTAGACAGGGCTAGCAGGGCTAGCAGGAATGTAATTGGCTTTAGCAGTGGCCAAGACAGACATACTTCCCCTGGAAACAGGGATTGCCCCCCCCCCAGCAGAACTGCACCCAATCTCTTCCCCCATCCCAAAAGCTGATGATCGCAGCTACAGCAGTTAGAGAACCAAACAATGTTTCCTATCTTTTACAATGTGTGGGAGCACAGCCTACCCCTGTTCTAGACCTTCATATCTGCCATCAGCATTAAGGAGGGTTGCGAAGTATGGGAACACCAGTATATGTGGTAGATGGAAATCCATGAATGCCAGGTACTGACGTGGAGGTTCTTCAGTTGTATTTGCACGGGGGGACAGGGACACGTTATTTTATTTAAATTTATTTTTTAAGCTGTTCTTTTTATTTTTAATTGGATCAACTTTATTGCTATCGCAAAGGATGAACAACATTCCTTGTGATAGCATGGGCAGTGACAGGTACTCTTTACTGAGATCTGAGATCTCTCCTCTGCCCCTCAAAAGCATCTGATAAAACAGAGGTCAGTTTGATAAGATAATTTACAAGCCCAGTAGGTCCCACCCATTTCAGGCTGGCTGCAGGGGGTGGAGACCAGACCGGCGACCTTGCACAGGGAGAGAGAGCAGCAGCCACAGAGGTAATGTTTTACAATAGATTGCTGCACAGATCTGGAAGAAATGCACAAAGCACACCAATATTCAAGTAAAGATACACACGGCTCATGTATTTAGATGTTATTAGTTTATCCTAGATTTCAGCTTTAAACCAAAGTCCTCATATTGATAGCAGGTGAGTCGTTTTACTAATAATTTTAAATGGAGATTAGTAATTCCTTTTCATTATATACAACATGAGCACTTTATGTCTATACTTCTCTCCTAAAATGAAAGTGATTGTAAGTGCTCAATTTTATCAACAAACCTGGTATACTTACCTGCTCTGTGAAATGTTTTTTGATCCTCCTCTTCTCAAGTCCCCTGCTGGCGCTCTTGGCTCCTCCCCGCTCCACCCCATTGCCAAGTGCCTCCATAGCAAGCTGTTTGCTCTCGGGGCACTTGTGTGTGCTTGCTCCCGAGCCCTGCTCTTTTGTCTTGCTTCTTCCTCACTGGTTGTGGTTGACAGAAGCTGAAGCCAACAGCTCCCGCTGCTGTCCCTGAGCCAGTAAGGAGGGAGAGAGCCACTGCTCTTGTGCACATTACTGAATCGAGTTCAGGCCCAGGAAAGTATGGTGGTGGGGGGGGGTGCATGCAGAAGCTTTTTACCTTCATGTATTTTCTGCATTAAAGTAAAAAAACCTGCTTTTAGAACCATTTCCGGATCTCCCACCGCACATATACTGCGGCAGGGCTGCGCGAACCGACTTACCTGTACGTCGGTCTGTGCATTAGATACAGCGGGCGCGTGCACCTGCAGACTAGATATCAGCCGGCCACCCACGATAGCGGTAAAGAGAGTAAACAAGGCGGGTCCCCGTTCTGACAGGGGAGAAGAGAGAGAGAGAGATCAACTGTTCCTAGTGACCCTGACAGTTAGCACCTCCCTAGGAAACACTTAACCCTTTGATCACCCACTAGTGTTAACCCCTTCCCTGCCAGTGCCATTTAAGCAGTGATCAGTGCATTTTTATAGCACTGATCACTGTATTGGTGTCACTGGTCACCAAAAAGTGTCACTTAGGGTCAGATTTGTCCGCCGCAATCCCGCTAAAAATCGCTGATCCCTGCCGTTACTAGTAAAAACAATAAAAAATAAAAAGTCCCTAAATCTTTCCCCCATTTTGTAGATGCTATGCTTTTGCAGATGCTTTTTTGCACAAACCAATCAACATGATCAAATACCACCAAAAGAAAGCTCTATTTGTTGGAAAAAAAGGACATCAATTTTGATTGGGTACAACATCACACAGCCGCACAATTGTCAGTTAAAGCGACGCAGTGCAAGGCAAAACTTTTTTTCAGTTTTGGACAGAATGGAGATGGATCAGAACAGCTGTCTGTGCCTCTGTTAGGGAGATTCACCCTCTCTATTTGTCCTGTTTACCATTATCATTAAAAGAAAAAGAAAATCCCAAATTTTGTCCCCAGAAAAGTAATGGAGGGGAAATATTCCAATGGGGGCACTAGTTCTGGTTCTGGCACTTCATGTTTGGGCATGGGACAGGAAGTGAAGGGAAAGCACTGCAATGGGACACAGATGGCGAAAAAAAAATCTGGATAGATTATAACCCTCCCTTGCTCTATCCAAAATATGGGAAAGAAAAAAGTTTTGCCTATTGTTTTGTCATGTTTTTTGGGGTTGTGTTTATGTGCAGAGAGATCACACAAATACTTAAAAGTATAACATTTAATAAAAGATAATTACACATAATATTATAAAATATAACAAGAATACGTAAAGATGCTGTTTCCGCAACAGGTCCCTCCTGCACATGCAGCATGGCACAGCTAATCAGATGAGATGCTTGCAAGCTCTGGTGTGAGACTAAAATCTTACCAGTTTTGGCTGTGGTAATAAAGAACTTGAATTTAAGAAAAAGATCATCCTGGCCAACTCCCTTTGCAATATGACCCCTTAAGGACTTGGTCAGTTAATGACTCCCACTGCTCTCAGTAAAGCCCGTGAATGCAGGAAGACAATCCAGAGTGGAGCTGCCGGCGGGGACAGCGTTATATCGAGAGTTGTGTCAGGTAAGTTCTGCCTTTTGCCTTTAGAACCACTTTAATAATGACTGAGAGAGGTTAGCTCTGCTTTAATAGACCAACATGCTTTTAAATGTAATTAGTATCTTCCTAGTGACTCACTGCGGATACAGTATTCATATTTACCAACTGCTAAAATTCCCATATGTTTCAGGCCCACTTCCTTGGAAATATATGATACAAGGGTAGATGAAAAAGCTGCTGCTGTCAATGCATATCATTTACATAAAGTGACTAGACATGTGGGGCAATGTGTCAGCAATTAGGATAAACGGGATTTCTTATTTTTTTTGCCTTTACTGACATTCAAGACCTACAGATATCTGCTCAGATAATGAACTGGAGGAAAAATAGAGACTTCCAATGGCAGTGCTGATCACAGACTGTGGGAGGGAACACAGAGCTCGAGCACATAGCGAGATAAGGAGGTGAAATCCAATGATAAGTCTGTGTAAGGCAGCAGTGTGATGCAGAGTACGGAGGGTGGCAGAGAGCCAGAGAATTGTGGGTATAAGGCAGCAGTGTGATCCAGGGAGAGGTGGGCAGAGAGCCAGAGCATTGTGTTTGAATAAGGCATGTAAAATTCATGATGGTGGCCCATGGGATTAAAAATGATGTGAGCTTAGTGGTCTGTGAGGTCTGAAAGTTTGGTGGCCACTGGATTAGGCCACCTGCAGCAGAGAAGTCACTAGAGAAAATTTGGTTGCATTACTAAGGGAAAATGGGCTGTCAACTTGCAAGGGAATTTTAGTGCACAAGATAAAGCTCTGCTGACTTCCATCATCCAATCTTGTAAGGCATAGGTTTTAGATAGCACTTGGGGTAGAGTCCCTTCATCCCTACAGTAATCCTGAAAGGTCGTCAGGGTGCGAGTAAATCGATCTAGATTGGCATTCGAATGCAGGAAGTGGTGTAGTCATATTGCTTTCCAAAATGGAAAGCGAAGGTGGCCGGTGTCGCTCATAAGCGATTGAATGGAAGGCCACTGATTGCCATCTACACCACACGGCCCCTTTCAATGCAACCTCCGTCTGGGCTTGTTCCAGATGCGTCCACAGTTTGGTCTTGCCGTGTCGATTCCAGTCAATAATTCTCCCTAGGTGTACTGCCAAATAGTAATTTTGTATGTCAGGGAGAGCTAGGCCTCCGTAATGTTTGGGTAAAATAAGGTAGCTTCTGCGTAAGCAAGGTTTCAAGTGTGCCCAGATAAATTTTAATAAAAAGTGAGTGCAACTGTTTGAAATAATGTGGTGCAATCTTGATCGGTAGTGCTTGAAATAGAAAAAGAAACTTCAGGAGTATACACATCTTGAGGAGGTTGCATCTGCCAAACCAAGAGTGTAGGCCTTTGTTCCACTCCTCTAACAACAAGCGGGTCTTGGTTAGCAGAGGTGGGAAGTTAAGTTTAAAGGTGCGTGTCAGGTCATTAGGATATTTGAGGGCGCAGTCTGACCATTTGAAGTTGAACTGGGTTTGTAAGGATTTCAGTCTATTTGGTGCTACATTATTTCCCATTGCTGCGGACTTATCAAAGTTAATTTTTAAATTAGACAACGTACCATATCTATTGAAATCTGAGTAAATTTGGAAGGGACACTACAGGGTTAGTTATTGAAAAGAGAAGGTCGCCAGCGTAGGCCGATATCTTGTATTGGGCATAAACTAATGTTATTCCAGATATGTCTGGGTTGGAGCATATGGTGCACAAAAAGGGTTCCAGAGATGGGGCAAAGAGAAGGGGAGAGAGTGGACACCCCTGTCTGGTGCCATTTGTGATTGGAAAAGTATCTGAGAGGACACCATTGGCTTTAACCTGGGTTGTTGGTGTGGAGTAGATATTTGAAATCCATTGCAGCATTTTGTGTCCCAGTCCAATGTGTTCGAGGACAGAGGACATGAACTTCCAGATGACACGGTCTAACGCTTTTTCAGCATCTATGCTGAGGAAGATGCATGGCGTTTTAGTCACAGTGGCTATATGAATGAGGTTGAGCACTTGTGAAATTATCTCTAGCCTCTCGTGTGGGGATAAAACCCACCTGGTCTAGGTGAACTATATCCTGAACGTGTTGGGTTAATCTGTTGGCCAGTATCTTTGTAAAAAGCTTGAGGTCTATATTCAGAAGGGAGATGGGTATATAGCTACTGCAGGCGGATGGGTCTTTACCGTCCTTATTATTAAGGGATATGTGGGCCTTCTGTGCATCTCTGAGAAAATGCACCCCCTCACTAAAGTGCATTGAACAGCTTCACCATGTAAGGGCCTAGAAGTGGTAGAAGGGACTGGTAATACTGTGAAACCATCAGGGCCAAGGGCTTTGCCCTGTTTTATCCCTCCCACCGCTCTTTGCAGTTCGTCTAGTCCAGGCATGTCCAAAGTCTGGCCCGCGGGCCAATTGCGGCCCACGTTCCGGTTTAATGTGGCCCCCCTGGTAATTTGGACATATATATCTCTTGTGGCCCCCAGGGCCACAAAAGATATATACTGTATTGATCAGCACTGCCTCAGAGGGGGCGGGACGAGCGCCATCAGATTACATACAGGAGAATCTCCTGTTTACTCGGCGGCATCTGTAATAGGAAGTCTCGTATCCTGGGCTGCCATTGGATGACTGTTCTGTCTATCATAGGAGGCGGGACTTTGTATTAAAGAGGCCGCATAGTAAACAGGAGATTCTCCTGTATGTAATCTGTTGGCGCTCGTCCCCCCCCCCCCCGTCTCCCTTGAGGCTGCAGATGGGCATCGATCAGGCTGCACTGATGGCAATGGTGAGGCTGCATTCATGGCAATGGTGAGGCTGCGTTCATGGCAATGGTGAGGCTGCGTTCATGGCAATGGTGAGGCTGCGTTCATGGCAATGGTGAGGCTGCGTTCATAGCAATGGTGAGGCTGCGTTTATGGCAATGGTGAGGCTGCGTTCATGGCAATAGTAAGGCTGCATTCATGGCAATGGTGAGGCTGCATTCATGGCAATGGTAAGACTGCGTTCATGGCAATGGTGAGGCTGCGTTCATGGCAATGGTGAGGCTGCGTTCATGGCAATGGTGAGGCTGCGTTCATGGCAATGGTGAGGCTGCGTTCATGGCAATGGTGAGGCTGCGTCCATGGCAATGGTGAGGCTGCATTCATGGCAATGGTAAGGCTGCGTTCATGGCAATGGTGAGGCTACAGATGTGCACTGATTAGGCTGCATTGATGGTCACTGACCGTTATTTTGCTTCACAATTCTCTATTTAAAATGTAAGTTTTTTTCCTGAAACTTCCCTCTTAAAGTGAAGAGGCCCAAAACAATTTAGTCCTTCAACTATAAAATCTTTTATGATGATTGTATCCATTCGGACATATACTTTCTTATTATATACCTTCAATTAGGTTTGTTTCCCAATATGCACTAATTTGCTCCAACAATTATCATATATATATATACTCCCATTACCCTCCTTTTATTAGGTATATTATTCCTGCAATTTATTTTCAGCCTCCTCTCCTGTCACTCTGCCTCTACTATTGTGCTATTTATATGTGTATACTTGACAGCCACCATTTTAATATAAAAATATAGATATATAATTTTTGCACACTTTTTTGGTCTGTCTTGTTTGCATTTAGCCTTTACATATATTATATTCCTGCTAAGGTACCTCAATCTTTTCATTTCTTAGGGGCGCCTTCCTTGTGACCTCAGCTTACCGCTCTGGCGTGCGCATGCCCGGGTCGGGCGGGATGGGCATAGTGCCATACTCCTATATGGGGATTACTGCTTACCTCCTTGCAGCCTATACCATCCAATGCTAGCACTTATATCTATTACATCCTCCCACCGACCCCCTGCCCTCTTTCAGTGCCTTCGTGCTTTTACACTTCTTCCCATAAGCAGTTAATGGAACTTTTCCAGGTAGGTGATCTATGGATCATTCAAACCCCCTATTGGATATCATTTGACAATTTGTATACTATTTGACCCTTGTTCACACCTTTTCAGTCTCATTTATATATTTTTTTCAATATATTTAGATGAACCCCTCTTTTCGATCATGCCCCTGAAGAAGGACCCTAGAAACATTAAACATCCCGAAACGCGTCGGGCTTGAAAAGAGGTTTCTTTTTCACCATTGTTTATTGCTAGACTGTTTCATGTATTTACTCATTAGTACTGCTTTGTTACCAATGATATCCATCTTGTTTTTAATACTTGTATTTCCCTATTGAATAAACATACACCTTTTTTTATGATGTATTATAGCCTCTATTTCTAAGTTTTTTCCTATTATGCAAGTGCCGGTAAAGTCCACCTAGGGGAACCCTTTTCTTTGTGCTCTTAAAGTGAAGGTGCGTGTTATACGCCGATAAATACGGTATATCCAAATAACACGCCCGAGCTCATTATTATTATTATTATTATACAGTGTTTATATAGCGCCAGCAGTTTACGTAGCGCTTTACAACTTGAGGGTAGACAGTACAAATACAATACAATTTGATACAGTAGGAATCAGAGGGCCCTGCTCCTTAGAGCTTACAATCTAAGAGGGAAGGTCAAGAGATACAAGAGGTAATAACTGTGGGTGATGTGCTGATTGAGAAGATAAATGTACAGTTAGGTGGGGGCCAGATAGGCTTCTCTGAAGAGATGAGTTTTCAGGGATCGTCTGAAAGTGGATAAAGTAGGAGAAAATCGGACGGATTGGGGTAGAGCATTCCAGAGGATGGGGGAGGCTCTGGAGAAGTCCTGAAGGCGATCATGGGATGAGGTGACAAGGGAGTTTGAGAGCAGGAGGTCTCGGGAGGAGCGAAGAGAACGATTAGGTTGGTATTTTGTGACTAGGTTAGAGATGTAGCTAGGGGCCAAGTTGTGGATGGCTTTGTAAGTTATAGTTAGTATCTTGAATTTAATTCGGTGACTGAGTGGCAGCCAATGGAGGGATTGGCAGAGGGGTGTAGCAGACGCTGAGCGGTTTGTGTGGTGGATGAGCCTGGCCGCAGCGTTCATGATGGACTGAAGTGGGGATAGCCTATTTAGAGGTAAACCAATGAGGAGGGAGTTGCAGTAGTCAAGGCGGGAGATGACCAGGGAGTGGATTAGAAGCTTTGTGGTGTCATTGGTTAGGAAGGGGCGTATCTTGGAGATGTTGCGAAGACAGAGGCGGCAAGCTTTGGATAGTGATAGAATGTGGGGTCGAAAGGTTAGTTCAGAGTCCAGGATTACACCTAGGACCTTGGCGTGGGGAGATGGGTTGATAGTTGAGCCGTTGATCTTGACAGGGAGATCAGGGGAAGTGGCACCTGAGGGAGGAAATATCATGAGCTCGGTTTTGGATAGGTTGAGATTGAGAAAGTGATGTGACATCCAGGCTGATATGTCTGCTAATAAGTTGGTAATGCGTGAGGAGACAGATGGAGAGAGCTGGGGGGTGGAGAGATAGATTTGGGTGTCATCAGCGTAGAGATGATATTTAAAGCCGTGGGAGGCAATCAACTGACCCAAGGAGGTGGTGTAGATTGAGAAAAGGAGAGGTCCGAGAACAGAACCTTGGGGGACCCCAACGGAAAAAGGAAGAGGAGAGGAGGAAGTAGAGTTGTAAGTGACACTGAAGGAGCGGTGGCATAGGTAGGATGAGAACCAGCGAAGAGTACAGTCACGGAGACCAAAGGAGTGGAGTTTTTTGAGGAGGAAGGGGTGGTCCACTGTGTCAAAGGCAGCAGAGAGATCCAGGAGAAGTAGTACAGAATAGTGTCCATTGGCTTTAGCCATTAGTAGGTCATTTGAGAGTTTAAGGAGAGCAGTTTCCGTGGAGTGTTGAGGGCGAAAACCGGACTGAAGGGGATCAAGAAGTTTATTCATGGTCAGATGGTCGCTTAATCGGTTGTAGACCAGTCTTTCAAGAAGTTTGGAGGAGAAGGAGAGTAAGGAGATGGGACGTAAGTTGTTGAGATTGGTGGGATCCAGTGAGGGCTTTTTTAGTATGGGGGTGACTAGCGCATGTTTTAGAGAGTTTGGGAAGATGCCACAAGAGAGGGAGAGGTTGAAAATGTGAGTTAGAGAGTGTAGAATCGAGTCAGAGGGTGAGCGTAGCATTTGCGAGGGAACAGGATCCAGGGGGCAAGTGGTTAGATGAGTGCTAGATAAAAGTTTAGCAACCTCAGTAGTAGTAGCAGGGTTGAATGAGGGAAGTAATGACTGTATCTGTGGACATGGGGTGTTGCATGGGGGAGGTTTTTGCGCATTGGCGATCTCCTCATGAATTGTATCAATCTTAGTTTTGAAGTGATTGGCAATCTCCTGGGCAGTGAGTGAGTTGGTGGGTGGAGGCAGTGGAGGACAGAGTAGAGTGTTGAAGGTAGAGAAGAGTTGACGTGGACTCGATGAGAAGGTGTTAATGAGTGTGATAAAGTAGGTCTGTTTGGCAGTGTGAAGGCAGGAGTAGTATTTTAGGAGGGCAGATTTATATTGTGTGAAGTCTTCCTGGGTCTTAGTCTTATGCCACAGGCGCTCAAGAGCGCGGCTACGTTTCCTGAGACTTCTGGTGTCATCTGTTTGCCAGGGTTGTAGCAGTCGGGGCCTAATTCTGCGTGTAGTGAGGGGGGCCAGCTTGTCTAGGGAGGAAGACAGTGAGCTGTTGTAGATGAAAGTAGCTAGGTTGGGGCAGGACAGGGGGGAGATATTGTCATAGAGGTGATCAGTAGCAGAGTAGAGAAGAGAAGGGTTGAGGTGGCGAAGGTTTCTGCGTGTAACTGTTGGGCGGTTGGAAGGAGAAGAGGTGGAAGACAAGGAGAGAGCAAAACTAATAAGGTGGTGATCAGAGAGTGGGAGTGGATTGTTGGAAAGGTTGCACGGAGTGCACAGATAGGAGAAGGCAAGGTCAAGGGTGTTGCCGTTGGAGTGGGTAGGAGCCTGTATCCATTGCTTCAGGTCAAGCGATGAGGTTAGACTGAGAAGTTTAGAAGTAATAGTAGTGTTAGTGTTGACAGGGATGTTGAAGTCCCCAAGAATAATTGTGGGGATTTCAGAAGAGAGAAAGTAGGGTAGCCAGGCAGAGAAGTCATCGAGAAAGGCTGATACCGGTCCAGGGGGCCGGTAGATGACAGCAATTCTTAGAGAAATGGGAGAGAAAAGACGAATGCAATGTGCCTCAAAAGAGGAGAGTGTCAGAGAGGGAGGTGGGTGAAGAACCTGATAGGTGCTGCATGGGGCTAGAAGGATTCCCACTCCACCTCCCTTTCGTCCACTTGGTCTGGGGGAGTGAGTCCAGAGAAGGCCCCCATGGGAGAGGGAAGCAGGAGAAATAGTATCCGATTCATGAAGCCAGGTTTCAGTAATGGCAAGTAGGTTAAAGGAATTTGTGATGAAGAGGTTGTGGAGGGCGGTGAGTTTGTTGCAGACAGAACGTGCATTCCACAGGGCACAGGAAAAGGAGGGGGCTGGTTTTGGAAAGAGGAATATAGACCAAGTTCTGTGGGTTGCGGCTCCTGCCAGAGGGTGTAGGGGGATGGGAGCGTTGGGCAAAGACAGATGATGGTGGCCCAGGGTTTGGGGATATGTCACCAGAGATTAGGAGAAGCAGGAGGGTGAGGGAGGTAATGTGGGACTGTGATTTATGTGAAGGGGCATGTCTCAGAGTACTGGAGGTTTTATCAGTGTATGGATGTAGAATGAGCGAGAGTTGGTAAGAGCAGTAGTAGGGGGAAGACAGAAGGCAGGGTGATATGTATAAGCAGGTGGGTGGAGAGGGGGGGTGAAGGTAAGAGAGTTTGAGGAGAGAGGACAGGAGTGTCAGAAGCAGTGGTAGAGAGTGTATGTTACAGAGCGGAAGGAGAGCCTAGTTAGCTGCTTTCCAGTGCAGATTGCTGTATTTGTTTGCTTCGTGCAATCACTGAAGTGCAGAGAATGAAGTGCATATCACTTGTAGAAAGAATCACTTAGAGATAGAAGCCTTAAGGATAGAAGCCCCTGCAATGTGCTCCCCCAGCAATGTGCTGCCCCCTTAAGGATGCTCAAATATATACTGTTATAAGGGTGGGGTTGAAGTTCGTTAATTAATCATGAGTGACTATAAGAGTGCCTAGCAATCAAAGTGAACTTTTTGCTTCAAAAGTCAGAATAGCAAGAGGCCAAGACAAGATCAACTCATAAAGCTTAGGTAAGACAGACCAGAAAAACAAATAATGTCATGGTTGCTCGCACAGGGCAACAGATAGAGAAGGACACATACCAAAGACACACACACACACAGAGACAGCAGGCAGATCCCAGTTTCAGTTAACGGTGGAAGATGTGGATGAGCTGACACATACCAAAGACACACACACACACACACACACACAGAGACAGCAGGCAGATCCCAGTTTCAGTTAACGGTGGAAGATGTGGATGAGCTGACACATACCAAAGACACACACACACACACACACACACAGAGACAGCAGGCAGATCCCAGTTTCAGTTAACGGTGGAAGATGTGGATGAGCTGACACATACCAAAGACACACACACACACACACACACAGAGACAGCAGGCAGATCCCAGTTTCAGTTAACGGTGGAAGATGTGGATGAGCTGACACATACCTGCAAAGAGACAGAAGGAATGATCAGGTGGGGCAGAACTTAGTGCAGAGAATCCTTAGTCCTAAGTGGCACTCGGGGATTCCTTGGGGCCACAAAAGATATAAATATAGCCAAATAACGCCCGAGCTCATCTCTTCACCACACACAGCCACAAAGGCAAGAGAATTCTTGTTGGGCAGTGTATTAGTGCTCGGACAAACACACTAAGGCTGGCCATACACTATTCAATTTTCCTGTTCAACTTTCCTTTAGATTTACCAAAACCATATAATAGGAGGTCAAACCTAAACACTTTCAATTTGGATGCAATCAGGCAGGCCCTTGTACTACATAGTTGAAGGTAAATCTAAAGAAAATTGAACAGGAAAATTGTATGGTGTATGGCCAGCTTTAGACCGAATTTTAATGGTTCAAAGAATGTCAGGCATAATGGTCGGCCCTCACGCATGTTCACATTATCAAATTTGGTTCTCTTTGAAAAAAGTTTGGACACCCCTGGTCTAGGGTGATGGGGGAATCTAACTCCGCACCTACCTCAGCAGAGAGCTGGGGGAGGTGGAATGAGGTCATATATTCCTCCATTACTGCTTCATTGGATAATCGCATTGGGAGGTTGTATAAGGACAAGTAGTAATCCCTGAATTCCTTTGCAATATGGAGGCATGATCCTTTTCTAGCCCGAAGGAGCTATAATTTGGGGGACATATGTATTAAGTCTAACTGCTTTCGCCAAGAGTTTCCCACATTTATTGCCCGATTCGTAAGAAAGGTTCCTGGCAGAATTGTAGCACCGCTTTAGCTCTATATGTAAATCTACCGTTTGCCTTCTAAGCGATAACAGTTCAGTGCGTTTATGCCTTAGTTCAACTTCTTGTATCTTATGAAGAAGCTTAAGCAGTTGTTCTCTTTCGTTCTATTTGATGTGCGCCCCGGGTTTAATCACCACCCCTCTTATAACGGTCTTGTGGGCTTCCCATAGGATGCCGGGGTCACAGTGTACACTGTCGTTAGTTTGGAAATAGTGCTTTAGTTCAGTCCTAACGTTGGTCGGAACTGCTGGGGTCTGCAATAGACTTTCATTTAGTTTACAGAAACTAGTTCTGGTGGTCAAGACTGTAGAGAGGGTATATCGCATGATAATCGGTGCATGATCTGACCATGTGATATTGCCTGTCTTTGGATCGTGTACTGCCTCCAATTGACCATGGGGAACTAGAAAGTAATCTATTCTCGAGTACACTTTGTGGGGTGAGGAATAAAAGGTATAATCCCTCTGCCCAGAATGATGGAGCCTCCAAACATCTATCAGTTGGGCCTTGTGTAGGTTTTGTGTGATGCGTTTATGGACACCAGAGCAGACCGAGGAAAAACCAGACGTGGTGTCCACCATGGGAGACAGGGGTATATTAAAGTCGCCCCCTGCAATCGGCTGCCCCTCTGCAAATTCTGTGAGTTTATTCAGTATACGGTGGAGAAAGGTGTCTTGCCTATCATTAGGAGCATAGATGGTAGCCAACCTCACCCGCGTGCCCCCCCCCATCAATCAAATCAAATCAAAGAACTTAGACCGGACCGAGAGGAGTCCTCCCAGCCCCCCCAGCTTGGAAACATAAAACAGACACGTAGTAACTCCAAAACATCTATTAATTCCAGAACAGGTGTAATCAGCCCAGGAACAAAAAATATTGGAAAACATTGGAAACTCTAATGGTAAACTTTTTCCCCCTGAGAGAGCTACTAGAATCAGTCTTGAAAACATCTAGTACACTGTGATGCTGCCTAAACCTCAGGTACAGCCAGGCATGTACGGGCCATCGGGACTACCGGGAGTTTCCCAGTGGGCCAATGGCTCAGTGGGCCTGTTTCAGTGACAGACAGCCTGTCAAAACAATGGATGTACGGCCCGTGCAGCCATTATTTTGAGCACTGCTGTACTGCCAGCCCTACCATGGCACCGAGGCGGCAATTTAGGGATGGACTTGGCCGGGATGGTGGGAGCTGGCTGGGTGCTTTAGTGTTTCACTGCCTGCTCGCCCACTACCTGTAGCACAGAGCACTTCCTTTGCCGCTACGATAGGTTACTGTAAGGTCACGCTGATAGGTGGGGAAGTCCTCTGAGGGCAGCTGCTGCTCCAGCCTTCTGATCATCCCTGATGTCAGCGTGTGGGCGTGTGGGCTCTCTCTTTGCCCCTTTCTCTCTCTGCTCCCTCTCTCTCTCTGCCCCCTTCTCTCTTTGCCCCCTTCTCTCTTTGCCCCCTTCTCTCTTTGCCCCCTTCTCTCTTTGCCCCCTTCTCTCTCTGCCTCTCTCTCTCTCTGCCCCCTTCTCTCTCTGCCCCTTTTCTCTTTGCCCCCATCTCTCTGTGCCTCCCTCGCTCTCTCTACCCCCTTCTCTCTCTGACCCGTTCTCTCTCTGACCCGTTCTCTCTTTGCCCCCTTCTCTCTCTGCCCCCTTCTCTCTCTGCCCCCTTCTCTCTCGCCCCCTTCTCTCTCTCTCTGCCCCCTCTCTCTGTCCCTCTCTCTCTCTGCCCCGCAAGTGACACGCTGCATCTGGTGGCAAGCGACAGTGGCAAATAACACACTGCATCTGGTCGCAGGCAATGGTGACACGCTGCATCTGGTGGCAGGCGGCGGTGGCAAATGACATTCTGCATCTGGTCGCAGGCAATGGTGACACACTGCATCTGGTGGCAGGTGACAAGTTCAGGGTTCCCACTGATTCTGAATTCTGGTGAGTTGAACTATTTCATTATATATTACAATTTAGTAATAGAAATAATGTGATTTGATCATCCTGACACCATATTAAGCATGGTGTCGGGATGTTTTCAGTGCTAGCCCCAGCCATTCACTCGACAAATCACCCCCACCACTGAATTCCCTGTCAACCCTGAGACTACATCCCCCCTGGTCCTTGGCAAAATTGTCCTTCAATGGCAGTCTGGAAATGTGGTCACCCTACCAGGGGGCAAGGTGGCAATTTCCCCACTGGCCGCTCTGATGCCCCATATTAAGGCCGCACGGCTTCCCTCAGATCCATCCCAAACTCAATAAGTATCCATATTGCGCATTTGCGTATAGTTTTATATACTGTTTTGGTGCATGTTTGCAAAAATAAAGTGGGCCGGTCTGGGTGAAGTCCAGGGCCAAATTTTTGTCCCAGTCCAGCCCTGGGTACTGCCCCGTATTCCTGGGCTAACTAAAGTCATCTCCTTCAGGCGCCCAGGGGTAGCAATAATAAGGATAAAAAGTTAGAAAGAAAGATCAAAAATAAAGGTAAATGTCCCCGGCTTTCTGTGAGATGTGGGGTGTGCCCGTATACCTCTAATATACATAGTTGGTTCACCCCTTGATGGACAAGATTCATGCCCCCATTCCCAGGCGTCAGGGTCAGCCCCAGCGTGGGGAACGTATAGATCTCACCGCACACCTGTCAGGTTCGACTGCCAAGGGGCAATCCCCTCCCCTCAGCCGAGAGGAGGCAAGCGGACCTCCTGGCCACCCTGCTTATGCTAGGGGCATGTCTAAACTGCCAATGGCGTGGTCAGGGCCATCAATGACCCTATCAGGCTCAACTCAGCTGTATTGATTCCCCCATGGGGAGCAGGTGGGCACACACGCTGGGGGTTAATAATTGTATATGGGCATATAATGCCGTCCAGCACAGGGCTGGACTGATAACAAAAAAAGGGAGGATAGAAAAATTAAGGCGTTAAAGCCTTCGCTCAGTGAGACTGGTAGTGCATGCCAACCCGGTCCTCCACAGTGCACAGTTCTCTGCAAGAAGCATCATCACATTAGGTATATATTTACATGCTGAATCCCTTATTGGGCACAACCCTCTCTTGGATTTGAGAACTTTGTGTAGGAAAATTGTGATCCCCAGCCATACAGTATCTACAGGTGAGATATATATCTCCAAAACATTAAGGCACAAAGACCTTTCCGGTGCAGCAGGAGGGGCCCAAACCATCCAGAGGGATGCAGTGTCTGCCGGCCAGGTAGGTGTACCCCCTGTTTAGGCAGTGTCCGCACTTGCGATGCCTGGGACATCAGCCCAGTAGTTCCTGGATAGGTAGTAAGATTCCATGGAGGTGCATAGAGGCCATCCTGTAAACGCCTGACACTGACAGTCCAGGGGACCTGCGGGATATAATGGGATCCATGTGGGCGAAATGTGTCTGGTGCATGGGAAAGTCACCTCCCGCACTGGGTTCTCCCCCTTTCCCTGGTCCACTGTATGTTATGGGGTCTGGGTGGGGAACTGGCCTTCCAGTGGACAACTAGGCGGATTGGAGGCAGAGAACAGGAGATGGGCAGACCCGGGGCAACATATTAAAAGGTATATACGGCAGCTTACTGTACCGTTAGCAGCTGTTAGAACTCCCGTGCCTCTTCAGGTGAGGCGATGCGGGATCTGCAGACACCGACAGGACGGTGAGTGAAGTGCTGGAGCATCTGGAACCAGTCGGGTATCTCGATGGGGTTGACCTCCATAAAGGCAAACAGGGCAGGGAGCTCCTCCGGGGTATGAAGAGTGAAGAACTGCTGCATTTTCTTGAAGGTAACAGAAATGGGGAAACCCCATCTGTAAGTGATTCCCGATTGTCGGGATTGGCTGAACGTTTAAAAAAAAAAAAAGGTTTCAGCACTGCTCGCCGCTGTAAGGTTGCCCTGGACAAATCGGGTAGTATCCGTAGGGCAGTGCCGTCAAAGTCTATTTCCCCCTTTTCCCAGGCCTTTCGCAAGATAAGTTCTTTGTGGCGATAGTGATGCACACGGCAGATTACATCTGGCGGCCTATCCGGGTCCGAGGATCAGGGACCCAGGGCTCTGTGTATCCGGTCAAATGTCAGGTTGGTAGGGAAAGCTTTCCCGCTATGTCCCGAAATATAGCCAGGGCTGATGCCGCTAGGTTCTCCCTCTCCATGGCTTCTGGTAGGCCTCAGCCTCAGATTGTTCCTCCTGCTGCTGTCCTCAATTTCCTCCAGCTGAAGTTGCTGGGTGAGTATCGTGGCTGCCGGGGATGTCTAATGATTCTCTACTGTTAGCATCTGTCTTTCCAGCGATGCCACCAAGGACTCACCCGACCCCATCCCATCTGAGAGCAGTTTCACTTTTTTCTGGACTTTGCGGTGCGATGCCTCAAGCCTGCTAACCAGGGCCTCAATGCCCGATCTCGTGGGCAAAACCTGGGGCTCAGATCGGAACACTGCTGGGGTGTCAAAGCCTGTCATCGAGACCGCTGGGGAGGTAGAGGGGTCCTGGGATGGTCGGCCCTTGTGGGGACTGAGCAGCGTGGAATCCGCCATCTTGGTAGCCGGAGAGGCCTCCTGTGTGTTTGTAAAGTAACGCTGGATTTCCCCACTCGTCTGCAGTTTGGGAGAGGTCTTCTTTTTGCTTTTGCCTTTCCTCTTACCCGCAGAGTACATGCCGGGGAATTCTGGAGTATATAGGCTGGGTTTTTAAGCTGGTTTAGGCTGAGAAGGGCCGGGAGCTCCACAGACACACTTCCTCACTCGGCCATGTCCAGACCATGCCCCCCCATCCAATCTTGTAAATGTAGCAGTGAAGCCAGATTTATTATGCACCCCTCTAGACCATACTCTGTGGGGCTTTTATATAATTACCCTAAGCTCTTGCTGCTACGGAAATGTGTTGTCAATATAAAGGGCTTTGGGCTGAGCTAGGAGTGGCTCTTTCAACAAAAGGACTGTCAAAGTTGCCAAGATCTAAGAAGGCTACAGCAATAACTTGCATGTACATAGATGACAATGCTGAAGTGCTTTTCACTGCTTACTGACACAGTGCACCTACATCACATATATGGTTTTATTGTTTGAGCATAGTTTCTACTTTAAGGGGCTAAAATCAGATCTGCGTTGCTCTTTATACTAAAGAATAAACATAAATGAGCCTACAGACTGAAACCTAAATTGCTGCCAAGTACCATCACACATCATTTACACTTTTCTTACATAATGCCTTCAGGATATGTATAGAGATTGACTGAACGTTTAAAAAAGCACACTAGTTTTTGTTGTGGTACCCTACAATTTTGCTGGTTGCTGTAGGTTGATTCTGTGAGAACCTCTGTGTAGGTGTATTTTTTTTGTCATGAGATTCTAAGAGATGATGTGTTTTGAATATTCTTTTTTTTTTTTTTCTTCATATATAGCAGCACACCCTATATGTTTTTGGTTTGTTATTCCCCCACACACATTTTTTAGTTGAAAGTTTAAATATAAAAATATAGTTCTTAGTACTTTGACATATAATACTCACAAACGAATCTAGGTAAAAATAGCCCTTGCCTGGCTGACTGTAAAGGACAAATTTAAAGGAGAACTTCACATTCATAAAAAATATGTAAATTGCTACATGAGCCATTTTTTTAATTAAATTTTATTCACATTTGCCTTTCCACTTCAGTCTTTGGCCCCTGTGCAATAAGACAACCTGAAGGTTCTGTACTCTGTTGCTGTACATAAAGCCCCTTGAAATGTGCCTGCTTTTGTGATTGGCTCCCTGATTTTTCACATAAGTCTGTACTAGATATGTTTTAGACATCCCCTGCAGTAGGATTTTCATTTTTGGTTAAAATGTGTTACCCTCAAAAATAAGCTTTAATGTCGGTGTTGTGATCGGTGCTGTCTCATATAGGTCTTACTAAATGTAGTCTGTCATTTCTTAAAATTAATTTGTCCATGTAAATATTTGCACCAGTTTCTGTAACATTACCAATACTAGCGAAAAATTAGGGTAGTAGTCACTACTGTCACTCTAGGAATGTCTGCCATAGCAATTGAACTAGAATTAGCACTAGTTCACAGATTAGGAACCTGGTGGCAACTAAAACCAGATCTGAGCTGCCGTTTGGAGGTACCCTAATATTTAGAGTCGGGCATGTCTGTACTGAGAGGTAGAGTACTCTATCCCCGGCCGCATTTTAGCTGGTGGCCGGGACATTCCCCAGCCAAAAGCTAAATGTAAGCAAACGAGCCGGAGCTACTGGTGTTGACGTTACCCAAATATGACAATGCCCATTTTTGGGAAATGACTTGTCACTGCGTGGGCAGAGTCTGATTGGAAACTGGGAGGAGACTAGTTCTCGATCAGGTCTGACTGCTGATTGACAATGCATGGCAGTGGGCAGGTTCAAAAGTTGCTATTGGAATGAATAGCTAGGGATCTGCCTACTGCTGTGCACTGGCAATCAAAAACCAGGCAGACCTTATGGGGAACTAGTCTTTCTGTTCCCCACCAGGCTCCTCCCGCCCCTTACTACAGAACCTCTGGCCCATGTACCTGTCAGTGTGCTTGGTGCAAGAAGGAAGGGAGTGCGCTGTGGAAGTGGTCCCCCATACCAACCTCAGTGCCTAGGACCAATAGATTAATGTACCTGTGTGTGACATGTTCACGAATTGGCCACAATCACTAATGGAATTCTAAAGGGTATCTATGAGAGAGCATATAAACAATATAGCAGACCTTGATTGTGCCCCGGCCTACGCTAACCTGTACCTGGGGGGGTGGGAGTGTGACATCTTCTCCAGTGAGGCTCTGGCTAGATACACCAGCCATGCGCTGGTGTGGCTAAGGTACATTGATGACATATTTATTGTGTGGACTAGTACACAAAAAGCTCTGGACAGTGTTGTGGACCTTCTTAACAATAACACATATAATCTCAAATTTACCGTGAATAGCGATCCGCACAATATTTAATTTCTTGACCTTCAAATTTTTAAAGATTGTGACAACTGTTTGGCCACCACACTCTGTCGCAAAGAGACTGCCGAAAACACTATTCTGCATGCCTTAAGTGCACATCCTTTTTTTTTTTATTAGCCAGTGGCGTGCACAACCCCCGCTTTAAAAACTTCCACCCGGGGCCAAAAAAAGTGCACACACATAAAAAGTGAAACACAAAAACGTGCAACAGGTTTTCAGAGTCCTCCACTAGCGAAAGACCTTACCCAGATCCCCCGGGGCGTTAGGCTCCAGACAGGGACTGAGGTACTTTACAATGGGTCCATCTGACCGAAACCAGGTGGACCCCCGTTCTCTGGAAGGTCTGCCGAAACAGACCCACCCAAGTACTAGGTGGGGCTTCCCCCAAGGGAGACCCCCAAAGGAGAGGGCGAACCAAGCCAGAAAGCCTATGTCCACCCCTTCCCAAGACTTTCAGAGTAGGCCCGAGGACCCACACCCTACTCGTCACACAGTGACAAACGTGTATACACTACAAACAAAAAAATACAAAACAGTGACAAACAGGGGTAAATAAAAAGAGTGGGGAGATAGGGAGGTGGGAGAGTGAAAGTGACCATTGTGCAATACAATGGCCGGCCCTCCGGCCAGGAATAGAAATTTTCCCTGGTCCTAGCCAAAAGGCTCGGCCCAAGAGGCAGGTGTGAAAAACCTGTGTAGTGGTGAAGTGACCATGGTGCCATAAAATCAAGTGCTTAAACACAGTGACTGTATGGCACCCCTGAACTGCCACTTCAGGGGCACATTCACCACTGGCTTTTCAAAGCAATCCTGACCCACAGCCCAGACCACAGCAGCCCCCACCCCAGGCAGGAAGGCATGAAGTTCTGGAAGCTTGGTGAGAGCCCTTTACCATCAGGCCTCACCGTCGTTCCGTCCCTCCTACCTAATTACATTTAGGAAATACTGGCCGCTCCCCCGGAGGGAGTAAGGGGAGCCAGTGTTCTCTCCCGAATAACTGTCCGGAGCTAGAGCTGCCCCAATCCAGGCCAGAAGGCCAGGAACCCGACCCTCCGGCCAGACCAAATGGTTCTCCATCCCCATCAGAAGGCTTCCCTTTCGGGTACAAACTGCTCTGGGTTACCTTCACTCCAGCAGGTTTTGCATTGCAACCGCCATCCCATCTCTACTTCGCCATAGATCAGGGACGGAAGCAAGCGCCACCTCTTGGAAACTGATAAGAACAGATACTACACTTGATCTTAGCCAAAAGGCCGAGAAGCCTTAAGTGCACATCCTACTACACTTATCCGTAGCATCCCATATGCCCAATACATCAGATTGAGAAGAAACTGTACCCACAACAAGGATTTCAAATACCACACAGACTTGTTGAGAGAACGACTCCTACTGTGTGGCTATTCTAAATCACTCTTGTGTAAGGCATTCAATAAAGCACTCCAACAGCCTAGAAATGCATTACTTTACAAAACCAAGACCAAATCTGATCATAATTCTATGTTACAATTCATTACCCAATATTCTTATCAGCAACACCAACTTAGAGATGTTTTGGCCAAACATTGGCATATTTGTGTGACGATTCAACCCTCACCAAATATATCTCTGACTGGCCTGAGAGTTTTTAAACGTGCTGTTTCTTTACGTGACAAACGCACTAACAGCCACTATATCCCTACCTGTGGGTAGGGCACTCACGAGAAAGGGATCCACAGATGTGGTCATTGCACTTTTTTGTCCGTGGATGTCCACGGATTCCAGATTTAAACTGCCCAATGGGGAACTTTTTAATCCCCATTTCTGGGCAGATTGCAGCACTTAGGGTGTCGTCTATCTTATGACATGCAAATGTGGTGTGTTTTATGTTGGTAAGACCATCCGCCAACTACGTCAAAGAATAAATGATCACATCTATTACTCTACCAATGGCAAGATGTTGACTCCCATAAGCAGACATTTAGATCTATACCATAGATTTAATACTAGAGGTCGACCGATATGGGTTTTTCTCTGGCCGATGCCGATGCCGATATTTAGAAATCGCGGTGGCCGATGGCCGATATATGATGCCGATTTTTTTGGGCCGATATATTAGGCCGATTTTTTTTTTTTTTTTTTTTTCTTTTTTTTTCCCCCTTCATCTCATAAAATCTAACAGTTAGACCCCTTTCACACTGGGGCATTTTTTTAGGCTAAAAATAGCGCCTGTAAAGTGCCAGTAAAACGGCTCCCCTGCAGTCTCAGTGTGATATCCCGAGTGCTTTCACACTGAGGCGATGCGCTGGCAGGATGTAAAAAAAAAGTCCTGCAAGCGGCATCTTTGGAGCGGTGTATACCGCTGCTCCACCACTCCTGCCCATTAAAATGAATGCGCACCGCTGCCGAAGCACCTGTATAACGTTTTGGCAGCAGCACTTCAGGGGCGCATTTAACCCCTTCCTCGGCCGCTAGCTGGGTTATAAGCGCCCCGCTAGCAGCCGAATAGCGCCGCTAAAACTAACAGCGTTTTACCGTCAACGCATGCCCGCTCCAGTGTGAAAGCAGCCTTAAGTAATAAGTGATACAGAAAATTTTTTACATTTAAACATTTATTGAACAAAACAAACCTCCAATCAGTTCACTTGTATGTAGAATTTAGATTAAAAAAAAAAATAACTATATCTTAAATATTAAATACACAAAAACAGGTAATCAAAACTTTTGGACGAAAAAAAAAAAAAAGGGCTAACTTTACTGTTTATTTTTTTTTCTTTTAATTAGTGTATTTTAAAAAAAAAAATTGCGTTTGAAAGACCGCTGCGCAAATACCGTGTGACATAAAATATTGCAACAACCGCTATTTTATTCCCTAGGGTCTCTGCTAAAAAAAATATATATAATGTTTGGGGGTTCTAAGTGATTTTCTAGCAGAAAATACAGGATTTTTACTTGTAAGCAACAAATGTCAAAAAAGATTTAGTCTTTAAATGGTTAAACTGAAAACTTCTCCACGGAGTTCAGTCTATTGATAAAAAGAACCCGAAGAGATACAAATGTATCTTCTTATCAGATTTGGCAGGCTGCCCAGAGGAGGAGAGAAAACAAACTTCAAACAGCTTGCAATTGACTTCTATTACAGAAGTCATTTGCAAGTCCCGCTGAAGTTATAATCGGCTTTTTTTATCAGCACAATCGGCTGATGCCGATTAAGTAAAAAAAGCCAAATATCGGCCGATATATCGGCCGGCCGATATATCGGTCGACCTCTATTTAATACATCGCTAGGGGAGGCGACTGGGATAAAAGAATATTGCAACAGGAAACTAAATGGATAGAATGTTTAAACGCTACGCATCCACCTGGAATTAATGAGTTACAATCTTATAAATCATTTCTGTAAAGATATACAGGTATCTGTATATACAGCAAATATCCCCTTCAGACTGTCCCCTGCAGTGGGTAGACACCTTTAAGTATTTGGGGGTACAAATATCCACCCAAGCCTCAGATTTTATTTCACTAAACCTAGACCCAATACTGATAGACACTAAGACGAAACTCAACTCATGGTGTAAGTTACCTCTGTCCGTTTGGGGGAGAGTGAATCTTATAAAAATGAAAATCATTCCCAAATACATTTATCTCTTTCGTCACTCCCCACAATGGGTACCGAGATCCTTTTTTAAAAATTGTAACCAACTATTCTCATCTTTTCTGTGGGGTCCTTCGCCGCCTAGATACAAGTTGACGACCTTGATGAGGCCGACAACGCAAGGTGGTATGGCATTTCCCGATTGTTACAAATATTTTCTAGCTACCCAGCTGGTAACGGTGGCCTGGTGGCTACACCCTGATAAAACAAATTCATCCACAGTCCTAGAGGCCACGGTAGTAGGTTCGTTAGAGGCCCTCCAATTCCTGATCTTCAGGGGCCCTCATGCCCCATACCCCCTGACACCCTCTATGCACACCACCCTGAGAGCATGGCGGACAGGCTTAGCTATTGAAAAATACAAACCAAATGAGAACTCCCCTAATGCCCCGATATGGCTAAATCCAAATTTACCTCACATATATAAACTCCCAGATCCTTATGCATGGACCAAACACAGGGTAAAAACTTTATCACAAATAGTGTCACAAATGTCATTAGTATTAGTTACATAGTAGGTGAGGTTGAAAAAAGACGCAAGTCCATCAAGTCCAACCTATGTGTGTGATTATGTGTCGGTATTACATTACATATCCCTGTATGTTGCGGTCATTCAGGTGATTATCTAATAGTTTCTTGAAGCTATCAATGCTCCCCGCTGAGACCACCGCCTGTGGAAGGGAATTCCACATCCTTGCCGCTCTTACAGTAAAGAACCCTCTACGTAGTTTAAGGTTAAACCTCTTTTCTTCTAATTGTAATGAGTGACCACGAGTCTTATTAAACTCTTATTAAACTCTCTTCTGCAAAAAAGTTTTATCCCTATTGTGGGGTCACCAGTACAGTATTTGTAACTTGAAATCATATCCCCTCTCAAGCGTCTCTTCTCCAGAGAGAATAAGTTCAGTGCTCGCAACCTTTCCTCATAACTAAGATCCTCCAGACCCTTTATTAGCTTTGTTGCCCTTCTTTGTACTCGCTCCATTTCCAGTACATCCCTCCTGAGGACTGGTGCCCAGAACTGGACAGCATACTCCAGGTGCGGCCAGACCAGAGTCTTGTAGAGCGGGAGAATTATCGTTTTATCTCTGGAGTTGATCCCCCTTTTAATGCATGCCAATATTCTGTTTGCTTTATTAGCAGCAGCTTGGCATTGCATGCCATTGCTGAGCCTATCATCTACTAGGACCCCCAGGTCCTTTTCCATCCTAGATTCCCCCAGAGGTTCTCCCCCCAGTGTATATATTGCATTCATATTTTTGCCACCCAAATGCATTATTTTGCATTTTTCTACATTGAACCTCATTTGCCATGTAGTCGCCCACCCCATTAATTTATTCAGGTCTTTTTGCAAGATTTCCACATCCTGCCGAGAAGTTATTGCCCTGCTTAGCTTAGTATCGTCTGCAAATACAGAGATTGAACTGTTTATCCCATCCTCCAGGTCGTTTATGAACAAATTAAATAGGATTGGTCCCAGCACAGAACCCTGGGGAACCCCACTACCCACCCCTGACCATTCTGAGTACTCCCCATTTATCACCACTCTCTGAACACGCCCTTGTAGCCAGTTTTCAATCCATGTACTCACCCTATGGTCCATGCCAACGCACCTTATTTTGTACAGTAAACGTTTATGGGGAACTGTGTCAAATGCTTTTGCAAAATCCAGATACACCACGTCTACGGGCCTTCCTTTATCTAGATGGCAACTCACCTCCTCATAGAAGGTTAATAGATTGGTTTGGCAAGAACGATTCTTCATGAATACATGCTGATTACTGCTAATGATATCATTCTTATTACTAAAATCTTGTATATAGTCCCTTATCATCCCCTCCAAGAGTTTACATACTATCGATGTTAGGCTAACTGGTCTGTAATTCCCAGGGATGTTTTTTGGGCCCTTTTTAAATATTGGTGCTACATTGGCTTTTCTCCAATCAGCTGGTACCATTCCAGTCAATAGACTGTAAAAATTAGGAACAACGGTCTGGCAATCACCTGACTGAGTTCCCTAAGTACCCTCGGATGCAAGCCATCTGGTTCCGGTGATTTATTAATGTTAAGTTTCTCAAGTCTAATTTTAATTCCGTCCTCTGTTAACCATGTAGGTGCTTCCTGTGTTGTGTCATGAGGATAAACACTGCAGTTTTGGTTACTGAAGCCCCCCGATTCACTCGTGAAGACTGAGGAGAAGAATAAATTCAATACCTTTGCCATCTCCCCATCCTTTGTAACCAGATGTCCTTCCTCATTCTTTATGGGGCCAATATGGTCTGTCCTCCCTTTTTTACTGTTTACATACTTAAAGAATTTCTTGGGATTTTTTTTGCTCTCCTCCGCTATGTGTCTTTCATGTTCTATCTTAGCCGTCCTAATTGCACCCTTACATTTCTTATTGCATTCTTTATAAAATCTGAATGCTAAGGATGATCCCTCAACCCTGTATTTTTTGAAGGCCTTCTCCTTTGTTTTTATATGCATTTTTACATTGGAGTTAAGCCATCCAGGATTTTTGTTTGCTCTTTTAAATTTATTACCCAATGGGATACATTGGCTAATGCCCTTATTTAATATGCTCTTAAAGCAAACCCATCTCTCCTCCGTATTCTTTGTTCCTAATATTTTATCCCAATTTATGCCTTTTAGCAAGGTTTGTAGTTTAGGGAAGTTGGCTCTTTTGAAATTCAGTGTCTTTGTGTTCCCTTCATGTTTCCTATTTGTGTGATTTATACTGAAACTAATTGACCTGTGATCGCTGTTACCTAAATTGCCCCGTATTTCCACATCTGTGATCAGGTCTGTATTGTTGGTAATCAGTAGATCCAGTAATGTTTTATTTCTAGTTGGTGCGTCTACCATCTGACCCATAAAATTGTCCTGCAAGACATTAAGGAACTGGCGAGCCTTAAATGAATGCGCGGTTCCCTCCGCCCAGTCTATGTCTGGATAATTAAAATCCCCCATTATGATAACACTTCCCATCCTTGCTGCTAATCCAATTTGTGATAGGAGATCCGTCTCCACTTCCTCCCTCAGGTTAGGGGGCCTATAGCATACTCCCAGTATTATTTTCCCCTTAGCTTCATCCCTTTGGAGCTCTACCCATAAAGATTCCACCTCCTCCCTAGCTCCCTCAGTGATGTCATCTCTCACATTCACTTGTACATTATTCTTGATATATAGGCATACCCCTCCCCCTTTTTTACCCTCTCTATCCTTGCGGTATAGGGTATACCCTTGAATGTTTGCCAGCCAATCATGAGAGCTGTTGAACCAGGTCTCTGAAATTCCCACAAAATCCAAATCCTCCTTGTACAACAGTATCTCTAGTTCACCCATCTTGTCCACCATGCTCCTGGCATTAGTGAACATGCCACATAGTTTAGAACGGTCGCATATTGTCCTCGTATTGGGTGTTTCAAGATTGCAACTAGGACTTGCTACTATACTCACCTTGTGTTTTTGTGCTTTGGTTAACCTACCACTAATGCCCCCAATACTACCCTCTGGAATATCTTCCGCGCTGGCTATCACTGTCTCTGGACCCTCCCCCCCATCGCCTAGTTTAAAAACCCCTCTAACTTTTTGGCCATCTTCATTCCCAGCAGATCTGCACCCTTCTCATTTAGGTGCAGTTCGTCCCTTCTATAGTACCGGTTACCGACTGAGAAGTCGGCCCAGTCCTCCAGGAACCCAAACCCCTCCTTACTACACCAGCTCTTCAGCCACTTGTTTACTTCCCTAATCTCCCTCTGCCTTTCTGGTGTGGCTCGATGTACCGGTAGTATTCCTGAGAACACTACCTTGGAGGTCCTTTTCCTCAATTTAGCACCTAAATCCCTAAAATCGTTCTTTAGGACACTCCATCTGCCTCTGACTTTGTCATTGGTGCCAACGTGCACCATGACAGCCGGGTCTTCCCCAGCCCCTCCCAGTAATCTGTCCACAAGATCCGTGATGTGCTGAACCCGAGCGCCCGGTAGACAGCATACTGTTCCCATACTGTTATTATCCCTGTCACAGCTGTCCTCTTTATATAATATACCACATCACTACCAATTTCGTTACTTCCAATTATCACATGCTTTTGCTGCACAATTTCCATGCTTTTCTTGCATCATAGTTTAGTCGGGGCTGGAGAGAACACTCAGAACTAACTGTACTGAGAAACCTACTTCACAGCTATATGCACATTTGATCTCAGTGTCTTTGCCATCTCTAGATAAACTCTGGGCTCGCTGGCAGCATGACATACCCACTCTAGACAACGATGACTGGGACGATGTTTGGGATTTCCCTTTTCGATCTCTAGTTTCTATGCGTGATAGGTTGGTGCAATTCAAAATTGTACACAGAGCATATTTCACTCCATATGATGAACCCTGATTGTCCCGCAGAATGTTGGAGATGTGGAATCTCACCAGGAGATTTCTCACATATTTTCTGGAGCTGCCCTAGAATTCAGCAATATTGGAGGGAGGTACTTGACATGATAAATAGAGTCGCACCAGCCACACTGCCACAAGTAATGGAGGGTCGTCTCTTGGGACTGATTGAAACGCTTGTACCAACTATAGCGAAACGTACACTTGTGGGATTGTTACTCTTCTATGCCCGGAAGAATATTGCCATACAATGGAAGAAACCCAACCCTCCCTCTTTGATGCAATGGAAATGTCTCGTTAATGATAATCTCCCCTTATATAAGGATACATACACGAATAGGGGATGTCCGTTGAAATATGATAAGGTCTGGCATACTTGGTTAGCTGAACCAGAAACGGCTTAACTGAGACTCAGCAATGATCCGAGATGATATGAGAGGAGAGTTTTGTAGATCAGAACAGGGGGAGGGATTTTGACTTTTCTGAGGTTGTGAGTCGAGAATGGGGAGAACACACCACCTAGATGATTAATGATGTGATTTACACCATACAGCCACAGAAATGTAATGTATTGGCTGGAACTGTTATATGGATGTATCATAGCACTTGAGTCGTATGTGTAAAAAAAAAAAGACACAGTATCCAAAAAGCAACGCGTTTCAGCTCACAGCGCCTTCTTCATAGCATATGCTATGTGAGCCAAAACGTGTTTCATTTTGGCTACTGTGTTTTTTTATGTGTAGCCAATAAAGAAATTCTGTTAAGAGTACACCGAGTGGCTGGCTATATATGCAATGTCTATGAAAGTGCACCAGGTGATTCTAATGACCATCCCATTTGTGAATCAGTCCCATCCAATTTGTGAATCAAAATTTGTAAATTACACAGAGCACCAAGAGGCGATTGTTTTTTGTCCTGTCCTGCCTCCCCCCCCCCCCCCCCCCCCCCCCCCCCCCACACACACACACACACACACACACACACAGAAGTGGAGCAAGACTTAAGCCTCGTACAGGTGTGTTTGTACTTTCGACTTTTGTGTGACGGATTTGTGTACTGACATATGAAAATCAAACCGTTGTCCGCTGAAAATTTACTAGCCTGCCATCCAAGATTTGTTGGCCGAAAGCTGGACAACAATTGTCAAAAGGAATGTACTAATGGTAAGATTTAAGGACAACAGTCTGTCAACAATCACCTTCCAACAATCGTACTGTGTGTACGAGGCTTTAGTATATGCTCCTTTCTTACAGTAGAATGATTGCTTTTACAGGAAGAGACTCCATACATTCTGCAATTTTTAGCTCTTGCAATATCTATTTGCAAGTCACTTTCTCTGACTGTGGAGATCAAACTGAAGAACTAAAGTGTAATTCCTGTCAAAACTTAACTAAGTTTAAATATACCCTACCCCAAGTCTATTGTGGCCACATACATCGGCTAATCAGCTTCTCTCGATTGCTGGTTAGTCCTCATCCGGTCCAGCTGTCCTTACCATCACTGCGACCCGCCATCCATTCTAGACAAATCCCAGACCGCTCTCAGTGGAGAACTCATGAAGGTTAGCTGATGGTAATACACACCTCTGGCATTTGTTTGATCACGCGTATTCCTTTTAATCCAATAAACTACAAGCTTTTGAATGAGTATGATGTGGCTCACATAATTATTGGTCCCTCCACCAATTATAAGCCTTTTTGAGAAAAATGTGGTGGATCTAAACGCTTCTAGGAACTCTTGCTGCTTTTTATACCCCAATTCTAAGCCTATACTATATACCCTGTAAAAGGAAAGATGTCTATACTTACCTATGCTGTAGTCGCTCCGGTGTGGTCACATGATCTCTCCAGTGGCCGACTTCAGTCTAGAGGAGAGATTGCTGACAATTGCTGCAGAGCCTGGGCGATAATGTCATCCATAGGCCTACTATTGAGCATCCATTGTCTGCTGTTCCTTCTCTCTACCCTGAAACTGGCGCTGGGACATGCTCATATGACTGGAACACCCTCAAAATAGGTAAGTATAGACATCTTTCCTTTTACAGGGTAGATAGAATAGGCTTAAAAATGAGTGTAGGAGCAGGTTTAGGCTTAGTTAGGTTTTGCCATTATTTATACTTTAACCAGTTAAGGACCAGCTGCTGCAGTTGCACTGCGGCAGGTTGATTCTCCTGGGCGAATCAGCGTCATTGTATGTCGGCCTCTCTAAAACCACTAGGGTGCACCTTTAAAACCACTAGGGGGCACGCGACGCCATAGCCGATGCGCGTGGCCGGCAGCCGTAATGTCCGCCGGCCACCCGCGATCTCTCCTGAGAGAGACAGAACAGGGATCTGTCTATGTAAATGGACAGATCCCTATTCTGTCAGGGGAGGATAGACAGATCTGCTGAACAGCAATCTGTCTCCACCTCCAGTGACTACACTGCCCCCACAGTTAGAAACACCTCCCTAGGAAACACTTAACCCCTTCCATGCCAGTGACATTTATACAGTAATCAGTGGCTATTTATAGCACTGATTGCTGTATAAATGTCACTGGTTCCAAAAAGTGTCAAAATTATCCGATCTGTCCACCACAGTCCCACTAAAAATCACAGATCACCGCCATTACTAGTAAAAAAGAAAAAAAAATTAATAATAAAAATGCCATAAATCTATCCCCTATTTTGTAGACGCTATAACTCTTGCGCAAACCAATCAATATATGCTTATTGCGATTATTTTTATACCAAAGATATGTAGAAGTATACATATTGGCCTAAACTAATGAAGAAACTTGTTTTTTTTACATTTTTGGGGGGATATTTATTATAGCAAAAAATAAAAAAATAGGATTTTTATAACAGCTTACCTGTAAAATCCTTTTCTTGGAGTACATCACGCACCATAGTAATAACTATATGGGTTATAGGCCACCTTCAGGTAATGAACACTGGTGCACCCTAAACAGGAAGTTGCTTCTCTATATAACCCCTCCCATACCGGAAACACCTCCGTTTTTGTAGCAAAGCAATATACATATACATATACCCCAGAAAAAGAGGGGAGGGACATCTATGTCCCATCAGGGCCGATCCTAGGGTCACCGGCGCCTGGGTGCAGAAATATTTCTGGCGCCCCCACATGGGCATGGTCATCTTACCAACTCCTCCCCTTTACAAATGTTTCTATGGCAACGACTCAAACACAGAGATGCTCTCCTAAGAAGTCTTTGTTACCCTGGGATCCTCCCATGATCTTTTAACAATAAAAAAAAATACAGGAAGAGTGTACACTAATGAGACCTGGAGGGGGTCTCTCTGATGCACACAGAGATGGCTTCTGTTAGAGAGTCTGTAAGAAAGAGCTCCCAGACATATTACAGGAGATGGTCAGAGACTGGAATCATGGTACAGGAGATGGTCAGAGACTGCAGACATAGTACAGGAGATGGTCAGAGACTGCAGACATAGTACAGGAGATGATCAGAGACTGCAGACATAGTACAGGAGATGATCAGAGACTGCAGACATAGTACAGGAGATGATCAGAGACTGCAGACATAGTACAGGAGATGATCAGAGACTGCAGACATAGTACAGGAGATGATCAGAGACTGCAGACAGGATATAAGAGATGATCAGAGACTGCAGACATAGTACAGGAGATGATCAGAGACTGCAGACATAGTACAGGAGATGATCAGAGACTGCAGACAGGATATAAGAGATGATCAGAGACTGCAGACATAGTACAGGAGATGGTCAGACTGCAGACATAGTACAGGAGATGGTCAGAGACTGCAGACATAGAACAGGAGATGGCCAGAGACTGAAAACATGATACAAGAGACGGTCAGAGACTGCAGACATACTACAGGAGATGGTCAGAGACTGCAGACATAGTACAGGAGATGCCCAGAGACTGCAGACATACTACAGGAGTTGTCAGAGACTGCAGACATAGTACAGGAGATGGTCAGAGACTGCAGACATAGTACAGGAGATGATCAGAGACTGCAGACATAGTACGGGAGATGATCAGAGACTGCAGACAGGATATAAGAGATGATCAGAGACTGCAGACATAGTACAGGAGAAGGTCAGACTGCAGACATAGTACAGGAGATGGTCAGAGACTGCAGACATAGTACAGGAGACGGCCAGAGACTGCAGACATAGTACAGGAGATGCCCAGAGACTGCAGACATACTACAGGAGTTGTCAGAGACTGCAGACATAGTACAGGAGATGGTCAGAGACTGCAGACATAGTACGGGAGATGATCAGAGACTGCAGACAGGATATAAGAGATGATCAGAGACTGCAGACATAGTACAGGAGAAGGTCAGACTGCAGACATAGTACAGGAGAAGGTCAGACTGCAGACATAGTACAGGAGATGGTCAGAGACTGCAGACATAGTACAGGAGACGGCCAGAGACTGCAGACATAGTACAGGAGATGGCCAGAGATTGCAGACATGATACAAGAGACGGTCAGAGACTGCAGACATACTACAGGAGATGGTCAGAGACTGCAGACATAGTACAGGAGATGGCCAGAGACTGCAGACATACTACAGGAGATGGTCAGAGACTGCAGACATAGTACAGGAGATGGCTAGAGAATGCAGACATAGTACAGGAGATGCCCAGAGACTGCAGACATACTACAGGAGTTGGTCAGAGACTGCAGACATACTACAGGAGATGGTCAGAAACTGCAGACATACTACGGGAGATGCCCAGAGACTGTAGACATACTACAGGAGTTGGTCAGAGACTGCAGACATAGTACAGGAGATGATCAGAGACTGCAGACAGGATATAAGAGATGATCAGAGACTGCAGACATAGTACAGGAGATGATCAGAGACTGCAGACATAGTACAGGAGATGATCAGAGACTGCAGACAGGATATAAGAGATGATCAGAGACTGCAGACATAGTACAGGAGATGGTCAGACTGCAGACATAGTACAGGAGATGGTCAGAGACTGCAGACATAGAACAGGAGATGGCCAGAGACTGAAAACATGATACAAGAGACGGTCAGAGACTGCAGACATACTACAGGAGATGGTCAGAGACTGCAGACATAGTACAGGAGATGCCCAGAGACTGCAGACATACTACAGGAGTTGTCAGAGACTGCAGACATAGTACAGGAGATGGTCAGAGACTGCAGACATAGTACAGGAGATGATCAGAGACTGCAGACATAGTACAGGAGATGATCAGAGACTGCAGACATAGTACGGGAGATGATCAGAGACTGCAGACAGGATATAAGAGATGATCAGAGACTGCAGACATAGTACAGGAGAAGGTCAGACTGCAGACATAGTACAGGAGATGGTCAGAGACTGCAGACATAGTACAGGAGACGGCCAGAGACTGCAGACATAGTACAGGAGATGGCCAGAGATTGCAGACATGATACAAGAGACGGTCAGAGACTGCAGACATACTACAGGAGATGGTCAGAGACTGCAGACATAGTACAGGAGATGCCCAGAGACTGCAGACATACTACAGGAGTTGGTCAGAGACTGCAGACATAGTACAGGAGATGGCCAGAGACTGCAGACATACTACAGGAGATGGTCAGAGACTGCAGACATAGTACAGGAGATGGCTAGAGAATGCAGACATAGTACAGGAGATGCCCAGAGACTGCAGACATACTACAGGAGTTGGTCAGAGACTGCAGACATACTACAGGAGATGCCCAGAGACTGTAGACATACTACAGGAGTTGGTCAGAGACTGCAGACATAGTACAGGAGATGCCCAGAGACTGCAGACATACTAGAGGAGATGGTCAGAGACTGCAGACATACTAGAGGAGATGGTCAGAGACTGCAGACATACTACAGGAGATGGTCAGAAACTGCAGACATACTACAGGAGATGCCCAGAGACTGTAGACATACTACAGGAGTTGGTCAGAGACTGCAGACATAGTACAGGAGATGATCAGAGACTGCAGACAGGATATAAGAGATGATCAGAGACTGCAGACAGGATATAAGAGATGATCAGAGACTGCAGACATAGTACAGGAGATGATCAGAGACTGCAGACATAGAACAGGAGATGGCCAGAGACTGAAAACATGATACAAGAGACGGTCAGAGACTGCAGACATACTACAGGAGATGGTCAGAGACTGCAGACATAGTACAGGAGATGCCCAGAGACTGCAGACATACTACAGGAGTTGTCAGAGACTGCAGACATAGTACAGGAGATGGTCAGAGACTGCAGACATAGTACAGGAGATGATCAGAGACTGCAGACATAGTACAGGAGATGATCAGAGACTGCAGACATAGTACGGGAGATGATCAGAGACTGCAGACATAGTACGGGAGATGATCAGAGACTGCAGACAGGATATAAGAGATGATCAGAGACTGCAGACATAGTACAGGAGAAGGTCAGACTGCAGACATAGTACAGGAGATGGTCAGAGACTGCAGACATAGTACAGGAGACGGCCAGAGACTGCAGACATAGTACAGGAGATGGCCAGAGATTGCAGACATGATACAAGAGACGGTCAGAGACTGCAGACATACTACAGGAGATGGTCAGAGACTGCAGACATAGTACAGGAGATGCCCAGAGACTGCAGACATACTACAGGAGTTGGTCAGAGACTGCAGACATAGTACAGGAGATGGCCAGAGACTGCAGACATACTACAGGAGATGGTCAGAGACTGCAGACATAGTACAGGAGATGGCTAGAGAATGCAGACATAGTACAGGAGATGCCCAGAGACTGCAGACATACTACAGGAGTTGGTCAGAGACTGCAGACATACTACAGGAGATGCCCAGAGACTGTAGACATACTACAGGAGTTGGTCAGAGACTGCAGACATAGTACAGGAGATGCCCAGAGACTGCAGACATACTAGAGGAGATGGTCAGAGACTGCAGACATACTAGAGGAGATGGTCAGAGACTGCAGACATACTACAGGAGATGGTCAGAAACTGCAGACATACTACAGGAGATGCCCAGAGACTGTAGACATACTACAGGAGTTGGTCAGAGACTGCAGACATAGTACAGGAGATGATCAGAGACTGCAGACAGGATATAAGAGATGATCAGAGACTGCAGACAGGATATAAGAGATGATCAGAGACTGCAGACATAGTACAGGAGATGATCAGAGACTGCAGACATAGTACAGGAGATGATCAGAGACTGCAGACAGGATATAAGAGATGATCAGAGACTGCAGACATAGTACAGGAGATGGTCAGACTGCAGACATAGTACAGGAGATGGTCAGAGACTGCAGACATAGAACAGGAGATGGCAAGAGACTGAAAACATGATACAAGAGACGGTCAGAGACTGCAGACATACTACAGGAGATGGTCAGAGACTGCAGACATAGTACAGGAGATGCCCAGAGACTGCAGACATACTACAGGAGTTGTCAGAGACTGCAGACATAGTACAGGAGATGGTCAGAGACTGCAGACATAGTACAGGAGATGATCAGAGACTGCAGACATAGTACGGGAGATGATCAGAGACTGCAGACAGGATATAAGAGATGATCAGAGACTGCAGACATAGTACAGGAGAAGGTCAGACTGCAGACATAGTACAGGAGATGGTCAGAGACTGCAGACATAGTACAGGAGACGGCCAGAGACTGCAGACATAGTACAGGAGATGGCCAGAGATTGCAGACATGATACAAGAGACGGTCAGAGACTGCAGACATACTACAGGAGATGGTCAGAGACTGCAGACATAGTACAGGAGATGCCCAGAGACTGCAGACATACTACAGGAGTTGGTCAGAGACTGCAGACATAGTACAGGAGATGGCCAGAGACTGCAGACATACTACAGGAGATGGTCAGAGACTGCAGACATAGTACAGGAGATGGCTAGAGAATGCAGACATAGTACAGGAGATGCCCAGAGACTGCAGACATACTACAGGAGTTGGTCAGAGACTGCAGACATACTACAGGAGATGGTCAGAAACTGCAGACATACTACAGGAGATGCCCAGAGACTGTAGACATACTACAGGAGTTGGTCAGAGACTGCAGACATAGTACAGGAGATGCCCAGAGACTGCAGACATACTAGAGGAGATGGTCAGAGACTGCAGACATAGTACAGGAGATGGTCAGACTGCAGACATAGTACAGGAGATGGTCAGAGACTGCAGACATAGAACAGGAGATGGCCAGAGACTGAAAACATGATACAAGAGACGGTCAGAGACTGCAGACATACTACAGGAGATGGTCAGAGACTGCAGACATAGTACAGGAGATGCCCAGAGACTGCAGACATACTACAGGAGTTGTCAGAGACTGCAGACATAGTACAGGAGATGGTCAGAGACTGCAGACATAGTACAGGAGATGATCAGAGACTGCAGACATAGTACAGGAGATGATCAGAGACTGCAGACATAGTACGGGAGATGATCAGAGACTGCAGACATAGTACGGGAGATGATCAGAGACTGCAGACAGGATATAAGAGATGATCAGAGACTGCAGACATAGTACAGGAGATGATCAGAGACTGCAGACATAGTACGGGAGATGATCAGAGACTGCAGACAGGATATAAGAGATGATCAGAGACTGCAGACATAGTACAGGAGAAGGTCAGACTGCAGACATAGTACAGGAGATGGTCAGAGACTGCAGACATAGTACAGGAGACGGCCAGAGACTGCAGACATAGTACAGGAGATGGCCAGAGATTGCAGACATGATACAAGAGACGGTCAGAGACTGCAGACATACTACAGGAGATGGTCAGAGACTGCAGACATAGTACAGGAGATGCCCAGAGACTGCAGACATACTACAGGAGTTGGTCAGAGACTGCAGACATAGTACAGGAGATGGCCAGAGACTGCAGACATACTACAGGAGATGGTCAGAGACTGCAGACATAGTACAGGAGATGGCTAGAGAATGCAGACATAGTACAGGAGATGCCCAGAGACTGCAGACATACTACAGGAGTTGGTCAGAGACTGCAGACATACTACAGGAGATGGTCAGAAACTGCAGACATACTACAGGAGATGCCCAGAGACTGTAGACATACTACAGGAGTTGGTCAGAGACTGCAGACATAGTACAGGAGATGCCCAGAGACTGCAGACATACTAGAGGAGATGGTCAGAGACTGCAGACATAGTACAGGAGATGGTCAGAGACTGCAGACATAATACAGGAGATGGTCAGAGATTGCAGACATACTACAGAAGATGATCAGAGACTGCAGACATAGTACAGTAGATGGTCAGAGACTGCAGATATAATAAAGGAGCTGGTCAGAGACTGCAGTCATAGTAGAGGAGATGGTCAGAGACTGCAGTTCCTATGGATGTTAGTAGATAATGAACTAACGGCCCACTCACCTGACCCAGCGATACAGCAACGGTTCCTCTGATCAGGAGTCAGCTCACTCTGAATTGCCCATGGCGACTCCGCTGGGTAGCACCCAGATCTGTATTCCTGCAATGACTCCATTCCTTTCTCCACCAGGGATGGCGCTAGGCTGTGTGGCTTTCCCTCTGGTGGCGCAGGGCAGCAGGGTTCTCTCTCTGATGGTGTTCTCTCAGCACTGTCCTCTCCCTTTGGAGCCTTGGGTGCACTTCCCTGAAAGCTTTCCCGGCTCCTGTAACTCCTGTATCTCTCTCTCCCATTCAGCTGAGCATGCTGTGTGGGCTGCAGTTTCCGTGTTACAGTGGGGCTGCCAGTCCTCGGGACTATATGTCCCACATGGGGCTGCCAGTCCTCGGGACTATATGTCCCACAATCCTCTTCTCTGCTCCTTTTTGTATTCTGTTTCTTCCCTGGGCATATGAAGGCGGGGGAAGATACATAGTGGGCAGCTGTGCTGGCAAGCACCACTCACTAGTACAGCAGCACGCGGGAGAGGGAGGGGGGAAAGAAGAGCCCCCAGCTGCATTGGCGCCACTAGGGTTGGGGTCACCCCCCTTCCACCAACTATAGTCGCCCCTCAGTACAGACCCCCCTCCACTAAGTATAGACCCCCCTCATTCAGTGCAGAACCCGCACTAAGTATAAACCCCTCCCTCAGTACAGACCCCCCCCAGGAAAACCGCCCTCCATTAGTACAGACCCCTCCAGGACAGATCTTCCCCTTCATTAGTACAGACCCCCACAGGACAAACCACCCCTCCATTAGGACAGACCCCCCCCTCCATTAATACAGACCCCCCAGGACAGACCCCCCCTCCATTAGTACAGACCCCGCAGGACAGACCCCCCTTCATTAATACAGACCCCCCAGAAAAAAACGTCCTCCCCTCCATTAGTACAGACCCCCCTCCATTTGTACATTAGTACAGATCGCCCCAGGACAGATCGCCCCAGGACAGACCCCCCCTCCATTAGTATAAACTCCCCAGGACAGACCCCCCCTCCATTAGTACAGACCCCCCCAGGACAGACCCCCCTCCATTAGTAACAACCCCCCAGGACAGATACCCCCCTCCATTAGTACAGACCCGCCAGGACAGACCACCCCCCTTCATTAGTACAGACGCCCCCTCCATTAGTACAGACCCCCCAGGAAAGACCCCCTTCTATTAGTACAGACCCCCCCATTAGTACAGACCCCCAGGACAGACCCCCTCAATTAGTGCAGACCCCCTCCATTAGTATAGACCCCCCCAGGACAGACCCCACCTCCATTAGTACAGACCCCCAGAACAGACCCTCCCTTCATTAGTAATGACCCCCCAGGACAGACCCCCCTCCATTAGTACAGACCCCCCAAGACAGACCCCTCCTCCATTAGTACAGACCCCCAGGACAGACCCCCCTCCTTTACTACAGACCCCCCAGGACAGACCCCCCTCCATTACTACAGACCCCCCAGGACAGACCCCCCATTAGTACAGACCCCCAGGACAGACCCCCCCATTAGTACAGACCCCCCAGGACAGATCCCCCCTCCATTAGTATAGATCCCCAGGACAGACCTCCCTCAATTACTACAGACCCCCCAGGACAGACCCCCCTCCATTAGTACAGACCCTCCCTCCATTAGTAATGACCCCCCAAGACAGACTCCCCCTCCATTAGTACAGACCCCCCAGGACAGACCCTCCCTCCATTAGTAATGACCCCCCAGGACAGACCCCCCTCCATTAGTACAGACCCCCCAGGACAGACCCCCCTCCTCCATTAGTACAGACCCCCCTCCATTAGGGTACGGTACATAAAAACACCCGGGCGGCAGCTGGAGAGGTCAGTGTGCAGCCGTGCCGCCCGGGTGGAGAACAGAACAGTTCACAGCAGGCAGAAGTGAGAGACACAGAGAGGAGGAGAATGTGTCAGGCACGGACCGCCCCGCCCCCCCCGACATCACTGCGCAGCTGGTCTCTCTCCACACAGAGACCAGCCGCTCTGCCTCCATTCTCATCTCCGGGCTGGCTGGCTGTTCTCCTTCTCTGACAGAAGGAGGGAGGGGCTTGAGCAGTTAACACAGTGGCGCCTTTCTTCTTAGAACACCGGCGGAGAGGCGCCGCCGGACACAAACAAGAGGAGGAGGAGGGGGGAAGGGAGCACTCTGTCGCTTCAGCGCCCCCACCTCTCTGGCGCTCGGGTGCACTGCACCCCGTGCACCCTGTCTGGGCTCAGGCTTGTGTCCCATGATGTACTCCAAGAAAAGGATTTTACAGGTAAGCTGTTATAAAAATCCTATTTTCTTTATCGTACATCACAGGACACAGAGCACCATAGTAATTACTATGTGGGACGTCCTATAGCACAGGTGGCAAACACAAGGCCCGCGGGCCGAATCCGGCCCACCAGGCCTTGTCATGTGGCCCTCTGCCAGGTATCCCAGGCAATAAGAAAACATCCCCCCTCGAAGGGGGGCGTGGTCGGTCAGTCTCCATGAGAACAAGAAAACATCTCCTCCTCCATGCTGTCTCCGCCTCCACCCCGCCTCACTGAGCTTTGTCTCAGCCAAAGATGCAGCTCTGTCTCCGCCTCCGCCCTGTCTCCCCCTCCGCCTCCACCCCGTCTCCGCCTCCACCCCTGCCTCCCTTAGCTTTGTCTCAGCCAACGATGACGCTCTGTCTCCGCCTCTGCCTTGTCTCCACCTCCGCCCCCAGCGTTTCCGCAGCCAACGATGCTGCCCTGATTCCGCCTCCGCCACTACCCTGTACCCGCCTCCACCCCGTCTCTGCTCTCTCGCCTCCCCAGTCCCTCCAGCGACGATGGCTTTTTGCATAGTGGCATTTTTCGTGCATACTGGCATTCTTTGCATAGTGGCATTTTGACATTTTGACATTTTTCTTGCATAGTGACGATTTTCGTGCTTAGTGACATTTTTCGGCATAGTGACATTTTTCTTGCATAGTGACATTTTTCCTGCATAGTGACATTTTTCTTTCATAGTGACATTTTTCTTGCATAGTGGCATTTTTTGCATAGTGGCAGAGATTGCCGACAGCTCTTTTTTTTTTTTTTTTACCCCATCCAGCGGGCTGCGTCCTGAGGGCTTTTTAACCACTTGCTTACTGGGCACTTAAACCCCACTCCTGCCCAGACCAATTTTCAGCTTTCAGCGCTGTCGCACTTTGAATGACAATTTTGCGGTCATGCAACACTGTACCCAAACTAAAGTTTTATCATTTTTTTACCCACAAATAGAGCTTTCTTTTGGTGGTATTTAATAACAGCTGGGATTTTTATTTTTTGCTAAACAAAAAAAGATGGAAAATTTTGAAAAAAAAAAAATCATGTTTCATAGTTTGTTATAAAATTTTGCAAACAGGTAATTTTTCTCCTTCATTGATATGCGCTGATGAGGCGGCACTGGTGGGCACTGATAGGCTGCACTGAGAGCACAGTCAAGGCAGCACTGATGGGGACAGATAAGGTGGCACTGATGGCCACTGATGGGTGGCACGGATGGGGGGCACTGATGGGCACTGATGTGCAGCACTGTTGTTGCACTGATGTGGGCGCTGATGGGTGGCACTGATGGGTACTGGTAGCCAGCACTGCTGCCTATTGCTGTGGGGGCAGATGATCGCCGTGATCGGCACTGATGTCCCTCTCACGGCTGCCGGTGATCAGGTTTTTTTTCCTCCTCACGCTGTCAGCGCGAGGAGGAAAAATACCCGATTACCGGCTCTGTTTACATCACATGATCAGCTGTCATTGGCTGACAGCTGATCATGTGGTAAGGGGTCGGGACCGACCCCTTACTCTGATCTGTGATCAGGCGAGTCTCATAGACTCGCTGATCACCAGGCGCGCAGGCCGCTCGTGCACGGGACCACGTCAATAGATCTACGCTGTTGCCGTCATTTGGCAATAGCACGGATCTGAAGAGGTTAAGCACTTGTGTTGATGAAGTGTGTGCTGCTTATTTTGAAGTGATGGTGAAAAAAAACATAGCAAAACTGAGTACTGATACTAAACACAGAGATCCACCCACAGAGGGAGGTACCATATATAGCTCAATAAACAGGAAACTACTAACTATAGCCCAATACAAAGGGAGGGAGCCACCTATACAGGGAGGTACCAGAGCTGGGCCAGGTAGGAAGGTAGGAGAGAGAACAGATGTGAGGAAACTTGGGGCGCATTCCTGACCCCTGCACTGTGTCCATAGCGCATTCCTGACCCCTGCACAGTGTACATAGCGCATTCCTGACCCCTGCACAGTGTACATAGCGCATTCCTGACCCCTGCACTCTGTACGTAGCGCATTCCTGACCCCTGCACTCTGTACGTAGCGCATTCCTGACCCCTGCAATCTGTACGTAGTGCATTCCTGACCCCTGCACTCTGTACGTAGCGCAATCCTGACCCCTGCACTCTGTACGTAGCGCAATCCTGACCCCTCCACTCTGTACTAGCGCAATCCTGACCCCTCCACTCTACGTAGCCCACTCCTGACTCCTGCACTCTGTACGTAGCACACTCCTGACCCCTGCACTCTGTACGTAGCGTACTCCTGACCCCTGCACTCTGTACGTAGCGCATTCCTGAACCCTGCACTCTGAGTATATACATAGTCCTACAGATACAACCAGCCCTTCGAGGGCAACCACACTGCTGATGCGGCCCCCGATGAATTTGGGTTTGACACCCCTGTCCTATAGCAATGCTATTTGAGGAGAGGGAGACACAACCCGTAAGGCGCCAACAGACTTGAGGACCCATACTGCGCCCAAAGGTGTTATCCTCATGCCCTTTTTTACATCCACTTGATAAAATCTGGTGAATGTATGGACTGCAGACCAAGTTGCGGCCTTGCAGATCTGAGCCATGGAGGCTTGTGATTTACTGCCCCAGAAGCACTAACCGCTCTAGTAGAGTGCACTTTGACATGAAAAGGTGAAATCTTACCTTTTAACCATTAGGCCTCAATTATAACTTGCCGAATCCACTTAGCAATAGTGGATTTCAACGCTGCCTGTCCCTACCTAGGACCCTCTGGCAGCATATTAAAACATCAGTCTTTCAGACCTGAGCAGTCGTCTTTAACCACTTGGACCTGAATTTCCAGGACGGCCTCCCCTGTGCACGCACCGAGCGTACTGTTATCACCGAGTCACTGAGACTTGGGTGATCACTGATCCGAGTAAGGGGCCAGTCCCAGCCCCCTACCATGTGATCAGCTGTCAGCCAATGACAGCTGATCACATGATGTAAACAAAAGATCGGTAATCGTTTTTTTTTTCTACTCACGCTGATAGCGTGAGTAGAAAAAAAAGCCGATCACCGGATCAGCTGCAAGGGACATTGGTCCCGAAGTGGAGGAGGCACATCTGCCTCATCTGTGCCACCTGCCGTTGCCACCTAACAGTGCCCACAGTGCCACCTATCAATGCCCACAAGTGCTATCAATGCCCACCAGTAGTGCCAACCAGTGCCACCTAGCAGTGCTGCCCATCAGTGTAACTGATCAGTGCCCATCACTGCCACCTATCGGTGCCCATCAGTGCCACTTCATCAGCGTACATCAATGAAGGAGAAAAATTACCAGTTTTGAATTTTTTATAACAAAATATTAAAAAAATTTTTTATTTTTTTTTAATTCAGTCTTTTTACATTTTTTAACAAAAAAATAAAAACCGCAGAGGTGATCAAATACCACCAAAAGAAAGCTCTATATGTGGGGAAAAAAATGATAAAAATGACATTTGTTTACAGTGTTGTATGACCGCGCAATTGTCATTCAAAGCGTGTCAGCGCTGAAAGCTGAAAATTGGTCTGGATAGCAACCCGAAACACTATTTCCCTGACCAAGGGAGTATGCTGTAATGGTTCAAAGGCCTGTTTTTCTAATACCGACAAAAAACTAAGTTCAAGTCCCAAGGGTTCAAGGGTCGTCTAACTGGCGGAATAAGCCGCATTACCCCTTGTATAAAAACCCTGGACCAAAGAATGCAAAGCAAGCGGTCTTTGAAATAAGACCGATAAAGCCGAGACTTGGCCCTTAATAGTACTCAAGGCCAGCTTCATTTGTACTTGTAGAAAAAACAAGAATTCTACCTAAGTTATATTTCCGAGGGTGGCAACCCTTGGATTCACACCAGGAAATGTAAGCCCTCCAGAGTCTATAATATATAACTCTGGAAGCAGGCTTCATTAATGAAGGTAGAAATCACTGAACCGGAGAGACTTCAGAATGTGGGCTTCAATAGCCAAAACCGTCAAACTTAGAGTTTGTAAGGTAGGATGGAATATCGGCCCCTGTGAGAGTAGGTCTGTCCGTAGTGGAAGGGACCATGGATCCTCCACCGCTATCTTTACGATTTCTGCATACCAGGACCTTCTGGGCCATGCTGGGGCTACAATAATTACCGCCTTTCTTTCCAGCTTGAATCCTGCAAAGAAGCCGTGGCAGCAACTGAATAGGGAATAAAACCTAACTCAGTGAAAACTGACCCCATGGGGTCACCGTGCAGCTGTCTCGCATGCAAGTGGATTCCTTGTCCTTGACATAAGGTTGACCAACTACATGTTGAACCTGGACGCAAAAGATCTACGTCCGGGATCCCCCATCTTTGGCTATAGCCAGAAAGATTTTGGGGTGAAGTGACCACTCTCCCGGGAACAACTGCTGGCGACTCACGTAGTCCGCCTGCCAATTCTCTATTCCTGGAATGAAGATTGCCGATAGGCAAGGAACATCGTTTTCCACCCAAACTAGAATATGGTCCACCACTCTCTGAGCTGCGTGACCCTTAGTGCCTCCTTGTCAATTGATATAGGCCACAGCTGTGGCATTGTCGGATTGGATCCTGACAGGACAATCCCGTAACCTTCAGGGCTTCAGAGCCAGACGCACTGCCCGAATCTCTAGGATGTTGATGGGCAAGGCTTTTTCGGTTCTGGACCTCTGTCCCTGGACAGTTGTCTTTTCCAGTACTGCTCCCCAACCTGAAAGGTTGGTATCTGTTGTTACCACTTTCCAGGTAACTGGTATGAAGGTTTTTTCCTTCTGCAGATTCCTGGATACCAAGCACCAACTGAGGTTCTGGAACACCTTTGGGGACAGCCGCATTGGAAAGTCTAAAGCTTGAATAGTTTTGTTCCAAGCAGACAGGATACTGTTTTGCAACAGTCTCGAATGGAACAGGGCATAGGGAACCATTTCAAATTAAGCCACCATCTTTCCTAACAACCTCATGCAAAGGCGAATGGAGGGATCTCCTTTCGACTTGACTATCCGCACCAGATCTCTTATGGAATTGATCTTTGCCTGAGGCAAGAACACCTTTTTCTGGGCTGTGTCTATGATCAGACCCAAGTACTCCAGCCTTTTTAGAGGTAACTGGTTGTAATGCGTACGCTTGGCTCCAAACGGGCCACCAACTGGTCTATTAGCAATAGATTGTCTAGGTACGGCAAGACTGTTATGCCTTCTGCCCTTAACCTGGCTAGAGGTGGGGCTAGGACTTTTGTAAACACCCGGGGTGCTGTAGCTAGCCCGAAGGGCAAGGCTACAAACTGGAATTGCTGCTGTTCTACCTCGAACCACAGAAACCTTTGATGATCGAGAAATATAGGAACATGCAGATATGCATCCCTGATGTCGATAGATGCCAGAAGTTCTCCTCCTTGTAGGATAGAAACCACTGACCTGATCGACTCCATGCAAAAGGAGCGGATCTTCAGGAACTTATTTAGATTTTTTAGATATAGAATGGGTCTGACTTCTGCGTTCGGTTTTGGTACCGTAAATGGTTTGAATAAAACCCCAAACCTTGCTCTTCTGTGGGGATTTGTATGATTACCCCCTGAGCCATTAATCGGTCTAGTGCCCAAAACAGAGATTTTTCCCTGGATCTTTGGGAACATTTGACCTCAGAAAACGAGACAGTGGAAAGTCCTGAAATTCCAGTTTGTACCCTAGAGTTACCGTGGAGCTGACCCATCTGTTCTGAATTTCCTCTTGCCAGACTTCTTAAAACTGCAGAAGTCTTCCCCTCACCCAGGCTAGGGGGGGGGCCTTCATAATGAGGCTTTAGAATTCTGTTTCGCAGGATTCCGGCCCCAGGACTTCTTTTGTGCCTGGGCCTGACCCTGAGGTCTTCCTCTAGAGTCTGACGGCAGAGGCCGTCAACACTGCCTAGAGGCAGATGCCCCTGGCGCAGGAGAAAGAGTCCACTTAAATGAAGGGCGTTCATTCTTTCTTTTGACTGGCAAAAAGTGTACTTTTCCCACTGGAAATCATTTGGATGTATTTGTCCAAATCATCCCCAAATAGCCAATCCCCATGAAAAGGAAAACCAGTCAGGAGCTTTTTGCATGGTGCTTTGGCTGACCAATTTTTAAAACACAGGATTCTACGCATGTGTACTAGCACAAGCGCAAGGCGGGACGCCTGGTGAATAGAATCTTTAATGGCATCTACGGCAAAACACAATGCTTTTGGTAGTTCGGCCAAATCCCGAGCTTGTACAGGAACCTCTTTAAGGGCCTGTATAAATTACTCCTTTAGGGATTGACAGATACCTATTGCAGCGACTGCAGGCTGAGTAACGGCACCTGCCAAAGAAAAAGAGGATTTTAACAGGAATGCCAACCTTTTTTTTTGTTGGAAAATGTGCTATTTTAAGAAAAAAAAAAAGATATTTTTGAACTCAATGACAGCAACACATCCCAAAAAAGTTGGGATAGGGCCAGGTTTACCACAGTGTAGCATCTTCTCTTTTCACAACACCAAGGTCTGGTGAACTGATGGAGTTTGTCCAATTCTTGCCTGATATACTGTAGGATTCTAACTGCTCAACAGTCCTGGGCCTTTGTCATATTTTTCATTTCAAGAAGCACCAAATATTTTCATTTGGTGAAAGGTCTGGACTACAGGTGGGCCAGTTAAGCACCTGGACTCTCCTATTACGAAGCCATGCTGTTTTCATAGATGCAGCATGCCAAAGTTTCTTAACTCCAGTCCTCAAGTACCCCCAACAGGTCAGGTTTTCAGGATTTGCCTCAGATGAAATGGCTGTGGTAATTACTAAGGCAGTGAAACTGATCAAATCACCTGTGCAAAATAATGGAAAGCCTGAAAACATTACCTGTTGGGGGTACGTAAGGACTGAAGTTGAGAAACATTGCAGTATGGGGTTTAACATCGTTCTGCTGAAAAATGCAAGGCCTTCCCTGAAAAAGGATGCTCCCTGGATGAGAGCATATGCTGCTCTAAAACCTGGATATATCTTCCAGCATCGATAGTGTCTTTCCATTCCATACACATAAATCCACCCCCATACCATCAGAGATGTAGGCTTTTGAAATTAACGCTGATTACAAGCCAGAAGGTCCCTCTCCGCTTTAGTTTAGAGGATGCGGCACCTATGGTCCCGAAAGGAATGTCAAATTTAGATTGGTCAGACCACAGAACAGTTTTCCACTATAAAACAAGGAGATAAACAGCAATTTTCTATGGGGAAAAAAATGAGAGCATGCTACAAAAATGTGAGAACCAAAGACCAGATGGCCACCTAGCAAATTCCCTTTCCGCTAGCAAAGCGGTAAAAGCATAGATCAGGTTCAACTGATCTGTGAAGTCAACAGAGCATCTACTGCAAAGGTTTGAGAATTCCTGACCTGTTCAGTTTGTTGCGGTCTTGGAAATCAAGAGGTCTACATCCGTTGTCCCCCAATTGCGACAGAAAGCTTGAAACACCTCCAAGTGATTGGATCATTTTCCAAAATCCAGATGTTGAAGTCAACCTGCTATTTTCCATGCCTGATTAGTGCACAGCAGTCAGGACAGGAACCTGAGGCTCATCAAGCCAGAATCAGGCCCACTTCTCTTTAAGCTGCATGACTTCTGGTGCCTCCTTAATGGTTCATGTAAACCACTGTTGTGGCATTCTTCAACTGAATTCTGGTCAGGGAACCTCAGAGGTGCAGTGTCAAAGAGACAACTAAAATGCCTTGAGCTGCACAATATGAACGCCAAGGTTCCTCCATTACCCAAGCCCCCTGTACCAAGAGTGTATGCAAGACTCTTAATGTATCTGCACTGTGAGCACCTTCCTGACATCAGGAGAAAGGGTTTCCTTGATTGGACTGGAAATCAACCATTGCTGATCAGGTGTATGGGGCAACCCAGAGACTAATGCCGCGTACACACGAGCGGACTTTACGGCGGACTTTGCCCGGCGGACTTTTCGACGTACTTTCCGACGGACTTTGTGAACGAACGGACTTGCCTACACACAATCCACCAAAGTCCGTCGAATTCGTACGTGATGACGTACGACCGGACTAAAACAAGGAAGTTCATAGCCAGTAGCCAATAGCTGCCCTAGCGTGGCTTTTTGTCCGTCGAACTAGCATACAGACGGCGGACTTTTCGACCGGACTCGATTTCAACGGATAAATTTTAAACAAGTTTCAAATCTAATTCCGTCCAACTTTTGAGAAAACAAAGTCCGCTGGAGCCCACACACATCGAATTGTCCGACGAAATCCAGTCCGCCGGGCAAAGTCCGCCGTAAAGTCCGCTCGTGTGTACGCGGCATAAGTCTGCTTGTCCCATGATGCAATGCCAGAATCTTGCATTGCAACAGTCTACAGTTATGTAAAACCAATAGTTCCGCGCTTAGGTAAAAAAAGGAACTGCAGCCCCCCAGCGCAGAATCGCACCAATGTGCAATTCCAAAAAGATTAGAGACAGAAAACAAGGGTGATTGGCGCTGTTCCACTAAGATCAAACAGACTAGTGTGGTATATCAAGTGAACTGTGACACAAACCACGCATAAATAACAGTGTGTAAGATGAAGGCAAATTAAACATGTGCAACACCTGCCCTCATGAAAAAGTGCAGCGTGTATTCACTCCTTAGTGAACCAAAAATAAATCAAGATCTGGGTGAATCAAAAAAATAAATAAATTATTATTGTGAATGGAAAAGGATTCCCAAGCAAACTATCAGAAAATCCTTGAATCATAGGTTCATCGTAATAAACATCAATGTGCATTTAAAAATGTAATCTATAATCACAAATGTAGATGAGAAAATTAAATTAAATAAAAATGAAAATAAAAAATAGCGTCCACAAAAAAAGTGTCCCACAAACTATAAGTAAATTATAAAATGAAAAGGGGCCTTAGGTGCAAAATTCTTCATACGGTGCAAATCGTGAATCTTTTAAATCCTAGCAATGATCTTAATGCCGTGAAGTCCTCCTGTCATCCAAAACGCCCCCCAATGTGCCCTCACTCACCGAAGGAGGACACCCCTGCAGGGGTATCAGGCCTGTCAGCTGTATCTCGCAGCTATGGTCCTTGGTAGGGGCTCCTATTCGGATCTCCACTCTCGGTGTCCAGGCTGGCTCCAATCAATCTCCACAAGCACATCCATATGAAATGAAAATGAATCCCATCGCGTAATTCCGTAAAAATATTAAGGCTTTATTGAATATCTAAAATCGGATTAACAATGTCCCGCTGTCTGGTACACAGTCAGACTAAATGGGAGAAGACAGTGCGGTGTGGCGTGCGTTCCACCGCTCGTTCCACTCCCGGAAGCAAAAGCAATCAGACAAGACGTATGCGTATCACTTGGCCACGCCTTACGCGTTTCGTCATCAGACGTCATCTGAGGCGCGGCCATCTTGGTACTCCATACGTCTTATATATGCGATGGAGGCGCCAGGAGGCCAATCATGGTGGAAGACCCGCCCCTCAGCCCTGATGGATTACATCCAAAGTGCCATCTAGTGGATGAAAAGAAGACTACTTATGTATAATTATATACGGCGCCTCCATCATAAGCCAGAAGGAGAGGAAGAAAGGGATATTAAAAGCAAATACACAATCCTAAGGTACCAGTACAAAGGTAAATTAACAAAAAACATTCAGAAAAATAATCTATAAAACTACAGTTTGTATATACTAATGAAGATGAAAATAAAAATAAAAATAAAAATAAATTACATAAATTGCATATGTGAGTGGATAATACAAAACTGAAAAAAAGGAAGAAGAAAAAGACCTAAATCCTAGAGTGAAAATTCTATTCCCGCATGGAGATCCATACCCCCAATGGCCTAAACGTATGGAATATATATTAATATAAAAATATCACGAATTGATATAAAAATATATAAAATATATATAAAATATATATAAAAAAATTTTTTAAAATGCAAAATACAAAATGTGATGTGATATATGCGTATACCATACAGAATGGGCCTACGGCCAAACTATCCAATATATCCTCATAGGTATTGTCCTCTATATATAAAAAGGGAGCATCTAGGAGAGTGGATAAAACCTAAATAAAAAATTTTTTAAAATTATTTGAAAAAATCCTTTATATATATGAATAAAAATATTATGGGTAATGCAGAATCTGGTTAAAGTGCATATACAGAAAGGAAGGGTGCCTGGGCTGTAAAATGACTGCCTACAGTATGTGACCTGTAACTATAGACCTATAACAATCCTGAGGGGGACCTGCAGTTAGAAATTCGATAAAAAACAGTTCAGGTCTATCTCTACATTGAGTCCCCTAGGGACTAGGCAATCAAGACGATGTATCCATCTGGTTTCATTCTGAGAAATTAGTTTCTTCTTGTTGCCTCCCCTCCATTGTTCTTTAATAGTGTCAATGCCGTAGAATATCAAACCCGATGGATCCCTATGGTGATATTCATCAAAGTGCCTAGAAAGATTATGTTTAGGGAACCCCTTTTTGATATTATTAATATGTTCCCTAATGCGTACACGTAGGGGTCTTGTAGTCCGGCCCACATATTGTAGTCGGCACGGACACTCGATGACGTATGTAACATGGGTGGTATCACAGGTGACAAGCTCCCTGATATCGTATTCCTTACCACTTCTTGATTTGAAAGAGGTCCTCTTCTTAGGTTGCCTCTTACTAACCCTACATCCCAAGCACTTCTGGCACCTATAAAAACCTTTCATATCGGCAAACAGTTTCACACTTCTGGGGGGATCAACAACATTATGAACCAGATGGTTTCTGAGTGTCGGTGCTCTCCTATAGATAAATCGGGGTTTCTTAGTAAGAATTTTCCCTAAAGTCCTATCTGATCTTAAAATTGGCCAATACTTCCTTATTATGTATTCCATGGACCTATATTGGTTATTAAAACCTGTTACGAAAGCTATATCGTCTGGGGAATTTTTACTGGTGCGCAGTTCCTTTCCCAACAGGGAATCCCGATCGGATTTTCGTATCTCCTCCTTCAATTTAACTAAAGGGTCAATTTTGTAACCTTTATCCACGAATTTCTTAATTAAGGCATCAGCTTGATCATTAAAATCCTCAATGTTCCGGCAATTCCTCCTTATTCTCAAGAGTTGTCCTTTGGGTATGTTCTCCTTCCATTTCGGATGGTGACAACTGGAGGTGGGTATATACCCGTTGCGATCCGTCACCTTAAAAAACGTTTTGGTGGACAATTCATCACCCTGTTTGAAGATCTGCAAATCCAAATAATCTATCATATCATAATTGGATTTACCAGTAAATGAGATACCATAATCATTCCGGTTGAGTTCATCTAAGAAATCCTGAAATGACTCTGAACTCCCCGCCCATACAATGATTACATCATCTATGTACCGACGGTAAAATTTGATTTCCGGCCTGTTTCTACCATAAATGTAACGTTCCTCCAACATGTCCATGAATAAATTTGCCACGCTCGGTGCATACTTAGCACCCATGGCTACACCTTTTTTCTGAACATAAAAATCTTTCTGATACCAGAAATAATTATTCTCCATTGCCAGTTGAAGACCCTCCAATATAAATTGGATTTGTTGGTGTCTAAGGCCTGATCTCTCATGTAGGGCTTTCTCAACCCCTTTTAATCCATCTTTCTGTGAAATACTGGTGTAAAGGGAATTGACGTCTATCGTTGCCAATAGACAATGTTCAATCCCAGAAATCCCTTTCAGTTCATTAATGAGTTGTGTACTATCCTTCAAGTAGGATTTACCCTTCACTACTAACGGTTTAAGAAATTGATCGATGTATTCACCTAGTCTTGAAAATAGGGAATCCACTCCACTAACAATTGGTCTGCCCGGTGGTTTGTTCAACCTCTTATGTATTTTGGGCAAATAATACAGGACGGGCGTTTTCGAGGATTCCGGAACTAGATATTTCGTTTCCTTCTTATTTAAGATACCTATTTCTTTACCTTTTTTCACCAATCTTTTCAGACTCTTCACATATTGTGGTTTGGGGTTACTTTTCAATTTTTTATATGTATTTTCAACCCTCAATAAGTTGTTCATCTCTTCCTCATAATCCCCCTTTTTTAGTATTACTAACCCACCCCCCTTGTCAGCGGGTCGTATCACCACTTCCTTCCTTTTACCAAGTTGTTGAATTGTTTTCCATATATGTTTACTTTTCGTCTTTTTCTTTTCCATTTTTGCCAGGTCGTTTTCCACCATCCGTTTAAAGGCTCCAATACACTGGTCCCCTGGCACCTTGGGATTAAAAATGGAATTGTTCCTAAGCTTGGTATGGACAAAACCATCAGTTTCCACTATAGGGATGGTTTCCTTATTCAGGGCATAGTGTTTCTTGATCTTTAGTTTCCTGATAAATTTTTGTAGGTCAATATACACTTCAAATTTGTCTATGCCCTTCTCTGGTGCGTATTTCAGTCCTAAGTCTAAAATCTTTAGTTCATCTTCTGTAAAAACTGCATCACTTAAATTAAAAATACCCTGGCCTAGTACTCCCTTCTTCTTTTTCTGCTTCCCTCCTCGTTTTCCTCTAGTCTGTTTCTTTCGTTGCCTCTGTAGAGGTAATCCGGTTCCCTCTCCATCATCCTGTTCCTCCCGCTCATGGAATTCATACGTGAATGTTGTGGGGACTGATATCCTGGATAACCGTTCGCCCTCTGTGTTCTGTTCATACCCATTGGTGGGCCTCTTCTTGGTGAATGGTAAAAATCTCTCTGTGTCCCTCGCCAACCTGGTGGATGATATTGCACTCTGGCATTCCATCTCCCAGGGGGTCTGTCTCGGGGTCTTCCATGCTGAAAATCCCTTTCCTCCTGATGATCCCTTCTGTTCCTAGACCCCCATTGGGGTATGTTATGTCTGCCTTCCCTCAAAGGGGAAAACCTATTCTGTGTGGGTACATTGTACCTAGGAGTCCGTGGGGATCTCCCAGGATTTTGCACTTGGTATGGTTCTCTCCTGTTGTCAGCATATCTCTGTAAAAGATTTGGGGTCCTGGGGCTACCTGCTCTTCTCGTTAGGGGTCCTTGTTCAAACCTGGTTTGCCTCAACGTAATGGGATCCGGGATGTCCCCCCCATTCACTTCATCATGGGAATCCTCATCCATGGAAATTTCACCAGGGTCTTCAGTCACTTCCCCAAGATCCAACTGCCATTTATAGACTTTTTTATTGGTGTAGTCTAAAACATCCCTTTTAAACTTTTTTTGTTTTTTAGCCTGAATGTCTGCATCATATTTCTTAATTATTTCTTGCAACTCCCTCTCTTTGATCTTATAATCACTCTGGCTACTGTATGGCAATAATAGTGACTTTATCTCATTAATGGTATCCTCAATCCCCCTTAACTTAAACTGTCTCCTTCTGACAATTTTCCCCAGAAGTTCCTTCTCACACTTGGAGAAGAAGGAATACCATTCCTCCATTAGGGTGACATCATCCAAACTATCATTGGGGTTCAAATCCCACCTCAATCTCCTAGGTGTCATGTTCTCCCCAATATAAGTCTCCAGGGTCGCAATATCCCACCAGACCCTAAGTTGCTTTTCAAGAGAGTGTCTAAGCTGTCTAAACAGGCCATTCATATCCTGTGCATTATTAACCTGTTGTTGACTAAAAATCCCAGTAAGGTCTATATTGCGATTAGACATATACCCAAAAATATCCATAGCAGCAGAACTTGTGTGTACACCTATAAGGTGACCAAAAGATATGTAAAACCAATAGTTCCGCGCTTAGGTAAAAAAAGGAACTGCAGCCCCCCAGCGCAGAATCGCACCAATGTGCAATTCCAAAAAGATTAGAGTCAGAAAACAAGGGTGATTGGCGCTGTTCCACTAAGATCAAACAGACTAGTGTGGTATATCAAGTGAACTGTGACACAAACCACGCATAAATAACAGTGTGTAAGATGAAGGCAAATTAAACATGTGCAACACCTGCCCTCATGAAAAAGTGCAGCGTGTATTCACTCCTTAGTGAACCAAAAATAAATCAAGATCTGGGTGAATCAAAAAAATAAATAAATTATTATTGTGAATGGAAAAGGATTCCCAAGCAAACTATCAGAAAATCCTTGAATCATAGGTTCATCGTAATAAACATCAATGTGCATTTAAAAATGTAATCTATAATCACAAATGTAGATGAGAAAATTAAATTAAATAAAAATGAAAATAAAAAATAGCGTCCACAAAAAAAGTGTCCCACAAACTATAAGTAAATTATAAAATGAAAAGGGGCCTTAGGTGCAAAATTCTTCATACGGTGCAAATCGTGAATCTTTTAAATCCTAGCAATGATCTTAATGCCGTGAAGTCCTCCTGTCATCCAAAACGCCCCCCAATGTGCCCTCACTCACCGAAGGAGGACACCCCTGCAGGGGTATCAGGCCTGTCAGCTGTATCTCGCAGCTATGGTCCTTGGTAGGGGCTCCTATTCGGATCTCCACTCTGGTTCATAATGTTGTTGATCCCCCCAGAAGTGTGAAACTGTTTGCCGATATGAAAGGTTTTTATAGGTGCCAGAAGTGCTTGGGATGTAGGGTTAGTAAGAGGCAACCTAAGAAGAGGACCTCTTTCAAATCAAGAAGTGGTAAGGAATACGATATCAGGGAGCTTGTCACCTGTGATACCACCCATGTTACATACGTCATCGAGTGTCCGTGCCGACTACAATATGTGGGCCGGACTACAAGACCCCTACGTGTACGCATTAGGGAACATATTAATAATATCAAAAAGGGGTTCCCTAAACATAATCTTTCTAGGCACTTTGATGAATATCACCATAGGGATCCATCGGGTTTGATATTCTACGGCATTGACACTATTAAAGAACAATGGAGGGGAGGCAACAAGAAGAAACTAATTTCTCAGAATGAAACCAGATGGATACATCGTCTTGATTGCCTAGTCCCTAGGGGACTCAATGTAGAGATAGACCTGAACTGTTTTTTATCGAATTTCTAACTGCAGGTCCCCCTCAGGATTGTTATAGGTCTATAGTTACAGGTCACATACTGTAGGCAGTCATTTTACAGCCCAGGCACCCTTCCTTTCTGTATATGCACTTTAACCAGATTCTGCATTACCCATAATATTTTTATTCATATATATAAAGGATTTTTTCAAATAATTTTAAAAAATTTTTTATTTAGGTTTTATCCACTCTCCTAGATGCTCCCTTTTTATATATAGAGGACAATACCTATGAGGATATATTGGATAGTTTGGCCGTAGGCCCATTCTGTATGGTATACGCATATATCACATCACATTTTGTATTTTGCATTTTAAAAAATTTTTTTATATATATTTTATATATATTTTATATATTTTTATATCAATTCGTGATATTTTTATATTAATATATATTCCATACGTTTAGGCCATTGGGGGTATGGATCTCCATGCGGGAATAGAATTTTCACTCTAGGATTTAGGTCTTTTTCTTCTTCCTTTTTTTCAGTTTTGTATTATCCACTCACATATGCAATTTATGTAATTTATTTTTATTTTTATTTTTATTTTCATCTTCATTAGTATATACAAACTGTAGTTTTATAGATTATTTTTCTGAATGTTTTTTGTTAATTTACCTTTGTACTGGTACCTTAGGATTGTGTATTTGCTTTTAATATCCCTTTCTTCCTCTCCTTCTGGCTTATGATGGAGGCGCCGTATATAATTATACATAAGTAGTCTTCTTTTCATCCACTAGATGGCACTTTGGATGTAATCCATCAGGGCTGAGGGGCGGGTCTTCCACCATGATTGGCCTCCTGGCGCCTCCATCGCATATATAAGACGTATGGAGTACCAAGATGGCCGCGCCTCAGATGACGTCTGATGACGAAACGCGTAAGGCGTGGCCAAGTGATACGCATACGTCTTGTCTGATTGCTTTTGCTTCCGGGAGTGGAACGAGCGGTGGAACGCACGCCACACCGCACTGTCTTCTCCCATTTAGTCTGACTGTGTACCAGACAGCGGGACATTGTTAATCCGATTTTAGATATTCAATAAAGCCTTAATATTTTTACGGAATTACGCGATGGGATTCATTTTCATTTCATATGGATGTGCTTGTGGAGATTGATTGGAGCCAGCCTGGACACCGAGAGTGGAGATCCGAATAGGAGCCCCTACCAAGGACCATAGCTGCGAGATACAGCTGACAGGCCTGATACCCCTGCAGGGGTGTCCTCCTTCGGTGAGTGAGGGCACATTGGGGGGCGTTTTGGATGACAGGAGGACTTCACGGCATTAAGATCATTGCTAGGATTTAAAAGATTCACGATTTGCACCGTATGAAGAATTTTGCACCTAAGGCCCCTTTTCATTTTATAATTTACTTATAGTTTGTGGGACACTTTTTTTGTGGACGCTATTTTTTATTTTCATTTTTATTTAATTTAATTTTCTCATCTACATTTGTGATTATAGATTACATTTTTAAATGCACATTGATGTTTATTACGATGAACCTATGATTCAAGGATTTTCTGATAGTTTGCTTGGGAATCCTTTTCCATTCACAATAATAATTTATTTATTTTTTTGATTCACCCAGATCTTGATTTATTTTTGGTTCACTAAGGAGTGAATACACGCTGCACTTTTTCATGAGGGCAGGTGTTGCACATGTTTAATTTGCCTTCATCTTACACACTGTTATTTATGCGTGGTTTGTGTCACAGTTCACTTGATATACCACACTAGTCTGTTTGATCTTAGTGGAACAGCGCCAATCACCCTTGTTTTCTGACTCTAACAGTCTACAGTTAAACTGGGTATATGGGACTGCCTCAAAGGAGTGAATTATTGAGTGGCTATTGGACCATTGGGGCCAAATATGGAAGCGGAGACACTGGAATCTTTCTTAGGGAAGAGAGACCTGGGACAGGGCAATATGCAAGATAAGGCTCAGATATTCCCAAAGTGATGAGTTGGATCCAGAGCCAATTTCTTGAACTTTGGAGAAGTATGCATTCTCGATGTTCACAGAGGCCAGGAGATCTTCAGGTGCAAGGAAGTAATGATTGAATAGGCAGATTCCATACAAGATCTTTAAATCCAGTATGGGGTGAATGCATTGTTTCCTTGGGGACAGTGAACAGGTTTGAAGGGAACCCTGGAACCTTTCCTTTTCTGGGACAATAGCTTTCATTCCTTGAAAAAAAGAGCTGCTCTAGAGCAGTGCGAAGGTCCCCCACCTTTGCAGAGATGTGGGCGTCTTTGAGAGCATTAAAGTGGTTGTAAAGCCAGATAACGAAAATTAAACTGAACATTTCAGCTAAACCAGCACAACTCATTTGTGCACAGTCTGGCAGGGATACGAGCAGCCCATCTGTAATCCTCCCTGCCTTGCTACTAAAAAAATCAAAAAAAAAGAAAAAAAATCAGACACGACAAAAATATGTGTTGCCACACCCCCTCTTCTTTGACATGAGTGAAGGGTGCATGTTTCCTGCCCCAGCCTGAGTAAAAGAGCATTTAGTTTTAAGTGCTTGTAAACCTCATAAGCATCAGTTCCCGAATACATGCAACATTTTATAGTTTATTCTGTAAAAATCCAAAGGGCTGTATTTTTACCTCTGAGTTTTCATCTCCAAGCCTATCACAGCTCTCTGGAAATCTCCGGTCCATGGGCGGCGGAGTCATGGCATCACTGGCCCCACCTCCCAGCAGAGAGGGACGTGCATGCACACTTCCAGCACCGTGTGCGCTGCCAAACCAGCGCTAGTGTGTGAATCTACAGGGAAGATGTGGGGCCAGTGATGTCATGACATTCCGAGTCCATACGTATGCCCATGGATCGGAGATTTTCAGAGAGTTGTGACAGGATTACAGATGAAAATACAGAGGGAATAATAAAGCAGTTTGGATTTTTAAAGAACAAACTATAAAATGGTGCATGTATTGGAGAAATGATGCATATGAGGTTTACAACCACTTCAGCCCCGGAAGGATTTACCCACTTACTGACCAGGCCATTTTTTGCGATATGGCACTGCATCGCTTTAACTGACAATTACTCGGTCATGCAATGCTGTGCCCAGACAAAATTGATGCCCCTTTTTCCCCCACAAATAGAGCTATAAACAAAAAAAGCGAAAATTTTGAAAAAAATAAAGAGCAACATTTTTTACTTTCTGCTATAAAACATTTTCAGAAAAAACAAATATATTCATCAGTTTAGGCCGATATGTATTCTGCTACATTTAAAAAAAAAAATATCTCACAAAGTGTATAATGATTGGTTTGCGCAAAAGTTACCACATCTACAAAATAGCGGATAGATTTATGGCATTTTTATTATTTATTTTTACTAGTAATGGCAGAGATCAGTGATTTTTTAGTGGGACTGTGACATTGCGGTGGACAGATCGGACACCTGACATTTGACACTTTTTTGGGGACCAGTGACATTATTACAGTAATCAGTGCTAAAAATATAAATGTTATTGTACTAATGACACTGGCAGGAAAGGGGTTAACATCAGGGGCGATCAAGGGGCTAAATGTATTCCCGGTTTGTGTTTTCTAACTGTGTGGGGGGTGGTGTGACTGGGGAAACACACAGATCCATCTTTCTGCATAGCAGAAAGACAGGATCTGTGTGATCTCCCGTCAGAACGGAGATCTGCCTTGTTTACACAGGCTGATCCCCGTTCTGTCACTGCGAAGAATGATCGCGGGTAGAGCCCGCCAGACACGCTGATTGGCTCCCCCGCTGGCCAATGGGAGCTTGCGCGCTCACAAAAGGGAGTTTCCGTACTGACATACAGCTACGGCGATTTGCGGGAACGAGCCACCTTGCCGCAGTATAATGACGGCGGCTGGTCGGGAATCGGTTAAGCAGGTAGATGCAGAGACAAAAATTATAGGTTTGTACAACCTGTATGCAATATTCTAGACCCAAGGGGTGGATATTCAGGATGAGGCCAGTTACTCTACAATACAGACTGTAAAAGTGAGTGTACAGTGCTGGGGAACACAGGGTGGTGACCCTTGGCAAGGCCAGTGCAGGCTGTGCTAAGTTAAGCAACGTGTTGCACTGCATCAAGGATAGAAATAGTATCCTTTAGTTTAGGAGACTGAACTTCCTCATGTACAGAGTCCATTAAGTCTGAGGTACCATACTCATCCTCCACTTCAGGAAGTGCAGAAGTAGCCAGCTGAAGTTCAAAGATGGCTCTGGGGGACATGGTGAGGTAGCTTACTTGCAGCCCCTGCAGAGTGAGGACTCTAATAAGGCTGAATGTTTCCCCCCATAAATTCAGGGATTATAGCAGAAAATTCCTCTCTTGATAACTAGGAGAGGAATGTCCTTGAAAGGGTTAAAGGAGAACCCTGCGGCTGTGTTGAACGGCATCCTCTTTTTGGCAGGGCCCAGGTGTAGTTTCCCAGGACATAGCCCAGGAGTAACTGATCCAGACGCTGCCAAAATGAACCTCAGTACCTCTACAGCTACTGAATATTGGTAGTGTAACAAATGCCACAAAAGAAAGTGGTTTCTTTCTCTCACAGCAGACACTGAAAAAAAGAGATTTGCTGCAATAGGAGAGGTTATACAGGGCTGCCCTTACAGCTTTGTTTCCCATTATTCAATCCCCTAAAGGTAGCTGCATAATCCATTGGATTCAAAATACTATCCTGTGTCCTGTAATGTACAATTAAGAAAAGATGGCCTTCCATATGATCAACATTATTTCAAAAGGTTATCCATTCATTTCTGAAAATATCAAACTGCAATGTGATTTCCTGTGAAAGACAATTTTGTTTTATTTTGCATTCTTTCCAGCCTTAACTCACACATCGTCAGCAATATGAACATTTCCTTAAGAAGTCATTAAAAAAAGTCCTCTTTCACATTATTTCATTCGTCATCAAGTTTAAATATGTGAAATGACAGAAAATTAAAATGAATGCTGGTCTGACCTCTTTTTCCAAAAACAGTACTTGTAAAACGTATAGGTCATTAACAATTATTCACACTGTGCATGCACCTAAGTCTTTGCATATGAGAATTGGGGCAGGCACTGGATTTGTACTTCAATATTCCGTCAGTAAAACGCGGGTGATTTCACAACATTTTAAGACCTTCAAGTGGTACAAAGCGGAGCAATACACTCTGATACCCCAAGTGGCATGTAAGGTCTTATCACTGCAGGTGAAACTTAGAGGTTTGGTATTATAAAGTCAGTGGTCTCTCCCAGAGAGAAATAGGGAGCAGCATGTAAGGACTGCAGGCAGTCTCCAGTAGTGATACAGATACTGGGATACTTGTAGCTTCCCACAATCCCTTTTTCTGTTAAACATTTTATTTTGGGTAATTTATTAGCTACATAACAGTCAACAAGTCCATGGTCTATTTAACATCAAGGTTTCTTTTCTTTATTCTTCTGAAACTTTGCATGGACCACTTTCAGAGTCGTCAAAAAGTTCCCCAGGAACAGGACGAGAAAAGCGAGCGCCAAAACGAAAACCTGTAGGAATCAAAATCAAAAGTGTAAATGAATCATGTAGCAGAGACATAGGTGTTAGGTTAGCAGCTTTATATAATACTTTACTATCCAATACTAATGCTAGCAGCATAAGAAATTAAAATAGTCAATGTTGATTGAGAGAGTGAAGTTTCACTTTAATAGACATGGGCAAGCAAAGGCACATGTTTCTGAACAGTTTTACCTATTCTGTATTTGAATGGCAGCCCTGTTCATGTACACAGATGAAGATTTTTGTGTTTTTGGTGGCTGAGCTCAAGACTGGAGTCAACTGAATGACATCGGTACAGACTGGATTTATCCTTCACATATACGAGAAAGACGTTGACTGATAGTTACTATATATTGAGTAGTAAACCACTCTTATAAGTAATCCAAGCCTCCATACAACATCCTTAATAGTCCCATGCGAAAGGACTGTGATCAGAAATATGGCTGCATATTGAAATGAATAAATGTGACTGTATAACACACTTAACTATCACCCCTGATAATGCAGATCTGCAAAATGCATAAGAGATATACAATATTTCTCCACCATAACCCTTCTAGATCCAAGGATACAACCAAGATGCAATTACTGGAATTGGAGAAATATAAAGTGTATTGTCACTTTTTGAGTCAAATTTCAGAATCCCCACTAAGTTTGCTGTGCCCCAATTCACAAAGCACACTTAAAAGAAATGTAAAATATTATTTCTTTCAGCTATTTGGAGCAGGATTATGCATATGCATAGCACTCTAGAGGCAGCTTCTACTGCTTTCTGCTTTTAATAGATAGCAATGTACAAACAGGGAACAAAAGTGAGGGACGGTTATATTATATATATATATTTTTTTTTTATTTTTTTTTTTACACACACTCACATACACTAACAAACATACTATGAGCCAGCCAGGCCTGGAAATCCTTTGCTAGGAGAGTCAGTTTTGCTCATCAAATTTAAGTGATAGAAATCTGCAAAGTACAGATTGGGTTGTTCATGGCCAACACAAGTCCCCAGCCCCTCATGAACAGGGAGCACCAAGTATGATTTTTCAGAAAAGAGCATCTAGAAGAGGTAAGATGCAATTTTTAAATACATTTTTTAAGTATGCTATGTGAACAGGAACAAGCAAATATAAAGTAGGTGTTATCTCAGTTTGGCTGCAAAAGTGGAAATACACTTTAAAATGTGTTAACAGATAGGCTTGTGTTGTCTATAACAAATATGATACTAGATGAAAACATGCTATATGAATATACCAGCTTTGGAAGAAGTCATAATGGTGAAACGCGTCAGTGCATGGCTATACAGGAACCAGAAGTGAGGTCAGTACGCCGGCCGGAAGTGACGCCGACTGCTGGAATCGCTTTTTTAGTGAGTGTTTTTAATCGAGACTGTTTAACTTAATAAAGTGTCTTAAAGGGATTATGCCATGTGGACTATTTTTTTGAGCTTTCGTGGAAAGCATTTGTCCAACTGGAAGTGAGCATCCAGGACTGGAAGAATTATCTATTGGGGAAAAGGCTGTGCAGATCATGTGAGCTATGCTGGGGTCACCATTTGCATTAAGGTGGATATTTAGGAGTGTATGCTGGGATTGCTTTCTGGAGGCACTTGATTTGGTGTGCAAAGGACACATTTCCTACCACTAATTCACACGAAGGTGGACTTGTATCTACTTATTAATTCTCCAATCAGTGGAGCGCTGCCTATAAGTAACGGACTATTGCACTAGATTATATTTATATTGTACAAGCCTTGCTTTTATTTATGACACACTGATTAGCCATAACATTATGACCACCCACCATAACCCATCAAGGCATGAACTCCACCAGGCTTCTGAAGGTATGCTGTGGTATCTGGCACTAAGCCATCAGTAGCAGACCCTATAAGTTGTGAAGAGGACCCTCCATGGATCAGACTTGTTTTTTCCAGCACATCTCAACTGGATTGAAATCTGGAGAATTTGGTGGGGAAGTCAACAACTCAAACTCGTTGTTGAATTCATTAGACCAGGCCACCTTCTTTCATTGCTTTGTGGTCCAGTTCTGATCCATGCCCATTGTAGGTGCTTTTGGCTGTGGGCAAGGGTCAGCATGGGCACCCTGACTGGACTGTGGCCACACAGCTCAATATGAAACAAACGCACATATACCTTTCTATTGGAATCAACAAACTTTTTCAGAAATTTTAGCTACAGTAGCTCTTCTATTAGATCAGACTACATGAGCAAGCCTTCGTGCCCCATGTGCATTATTTAGCCTTGACCATCCATGACTTTGTTGCTGGTTTTCCTTCCTTGGACCACTTTTGGTAGGTCCTGACCAATGCAGACCGGGGGACATCCTACAAGAACTGCAGTTGTGGACCTTTTCTGACCCAGTCTTCTAGCCATTACAATTTGGCCCTTGTCAGGACTGTGCAACTTGCCCATTTTTTCTGCTTTCACACATCAACTTCAGGGACAACAACATGTTCACTTCCTGCCTAATATATCTCACTCACTTTCAGATGCCATTGTAATGAGATACTCAATGTTATTCACTTTACCTGTTGGTGGTCATAATGTTATGGGTGATCAGTATATTATTGCATCTTTGTATGTACCTAAGAGTACATGAAATGTCCCCAAATAGGGCAGATTTATTTTTTTGGAGGTTTATTGTACACAGATAAAAAGTCTATATTTTTGGTGAAAGCATTCATACAACACATGAGCTGAACCTGCAAGACATCCAAATCAAAGCTCAATGACACAGTGCCTACCTGGCTGTAACCTAGGAGGCTCCAACAAGTGTCATCTGTGAGTGTTTGTACTAGCTAGGTGTGACTCAGTACTCTGACATACTGCAGCCTCTCCTGGGTCCTGAGCCACGCTCCACCCTTGATAAACTCTATAGCTGCCTGATCTGCGGCAGCACAAGGTATGAGTGACTTATAAACCTGGGTGACAATTACTTGCTATAATTCTGAATGCAACAGCTGATATAACTTTTTTTTATGAAGTGTGACAAATCCTGGTCTTCACACCTCACACGCCTTTAATAAATAAAATACGTCTAAATGGCATTTAGTGAACACTATGACACAGAATGAATCATTACACCGGACAAAATATTAACACTGCTTTAAAGGAAATCCAGTGATAGAAATGGAGATGATTTCATTCTTTTTAAGGGCCAGTTCACACCACATGCAGTCCAGTGCGTTTTTTTTCTGCATCAAAAACGCATGGAAAGTAGGTTATATGGTTTTCAATGGCATAGTTCACACTAGTGCTTGCCGTTCCAGTTCCAGGAAAAAAAAAAAAAGTAGAACATGCTGCATTTTTCCTGCACTGGAATGCTGTAAAACGCATTAAAAAGGCACTGGAACACACATGTCCTTATTTAAAATTAATAAAAAAAAAAAAAAAAAGAGGGTGAAAAAGTGCACTGGACTGCATCGAAAACACACTGGAACGCATCCAGACTGCGTTTCTATGGTGTGAACTGGCCCTAATAGAAGTTAGGAGTTCCAAAGCTGTCATTTTCATCCTGTTGTTACATGACTTATTAAGTAGGTGACCCTAAACAACATGCAGCCAGAAAGGTAAAAAGTCCTACTCGTCATACATTTAAAGTCTGACCTTTTTTCCTTCCATTTGTCGGTATGTATAGTAAGGTGGGTATGTGACCAAAGATCTTTTTTGTACTGTGGGTGGTCTTTTGGGGATGTCCTTCACCTTTATGTGTGCACTTGTGTGCATTAGGTGAGTTTTTGATACTGTCTTTTGACTGTCTCTGACCTCGGCCTTAGTATACGGTCTTTCCCCCCATAGATTTGTGGATTGCTCCTCCTTGGATATCCTGCTGTCTGTACACCTGGTCCCCCCCCTTTTTTTCCTTCTTTTCCCTACCAGGTCACTCAGCTAGTTCTCAATTATGGTTTATGTGTATATTTGCTTTAGGTTTCTGTATAAATTTTTTTTTTGCATAAACGTTTGGAGTGAACAAAAAGGAACAAAGGAGACATTCCAAGTAAAAAAAGATTACAAATTAGGTACATATGTTGCGTCATCACTTCCCATAACAACAGAGGAAGAATATACTGAAAACAAGACAAAGAAAAGAAAGAAGATCTGTATCATGTATTGCAGGTTATAGCTGGGAATGCTTCCTTGAGTAACATGTAGAACTTTAGGTATAAAATCAAAATAAACAGTATGAAGAGAGGATGTTAAAACATCAAGGTCTACCAAGATCCTAAAGCAGCCAACCAATTCCCCCCTCTTTGTGACCATGAGCCTCTAATGTTAAAGGAGCCCAAGGAGAAAGGAGCGAGTAAGCCTGCATCTTCATCAAAAGGCTCCCGTGAAGGGGTCTGCTGTCTAAGCCCAACCTAGTGGGGGAGAGGTAGATGAGAAGAGAGCAATACTAGAAATCAGAAAAGAGGAGGGGAGAGAGGAAAAAAAAAAAGGGGGGGGGGGATAGGATAGTGGAGAGGGGGATGAGGAATAACACCATCTACCATCCCTCCACCACCGTGGAATCAAGTCCAGGGACACCACACCCATGGAGTACCAGGTAGACCTCAAAGAGAAAGAGAAGGTTCTGTATATTATTTTGTATATCTTGTTGTTCAGCCATCCTTCTTCAAGCGTGGATCCTGAGAAAGCAAATTTTGCGAAACGCTGTGACTTTACATGCTTGGTACACGTCACTGTGATTTTTAACATACATCATTGGAATGATGCAATTTGGATATTTTTGTATAATGTTTTTATTAAAGTGGTTCTAAACCCTTACAGACCACTTTTTATAGTAAGGCTTACCTGTAGTTACCCAGGATATCTCCTAAACCTGCACGGTTTAGGAGATATCCCCTCTATTTGCATGTGCTGACATCATCGGCACATGCGCACTCAAGCAATGGCACGTACGTGCCGTTTGCTTCAGTGAGTGTGCCGCTACCGGCGGGAATGACGTCATCGCGTCTCTCTGGCCAATCACAGCGGAAGAGCCGCGATATCCGGAAGTAACCCCCGGGAGTAATGTCGCTGACCAGTGCTGTGTACGGGCACCGCAGCGAGGGCTTCGATCGCAGGTATTACATAATGAGCTAGTATGCTATGCATACTAGCTCATTATGCCTTTGCCTCGCAGGTTTTTTGTTAAGTGGGTTTACAACCACTTTAAGAGATGGCTCTCTCTCTTTTTTTTTTTAAATGGGATTAAATAATAAAATGTATTAAATTTTTAATAAGATTTTGTGTATTTCTATGGTTTCCATTTGTTAGGCACATTTAAAGTCCCTTTATGAATGGGATATCTATTCCATGTATAGGTGCGATGGCCCACTTTTTCTCCCTTCTTGCATATCCTTCTCGTCATACTTGTTCCCCACACTACTGACCCATCTGGCAGGCTGCTCAAGTTCTGCTTTCTTGTCTCCTCTACTCTTGCAGTCAATGAAAGAGGAGCAGAATACAAGTGAGGCGATACCTCTGTAAACATGGCCATTGTTATGCTAACAGGCACGGTACAAAGCCTCCCTCACTCCGTGCAAGAGCGGTTTTGCAGGAGATTACAAGTGATCGATATAAAGGGAGTGTCAAAACTTTCTTATATGTAAAAATTCATGTAATAATTTTGTAATGAATATGAATCCGTAATTTAAAATTGTGTTTATAATAAATTTTCCTGTAGTTTTACTTTATATTGCAGCGATCAGAAGTGGCTAGATATTGCCTATGCACTGAATGACAGTCTAGAGCAGCCTTTCTCAATCTTTTCAAATCTGAGGAACCCTTGAAATAACTTTGCAATCTCAAAGAACCCCTGATAATTACTATATCTACAACTCATGATACATCAATGTGATGGACAATGAGAAGAATGCTCCTTAAGCCGGCCATACATGGATCGAATGTCGGCCAGTTCAGCAGGGACCGGCTGAGATTTGATCCATGTCTGGGCAGGCTAGCTGCACTGAAGTCAATTTATCAATCGACTTCAGTACCACCAGCCTGTCGGATTTTTGGCAGGCGATTACTGCCTGCGGCTTTAGCCGCAAATGGTAATCATTGTGTTCTGCAGGCCGGGAAGGCCCCCCCACAAGCAGAACACAATAGCGCTGTGGGAGGCATTCCACCATCAACGCAGTCAGTGTGGATGCAGGAGAGAAAATCAAATCATCTATAGCTTGTTTGACTCTTGTAGTCATTGGGAAGAATATACCACCTTGCAGATCACTAAAAGGATCAATAGTGTCAGTGGGCACTTATCGGAGTGGCAGAAATATCCCAATGCCCAAGGAACCCCTAGCATCCTCTGGAGGAAAACTGGTCTAGAGATTGAGCCAGTTCCATAAAGGGAACAAAGAATGAAAAGAGCATGTGGTCAAACAGCCTGCCGAAAAATGATTTGTGATCATTCCTTTTCTCGCTGGAAATAGAAGGTGTTTCACTATAAATTTATCAAATAGGCTTAAAATAAATGACGCAGCTCTTTCTGCTACTGTACCTTGTCACTACACATGTGTGGACTTGTCATTGGAAACCTTTTTTTGTATTTGTACTATACATGATACACACACACACACACACACACACATCTCACAAAAGTGAGTACACCCCTCACATTTTTGTAAATATTTTATTAAAACTTTTCATGTGACGACACTGAAGAAATTACACTTTGCTACAATGTAAAGTACAACTTGTATAACAGTGTAAATCTGCTGTCCCCTCAAAATAACTCAACACACAGCCATTAATGTCTAAACCGCTGGCAACAAAAGTGAGTACACCCCTAAGTGAAAATGTCCAAATTGGGCTCAATTAGCCATCTTCCCTCCCCAATGTCATGTGACTCATTAGTGTTACAAGGTCCCAGGTGTGAATGGGTAGCAGGTGTATTAAATTTGGCGTCATCGCTCTCACTCTCTCATACTGGTGGATCTGCCAGTGGGCCCCAGGATCGTCCACCCGCTCTCGGGAGAAGATGGGGTGGCATACAAAGCTGCGGTCAGGTAAGCCACCCCGCCGCTGGTCCAGGGGTCATCCGCCTCCCCGGCTATCTGGCATTGACCCCTTGCAGGGTCTCCTGCCAAAGGAAACACTAAAGACTGAAGGGCCAGCAGGGGAAGCTGGAATTTGAAGGATGGCTGACGCAGTGTTTCCTGTGGAGGGGAGGAGTCAAGGTCTCTCATGGTGGCTATCCTGAAAGACACTGGGGGAAAGAATTGTTGCTCTACATAAAGATGGCCTAGGCTATAAAAAGATTGCCAAGACCCTGAAACTGAGCTGCAGCACTGTGGTCAAGACCATACAGCGGTTTAACAGGACAGGATCCACTCAGAACAGTCCTTGCCATGGTTGACCAAAGAAGTTGAGTGCACATGCTAAGCGTCATATCCAGATAAACGTATTTGGTTCAGATGGTGTCAAGGGTGTGTGGCGGCAACCAGGTGCGGAGTACAAAAGACAAGTGTATCTTGCCTACAGTCAAGCATGGTGGTGGGAGTATCATGGTTTGGGGCTGCATGAGTGCTGCTGCCATTGGGGAGCTACAGTTCATCGAGGGAACCATGAATGCCAACATGTACTGTGACCTACTGAAGCAGAGCATGATCCCCTACCTTCGAAGACTGGGCCACAGGGCAGTATTCCAACACGATAACAACCCCAAACACACCTCCAAGACGACCACTGCCTTGGTAAAGAAGCTGAGGGTAAAGGTGATGGACTGGCCAAGCTTGTCTCCAGACCTAAACCCTATTGAGCATCTGTGGGGCATCCTCAAATGGAAGGGAAAGGAGCGCAAGGTCTCTAAACATCCACCAGCTCCGTGATGTCATCATGGAGGAGTGGAAGAAGACTCCAGTGGCAACCTGTGAAGCTCTGGTGAACTCCATGCCCAAGAGGGTTAAGGCAGTGCTGGAAAATAATGGTGGCCACACAAAATATTGACACTTTGGGCGCAATTTGGACATTTTCACTTAGGGGTGTACTCACTTTTGTTGCCAGCAGTTTAGACATTAATAGCTGTGTGTTGAGTTATTTTGAAGGGACAGCAAATTTACAACACTGTTATACAAGCTGTACACTCACTACTTTACATTGTAGCAAAGTGTCATTTCTTCAGTGTTGTCACATGAAATGATATAAAATATTTACAAAAATGTGAGGGCGTATATATATATATATATATATATTATATATTCATACACACACACACACACACACACACACATATAAACACACACACACCTACTTTTAGGCATTTACCAGGTCAGCTGCATTCACCCAACATAGTTCCCAGTTGCATGTTTAGTGAGGGGGGGGGGGGGGGGGGGCTGGCAACCTATTGTTCGCGATCTACCCGTTACTATTAACCAAAGGGTAGATCTCGTCTCCACCTTGGAAAATCCTGGAACCTGGACAGGAGCAGGGGTGGCATTTACTAGAACTGATCCCCTGTGGTTCCCCCCTGCAGCAGCTGAAAGCTAGCTTCTCCTCCTCTCCCTCCAGCCAGCATTCAGCTGCTTGAGGAAATTACAGGTAATCGGTTCCAGTAAATGCTGCCCCTCCTGTCCAGGTTCCCTTTCCTTCTGCTGCCCAGAACCCCGTGTGCTCCCCCTGGCCCCCACCCCCTCCTCACAGCACTGCCAGCTTCCTCTCCTCTGCCTCCTGCTGGCTGCTGTGGGGGATCGTTCCAGGATGGAGAGTGTCATTTACTGGCCCCTTCCTTTTCTGAATGAACACAGTGAGCAATTGGTACTGATCACTAATTATGTTCATTCATAACGGAATCATAGTAAACTATTTACTATGCTTCAGTTTCTAAATGAACAGGCGACTGTGCAGAGCTCTTCCTGTTCATTCATTCTGTGCAGTTAATTCTACAAAATTAGAGATTGAGGACTGTGTCCTCATTCACTTTATCTCAAAAGTGAGACAGCAAGGGTCTGTTTAGACTCCTGATATTTCACCAAAGCCTCTCAACAGGGCTGTAAAACTAAATAAATATAAAATAAAAATAATAAACTACTGACACCATCCGCTTGCCCTCCTGATCGACACTGTCCACTTTTAAACAGTTTCAGACAGTCTGGTTATGCTGTGGTTAATGCGTATTTAAAAAAAATAAAAAACTGTGATTAAACTATTATGCCTCAAAGCACATGTAAAATCCATCCAAAAAGTTAAAACACGTTTTCGGACACAAAGTGTGAATTGTGCAGCTCATAAGTGGAAACTAGCTTTGTGTAAAGTCATGAAGATGCATACATTACCTGCCACTCTTTGCATGCTTCGTGTTTAGACAGCTCAAAAAGTGTGATAGAATTGTACAGCTGCCAAAACTGAGGAAAAACGAGAAGGATGATTACTAATGAGCACAGCTTGATCTTCATTAAGTCTACTTGCTACAGCCTAAACAGTGCAAGGCCCCATTTTCTGTGACTCAGCACTGCACTCTGCTGTTCAAAAAAAAAATGCATTTTTGTAATGAAAAACCCACATGGACATTGCTAATGACTCCTTCATTCGTAATAAACCCTGTCCACTGGATCATTTTACCCGTTAGGAAACTCCCTAACTTCATTAACTACAACTGGGAATAGTATACCTAGTAATAACTGTCATGTGTAGAAACTAAAAGAACAAGTGCAAGTATTACCTACTAACCTGAATTTATAAGCTGCTCTAGAAAAATGACAGCTCATGTCAACACAGTCTTTCCTAATTTGTGTACAGGACATCCCCTAACTTAGAACATTAGAATTGAAAAAAACTCTGGTTTGTAATAGCATAGCTGTGCTGATAAAAAATATAACTTTGCTACTTTGTCTCCATTTCCAAAGTCAAGGACTCATTAACATGTACTCTAGTTTAGCTGATCTTCACTGTCAGTTATGACATACTAAAGGAGGAGTGGACACATGGCTCCTATTTTTTTTAACTCTTCCTCATGTGTAAGAACATTTTAGAGTTCTGACATTTGCATGGACCTATATTGCCAGCATTAGAGTTCTTCTTTAAACTGGGTCAGGTCATTCATTTTATATATGGCAATATGAGCAGAATCTACAGTGAGGTCCATATATATATTTGGACACAGGCACAATTGTAGCTTTTTTCAGGCTTTTATCAAAAAATTTTCAAGCTATAGTTATATAATGGATATGGGCTGAAAGTGCACACTCTCAGGTTTAATTTGAGGGTATGTACATCCAAATCAGAGGAAGGGTTTAGGAATTACAGCTCTTAAGAATAGCCACCCTACTCTTTCAGGGGACCAAAAGTAATTGGACAATTGAATCAAACGTTTCATGGCCAGGTGTGGGCTACTCCTTCGTTATTTTTCATCAATTAAGCAGCTAAAAGGTCTGGAGTTGGTTCTAACTGTGGTATTTGCATTTCGAATATTGCTGTGAACCTACATAATGCATTCAAATGAGCTGTCCATGCAAGTGAAACAGACCATTGTAAGGCTTCAAATGAAACAAATCCATCAGAGAGATAGCAGCAACATAAAAAGGACTGGACTCCCACGGAAGACAACAGTGGTGGATGATCGCAGGATCCTCTCAGTGGTAAATAAAAAACAATTCACAACATCCAGACAAGTGAAGGACACTCTCCAGGAGGTGGACATATCATTGTCAAAGTCTACAATCAAGAGAAGACTGCAGGAGAGCAAATACTGAGGGTTCACCACAAGGTGCAAACCATTCATAAGCCTGAAGAATAGAAAAGCCAGATTAGACTTTGCCAAAAAAACATCTAAAAAACCAGACCAGTTCTGGAAAAGCATTCTTTGGACGGATGAAACTAAGATTAATCTGTACCAGAATGACGGGAAGAAAAAAAAGTGTGGAGAAGACTTGGAACAGCTCATGATCCAAAGCACACAATGTCACCTGTAAAACATGGTGGAGGCAGTGTGATAGCATTGGCATGCATGGCTTCCAGTGACACTGGGTCATTGGTGTTTGATGATATGACAAAAGCAGCCGGATTAATTCTGCAGTGTTTAGAGATATATTGTCAGCCCAGATTCAGTCAAATGCAGCAAAGTTGATTGGACGGCGCTTCACAGTACAGATGGGCAATGATCCAAAATACACTGCAAAAGCAACCCAGGGGCTTTTGAAGGAAAAGAAGTGGAATATTCTGCAATGGCCGAGTCAATCACCTGATCTCAACCCAATTGAGCATTTCACTTGCTGAAGGCAAAACTAAGGGCAAAAAGACCCGCAAGCAAAGAACAACGGAAGACAGCTGCAGTTAGAGCCTGGCAAAGCATCAGAAAGGAGGAAACCCAGTCTTTGGTAATGTCTATGGGTTCCAGACTTCAGGCAGTCATTGCCAGTAAAGAATTCTCAACAAAATATAAAAAATTAACATTTTATGATTATATTCATTTGTCCAATTACATTTGAGCCCCTGAAAATGGGGTGACCGTGTAAAAAAATGGTCGCAGTTCCTAAAATTTGTACTTAATATTTATGTTCAACCCATTGAATTAAAGCTGAACGTCTGTACTTCAAATTTATTTGGATTGTTTCGTTTAAATTTTATTCTGGTGGCATACAGAGTCAAAAGTATAAAAATAGGCCCATATATATTTGGGCACAAACTGTATATGTAATTCTATATAATGCATCTTCTGACAGACAGGAGTGTACACATGGTACAAGAATACTTACATGGCCAAAGAACAGAAAAGGGAGAAGAAAGGTTAGTCCTCGCCACATCCAGGACTGAAAGCCCTCTAGAAAATGAGAACTACAAATCATTTTTTTTCCCCAAGAACCCCTGTCCCACACAAAACACAGCTTGTACTGTATAATATATTGGGATGTCTCTACTTTATTAATAATTACTAGTCATTTACCAACTTCTTTTACGTGGTTGGTGAAACAAGCTGCGACTGATACCGTTTTAACCACTTCCTGTCCACACCGTACCCGTACTTCACTGGAATTTCGGTGGTTATACCGGGATGCCGTCAGCTGCAGGCATCACCCCGGTATAGTTTTTTTTTTAGAGCCAACAGTCGGCTCTCCTGTAATAGCAGTCAGAGTGGCTAACTAGCTGCTTGATTGCAATTACCAGCAGTGGGAGGGGACGTCTCTCTCCACCCCCCTCCCCCGCCCAAACTGCCTTCCGCAGCTCTCTCGGGCTCTCCTGTTCCACGGGGAGTAATTTTCCAGCAAAAAATACTGATCGTTACATGTGAACAAAAAGTGCCAGAAAAGGCCCAGACTGGAAGTAGTTAAGGAAGAAGTATTACTTTTAATTTATTTCCACCTATCATTTCCCAATGGGACAAAGTGCTGCCTGTACTTTTTGTCCTATCTTTCTATGTGCAGGGAAATGCTGGCTATAATGGTAGTAACCAATGTATTCTGCCAGCTGGGAATGCTCTTCGTGCCCCCCCCTCCTCCCTACTGGCAGAACAGAATTCAATAGCGCAGCAGGAGGCATTCCCCCATCAATACTTACTGTGTTTATGGTGGAATCTAGCAATTTTCTTTCCTTCCACCTGTGATGGAAGACAAAAAAAATGCCATATCTATGGCCTGCTTTAAACACCCATTGTCTAGCTGTTTTCACATATGCAAGGTTTGCTAGGGTACAAACTAGGCTCAACTTTATGCCACGTATAAGTGTATTCCTGCAACAAATGTCTGAAGAATGCAATTTTCCTAATAAGCCTTCCAATCAGAAATAAAACTGCCCACAATTCACCTTTCAGATCTCTCACTATCCAATGGCATGTGTGCCCATCCCAAGAGTAAACTACAAATATTAAGTCCATGTACTTACCAACTGTAAGGTCTAAGTGGTTTCTTTCTCCTAATGCACGTAATCTGTATAGACAGCCACTTTGATAGTAATATTGTAGAAACTGTACACAGCCTGCAAAAAAGAATATTTAGACAATAAAAAAAAATACTCATATTCAAATCCTAACATACAATATCCACCAAAATGCGATATTCACTTCCTAAAAAGCACAAGCAGTCTAATCCACTACAACCCCAGTGCTCCTACAAACATACTAAGCGTTCTGGCAATGAATAACATTTCAGTAACGCACAATCTGGAAAAAAAAGGTAAAATCCATTAATATTATCTACAGTATACACCTGTATATTACTATTTTTCACTTTACAGTTCATCATAGCCCTTTATCCTACATTCACACTCCAGCAGAGTGTGTATTCCTGGTGATTTTGAAGCATTTTTGGGGCATTTTTCAGGTGTACTATAGGAGTTTTTCAGGTGTTTTTGCACATTGATCAAGTTTCAGGAATTTGTTTCTTGGGCTGGGCAAGGGGAGGAGAGCGGTTATATAGGAGACATGTTCTTCAGGCATAAACATGTGCATACTGCGTGTTTACAGGTGCTCCCACTGAAATCTATGGGACCAAAAATGGCTGAATATGCTAAAAAAAACACAAAAAAAACCCCCAAAAACTCATGTACATTTTTGGGTGTTGAGCACAGAGCAACTTAGCATATAAGTGTGAACAGGGACAAAAAAAGGAATAGAGTGCTGCATAATTAGACGCAGGAAAACAAGCAGAAAAATGCTCACGTGTAAAACAGGGGCTTACACACACTTAAAACAAATCATTTCTAGAAGTCAAATCAAACATTGTGTGTTGGCTTACTAACAAAAAATTAGTTCTGACTAAGACTATAACTCTCTCCAGTTTTACAAGTTGCTCAGCAAGAACAGGAATCTCACAGCCCTTTCTCAGCCATTGGTGGATTGTAACAAAACTTCTTTTGGAGTTTTCAGAGGAGTCACCAAACAAAATACTCATCTGTATTCCATTTGTGTGTGTTTTTTTCTAGTTATGTCTAACAAAAGTCATCAGTGCTAGGATCTTTAAAGTGGAAATCCAGGCAAAATACACAATTAAAAACCCATACATAATTCACTAAACAGTCAGAGAATATGTAATACTGTTCAGCCAGTCTTGTGATTCATACACCTCTGCCACTGTATTTCTACCCCAGCGGTGTAACAATAATATAGTTAAAGGGGTTGTAAAATCTCCAGGTTTTTCACCTTAATGCATTAAGGTGAAAAACCTTCTGTGCTGCAGCCCCCCAGACCCCCCCCTTTTTTTTTTCTTACCAGAGCCCATCTGTTCCAGCGATGTGCACAAGCCCAGCAACTCCAGCCACGGTCCCTGTCCTCATTTGATAGATTGATAGCAGTAGGAGCTGTGTCAATGGACACAGCAGCGGGATTCATGAGCGCGCCCGCCCGCATGGGTGCCCCCAGGGAAAGTGGCTCTTCATGGGGGCACCCAATGAAGAGGAGCCAGGAGCACCCCAGAAGAAGAGGATCGGGCTGCTCTGTGCAAAACCCTTGCACAGAGCAGGCAAGTATAACACTATAGTGTATACTATAGTAGAATTGTTATTTAAAAAAAAAAAAACTTTACAACCACTTTAAAATGCAGGAAGGCAGATTTTCAGCTGGAAATCTGATTTTTGAAACAGAGTGATCTTCTTGGCTATGTAGTGTGGAAGGGCTGTGCGAATCACAAGATTAGCTAAAGGAATAGTTTTCTCTGGATGGGTCAAAATAAAAGCTGTTTAACATTTAAACAATTTGTAGGCTTGAATCAACTGTGCATTTGGTGATTTATCTGGATCTCACCTCAAGTGCACAGTGAAAGAAAGTTATGGCATCAACTGATCATCACAAATTATTGAGAGGGGGGGGGTTATTGAAGAGACCCTAGGGTTGGATTCACCCTATTAATCAATCACATGGACGACAGGTAGATGATTGATAGGTCCACACCCTCCATTCATAGACATTTATGGAAGTTGTAGTACGGCGTCTATGAATGAAACAGTTGGGTGGAAAAGGTGGGCATAGTCGGGATCTCTTGTTGAAAGCCTGTTATAGCCCCTTGTTTAACCGCGGATGCATTAGAAGACTACAGTGGCAGGGTGGGGGTGGAGTAAGATTTCAGCTAAAAAAAAGAAGCATCAAATCAGGGACATGTCCTACTGACTAAGTTATGTCCCTTGTGCTGTCTTTTCCGTTTTTTTTATTTTGGCTGCCCTTATGTTTTGAAATGTTAGAGCAACGTTTTTTTCTTTTGAGGATAAAAGGTTTAACATAGCCAAGTAAAAGCTGACCATTATAAGCATCCCTGTCAATGTTAAATGGTTTGTCTCAACCCTCTAACTGGCACTTTTGCTGGACAGCTTGGTCTGTTAAAGGAAGTTGAAAAACAACAGATTAACTTGCAGGATTAACAGGTGAAAATAAAGGAAAAGAGGCCAATTGATTCTAAAACTTTAATGTTGAAAAAGTTGCTGCCCCCTTGCCTATACCCTAAGATAAATAGGGTTTTCTTCATTCACATCGATGTGAAGGGTTCAGGAAGAGCGAAACCGAGAACATCCTGTGTCTATGTTTACAAACAAGACACAGGACTGTTCTGTGATTGGCTACAGCCAATCAGCAGGTTCACAGGAAAAATCGTTGGCCTAAACCTGCGCACGCAAGCAAACTCGGAAGAAGCTTCTGATGTACAGGTGCGTGATCGATCCTGCACCTACCACCCGCTCCCAGTATATTTACTGCAAATCCTCACAGGTGGTTAAACTGAGAAAATGTACCAGTTTAAGAAAAAAAAATAATGGTCATTTTGAAATAATGGCAGCAACAGGTCTCAAAAAAGTTGGGACAGGGCAACAAATATCTGGCAAAGTAAGTGGTACTAACAAGGAAGAGCTGGAAGAACATTTTGCAACCAATTAGGTTAACTGGCAACAAGTCAGTAACATGACTGGGTATAAAAAAGAGCATCTTAAAGCGGAGGTCCGCTGAAAAAAAAAATATTAAAAGCCAGCAGCTACAAATACTGCAGCTGCTGACTTTTAATACATGCACACTTACCTGTCCAGGGAGCCCGCCATGTCCTTCGGCTCTCGGCTGCTGCCGCCGCCATCCTTGGTAAGGGAATAAGGAAGTGAAGCCGTGCGGCTTCACTTCCTGGTTCCCTACTGCGCATGCGCGAGTCACGCTGTGCGTCCTCTCTGGTCCCTGCTGTGTTCTGTGTCTCACAGAATACAGCGGTGGAGGAGAGTGTAGGCGCCGGAAGTGGCGTAGGTCACCGCAAACGCTGCGGTGATCTATGCCAGGAAGTGGGAGCAAATACCTGTATTAGACAGGTATCTGCTCCCTCCTCCCCCCTGAAAGGTGCCAAATGTGACACCAGAGGGGGGGAGGAATCCAAAAAGTGGAAGCTCAATTTTTGGGTGGAACTCCACTTTAAGAGAGTCAGAGTGTCTTACGTACACACGAGCGAACTTTACGGCATACGTGGCTCGGCGGACCGGAGTCCGTCGGACAATTCGATCGTGTGTGGGCTCCAGCGGACTTTTTTTCCCCCAAAAGTTCGACAGACCTAGAAATAAAACGTTTCAAATCTTTTCAACGGACTCGAGTCCGGTCGAAAAGTCCGCTCGTCTGTATGCTAGTCCGACCGACAAAAACCGACGCTAGGGCAGCTATTGGCTACTGGCTATGAACTTCCTTGTTTTAGTCCGGTCGTACGTCATCACGTACGAATCCGTCGGACTTTGGTTGATCGTGTGTAGGCAAGTCCGTTCATTCGGAAAGTCCATCGTAAAGTCCGTCGTAAAGTCCGCAGGACAAAGTATGCCGTAAAGTCCGGTCGTATGTACGCGGCATTAGAAGTAAAGAAGGGCAGAGGTTCACTAATCTGTGAAAAGCGGTGTCTAAAAAGTGTGCAACAATTTCAGAATGGTCCTCCATGTAAAACCAGAAAGATTTTAAAAATATCATCTACAGTACATATTAAAAGACTCTGAGAAATCTCTGTGCACAACGTACAAGGCCAAAACTCAATATTGGATGCCCGTAATCTTAGGGTCCTCAGACGGCACTGCATTAAAAACAGGCATTAATCCGTGATGGACATCACTGCATGGGCTCAGGAATACTTCCAAAAATCACGGTCTGCGAAGACAGTTCGCTGTGCACTTCACAAGTGCAAGGAAAAGTTCTATAACGTGAAGAAGAATCCAAATGTGAAGACATGATCCAGAAACGCCACTGTCTTCTCTGGGCCAATGCTCATTTAAAATGGCCTGTTGCAAAGTGGAAAACTGTTCTGTGGTCAGACAAATCAAAATTTGACTATATGATAACATGGGCTCTGGACTAAAGAGGAAAGGGACCTTCCAGCTTATCGCTCAGTTCAAAAGCCTGCATCTCTGATAGTATAGGGGTGCATTAGTATGTACAGTATGGAATGGGCAGCTTGCACATCTGGAAAGGCACCATCAATGCTTAAAGGTATATTCAGGTTTTAGAGCACATTTGCTCCAATCCAGAAGATGGGGAAGGCTTTGCATATTTCAGCAGGACAATCCCATACTGCATTTATAACAGCATAGTAGAAGAGTCTGAGTGCTTGTCTGGCCTGCCGTCCGGACCTTTCACCAATTGAAAATATTTGGCGCATCTTGAAATGAAAAATACGAAAGATGACCCAGGACTGTTGAGCAGTTAGAATCCTATATCAGGCAAGAATGGGGCAACATTCCTCCCCCAAAACTCCAGCAACTGTCCTCCTCTGTTCCCAGACATTTACAGAGTGTTGTTAAAAGAAGAGGGTATGCTACACCGTGGTAAACATGGCCCTGTCCAAACTTTGAGATGTGTTGCTGCCATCAATTTCAAAATTACCTTATTTTTTTCTTAAAATTGTAAATTTTCTCTAGTTCCAATAAAATAAGGATTTAGGATATTTGAAAATCATTGCATTTTTTTTTTTGTAGATTTAGCACAGAGTTCCAACTTCTTTGGAATCAGGTTTCTACAAGTCCATTTGCCAAGGTGGCAGATGGGACTTGTAGATCATTCATTCAGAGTTCTCTTAAAAAGTAACAGCAGCTGCAGGGGAGAAGAACTCCTGCATGCGGTCATGGGGTGGGATGACATTCACACCATGTTACGCCCCAAGTATGGTAACATGGTGCAAAAAGTGAACTTAGCCTTTAACCACTTCAGCGCTCCCACACCTGTATGCCCCCTATGCAACAGAGCAATTTTTACATTTCTGCTATGGGCCTATTTATTCGCAATCATTTTTGTGATTACGGTATTTAAGAATAAGTAATATATTTATAGATTTTTTTACACACAAGGCACAAGGACAAACAAGGCTTTCATTTGGCAATATTGTCCTGCAAAAGGATCCTATTTTTATGCAATCCATTAGCAAGAATTTGACAGTGTATCTTTAAGTGGAAGGCACACTTTTTTCCCCATCTGTAGCAGTAATCAACAAGAATTATCTTTTCTATGATTGCTCTGCAGCCAACAATTATATACTACAGTATCATGCACTAAAATTCCATTCCAATCTCTGACAATAATTCTGCCGCTTCTCATGGTACCATTGCGCAGGATGTGCAGTGAAAATTAAAACCTTCTCCCAAGATCATTAGTGCCTCTATATCTCCCCCTCTGCCCAAATAAGTGGTCTGACAGAACAGTATCTCCTCACTACATCACATTATACAGGGGTGTCAAACTCAAATTTTATCGTGGGCTGCATCAGCATTATGGTTGCCCTCCAAGGGCCAATTGTATCAGTAAGACTATATAAATGTATCTACTCATTATCATATTAAATGATTGCCTCCGTATTACATTATTACTGGTTTTAGTAATAACTTAAGACTTAATCTGTGAAGGGCAGATGCAGACTGGCATGGTGCCCATTCACACTCCTGTAGTGTGATGGAAGTCTGAAAAGGAGGGTTGCACACCACTGGTATCATCCACAAGAAACTGGTTCTGCTATGGAATTCTGTCTGAGCAGTCTCCAATAAAGTTTCTTATGGATGATACCAGCAGTGTGCGACCCTCCTTTTCAACTGGCATAGAACCGTATTACATAGTTACATACCTAGTTGGTAAGGTTGAAAAAAGACACAAGGTTGAAAAAAGTCCATCAAGTCCAACCTATGTGTGTAATATTTATACACAGATGACAAGAAGCCCCCTCATCAGAAGTCAAAGAGCCCTCCACCCTCCCTTAGATCAGAGTGCACCCCCCTTGTGCTGTTGTCAGGAAGCAGAAAGTGCAGGGTCTGGAAGAGGACAAGAGGAGGGCTGGAGTCAGTTGCCAGAATCTGCTGAATGGCGAGACCACGGGGTGCTGCAGGTGCACAGAAGGGGGCAGGATCTTTAGAAGGAGTGTTTTTTTGTTTTGCATATACTGGGGTTATCTGTCTGCCATTAGTCTGCTTTGAAATTCCCTTTAGGGGTTAACAGATACAGGTGAATTCACAGTCATCCTAATGTAGGGTCTTCCACCTAGATAGCAAGTGGCCAATATCATTTACCTGTATGGTTAATGCATATGCAGCACGAGTCAACGATCACCATTTTAGTGGCTTGGTTTCAAGTACTTAGGTTAGGATTTAGAGTATCATTATTGCTGGGCTGAAGCATACCTTATACTACAAATATCAGTGGCAAACATACTATATAGGCAAATCATGTTTACTGTATAAACAATCAGTTTTAAAACTTTTTGTAGAAAAACTTTTACATAAAAAATAACCATGTTATTTTTTTTTAAGGGTTAAAAATCCACATGACACCAGAACTCTGTTGCCTGTGTAATGGCCTTTCTTACCTGCTGTTATATCAAGTGTACTTGCCATTTCTAGCATGAGCTGTGACCCAATAGCATAATACCAGTCTTATACTGCAGTGGCTAAAAAAGCCAGAGTCTGGAGACATGGCAAAGATGGAGGACAGCATACTAAGAGTAAATTGTCACATGTTCCTAGATTTCAGCAGAGAAATCATTATAAATGTATTTGGTGTTTATATTCCCCTACATTTTACAAGTGACTCATTAAAAACAATGCATTCCCCATGTGGCCGATATCTTAACAGTTGTTAAATATTGTGTGTGGGGGGGGGGGGATATTTAATACAAAAAAACAGAGACAGACACAGACAGACAGACAGACAGACAGACAGACAGACAGACAGAGAGAGAGAGAGAGAGAGACAGACAGAGACACACACACACACACAGAGAAAGAGACAGACAGAGACAGAGACAGAGACACACAGAGAGAGAGAGAGAGAGAGAGAGAGAGAGAGAGCGCAAGCAGGTAAAACTGAAGATCAAAAATGTCTTCAGGGAACACACACCATGAATTATAAATCTGAGCTCACTAAAAATACAATATGATGTGTTTATACACACTAACACATCTGTGCTATCCAAAACTGATATTCGTGAAAGTTCCCCCCATCACTTTTGTACAATACAAAAAAGGAGGGCGAATGTACATTTTAAAATGCATGAAAAATGAATACTCACAAGTGTGAAAAGGACCATGCATGTAATGCAGTGGTCAGAGAATCTACTTACTTTGATATATTGAAAATGCAAGAAACTGATTGCGGAACATTCGATACATTAAGCCATCTGGCCTAGACAGATAAAAGATAAACGCATTAACTTATATAACATATGTTAAACCTTTTACGTTTAAAAAAAAAAAAAGTGCTGCCCACAACAAGAAGATAACTGCCATCTTACTATGCCAGGTTAGAGGAAAACATCTGCTTGCCAAGGCAACCACTTCAGTTACCTTCATTCTCGCTTTCATATACCGACAATATAACATAATTAGGTCTGGATTTACATTTATGCATTGCAGGAATTTATGTCAAAGCACAGTTGAGTTTACCATATCACTTGGTAATGTGCAAATATGCAAATTGTAGTGGGGGGGGGGGGGGGTTGATTTTATGCGCCTTTAAGTGGCTGTTAACCCACCAATGTAATTTTACACTATCCTCTCTGGTTATGTATGATTGTGCTTTATAAAAATAATGCAGTATATACCTTGTTTACAGAGCACTGATCTGACCCGCTGCCTCTCTCGGCCCAACAGATGCAGCGGGCGGGGCCGAGGATCCCCCGCTAACATCAGTCAGGAGGGGAGGAGAGAGGAGGCCAGTCCGCTGCAGCTGTCATGCGAGAGAGGATAGACGGGGCGGGTCAGATCAGTGCTCTGTAAACAAGGTATACAATTGTTGCCACCATTTACAGATGCCTTGAAATGTTTGCAGTGAATACAAAGCTTTCTCCGATTGGATGAGGTAGAGACCTGTAGCCTATTTACTCTCTGTAATGACAGACATACCAGAAATCAAGTTGAGAGAGGGAGTACCTACATTGTTAGCCAACTCAGCTCTACTGTACTGCACACACTAATGTGTTAAGCACTAGCAGCTAGAGGAAGATCATATTTAGGCAGGATAAAGTTGGCCATACATGGATCAAATTTTGATCCATCTACGGCCACTCTCGTTCATTAGAAGTCAATCTATTGATCAACTTCTCGTGAATCGGCTTGTAGCCACAGGTTATGAGTAGAGGTATAACTCTCTATGTTTATAATTTGGAAAGGTATATGAATCACAATAATGCATGAGCAAATACTTTGGCAGGTTTACATTTATTAATTACAACTGTCTTTAGCGGTTTGCCTAAAGTAGTTCAAGTGACAAAAATGTGATGATGCCTCTGTTGCTAGAACAGTTCTACCTACTTCACTAACAGAAATACTTACAAAATGTACACTGCAAATGCTTGAACTTACCATGTGAGCATCACGCCAGAAAGAAAAGTAGATACATAGTGATGTGAAACCCACCATCCTTTTATTCTGAAAAAATTAAAAAAATCTTTAAAAAAAAGGAAATAATTAAATATTAAACTTACAAAACTAAACACCAACCAGCGGTAACATCAAACTACAAGGAAGCACAGAAGAAAATAATATGTAAACATCAGGACTAAAGGTCTCCATCTATAGAAAAAAACATCTCAGTAAACAAATTAACAAACTTGCCTGATGAGAGTGAGCTCACCATCATAGGGAAGAGGCTTGCTCAATCAGGTTCCCCTAACTTATTCCAACCCTACCCCCAATTCAGAAAAAGTGTCCAAAAAAAAAAAAAAAGTTAAAGCGTATTTATGCAGTGGTGTATTTTGTTTTTGAGCTGCCCTAAGCAAAACTAAAATCGCCCCCCTATCTAAATTTGCCCCACCCCTTCATCTGTAAAATATGCTAAATGGGGTCTCTGGTGGTTATGCAGTCCAAGCATGAATGAACCCCTGGGAACTAAGGGGTCATACCCTTAGATCTCAGGAGTTCATGCTTGGACTTGCAGCCCTTTACTAGTTTTTTGGGGTGGTGTCACGTCGTTCTCTGAGGGCTTCATGCCAGGACTTGCAATTCTTCACTTTTGGGAGGGTCCCAGCATAAACCTCTGGGATCTAAGGATGTGACCCCCCCATCAAAATTTAAGGACTACACGTCCCAGCATGAACCCCTGAGACCTAAGGATGTGACCCCCCCTTAAAAGTGAAAGACTACAAGTCCCATAATGAACCCCTGAGATCTAAGGATGTGACCTCTTAGATGTGTAGTCCTTCACTAGTTTGGGGGGGGGTGGGGGGGTCACATCCTCAGCGCTGAGGGGCTCATGCTGGGGACCTGTAGTCCTTTACTTTTGGGGGGTCACATCCCCCAAAAGTGAAGGACTACAAGTTCCAGCATGAACCCCTCTTTGTATGGATTTTTGCAGTGCCTGGCTTCCTCATGACACACATGGTTTCAATCCATCCCTGGCCTCACCTCAGAGTTCTGAGAGTTGCTCTCAACTGAGTCCTGGCAGTTCCCTTTCCCTTCCCTCTGAGCGTGCCGTGCCGCCAGAGAAGATGAAGGAGGTGGGTGGCGCTAAAGCACTAGGTGCAGAGCGGTGGAGGAAGTTTTTTGGCCGCTAGCGGGGTGCTTTTAACCCCCGCTAGTGTCCGAAGGATTAAAAGTGCCCGCAAACCGCCCCTCCCGAAACACTGTATACGTCGCTCCCGCACCGCCTGAAAGATGCTGCTTGCAAGACTTTTTCTAACGTCCTGCAAGCGCACCGCTCCAGTGTAAAAGCACTCGGGCTTTCACACTGGGGCTGCAGGGGAGGGCAGCGCTATTTGTAGCACTTTAGCGCCTAAAAAAAAATTTGGCAAATTACAAACCTTTGAAAATGGTGACACTTTACCTATTCCTGTACATGCACATCAATGTTTCATCAAACAGTAGGTCAATGTTACACTAAGGATTTATGCAAACAAGTATTTTTTTTAGTGAACATGGTGACGTAACACAACAAAAAAAAAAAACCCAAAAAACAAAACAAAACAAAACAAAACGTAAAAAAAGAAGTTCTTCCAGATTAAAATCAACTTTTCCACAGCACTGCATGTTACATAAAAAAAACACTTATGCAAATTTCTTTAGTCAGAAGACATTGATAATGGTATTTTGGGGTAAATATCAGGGGCTGCATGAATTAAATAAGGGCTCTTTCATACTGGTGCACTTAAAGAAGAATGTTAACCCAACATTTCATATTCCTGATATGTGTCTGTTGTACCATATATGTTTGTTAAAATGTATCCTGTTTTCTTTGCATTGTTTCCTTTATGTGAAATACCTGGTGATCCTGCCAGCTCCCCTGCTTTCCTATTTTAAAAATGATGACACTAGGCATTAGAGCACATCCATCCCATTGTGGTCAGTTTTCTGGCTGTGCTGGGAGCACAGCCTGCCTGTCCTTCAATGGTCAGACTTGTCATGCCCAACAGCACAACAAATGTCAGTGCTTCCACAGAGGCTGGAGTGTCCAAACCGAGAACACTGTCTTTAGTGCATGTTCAGCCCCTTGCTAGCTAAGACACTAAAGGCTGTGCACCCGGCATTTAGTAATGGATTATTCATACCCAGCCCCACTCAGCTGCCGACTGGGAGAAGCAGGATGCTGGCTAACATTGTCCAAATATGGCCACTGCTGTCAGAGAGCATCCCAGCCCTTTGTTTACTTTCAGCTGTTGGCCAGGGAATCTCTGGCCTAGCTCCAGATTGGGGTTGGGGATGAGTAATTGGTCACTGAGGGCAGTGGACAGCAGATTCATGAAAAATTCAGGGCAAAAAAAAGGCTCCAGTCTGAGAACTGGCATGTCTCTGTATGCAAACTCAGAGTTGGTTCTAATTGCCGCCAGTTTGCTGTAAACTGGTGATAATCTTTTTAGAATCTGTCGCAGTCAAAGTGGCAGATTCTAAATGTGGTGGTAATAAATACCTGAATTTGGCACCAGTGTTAGGAAGCAAACCTGTCACAAGACCTTCCTGCATTCGGGGGAAAAGAAACACCACCAAAAAATGTTGTAAGTGTTCAATGATTTTTCCTCATAGCGCCCTAGTAGAAAACTACCACTTAACAGAATCTGTAAACTTGCTTCACTTTTTACCACCACTAACTTTCATTAATGAGCACCCATGTGGTTTTGCTTTGGTTCAGGCACTCACCGTGATCCATTGCTAATGAGGATACTTTCTCTGATGGTTAGAGTGCAGAAGTACCAGACTAGCAAAAAATTGAACACTTCATCTGTGACTCTAGAAGACAAAATACAAATTTTTCTTTCAAATTCTTTATTTGTATAAAAGAAAGAAGCATCTATCAAAGCAGTCAATAACAGAATAGGTACAATAGCTCACATAATACAGAGTCGTTTCACAGTAGCATGGTATTATAGAGCGAGATAAAGAAATGTAAAATATTCTGACATCACTGTAGCCCACGTCATTTTCACACTTCCAAAACTGAGTAGGCGACTAAAGATAATGTTCCAGACACTTCAATTTTTTAGGGGAGCGGGAACAAAAACATAGAGACTAATAGACGCCCATGGGCGCAGAAATAAAAAAAAAAAAGGAAAGAGGGGGAAAAAAAAAAGATGGGGGGCGGTGGAAGTTGAGGAGGGGAGGGGGTAAGGGGGAGGAGGGGAGGGGGAGGAGGGGAGAGGGTGAGGAGAGAGCAAGGGTGATGGAATGCATGCGTGCATTGGCAAGAAGAAGAAGAAGGACAGGAGGACCTTAATCCCCAGGGCAGCTCTCTATGAGTGACTTCACCTCATCTGAATATACAAACATGTTCCAATATGACCATGTTTTGGTATATTGTTCTCTTCTCTCTTGAGCGGCAAGCACTAGATCTTACATGACATGGATACTCCTGACCTCATTGAGCCACATAGCAATTGAAGGAGAATTAGGGGTCCTTCCAAAAATACAAAATGTATGTGTTAACAGTATTTGGTGTAAAATGAACAAATGAAAAAGGATAGAGAGGGCAGGTAAACAACCCATCTAAGATCTAAAATTTAGGTAGTAGGAAGCTTTCAATATCTCACTAAAGCCAGCCATTGCCGAACCATCTATGGGTGAGCTGATTGTACCAAAGTCGATCCACTGATAGACTTGAGCACAAACCAGCATATCCGACTTTTCATGTGATTATTGCCAGTGGGTACAGCCGCTGGCAAAAATGACTGTGTTCTCCCAGCAGGGATGGCTTCCCCCCCAACTAGGAGAACACAATAGCTCAGTGGGAAGGATTCTCCCATCAACACAGACTCTGCTTTAGTAGGAGAATACTATGTGATTTGACAAAAAACACCATTCACCTTCTCTTGCTCTGTTTAGATAACTGTAATGACAAAAATGTGTGGGCTGCCACTAATGACATTATTCTGAAATGAATTGCTGTCTGGTAGTCTCATACTTTGGTATTTAGAATAAGTACAGAGTAGGGTCAGAATTCTAGGTCTGTGACTTAAATTGTACTGCACCAATCAGCACAACAGCCAGACAACTAAGCAGTTCAAATACATCCAAAGTATCTCTTTGATAACAGGTTTTCTTTAAAGGTTCTGCAATAAATTCATGTAAGATCTCTGCATTTTTCATGCTGCCCCATGTTGTGTTGCCATGCCTATTTTAGTGACTTTTTTAGCATAAATATATAGGCTAAAACATTTTATCTACCAATTAGAATTTATAAGCTGGGCTACCCCCAGATTCAACATCTAGTGGAATCACTAAGAATCTAAAAAGATCTAAAAACACTGAAGAAGCAGTTTACACATTTCCTCAGTATGTGGTAATGGTTGGCTAATCAATTAAAGCAGAACGAACGTTACAATTAGATCTCACCCCTCACAGCATTTCAGCCCAGATGCCGCTCAAGCATGATGACCCAGGGTCTAGTCTCCCTATTATACAGCAGTGGCCAAAGGCTTTGAAAATGACACAAATAATAATTTTCAGTCTGCTTCTTCAGTGTTTTTAGATCTTTTTGTCAGATGTTACTATGGTATACTGAAGTAGAGTTACAAGCATTTCATAAGTGTCAAAGGCTTTTATTGACAATTACATAAAGTTAATGCAAAGAGTCAATATTTGCAGTGTTGACCCTTCTTTTTCCAAGACCTCTGTAATTCGCCCTGGCATGCTTTCAATCAACTTCTGGGCCACATCCTGACTGATGGCAGCCCATTCTTGCATAATCAATACTTGGAGTTTGTCAGAATTTGTGGGGGTTTTTTGTTCACACCCTCTTGAGGATTGACCACAAGTTCTCAATGGGATTAAGGTCTGGGGCGTTTCTTGGTCATGGACCCAAAATGTCGATGTTTTGTTCCCCAAGCTGCTTCATTATCACTTTTGCCTTATGGCAAAGTGTTCCATTATACTGGAAAAGGCATGGTTCATCACCAAACTGTTCTTGTATGGTTGGGAGAAGTTGCTCTCGGAGGAAGGTTTTGTACCATTCTTTATTCATGGCTTAGGCAAAATTGTGAGTGAGCCCACTCCCTTGGCTGAGAAGCAACCCCACACATGAATGGTCTCAGGATGCTTTACTGTTGGCATGACACAGGACGACTGATGATAGCACTCAACTTTTCATCTTCAAACAAGTTTTTTCCGCTTGCCCCAAACAATTGAAGATGATTCAGAGAAAATTACTTTACCCCAGTCATCAGCAGTCCAATCCCTGTACCTTTTACAGAATATCAGTCTGTCCCTGATATTTTTCCTGGAGAGAAGTGGCTTCTTTGCTGCTCTTCTTGACACCAAGCCATCCTCCAAAAGTCTGACTCACTTTGCGTGCAGATACACTCACCTGCCTGCTGCGATTCCTGAGCAAGCTCTGTACTGGTGGTGCCCCGATCCCGCAACTAAATAAACTGTAGGAGACGGTCCTGGCGCCTGCTGGACTTTCTTGGGCGCCCTGAAGCCTTCTTTACAAATGCAGTGCAAATGTTTTTATGGGATTAAGTTAATTTTCATGGCAAAGAGGGACTTTGCAATTAATTGCAATTCATCTGATCACTCGTCATAACATTCTGGAGTATATGCAAATTGCCATCATACAAACTGAGCCAGCAGACTTTGTGAAAATTAATATTTGTGTCATTCTCAAAACCTTTGGCCATGGCTGTACTCCTCTATACTGGGTAATACAATGCACAAGCCCCGATGTACTGTTTGCAGTGGGAGCGGGACTTTGACATAATTATATCTCCCGAAGACTGGAACAAAGCGTGGGAGTTGCTGTTTAAATCCTCACACCATGTGCTAGCATTAGGGTACGCCTAGAAAGTTCTCTCTCATTAGTACTATACCTTCACTAGGATTGCAAGATGCTTCCCTGCCCACCCTTCATGTTTTCGGGGCTGCTGGGAGACATGGAGCATATCTGGTGGACGTGTCCCAGGGTTAAGAGGCTGTGGATATGGGTTTCCGCTATTGTCAATACGATACTGCATGTTAACTTGCATAAGAACCATTGGGTGGCACTCCAAAATCAGCCAATAGAAAATGTTACCCGTCGGGAATGTACAATGATCACTCACATTTTCGTGGCTACAAAATAAACTATAGCAAAAGCATGAAAGTTGCCAACACTAAGCTTCGACGAGGCACAGTTATAAACAAAGCTCACAGCAGTCCATAATGACACAAATGATAAATACCTGGCAGCCTTTGTTAGACCATTTTAAGCCTTCTCAGCTAACCACATGCACTTTGGAGATGTGACCTTAGTGTCAATGAATTTACTAACACGAACCAAGGCCTCTTGGAACTTTCACTTTAGTGAGTTGGCAAGAGAGTTTCATAATGTGCGGTATTCTTCTCTTTTATTCATTTATGGATCCCGTACATGGATGGTACCCTTTTGTTATGCGTCATGCTGTACAGTAAGCTGACAGTGTACCATTTCTGTTCAAAATGCTAATTAACTGGTTAACTGGTTCATAAAGGCTAGTTAAATAGGAAGTGATGTTGGCAGGAAATGGGGGGAGGCAAAACCGGAGATAACACAGCCATGTGCTGAGTCTGGAAGAAGACCTGGGTAGATGCAAAAGGCTCCATAACAAGAATACCTAGGCAGCAGGAAGGTCTGTGCCAGAGGGGACTTCACAAGACGACAGAAGATACTTCACTAAATCTATAATACAAAAGCACCCAGTTTCATCCAATAGCTTCAGTCCTGTTTGTTACAGAAATTGCAAACTATACCCCAAGCTAAATAAATAGTTTAGTTTATTCCCATCACATGCAGACCATTGTCAATGCTCATTTGCTAGGAAGGATAGGTAGCATGCGTGTTGTATGCATATATGAAATACTCTGCATGTCTTGTATTGTTTTCCTAGGATGTAGTTTGTATGTAGAGCATTCTTGTTTAGTAAAAGCACATTAATTTACTACATGGGTTTCTGCTTCCTTGCCTTACCGCAAAGTAACCTAAAAAGAGAAGTATGGCCAAAGCACTTTTGGCCATACTACTCCTGTGTCTCACAAAAGTGCACTTAGTTCTGCACTCCTGTGACCCAGATTCAGTTGACAGCGAGTTAAGAGCTGGTCCAGACCGCTGACAGCCTGAGCCAGCCGATCCTGCCCACCACAGCCCATCTCTCCAGTGAGCGTTGGAGGGACAAAGAAGAGCGCTGATCACTCAGTTCTCAATGTATAGCTGGTAGGGGACAGCTGCAGAATTGGATTGATAATGCAGGGATCTAGGTAAGTTTGTATGTATGTTTTTGGGATTCCCTCACTTCTCTTTAAAAAAAACAAAACACATGTGTGTAAATATCCTCCTTTAAACAAACCTAAACTGTAACGTTAGTTCTGCTTTAATCGATTAGCCAAGCATTACCACATACTGAGGAAATGTGTAAACTATCACAGCTGACTTTTTCTTCTAAAAATGCTTACTGGCAAGTTGTCACTCTAATCCAATGGCTTTATCTGAGGCACTGGCCCCGAAACAAGTATGCAGATTGGATATTCTGACTTCAATGTAACGCCCAAGCCAATCAGAGGAAGGCTTGTAATCATTCATTAAAATATAAGGCTTCCTGGGAAGGGCTGAACAACGCTCAGCCCGATTTGATTTCATCCCGAAAACAGGACAGGAAGTCCCTGCATCGCTGCCAGAACACAGCTGATGCTAAATACAGTTTATACATCGCTGACAGCACATGCAGCAATTTTGGGCCAGCTTGGCCCAAGTTAACTATACAAAGTTAAAGCAAAGCTGTCATTAGGCTTTAACACCTTCCCACCCAGCAAAATGATGGCCAGACGGTGGTGCTCACATCCTGACTGGACGTTATATGACGTCCTCTGAGAAAGCGTCGCTCACGGGGCATGCAACGGCGCGATCTGTGTCCACGGGACATAGCCGATAACTGATCAGTGTACTGGCTTGCTGCCGGTACCATGTGACCGCCATGACCAATCACAGCAGGTCACATGACAGTTGTACACAATGGATGGCTTCCTTTCATGCCATCAATTGTTTACAATTGTGTTACAAGCTGTGATTGGTCAATTTGATCACGTGATACAGACAGGGCCAATCACAGCCCATCTTGACCAATCACAGCTAATCACAACAAAACAAACTGAATGGATCAGTTTCATTCAGTAAAATGCTTGCTTATAGCAATGTAATTCACTACTATAAGCAAACAATGTGTAAAAAAACAAAAAACAAAATCCTGATCACTTCCCCGGAGTAGTACAATGTTACTATGGTAACATTATTTTGTTCTGGTCACGCGTGTTAAAAAAAAAAAAAAAATCGGAAAAAAGATGTAATAAAAAACAAATCGAAAAAAGAATTAGAATTTTTTTATTTGTACTGTCACTAGTCAGTGTCCCTGATCACCGTTGTTATACGATGACGCTGTACTGCACTGGTGACCTATGTAAAAAAAAAAAATTTACAACTTCAAAAAAAACCACCATGCCTCTTACTAAATACCTTGGACTGTCTACTTGCCATAAATTGGTCATCTGGGTGGTGTTTGTACTGCCCTGGCATTTTAGGGCCTCAAGAAATGAGATAGGGTGTCAGTACATCAGGATTGATCAATTTTCAGATATATATTATAGTTTGTGGACGCTAAAACTTTCCTACAGACCAAATATTATACACTGATTTGGGTTACTTTCACCAAAGAGATGTGGCAATATACATTTTGGGCTAAATTTATGAACAACAATTATTTATTTGCAAAATTTTATAACAGAAACAATGAAAAACGCGTTTTTTCCCCCCAAACTTTCAGTCCTTCGTTTATTCATCAAAAAATAAAAAACCTGGTGGTGATTAAATACCACCAAAAGAAAGCTCTAACTATGTGAACAAAATAATAAAAATGTAGTTTGGGTACAGTGCTGCATGACCGCGCAATTGTCATTCAAATTGTGAGTGCTGAAAGCTGAAAATTATCCTGGGCAGGAAGGTGGTAAAAGTGCCCAGTAATGAAGTGGTTAGATTGGCTTTAATGCACAGAACTGGTCAGACACACTCCTTCTCTACCTCTTCATTGTAGGTCTGTAAGTAGACCCTGTCCCTACCATATGAAAAATATACACAGTAATGATGCGGGATTAGCAGGATGAACCACTCTGCTCAACGTGGGATACGCAGTACAACACACCCAGAAGCGTTGGAAAGCAGCAGGGGCCTAAGCTCTGCAAGAGTGTGAACCTGCTGAAGAGTATTCATTTTCTGCTTTTACAGTCTGCTTCCTTTTTATTTAATTTAGTAGAGTAAGCAATGCTTTAAAATCCTTTCTAGGCAAAAATTTGTCACAAATTATAACAAGCAGGGGTACAGGAAAATAAAAAGATAAAACAGGATGGAGGCTTCAACTGAACTTTACATTTACAAATAACGATGATTATCCTGCTTTTTGGAATTGTGTATGCCTCCTGTCCTTGAATATGACAAACACTATTGTGAATACAAATGTATTAAGTTCAGAAAGTGAAGAAAACATGATGTATAAAGAACAAAAACATTATTTTGTACATCACTTTCATTAACTAGTAATCTGTGTACATCATTATTTCAGGCTACCAGGCAGCTAAAATAACGTGAACACCACTTTTTTTTCATGTTTTTCTTTTTAGCAGACCCATGTACCAAGATCATATCAGATGCAAGAGAGCCATTGCTGTAGAGTCCTTTGGGGGCTGTTTAGGAATGGCTTTCCTTTGTGCTAATAATTGTAGGACATACTTTTCTAGGGAGATTGACAAAAAGTACTCAAAGTTCATAAACTAGTTGTAGCCTGGTCGTGGCAAAAAGCGTATTTGCTTTGGAAGAATAAATCACTTCTAACGTTGGGTGTCCTACTTAGACTTGTGAATGTTGCTGCATTATGTAAAATTATTAGAATAGTTTTTTTACATTTTAGAATGTGGTGCTTCGAGACTTTCCAGAATTTTTAAGGTTGCCTCGAGATTGTCCATTTTTAAAAGGGTGCCTTGACAGAAAAAGGTTGAGAAACACTGCTCTAGACTTTAACAACTCATCTTTTGAGGCTTGTGAAATCTAAATCGGGTGAAACAAAGTGATAACTTTTGATATATGTATGCTGTTTTGGGAGGAAAAAAACAAAACAAACAAACACTGTATACAACTACTATAAACTCATACAGAGGGTGGAGGGAATATAGACGGGCAGCTTTTTTGCTTCAGGGCTTGAAGGGTCTGTAGTAATGGAGGAACTAATGAATAAAACTGTATAGGAGAGTGGTGGTGAACCTGGGTCATGCAACACCGCACTGATTCAAAATGCAGAAGTACTTGCTGTGACTTCATCTAAAACAGGGGTCTCCAAACTTCCTAAACAAAGGGCTGGTTTACTGCCTTCAGGCTTTAGGGGGCTGGACTGTGCCCATCCGAAGTACAAAACATCCCAGCGTCCATGGCAGTTAACAATCCCTCATCATTGACGTCATTGAGAGGAACTGTGCCCCCATTGTTGGTGTCATTGGGAGCAACTGTGCCCCATCATTGGTGTCACTATGAGGAACTGTGTCCCATCGGTGTCTTTGGGAGGAATTGTGCCCTTCATTGGGGTCAGCGAATAAAATAGCACCCAAGGGCCATTTAAAAGCAAGCAAAGGGTTGCATATGCCCCCCCAGCCTGCAGTTTGGGGACCACTGACCTAGCACATGGAAAATTATAAATAGATTGAAACAGAATCATATGCAGGGCTTGGTCAAAATATGTTTTAATAACTGCTACTCAGAACTCATGAAGCGTTTGGTTACAAACCTGCAAGGAAGTCTTCATTAATGACTAAACTTATTCTATCAATGACCTCAGTTTAAACTATTAGTTCTTTTAGTCTTGGTTTACACTTGCAATTGTGGGACAGTAAAAATAGGAAGTTGAGCCCCTTCAGATGCAACAGCAGCTGGATGAGGCTGTAGACATGCCATGGCTTTGATGCTTTGTGGCACAGCAAAATTATCCCCATGCAGCATTTAGTGGCAGAAAAATTAAAAATTAAACAGGCATTCTGGAGGCTTGGGTATTGCCTCCTGAACTCCTGTCAATTGTGCCCACATTGTTCTCTGAAAAGCAATCCACCGTGAATTGCTGCCAAGATGGTAATACAGGCGCCAAGGAACCATAAAAGATGCAATGCTGCATTGCAAAACAAAATTGATATACATTTTTTCCCCACAAATAGAGCTCTCTCTTGGTGGTTCTATCACCACTGGGTCTTTTTTTTGTCATATAAATGAAAAGAGACTGAAAATTTTGAAAAGGAAAAAACAAAACAAAAAAACAAAACAAAAAAAAACGCACAATATATTTTACTCTCTGCTACAAAACATATCCAATAAAAAAAAATGTAAAAAATCTAATTTCTTCATAAATTTTGGCCAAAATGTATTCTGCTGTGTCTTTGGTAGAATAAAAAAAAAAATCCCAGAAAGTGTATATGGATTGGTGTGCATGAAGTTATAGAGCCTACAGACTATGGTATATATATGGATTATTTTTTTTTAAATACTACTAATTATGGCGAATTATAGAGAATTATAATGGGACTGCAGTGGGCATAGTGACACTAACTGACGCTGGGGGGACATCACCAGTGACATTAATGCAGTGATCAGTGATATTATACACTGTCACTGTACTAATGACACAGGCTGGGAAGGGGTTACCATCTATGGCAATCAAGGGGTTAAACATGTGCCAGTGTGTGTAAAGTGTGCTGCTTTAACTAATGGATCTCTAAGTTTCTATAAGATCTCTAAGAGAAACAGAGATTGTTCTCTGTAGTGTTGATTGCCAAAACAGAGCTCTGGGCTGTGATCATACACAGCTGATTAGCAGGTCCCGGCCGTGAATCATTAGCTGGGACTTGCTGATTGTACACAGCAGGCGCTGGCTGGGGGGCACATGTCCAAAACCTGGAAATAGGCAGTGACGTAGCGGGTACATCGCTTTGTCTACACCAGCCGAAGTACATTGCAGACGGGCGATTGGAAAAAGTGGTTGAATCAAATTTTTGCATATATTATATTCAAAATGTCTGATAGTATATAAATCTGCAAACTTATTTTTTCCCACAAATGAAGAGAAGAAGCAATGCATTGCGGGGTTTCTCAATACTATAAAGAGGTGACCAATGTTAAAATCCACTGTGTAAATGTCTAATTGACAAGAGCTGGTGAGAAAAGCTAGTTTCATACAACTATGCAAGCTGGTAACACAGTACTTATGGACTATGGCTCACTTTTGTGTTATGTAAAGCATTTCAACTGCACAATAAAAAAAATTTGCAATGCTGTGGCCAGAAGAAAAAAATCTCACCTGTAATGAAGCACAAACCTACATGCTATGGCTCCAAGTAATAAGATTATTGTTAAATAAAGCTTGAATTTTTCATATTCATCCTTGTAAGCAAACCTAAAAAAGGAAGAAAAAACAGACCAAAACAATTAAGACAAGAGAGCCTCAGAATTAAAATACACATATACTGTCTTATAAATTCACACAAGATTTTCAGTTACTTTGGATCAAAACGATAAAAGCAGAGACCCAGTAACCCCTACTGTGTGATATTTATTACTGGTTTCCCTTTTTGCTGACTCCCTGGTGCTTCTATAATTGTCTAATGCCAGTCATAGTACACTGCTAAGTAAAGAGAAAAGCTATGATGCAATAATGTAGAAGGTTTACAGCTCTCCGTGTGTCCTTATGTGCTGACTTGGGGCAGAAGGAAGATGACCTATTTGCTCTCAGTAATGGTGCACAAAGTATGTCGTGTCACTAACATTTACACACCACATATCAAAACTCAAACTTACCTAATTTCTAATATAAAGCAATTGTGAAAATACTTGAAGAGCATATGAGAAAACAAATATCAAAGGCCCATTAAAACATATAAGTGAGCAGGGATCTACTGTAACAATTTGAAGAGCTATTCATTTAGGCCCCTTCCACATAGGGCGCACCCTGCCAGCTTAGTGGGGAATCTGTCCACTTATCCCTGCTAAGCAGGCGGATGGCTTGTCAGTGTCTGCTCCGCTTTTGCAGAGCAGACACAGCTTGCTGTCCCCTGTGGCGGTCGGATGTAAATGGACCGCTTGTCCATTTACACCCGACAGCCATCCGATCCACTAGGCAAATGGAGAATGGATCTCCATTCATCTGTTTTTAGCAGATAGGATTGGATGTTAGTGGGTGTCAACAGACACATGCCCTTTGACATACGCCGCTCCATAGAGGGCAATGAATAGTCCGATCAGGTCCGCCTAAAAAAAATTGACAGGCAGACCTGATCGGTCCACCCATGTGAAAGGTGCCTTTATAGATTTCACAGTTCAGTTAAAAACAAGTCATATATAAAAAAATAATAATCATCACAAAGCATAATAGCAAGTTACGCTTTGTAAATGCTGGTAATCCAGCACAAGGCAGTCTATGTGATTTGTAATGCTGTTAAAATATTCAGCAAACTATTTCTGAAACCTGTTAATTTGTAAGCCTAACAAAAACATTTTTATATTATAGTTGCAGGTAGGAAATGTACCCGCTGACATCTGAATTTGTTTATTCTCTGGGTAGAATTCCAGCTTAAAAGTTTATATGCGCTAAGCTGGCCTGAATTAACTATTTCCATTACAGAACAATGTGGTCGCAGTGTGCATTGTAATAGACAGAATACTTTATTAATCCCAAAGAGAAATTGGGAAATACTGTAGTAGTATGAACTACAAACAGCAAGCGATACTGTGCCGCTGCCATTCAGGAGAAGCCTTGTATTTTTAGCAGTCAATACAATGCTTCCTCTGAGTTTCTGAGCTGGAAAGGTGGGCAGAGGACATCAAAATTCTAACCTCAGCCAATCGGAGAAAGCCTTATATTTATTGATAAAAATACAAGGAGTCTAAATGGTGGAAAAGCACTGAACTCTCTAATGCTGGCGTTTCTGGCAGTAGACGGGAAGTTGTCCGTACTGCTGCCAGAACACAGCACCGCTTATTGTATATAGCTAATGCATATATATATGCAGTACAGTATAGCGCGCACACACAGCGGCTGCATTGTTATGTAATGAAAAAGATTTATTTGGGCCATCTTGACACAAATTACTTAAAGTGATATTAAAGCCAGAATTCTACTTTATAGGAAACCTGTAGGAAATACAGGGTCTGCAATAGAAATGTATTGACCTGGAAAATAAATTAGGTAATCTGGGTCTGCGTGAAGCCACAACTCCCGATTAGTAACACATAAAACATCCATATTTCTTAACACAGATTTTGCTTTTTTGCAACACTTCTGAATATAATCAACTGTAAATTATAGTTGGACTGTCAATTTACCAAGACAATAAAATGCAGTTGGAAATTAAAACTTTTATATGATTCCTAGATCTCCTTGTTTGCGTTTCTCTATTCAGGCAAGAGAAACACCACTTCTGTGCAACTATTGGAAGGACATGCGGCACAGCTAGATACACAGAACAAGCACAAAGTGAAGACAATGGCATGTAGCTTTTTTTCACTTATTAAAATTCCCACTTACTTTGCTTGATTACTAAGAAGAGTGACATTCACATTCCCAAGCACTAGGTTTAAATATAAACTAAAAGGAGAGAGAGTGAGAACATGTTAACAGTTATACAAACATGGCATAGCGTCTTATCAAAGAGATAATAAAATGTAATAACTAAAAGAATTTAGTTCACTTGAGAAAAGTATAGGAAATGCTTAAAGATTACAGGACAGATTTTGTATTAATGCAGCACTTTCAAATGAAACAGTGCCCTGAGCTGCTTGTGTATCTGGTAAATAGTTCCATGTACCCAGGACGGAGTGTGCAGAGATAGCATTTACTGCAAAGGTCACCATTTCGGTATGTCAGTAGAGCTGCAATTACCAGCCTGACCAAAAGGCAGACAACACTGCACTCACTGTTCTGGCTCATAACAAACATTGCCATTAGCATGCTGAATGTTATAGAAAATTAAACAAGAGCAGGATCAGCATTAAAATGACAAACTTTGGTGATAAAAAGTAAGATTCCATTCAAGTATGCATTCTTTACTCAAAAAGAACCTCCTATTGCTCTCAGCCTTTTTTTTTTTTGCTGTAATCTGACTTCCTGTAAGGCTTCATGTACACGGGATGCTTTTACAACCTCTCCTGAACGATTTAACTTGACAGATAGGGGGTCATTTACTATAGAGCTGCGGTGCTAATTAGTGCTAATTCGCAGTAATTAGCGCTAAAACGGTATTCACTATAGCGCTGGTGAGAAAATACTCCCAAAATCGAATTTACTATAGTTCCCTGAAACCAAGTAGTGCCCAAACCCTTACTCTGCTAAAACCTGGAGAATTGCACATGGAAATAATGTTTAGAATTTAGAGCATGATATAATTGCCTAAATGGTACTGAAATATGCGGTATATTATTTAAAGATAATCTGCTTTTAAACTGTGTGAAAAAGTGATTTCTACACTGAAATATCTTTAAAAGTCTGAGAAGTGTAAAATTCCCTGTTTTGTACAACTAGGTGCCAACACAACTGAGCATGCTCAGACCTAAATATAACTCTCATTTTAACTCAAGTGTCTTTTTTAGCCAGCGCTATAGTAAATACCAAAATGAGAGCTAATTAGAGAGCATTTTTTTAAAATGAAAATCTGCTCTATTTTAGTCAAAATGAGGTTTCAGCCATTGATTCTAATGGAACAATTCTAACTTTCACAAAAAAACTTTTAACGTTGAGATGAAATGTATCTTTCTGTGAAATAAATTTTCCTTTGCAACATTGTTGCTTCTACTTAAAATATTTTGATTTTAAGAATACTAGAATGTGGAATGTTTTGATGTTTTGGTAAAATATATTTTTCTCTGTCACTTTCACTTTCACTTGTTACTCTCAATCTCACAACAATCTTTACCCCAAACTCACACAGGTGTCTTTATAATCTACAAATACCATTGCTGATGCAAATTTAAAATGAATCACAATTTTTTGTGCTTTTTATTATTTCCAAATATTCATAATTTGAGCCCAAAAATGTGATATGTGTACCAACATCAGAAATCAAAATGTAATTCCCAAAAATTTGAGGCTAATATTCTACTCTCACCCACAAAAAAACACCAAATATCACAGAATAAATCAAGAAGAATAACTCTTGAGTAATGTAATTCCATCACCTGTATGTCCAAAGAAATGCAGTATTTATGTGTTTTTATGTGTATTTGTTGTGTAGGAAGTTCTCACATGTGGCAGCTCCGTGGCTTAGAGGTTAGAACTTTTGCTTAGCATCCCTGAGTGTCTGGGTTCAAATCCCAACCATGTTGCTTCATGTAGAGAAGTTGTCTCATCGTCCAGGTCCTATAACTATGTCTAAATGTAGTATTTATGTGTAGGAGGGTTCCACCACCATTGTAAGTCTTTTCCAGATACACTATTTAGCCAAAAGTATTGGGACACCTGCCTTTACACACACATGAACTTTAATGGCAGCCCAGTCTTAGTCCGTAGGGTTAAAATTTGATTTGGCCCACCCTTTGCAGCTAGAACAGCTTCTGGGAAGGCTGTCCACAAGGTTTAGTGTGCCTATGGGAATGTTTGATCATTCTTCTAGAAGTGCATTTGTGAGGCCAGGCACTGATGTTGGATGAGAAGGCCTGGCTCGCAGTCTCGACCCTAATTCAGCCAAAGGGTGTTCTATCGGGTTGAGGCCAGGACTCTGTGCAGGCCAATCAAGTTTCTCCACCCCCAAACTTGCTCATCCAAGTCTTTATGGACCTTGCTTTGGGCACTGGTGTGCAGTCAGGTTGGAACAGGAAGGGGCTTTCCCCAAACTGTTCCCACAAAGTTGGGAGCATGAAATTGTCCAAAATGTCTTGGTATGCTGACGCCTTAAGAGTTCCCTTAACTGGAACTAAGAGGCCAAGCCCAACCCCTGAAAAACAACCCCACACTATAATCTCCCCTCCACCAAATCATTTGGACCAGTGCACAAAGCAAGGTCCATAAAGACATGGATGAGGAAGTTTGGGGTGGAGGAACTTGACTGGCCTGCACAGAGTCCGGACCTCAACACAACAGAACACCTTGGGGATGAATTAGGGAGGAGACTGTAGGTCAGGCCTTCTCGTCCAACATCAGCGCCTGACCTCACAAATGCACTTGGAAGAATGGTCAAACACTCCCATAGACACACTCTTAAACCTTGTGGACAAGAAGAGTTGAAGCTGTTATAGCTGCAAAGGGTGGGTCAAATGAGTTTTGAACCCAATACTAATACTGGGATGCCATTATAGTTGATGTGCGTCCCAATACCTAGGCCAATATATTGTATATTGCTTGTGACACTGAGCATGGCTATAGACTTAGGGCTGGTTCACACCACAGAAATGCAGAGCACATGTGTGGGGTTGCCTGGTGGCTAAGTGGGTAGCAGTTCTGCCTAGTAGCACCTGGGATGTTGGTTCAATTCCCCAACATGCTAATCCTTGTGTTGGAGTTTATATGTTCTCCCTGTGTAGGTTTCAGTCCTGTCGAAATAGGTTCTAATGTAGGAAAGTTAATTTTGGACTTTAGATTGGAAGCTCATTGCAGCCAGGGACTGATGTTAATGTTTATTAGCACTAATCATGCCCAGGGACTTGGACATTTCAAGTTTTAGGCTTTACACTGCACAGGTACATATGCTTAGAAAACTGTTGCTTTGTTTATGTGGATGCAAATGGACTTTGATCTTTGTCCTGTAGTTGGAGATTTTATGCACATACCCAAGGGCTAACACAGTTGCGAATACTATTATGTGTTCCTGCTCATAAGGTGCAATCACTTTAGACATACATGAAGAGATATATTGAAAGATACTGGTGGGCGTGTACTTCTATTGGGTGTGTCAGTGTGCTAACAATACAACCTCTCTTATATAAAGGCCTGCAGTAGGGGGGTTTGTTTGGCCTGAGAAGGTCAGGTTTTTTGCTGTGATTTGTGGGGGAGAAGGAATGATATTGGGAGATTTGATGAAATTCTTGTGCATTTTTTTCAATCAAAAGTGGGTTTATGTGGCCATGCTGTCAATGTCGTGCGTGTATTGTTCCTGTCTGATCATGCAAACATCGTTTGGAAGCATCTGCTGACCTACTCTTTTTGATCTCGTTGTACACCGAAATGCAGCTTCCAGCAGAACATGGTCACCAATGTATGTATATGTGTGGATTGTGGGCGTTTTGAATAAGTCTTTTAATATTATGTTGGAATGCTTTGTAAGAATGAATGTTAAGTATGTTTCTATAATCTTGCAGATAAAAATGTGATGTCTTGCCCATTATACACTGAAATTAAAGCGGTGTCCACTCTAAGGTTTTGTCAAATTTTAGGTTGTAAGCTCCTATGAGCAGGGCCCTTAAAATCCCATTGCTAAATGTAGTACACTATATCCTGTCCAAATTTTTTTGAAGCTAGTAAATGAATGTAAATTTTTTTTTTTTTTCTGCTGGTAAAATAAAAGTACATTATTGAGCTTTGTTGTGGTGGTTTTTTTTTTCTTCTACTTTTTTTCTTTAGTTTTTGTGGGTGGTGGTTTTGGGAAAGTGCAATATCTCTTATATTTTATTTCAATATGTATTTGTGCACCAAAAAACGAATCTCTTTGCCCTGGTTCACATTAATGCTACTTTGAAATCGTGCTACTTCACTTGAAGTAGCACGATTTCAAAGTAGCAAGGTCAGCGTGATTTCAGGTGCTACTTGATAGACATCCGTGTGGCTTCATACACAAATGTCTATTGAAGTCGCACCTGAAATCGGCAAAAGTAGTGCAGGAACTACTTTAGCAAATTGATGCGGTGCCACAAAAAAAAATGTTGCATCGATTGGAACAGTACCATTGCTGCCAATAGTCATGCAAATCGCTCCAATGTAAACCTAGGCTTCTGCACACCTGTAAGCTAATGATAAAGGTGGAATCTTTATATATAACAGCTGTGGAGAATTGCAGGTAATGAATTGAGCTGGTGAATAGGCAGTGTTGTATGCGTCAGCTTTAGTTCACATTGGTGCGATTTGACATGTCAAAGCGGTGACAATTGCACTGTTTTAATTGGTGCAACTTTGGGGTGCAATTTGTATTGATATCAGTGCAGAAACCCGCACAGATGTCTCTGAAATTCCCCCTGCAGTCAGGACTGACATGCGGGAATGAAAGTGTGTGATTTCAGCTGAACGATTTCCTCCCGTTGCTAACCCAGGGACACCATTTCTTATCGAACATATAAAATAATAATAATTGAAGCGCTTCGCTCAATGGTCAGTAGTTTTTTTTGTTTTTTTAATTTATTTATGAGCGTTATTTAACTATTAAAATTGTTTAAAATGGTTAAAAATCAGATATAAAACAATTCAGGTCAAATTCAATGTTCAAGCCATTTGGTTCAAGAGTACGCATCAGGAATATCCATTTTGATTCATTTTTGCTAAGTTCCCTAATTTTATTGGAGCCCCTCCAGTGTGGTTTATATCTTTGAATTGCCCAGAACTTCAGGTCCCTGGGATCTATATTGTGGTACATAGCGAAATGTTTGGAAACACTATACTTGGGGTAAGCCATTTTGAATGTGTTCCCTTATTCGCTTCCACATAGGTCTTTTAGTTCTGCCTATGTATTGGAGGGAACAAGAACATTGCATTGTAGAACATATACCACACCTTCTGTTCTACACGACACAAAGTCCTTAATCTCAAATTCTTTTCCAGTACTAGTTGATGTAAACTTCTGACACTTCACACCGTTTTGGTGGGTATTTCTGCAGGCGTAACACCTCTTACAAGGGAAGAAACCTTTTCCCTGGAAAAAGGACAGATCAGTTACTTTTTTGGGAGGATCCGGTACATTTTTGGCTATTAGGTCCCTTAGAGTTGGGGCTCGCCTATATAGATTCCGATAAGCCCCCCGCCCGCAGACCCCCACAACCACCAGGCAAGGGTTGTGGGGATGAGGCCCTTGTCCCCATCAACATGGGGACAAGGTGTTTTGGGGGGCTACCCCAAAGCACCCTCCCAATGTTGAGGGCATGTGGCCTGGTACGGTTCAAGAGGGGGGGGGCACTCTCTCGTCCCCTCTTTTCCTGCGGCCTGCCAGGTTGCGTGCTCGGATAAGGGTCTGGTATGAATTTTTGGGGGGACCCCACGACATTTTTTTTTTAATTTTGGCGCGGGGTTCCTCTTAAAATCCATACCAGACCTTAAGTGTCTGGTATAGATTTTGAGGGGGACCCCACGCCATTTTTAAAAAAAAATTTTGGCTGGGGTTCCCCTTAATATCCATACCAGACCTGGAGGGCCTGGTATGGAATTTAGGGGGACCCCCCACGCCATTTTTAAAAAAAAATTTGGTTCGGGGTTCCTCTGTGGGGAATTCCCATGCCGTTTTTATCAATGAACTTTTTTGTGTATTGTCAGACCGGCAATACATTAATAGCCGCGAGTAGTTTTAAATGACTTTTTTTCCTTTGAAATGTCATTTTGCTGTCAGACTGTTCTAAACACGCGAACCTGCGCCCCTTTACAGGCATACTATAGACACCCCCCAGGTACAAAATTTAAAGGAATATTACACTTTTATTGTTTCACTTTAAGCATTATTAAAATCACTGCTCCCTAAAAAACGTCCGTTTTTAAAAAAAATGTTGCCATTGATCCATGTCCCCTGGGGCAGGACTGGGTCTCCAAACACTTTTTATGGCAAAGAATTTGCATATAAGCCTTCAGTGAGAACTTTGGATTTTGCAGGTTCGAGCCCCATTGACTTCCACTATTCCAGCATATGTGATCTGACAGGCATTATTGCCGTAATAGCGCTGGCTTTCCATTTGCATTAGCACTGACTTTCTGAGAGTTGAAGTCTTTCTTGCCTTTTTTGAGTTATTTTTTGGTGTTTTGCCGCGTTTGCGTTTACAAGCGTTTCAAAAAAAAAAAAAAAAAAAAAAAATTATTTCTTTTTTTTTTTTTTTTTTTTTAAATGGCCAAAAACGAAAAACGCCTATAAACAAAACGCGGGTCACGTTTAGCGTCTGAACTCATTTTTTTCAAAAAAAGGACTTTAAACGCAATTGCCTAAAAATGACAGTAAACAAATCTGTGTACCTGTACACATAAGATAACATTGAAAGGAGTTCAGGGGCAGTTGAAAAAAGTGTCCAACTGCCTCTGAACGTCCGTTTAGCAGCAGCAGTGTACATGGGGCCTTAGAGGGTGGCTACGTTTGTTGTCCATGGCCCCACTGTGTGTAGGAACATAGCTACCCCCTTTTGCTAGCTCCTGAGATAGGCTATGCACTATGGGATTTGTATTGTTTAAAGAGCAGTGCACGTGTCAACAACCAAACATGCACTGTTCCTTCCAAAGGGAAGTGAGACGGAAAAGGAGAGGTTCGAGAGCTGACATAGGACTGATTTAACCACTTCAGCTCCGGAAGGTTTTACCCACTTCTAGAGCTGCACGATCATTACCAAAATTGCAATCTCGATTCAAACACCCTCTCGATCTTAACTGGCATTTCCTTGAGCTGGCGGAGCCAGAGCTGTCAAAAAAAAAAGCCAGCAAATGTTTAGGTCTGTAAATGAGGTCAGTTTAACCACTTAAAGACTAAGCCTTTTTCTGAAACTTGTTGCTTACAAGTTAAAATCAGTATATATATATATATATATATATATTTGAATGGGAGCTGTTCTCCCAGTGATTGCCCCCGGGGGAAGAGAGTGGAGGAAGAGGCAAGCTGGCCGGATCACGGAGCAGGGATGGCCCGCTGCAACAGCTTACATTTGAATTGCTGTCCACTCACAGTCACACACAGTCCTGCCTCCTGTCCCAGCACCTGTGACAGACAGAACACGTCTCAGCATTGGACCGGCATTCTGTCTGTCACAAGCGCCGGGTCAGGAGGCGGGGCTGAGTGCGACCGCAAGCGGACAGCAATTCAAACGTAAGCTGTTACGACGGGCAATTCCCACTCTGTGATGATCCGGCAGCCCTCTCTCATCCTCTGCACAGGTCATGCTGCAATGAAGGGCACAGGTGGGGCTGCGTCGATGGGCACAGGTGGGGCTGCGTCGATGGGCACCGGCCAGGCTGCACTTATTTTTGTAACTTAATTCTGCATAAAACATTTCAATTTTAAACCCTGCCCTAGAGAATAAAATGGCGGTCGTTGCAATATTTTATGTCACACTGTATTTGTGCAGCAGTCTTTCAAACAATTTTTGGGGAAAAAATACACTTCAATTAATTAAAAAAACAGAAACTGTAAAAGTTAGCTCAATTTTTTTGTATAATGTGAAAGATGATGTTACGCCGCGAGAATCATGCTTTTTATTCTAAGCAAAAAAATTGCGATTCTCATTTTAGCCAGAATCATGCAACTCTACCCACTTCCTGACCAGGCCATTTTTTGCAATACGTCACTGCGTGGTTCTGACAATTACGCGGTCGTGTGACGTTATACCCAAATAAAATTGATGTCTTTTTTTCCCACAAATAGAGCTTTCTTTTGGTGGCATGATCGCCTCTGTGTTTTTTTTTTTCTGTAAACAAAAAAAGAAAAGACTATTTTGAAAAAAAAAAAAAAAAATTTTACTTTCTGCTATAAATTATTCTCAGTAAAAAAAAAAAAAAAAAAAAAAAAAAAAAAGTTTTCATCAATTTAGGCCAATTTGTATTCTGCTACATATTTTTGGTAAAAAAAATCCCAAAAAGTGTACATCGATTGGTTTGCGCAAAAGTTATAGCGTCTACAAACTATGGGATAGATTATTTTTAATGTTTTTATTAGTAATGGCAGCGATCAGTCATTTTTAGCAGGACTGCAACATTGCGTCAAACAAATCTGACAGTAACACTTTTTGGGGACCAGTGACACCAATACAGTGATCAGTGCTAACAAAAAATGCACTGACAGTATTAGAAAAATAAAGGAATTGCGCTAATTAAATGTACAATTTTACATACATGACATAAGTAAAAAATAATGTGTGTAAAGGAGGATGAATGCAGGTAACAACTGCATATAATCCAAAATAGTGTCCCATCAAATGGAAAAGAAGAAATAAAAAAAAATATAATTTATGCCCCTGGAAGACGTGATGTCACGAAACGCGTAGGGCGGAGCCAGACGACGCACTGACGTCACCTCCAAACTGTGCTGTATTCCAGTAGGACGGGCTTGTCCGTGTTCATTTGGCCAAGGAACCGGACTTAAGGCTATCTATTCTTCGAACTTTTGTAAGTGTTCATTTTATGTATACGAATTTTAATAAATACTTATGGTTTTACGCTATGTGAGCTCCCTTTTGTGTTTTATGGTGCATCTCCGCTACGAGTTCTGCTGTTGTTGCTGACGGTGTGATGACCCCTAGTGGATGCTGATAGAAGTTCCCACAGTCTGTTTAAAGTTTGCCTGCAAGCTGTGATCCTCTGTAGTGGGGGATCATGGCCATTCGGTAAGAAGTAACCCCCTCTATTCCCGGTGGTGGATCTTCTTTGGTTGTCACGGATCAATAATTATCACTTGGACTTTTCTTTGACTATTTATGGGCGATTTGGAGTCACTATTATATTTTTTTTTATTTCTTCTTTTCCATTTGATGGGACGCTATTGTGGATTATATGCAATTGTTACCTGCATTCATCCTCCTTTACACACATTATTTTTTACTTATGTCATGTATGTAAAATTGCACATTTAATTAGCGCAATTCCGTTATTTTTCTATGTCTAACTTTACAATTGATGTTTATTGTTGGGATTGCTGCTTTTCACATCATTAATTGTTCACATATTCTATAGCGCAGTTTTTATTTTTGTTTTTGTTTTTTCTGACACAGTATAATTGACACCGGTAGAGAAGGGGTTAATATCGGGGGCAATCAAAAGGTTAACTGTGTTCCCTACGAGTGTTTTCTTACTGTGTGGGGGACGGATGCACTCGAGGAAGAGAGACATCTGTGTTACTGATTAGCAGGAATCACCGATGTCCTGCTTCCTGTTTTACAAAAGGACGATCTGCCCTGTTTACTGTCTCTCCAGCGAGCGATCACGGTTGGTCGGTGGCCATCGTGGCCACCAGACCCGCTGATTGGCTCCTGCTGTGCCCAATCACAGCGGGAGCACAGCTTCGGCGGTTTGCGCCCCAGAGCCGTGCACGAGAATCACTTACAGGTACGCGATTTTGTGCTCAAGGGCCGTCCTTCCGCAATAAATGTACGTGGGCAGTCCTTAAGTGGTTAATAAAAGGGACTTTCCACTTTAATCTAACAGTGGGCCCACACTTCAAGGAACAGATGTACTTTGGAAATGTCCCAAACTGTTCAGAAACTGGCATAATTTAGTGAATACTTTTAACCACGCCTATCAAACCCGCATAGATCTAGACCGCAAGGTATGCCTCTTGGGGTATTTAGATGAGGAAATATAAACACCAGATTCAGTGGCGGCCCGTCCATTAGGGGGGCTCAGGCACCGCCCCCTCTCTCAAGGCCGCCCCTATATGCATAGTGGATAGATTCATGCACAGCATGAATCTATCCATGGCTGCAGCTGCCACCTCCTATTCATGCGTCCGGCCCCTTTCAGGGCACCGGGTGCATGCAGCGGCAGGGGATTTGTTTTCCGATTGGCCAAAAAGAGAAGACTCACGATTAGCTGCTGAGGAGGAGGGGGGAAACGGAAGCCGCCACCGTGGGGAGCAGGAGAACGGGAAGCTGTCGGTAATGGAGAGCAGAACAGGAGGCTGCCGCCAAGCAGGGGGAAGCTGCCGATAATGGGGTCAGTGCTATCGACCGATTGGGGGGGGGGGGGGATAGCATACTGTTTGCCGCCGCCCCCCCCCCCCCCCAACAAAAATTTCCACCAGATATTATAACACCCATTAATAGGCTGCTATTTATAGCGCATAAAACAATTACATTGAAGTGGCTGCCTCCTGGGCCTCCCACACAAAGGAATGGCGACTTCAAGTTAACGATACTTTACTGAAAGAAGAACAAGTATATCGGAATAGAGTCACAGCTAATACATTTTATAAAGTTTGGGAGCCCTGGTTAGCAGCTCCTGATTTAACCCCCCTCTCATTAGCGTCTTATAGAATATTACAATGCTAACTGGTCGAGCGAGGGACAAGATAAGGTAGTAATGAATAATCAATAGTTTGGTCTCCTATGCATAAATTTTATTATTAGCTGAGATAAGTATGCTCCTGGCCTTTCTGACATGCAAGATAGGCAATAGTCTTGGTGTATACGGGTTTAACTATAACAATTGGTATAATTATACTTTTAGTACAGCTTTTACATGCCAATATGTTACTTAGAGTCTTATGTACTCACTGCTAGATGCTATATCTGCAATTTATTGTACTAAGTTCTTTACAAGATTGGGAGGCTGTCTCAAGCTCCTTACACACTTGTACGACTTGTCCTACGATTTGGGACTGCAAAGTCGCATGACAAGTAGTTCCCCATGATTTCCAATGACAACCATTCATATTAGTACTACTACAAAAAGTAGTCCCCTGCACTACTTTGGTCCAACTTTGATGCGAGTTCAGGTTCATAGACCTAAAGTCTCCCTGAAATCACGGCAAAAATCGCACGACTTTGAAGTCGCGGTAGTGTGAAAGGGGCCTAATGCTATACTTTTTGATGTAAACGTGTGCAGCTGTTTTTTTTTTTTTCCTTCTTTTTTGTTTTGTCTTTTTGTCTGTTGGGTTTCGTTACCCAATGTATGTTTATACAATAAAAAAAACTTTCAATAAAAATTATTGGAAAAAAAAGGAACAGATGTAGTGTGTCCTGCCTGGCAGACTACATCGTCAATGAGTCTACCCAAGTGTGTTGCTTGGTAATATTTTTGTATGTCTGGCAAGGCCAATCCCCCCATGTTGTTTGGGTAATGAAAGTAGTCTTCTATGTAGTCATGGATGTTTGTGGGCCCAAATGAAGTCAGTAAGCCATAATTGTGTCTGTATGAAGTAGCTAGAAGGGATAGAAATTGGCAGAGCCTGAAATAGATATGTAAATTTGGGAAGGATACTCATTTTGAGTATCTTGCAGCAGCCAAACCATGAATGCAGTCCAGTGTGCCATGTATTTTGGAGAAATCAAACTTTTTTTTTTTTTAGAACTGGGGGAAAATTCAGGTCGAAAAGTTGTAAGAGTTTAGTAGGGCTGCAACTAACGATTATTTTCGTAATCGATTAGTTGGCCGATTATTGTTTAGATTAATCGGTTAATAACCTTAAAAAAGTGGGGTGTATAATTTAGTTATTATGTAAAGTTTAAAAAAAAAAGGCAATTTATTCTTAAATATCTCTATGCAGTGGTAAATATAAATAACCAACTATATGGTTAGGGAGCAAAATATCTAATCCACTCTGAGAATGAGACAGAAGAGATATACTGTATGTACTATTAGAGGGTGAATCTGGTAAATACCATCAGACTCAGAGATCAAATTTTTTTTTATTTAAAAAGCAAAAAATGTCTTCCTTCAAAAAAAATTTAATTTGAAGAATTCTAAATTGTTAGTCGGGTCAAATCAACGTTCATTTTCAACCACAATGATGGGAAATTTTGGAAATAATAGAAAACTTCTTGGTCAAAGGAATTTTCAGACCGTGTATGTGGTTTTCATTCAGAAATTACATTCATTTTAAAAACAAGTGAAAATTTCAAACAACGTTCTTTCATTCAGCGAATGTACAAAGGCTTTTCATCTGAATTTTCTCATCTAAAAATTGATCCGTATGGCCAGCATATAGCATACACCTATGCAGTTTGCTTTTGATCTGTTTCTGTAGTGCGTTTTGATTTTGCGCATGTGATTTTGCTGCGATTTGCGTTTTTGCCTTTTTTTTGGCCAATTTGTTGTTGGGCAGACTAAAAAACACAAAATTGCTGAAAAAACGCATTACATGCTTTTCCGCAGCTTCTCCATTGAAGTATATTAAACCAAAAAAGCACCGCTTTGCATTAAAAAAAAAAAGGCCCTGACCCTTTCCAAATACGAAGTAAGCTGAAAAAAAAGCATAGATGTAAACATGTCCCATAGGAAACCATGTAAATGAACTGTAATGCGTTTCTGCAAAAAAGCACAAAAAAAAAAACATAGATGTGAACCAGGTCTAAGATGTTTAGTAACATAATGGGGTTAAAAAAAAACAAAATGAGCCCTTTATAGTACAAATAAAAAAACACCAGATAATCACTACTGTAAGGGTTTCATTTTTTTTTTTACTGTAGAACTGTGAAAGTTCTACAGTAAAAAAGCTCGCTTGAAGATGTGATAGAAGAAGTTGCGGTATACCCATCCCCATGGCTTCGGAATTGGCAAAATTTATTTTCAGGTTTGATAGGCACTGAGTTGACAACTGACTATTGCGCAGTCATGCGACACTTTTTTTTTTGTCCTTTTTTTTCCCAGAAATAGAGCTTTCTTTTGGTTGTAATTGATCACCTCAGCAGTTTTCGTTTTGTGCACTATAAACAAAAAAAGACCGGCAATTTTGAAAAAAAAAAAACAATATTTTTTACTTTCTGCTATATTACATTTCCAATTAAAAAATGTTAAAAAATCAAATTTCTTCAAAAATGTAGGCCAATATGTATTGTGCTACATATTTTTGGTAAAAAAAACCCCAATAAGCGTATATTGATTGGTTTGCGCAAAAGTTATAGCGTCTACAAATTGTGGGCCTTTTTTGTTTTTGGGGACTAGTGACACCAATATAGTGATCAGGGCTAAAAAAATGCACTGACACTGTATAAATGACACTGGCTGGGAAGGGGTTAACATCAGGAGCAATCAAAGAGTTCCCTAGGGAGTGCTTTCTAACTGTAGGGGGAGTGCTTTGACTAAAGGAAAACAGAGGTCCATGTCTTAGCAGAAACATGATCTCAATTTTCCTTTCTGGCAGAACAGCGGTCTGCCTTGTTTACGTAGGCAGACCGCCGTTCTGCCTCTCTACGAATGATCGCCTGGTTCCCGGCGGTGATCGTGGCAGCGGGAGCCGCTGGTTGGCTCCCACTGTGTCCAATCACAGTGGGAGAGGGGCTCCGGCGGCGTGGGTGCCGAAGACGAGAATCACGTGCAGGTATGTGATTTTGCGCTAAAGGACCCCCCTGCCATAGTAAAAGTATGTGGGGCGGTCTTTAAGCAGTTAAACTGACTTCATTTACAGACCGAAGTTCATACCAAACAGCCAATAATGTTTATCAACAACAATGTTCAGTGCTGAAAGAGAGATAGAAAGGTACAATGTTTCTTTTTATCTCTATTTTTAGTGCTGAGCAATGTTGTTGATAAACATTGCTGGCTGCTTTTTTTTTTCTGACAGCTGTGAGCAGGGAACTGCTCTGCACTTGTTACATGAATCCTGGAAATGCTGGATTAAGATCGCGTGGGGGGTTGACTTGAGATCACGATCTTTTAACGATTAATCGTGCAGCTCTAAAGCACAGCAAAATACACTTTTAGCTTTGCCTTTTTAAAACAGAAAATATTCATGTCCTAACTTCCAACACAAATCCAACTTCCCAAAAATGAAAAAAAAAAAAAAAAAAAAAAATGTTGTATTTTTTACAGGTACTTATAGAGAGCTGTGAATTTATGCAGCGCTTTACATATATTATACATTCATATCAGTCCCTGCCCTCAAGGAGCTTACAAACTAAAGTCCCTAAGGCCCCTTTCACACTTATACGACTTGTCCCACGATTTTGTACTGCAAAATCGTATGACAAGTCATTCTCCATGATTTTCAATGACTACCATTCATATTGGCACGACTTTAAGTCGTGCCGACTTGAAAGTAGTCCCTGCACTACTTTGGTCCAACTTCTATGCGAGTTGTACTCCATAGACCTCAATGTTAAACCCTGAAGTAGCATGCAAGTCGTGCCTGAATAATATAGACACGACTTCAGTACGACTTTGTAAGCACAAGCCTGACTCGCTGATCAGGAAAGGAAAACTTTTTTCCTTTCCCGATGAGCGACAGGCAGTGCTGTATGAATCCAGAGGGGGAACTCCACGCCAAGTTTTAAATGAAAAAACCGGCGTGGGTTCCCCCCCAGGGGCATACCAGGCCCTTAGGTCTGGTATGGATCTAAGGGGAACCCCCTACGCCGAAAAATCGGCGTGGGGTCCCCCCCAAAATCCATACCAGACCCTCATCCGAGCACGCAGCCCGGCCGGTCAGGAATAGGGGTGGGGACGAGCGAGCGCCCCCCCCCCCTCCTTGACCGTACCAGGCCGCATGCCCTCAACATGGGGGGTGGGTGCTTGAGGGCATGGGGGGCACCCTGCGGGCCCCCCCACCCCCAAAGCACCTTGTCCCCATGTTGATGAGGACAAGGGCCTCTTCCCGACAACCCTGGCTGTTGGTTGTCGGGGTCTGCGGGCGGGGGGCTTATCGGATACCGGAAGCCCCCTTTAATAAGGGAGCCCCCAGATCCCGGCCCCCCACCCTATGTGAATGAGTATGGGGTACATTGTACCCCTACCCATTCACCTAGGGGAAAAAAAGCGTCAATAAAAAAACACAGTACACAGGTTTTTAAAATAATTTATTAGGCAGCTCCGGGATCTTCTTCCGACTTCGGGGGTCCTCTTCCGACTTCGGGGGTCTCTCCGGCGTCCGCATCTTCTGCCGGCTCCACCGCTATCTTCTGGCGCTCTTTTGCCAGCGGTGGTCCAGACCTCTGGATCGTCTTCTTCCCTCTTCTCTTCCAGAGATGTTGACACGACGCTCTCTCCAGCCAGAATGGTCTCTGTGCGCTCCGCAACTGACTTATATAGGCGGTGGCCCCGCCCCCTTATGAGGTCACTGTCCCGGGGCATGCTGGGACTGTGCCGTCATAAGGGGGCGTGGTCATCACCCAGTGACCACGCCTCCTAAAACGTCACAGTCCCAGCATGCCCAGGGACTGTGACGGCATAAGGGGACGGGGTCACCGCCTATATAAGTCCAGTGCGGAGCGCACAGAGACCATTCTGGCTGGAGAGAGCGTCGTGTCAACATCTCTGGAAAAGAAGAGGGAAGAAGACGATCCAGAGGTCCGGACCACCGCTGGCAAAAGAGCGCCAGAAGATAGCGGTGGAGCCGGCAGAAGATGCGGACGCCGGGGAGAGACCCCCGAAGTCGGAAGAGGACCCCCGAAGTCGGAAGAAGATCCCGGAGCTGCCTAATAAATTATTTTAAAAACCTGTGTACTGTGTTTTTTATTGATGCTTTTTTTCCCTAGGTGAATGGGTAGGGGTACCATGTACCCCATACTCATTCACATAGGGTGGGGGGCCGGGATCTGGGGGCCCCCTTATTAAAGGGGGCTCCCAGATTCCGATAAGCCCCCCGCCCGCAGACCCCGACAACCAACGGCCAGGGTTGTCGGGAAGAGGCCCTTGTCCTCATCAACATGGGGACAAGGTGCTTTGGGGTGGGGGGGCCCGCAGGGTGCCCCCCATGCCCTAAAGCACCCACCCCCCCATGTTGAGGGCATGCGGCCTGGTACGGTCCAGGAGGGGGGGGGCGCTAGCTCGTCCCCACCCCCATTCCTGACCGGCCGGGCTGCGTGCTCGGATAAGGGTCTGGTATGGATTTTGGGGGGACCCCCACGCCGATTTTTCGGCGTAGGGGGTTCCTCTTACAATTCATACCAGACCTAAGGGCCTGGTATGTCCCTGGGGGGGAACCCACGCCAGTTTTTTTATTTAAAACTTGGCGTGGAGTTTCCCCTTATGATTCATACCAACTACTGTATGTTTTCATTTGTTAATGCCAAAAACGTGGCAAAGTAGTACTGCTCCCAAATCGCGGTAAAATAGCGGCAAAATCGCGGCCGCAAAATCGCGGTAAAATCGTGCGACTTTGAAGTCGTATAAGTGTGAAAGGGGCCTAACTGACATTCATACATACTAGGGACAATTTAGACAGGGGCCAATTAACCTACCAGCATGTCCTTGGAGTGTGGGAGGAAACCGCAGTACCAGTGGAAACCCACACAGGTACAGGGAGAACATGCAAACTCCAGGTAGGTAGTGCTGTGGTTGGAACTCGAACTGACAACCCTAAATGGAGTAACTTTTCTTCCATGGTAGCACTGGGTCAATTATTTGAGTGCTGCCACTGAGGAGTCAAAAAATAGGAATCGTGAGTGTATGGAACTAAAAGGTTTATTAGTCAATCTGTGAAGATGCAAACAGGAAGGATAACATCACTATACGTCTTGTACCTCAAGGTGAAATACCACATACTCATTCTTGGAAAACTTTCAACTGAAAAAGCTGGTACAACCTACCCATTTTTCTTTGGCAAATAAGCTTCCATGTCAAAGAAGACATTGTGCCTTTCTTTAATGGTACCATCCATCTGCTGGATGAGGTCAGTCTCACCAAGGCTGGCAGTGTGTTTATGCCTTGAGGGGAAAAATAAAACAAGGTTACAGATTGCTACAGAATTTCCTGGGGTCCATACAGAGAACATCAAGATAAAGAGTGAGCCTACATTAACACCAGATTTATTCCTTTTTAAAATGTCAGGAATATTTAAAGTGTTACTAAACCCACAACAGTAAAAATCAGTCTGTATATGCAGTAAAGCATGCTTGTTATAAGCACGGTGGAAAGTAAGTGGTTAATCCTCTGCATGGTGTTAAAAGGCTGCTTGATCCTGTCCTCTCTGATCCCCCCTTCTTCCACAGTCCCCAAACCATCTCTTGATAAAACAGAGCATTGGGGGCAAGCTGACCATGCTCAGTTTGGTGTGTATTGCTAGAGAGTTTTTTCTTTTCTTGGGATGGTGCAAGTGAGCCGCACAGGGCCAATCAGCACTGTCCAGACAGAGGGTCAGGGGTCCTGCAGCCTCATAGGACAATCAGGGGAGAATAAAAGCTCCTCCTACAAGTTTTAACCAGACACTGACAGAAGTCACAAGACTGCTATATACAGCTGATGAGAAAAGGTATTTAGCAGTTTATATTTACTAAAACTATTGCATTTCCATGTTCTGTGTACAGTGGGAGACCTGATATAGTGAATGCAGGGTCCTGGGTTTAATAACACTTAAAGAAGCATTTTACGCATTTTGCAATATCTTGTTCAAATAATCTTAAAGTAAAGTAAAGGCAATACAGATTCTTTAGAGATTTAAAAGCTTTGCACTGGTAATGCAAGAAAATATAGCCTGGTGTGAACAATCCTTAAAGTGATCCTGAAAATTTGAAAACTTTTAAAAGTAAAAAGGTCCTGCCTAAGATCAACCAGCATAAGATGCTGGCTTTTACTTTTATCAGACAAAAGAGCCTGTTCTACCCTTCATAGACGGAGTTTAAAAAAGATGTGAGGACAAAAACAGTGTGAAGCTCTGCCAGAGAGACAATGAGAGAATAATGAGACAATGACTGTCATACTGTATTCTATATAGCACTGAACTATCTATATTCTGTGGATGCTAGGACATTAGGCATAGAGAAAGAAGACCAACATTCATTTAACAGGAAATATAATCTACTTAAAAGCAGACCTTCAGTCATTTTTTCATCTTTCCATCTATTAAATCTTCTGCCCTTGTTGTTTTAACTTTGAATAGTAAAACATTTTTTTTTCTGCCAGTAAATACCTTATACAGCCCACTCCCTCTTTGTCTGGTATAAAGCCTAGGCTTATGACATCATGCACAGCTCTCTCTCATACTCTTGTGAGAGTTTACCAGGAGGGGGGGGGGGGGGGTGAGTCATAAGAGGGCCAATGAGGGATGGAGGTGTGTCTCTGTGTGTCTGTGTAAATCCAGGAAGTGAATAGGCAGCAGCTTCAGCTGCCCACAGTTAAAATGGTTGCAGCCAGACTCAGAGAAGGGAGATTTCTGCAGCATATTTGGCAAGTACAGAATCAAATTATGTGAGCTGACTGCGGTTCCTCTTTAACAGGAAATAGGAGAAAATGGGAACAATGGGTATAGACAGTAGTCATTATTAGTATATTTAATGTGCAACACTCCAAATGTATCACTACAAAAAAGTTTAATAGATAAACAAATTGGATATTGCATTTCCCACCTATTAGTAAAATACATTTAAAGGATTGCAAAAAGGTTCCGAGAGAAGCTGCAATCTTCCAGCTAGCTCTAATTGATTCTAAACAAGTACAGACTTGTGGGATTCTCCAGAGCTTACTACAGGTTAGAAGGTGAGGAAAATACATGCAAGCATAGGCCTGTGCTTAAACACACTCAGCTCTATACAACACTAACATACTTCTGTAATAATCATCGAAAGCTTGCTAACAGTTGCCAAATTCTTTGAACTGTTTATATTTTCAGTCTTCTGCTACATCCCCATCTCCATATGGGGCTTGAGCTGCAAGGCTTGAACTGAGCCGTTTATAAGTATCCATGGAAATTGACAATGAGCATTTGCGATGGCAGAACCATTTCTCACCAAATGAGAATTTCTAGCCTGCAATGGACCTGACAAATTACATGACAAATTACATAATAAGAAAAAATATGTTGGCCATCTGTCTACATGACTGCATCTATATCAGACACGCAATCCCCCAGCCAAGACATATAGCTGAAAATCAGCATTGTATTATCTCTACAGAACTCTGCAAAACAATGTCCAGAAGTGAAGAAAATTTGTATAGGGGTATTGTGGTTAAATGAAGTAGCAATTGACAGAAAAGAATAATGATTAAGGCCTCAATCATACCATATGTACATAAAAATTGATGGAAAAATATGCAGATTTGACCTGCATAGGCTTGTTCACACCAGGTCTCTGCAAGGACACAATGAAATCCATTGTTTTCTATGTGCTCTGTTCACACTAACTCTTCTGTCACTTGACTTTTTTTCTACCGTGTTTCCCCGATAGTAAGACACCCCCGATTGTAAGACGTATCGGGAGTTTCAGAGGGGTCAGCTAATATAAGCCGTACCCCGAAAGTAAGACATATGTCTTACTTTCGGGGAAACACGGGGGGATTTGCCTCCAGTGACGTGCGGTACAAAGAGGGGGGGGGGGGGGGGTGCCAGGCCAGTGCCCTCCCCCTCCGACTGAAGAGACAGCGCCGTTTTGATCAGTCTGCCGACAGGTGTCACTGGCTCTGTGTCCTCCCGGAAAAAGGTCAGTGCTGGTCATACAGAGAGAGACCAAGGAGGGGGAGGGGGGTGTGAAGAGATTCTCTGCAGCTCTTATTGTAACCGCAAGATGCAGCTGAGGAGGACTACAAGTCCCAACATACCGGGCTGTGTGGGCTTACAGTTCTCCTCTGCTGGAGCAGCAATAATGTTTTCCGTGGTCCATCAGGACCATGGACAACATACAAAACACGCTGTGTGGGATACTGTATGGGGCTGTAACCTGTTTTGTGGTGAATACAATACTGTTCAGGTTGTTAATAAATGTTAATTTTATGGTTGAAACAAAAAATTCGACAATTTTTTCCCAATATAAGACATACCCCGAAAGTAAGACATAGTGGGGCTTTTAGGGATAAAAAGAAAGTAAGACACTGTCTTACTTTCGGGGAAACACGGTATGTGGAAATGTACATCAAATTCTCTGCAAGGACATAAAGAAAACAATTGTTTGCTATGTGCCCTGTTCACAGCACAATGTTGATGTCACATCAGTTAAATTTTTTCTGCGCAGAAAACGGCATGCACGTTGCAGATTTTAGCACAGAAAAAAAATCTGAATTGGATACCAGTGTTGTGATGTGAACAATTGTTTTCCTTGAGTCTATGCAGAGACAGTGCAGCAAAACTCATGTCTCTGCACATGGTAATACAAGGTAAACATATCGTAATAAGTCATTAGCTGGTAAGCCAGATCTGTTCGCACCAATTTCTTTATGTAAATAAATGTCACATTGCAGAGTAAAAAGAATCATTTACTTCTTCAGATTGCATTTCAAGTCCGCTAGACGCCTCTTATGCTTGCTTATGTAACCGCTGCACACGCTTTGAAGAGTGTTCAGTTCCTCCAATTTCTGTTTGTAAACTTTGTGTGTTTCCTACAATATACCAAAAAAACAAACCAAATTAGACATGTTGTTACATAAGTATTTTTAGGTAATACAGTTTCTGCCGCATTAAAATGGAAAAAAATATAGGCATCATGTGACCAGTCATAACACATTAGGAAGACCAATTCCAATCATCAACACGGTAATACCAGTTACAGACCTCTACTCTGATGTCTTTGGACGCAGGCTGCAAGAGTCACGGCTAATGCTTTCTATTGAAATCCATCTGCACAGATCAAGGCAGCTCATCTGAAGTGGTTTGAATGAGCCACTGCCCAGTGCATGGGATCCCGGTGTTTTGGAGTGGGCAGAAGGTACAGGCTCATCACCCAGCATTGCTGATAGCAGCCTATAAACCTCTATGAGAGGCTGAAACCTGCACCAAGTGGCACAAATGTTTAAGGCAGTATGCCCCCAGAGACAAATGCCCAGAACAAGGGGCATTGTGCCTGTACCCTCCACCCACACCAAAAAGCCAGGGTACCATACACCAGGACTAAACACAAAGTGTGCACGAGTCTCAGATTATACTTAGAAGAACAGCTAAATCAATTTTTAAAAGCTATGTTCACCTACAGTATCTCACAAAAGTGAGTACACCCCTCGCATTTTTGTAAATATGTTATTATATCTTTTCATGTGACAACACTGAAGAAATGACACTTTGCTAAAAAGTAGTGAGTGTACAGCTTGTATTAAAGTGTAAATTTGCTGTCCCCTCAAACTAACTCAAACACACAGCCATTAATGTCTAAACTGCTGGCAACAAAAGCGAGTACACCCCAAAGTGAAAATGTCAGAATTGGGCCCATTGAGCCATTTTCCCTCCCCGATGTCATGTGACTCATTAGTGTTACAAGGTCTCAGGTGTGAATGGGGAGCAGCTGTGTTAAATTTGGTGTTATCGCTCTCACTCTCTCACACTGGTCACTGGAAGTTCAACATGACACCTCATGGCAAAGAGCTCTCTGAGAATCTGAAAAAAAGAATTGTTGCTCTACATAAAGATGGCCTAGGCTATAAGAAGATTGCCAAGACCCTGAAACTGAGCTGCAGCACGGTGGCCAAGACCATACAGCGGTTTAACGGGACAGGTTCCACTCAGAACAGGCTCTGCCATGGATGACCAAAGAAGTTAAGTGCACATGCTCAGCATCATATCCAGAGGTTGTCTTTGGGAAATAAACGTATGAGTGCTGCCAGCATTGCTGCAGAGGTTGAAGGGGTGGGGGGCTCAGCCTGTCAGTGCTCAGACCATACACCGCACACTGCATCAAATTGATCTGCGTGGCTGTCGTCCCAGAAGGAAGACTCTTCTAACGTTGATGCACAAGAAAGCCCGCAAACAGTTTGCTGAAGACAAGCAGACTAAGGACATGGATTACTGGAACCATGTCCTGTGGTCTGATGAGACCAACATAAACTTATTTGGTTCACATGGTGTCAAGCGTGTGTGGCGGCAACCAGGTGAGGAGTACAAAGACAAGTGTGTCTTGCCTACAGACAAGCATGGTGGTGGGAGTGTCATGGTCTGGGGCTGCATGAGTGCTGCAGGCACTGCGGAGCTACAGTTCATTGAGAGAACCGTGAATGCCAATATGTATTGTGACATACTGAAGCAGAGCATGATCCCCTCCCTATGGAGACTGGGTCACAGGGCAGTATTCCAACATGATAACGACCCCAAACACACCTCCACGATGATCACTGCCTTGCTAAATAAGCTGAGGGTAAAGGTGATGGACTAGCCAAGCATGTCTCCAGACCTAAACCCTATTGAGCATCTGTGGGGCATCCTCAAAAAACGGAAGGTGGAGTATCGCAAGGTCTCTAACATCCACCAGCTCCATGATGTCGTCATGGAGGAAGGGAAGAGGAATCCAGTGGCAACCTGTGAAGCTCTGGTGAATTCCATGCCCAAGCGGGTTAAGGCAGTGCTGGAAAATAATGGTGGCCACACAAAATATTGACACTTTGGGCCCAATTTGGACATTTTCACTTAGGGGTGTACTCACTTTTGTTGCCAGCGGTTTAGACATTAATGTCTGTGTGTTGAGTGAGAGGACAGCAAATTGACACTGTTATACAAGCTGTAGGGTCGGTTCACACTGGGGCAACTTGGATCCCCGCCACTGTGTTTGGTATGAATCTTTAGGGGGAACTCTGAGCCAAATTTTAAATAAAAAAACGGCATGGGTTCCCCCTCCAGGAGCATACCAGGCCCTTGGGCCTGGTATGGACCTTGAGGGGAACCCCCTACGCCGAAAAAACGGCGTGGGGGGTCCCCCCAATCCATACCAGACCCTTATCCGAGCACGCAGCCCGGCCGGACAGGAATGGGGGTGGGGACGAGCGAGCGCCCCCCCCTCCTGAACCGTACCAGGCCGCATGCCCTCAACATGGGGGGGTTGGTGCCTTGGGGGAGGGGGCGCGTTGCGGGCCCCCCCCCAAAGCACCTTGTACCCATGTTGATGAGGACAAGGGCCTCTTCCCGACAACCCTGGCCGTTGGTTGTCGGGGTCTGCGGGCGGAGGGCTTATCGGAATCCGGGAGCCCCCTTTAATAAGGGGGCCCCCAGATCCCGGCCCCCCACCCTATGTGAATGAGTATGGGGTACATCGTACCCCTACCCATTCACCTAGGGAAAAAGCGTCAATTTAAAAAAAAACACTACACAGATTTTTAAAGTATTTTATTAGACAGCTCCGGGGGTCTTCTTCCGACTTCGGGGGTCTCTCCGGTTCTTCTCCGCGCTCTCCAGATCTTCTGCCGGGCTCCTCCGCTATTTTCTGCTCTTTTGCCGCTCTTTTGCTATAGCGAAGGAGCCCGGTCTTCAATCTTCTGCCCTCTTCTCCTGATGTTGACACGACGCTCTCTGGGGCTGGAATGCACTCTGAGCTCTCCGCTCTGACTTATATAGGTGGTTACCACGCCCCCTTATGCCGTCACAGTCCCTGGGCATGCTGGGACTGTGACGTTTTAGGGGGCGTGGTCATCACCCAATGACCACGCCCCCTTATGCAGTCATAGTCCAAGCATGCCCAGGGACTGTGACGGCATAAGGGGGCGGGGTCACCGCCTATATAAGTCAGAGCAGAGCGCACAGAGAGCATTCTAGCCGGAGAGAGCGTCGTGTCAACATCAGAAGAAGAGAAGAGGGGAGAAGACGGAAGACCGGGCTCCTCCGCTTTAGCAAAAGAGCGGCAGAAGAGAGCGGAGGAGCCCGGGAGATCCGGAGAGCGCGGAGAAGAACCGGAGAGACCCCCCGAAGTCGGAAGAAGACCCCCGGAGCTGTCTAATAAAATACTTTAAAAATCTGTGTAGTGTTTTTCTTTAAATTGACACTTTTTCCCTAGGTGAATGGGTAGGGGTACGATGTACCCCATACTCATTCACATAGGGTGGGGGGCCGGGATCTGGGGGCCCCCTTATTAAAGGGGGCTCCCGGATTCCGATAAGCCCTCCGCCCGCAGACCCCGACAACCAACGGCCAGGGTTGTCGGGAAGAGGCCCTTGTCCTCATCAACATGGGGACAAGGTGCTTTGGGGGGGGGGCCCGCAACGCGCCCCCTCCCCCAAGGCACCAACCCCCCCATGTTGAGGGCATGCGGCCTGGTACGGTTCAGGAGGGGGAGGCGCTCGCTCGTCCCCACCCCCATTCCTGTCCGGCCGGGCTGCGTGCTCGGATAAGGGTCTGGTATGGATTGGGGGGGACCCCCCACGCCGTTTTTTCGGCGTAGGAGGTTCCCCTCAAGGTCCATACCAGACCCAAGGGCCTGGTATGCTCTTGGAGGGGGAACCCATGCCGGATTTTTATTTAAAATTTGGCGCGGAGTTCCCCCTCAAGATCATCTGAGCACAAGTCGCATGCCGAAGTCGGATCATGCGAGACGGCGATCCGACCTTGATCCGACTTCAATGATAGTCAATAGGCTGAAGTCGGATCAAAGTAGTACAGGGAGTACGCTCTGAAGTCGGAGCGACTTCAGTAGTGTCTATTAAGACGCTCCCATTCACTTAAATGTGAATCTCTTTCTGGGGCGACTTGAGGGCGTACAAGTCGGATCCCAAGTCGTCCCAGTGTGAACCGACCCGTACACTCACTACTTTACATTGTAGCAAAGTGTCATTTCTTCAGTGTTGTCACATGAAAAGAAAGAATAAAATATTTACAAAAATGTGAGGGGTGTACTCACTTTTATGAGATGCTGTATATGCGATAATAACTTATGCAGTGAAAGGGCCCGATTGAGTATCAACCACTTCAGCCCCGGAAGGTTTTACCCCTTTATTGACCAGGCCATTTTTTGCGATATGGCACTGTGTTACTTTAACTGACAATTGCGCGGCCGTGCGATGCTGTAACCAAATACAATTGATGTCCTTTTTTTCATACAAATAGGAGCTTTCTTTTGGTATTCTTGTGGTATTTGATTACCTCTGTGGTTTTTATTTTTTGCGCTATAAACAAAAAATAAAAGAGCAACAATTTTTAAAAAAACAATAATTTTTTACTTTCCGCTATAAAACACACTGAATAAACATAAAAAAAAAAAAAAAACGAATTTCTTCATTAATGTATGTAATATGTATTGTGCTACATGTTTTTGGTAAAAAAAAAAAAAGAGAAAAAAAAAATACCAATAAGCATATATTGATTGGTTTCCGCAAAACTTATAGCGTCTACAAACGATGGGATATTTTTATGGAATATTTATTTATTAATAATGGCGACGAACAGCGATTTTTAGCGGGACTGCGACATTGCGGCAGACAAATTGAACACCTGACACTTTTTTGGGGACCAGTGACACTAACCGTGATCAGTGCTAAAAAAATATGCACTGTTACTGTACTGACACTAGCAGGGAAGAGGAGAATCTGGGCTGCTCTGGGCAAATCCACTGCATAGCGCAGGTAAGTATAACATGTTTTTTTTTTTTGTTAAACAAGACTTTACAATCGCTATAATGTATCTGTCTAACAAAACATCTTTGTATAGCTTTGGGAAAGGTTATAGGCGGTCAGGTTTTTATTGGTGTGTGTCAGTACTAAGGAGATTTTCCATCCCTTCATGCCTCAGTGGAAATTTCACCAGAACAGGAAGTGAGAGGAAAGTTTTCTAACAGGACCAGAACAGCAATAAAAACATGTTTTATCATAGTGTGGAATGGCTAAAATCTCCATCAGCTTTTTATTGCTGCATGTGTCTCCACTTGAGTATTCTCGCACTTCCTGCCATGGAAGGAACAGCGATGGAGGTTCTTGCCCTTACCCATGAAAAACGTTGACTGAGGTTCCACTTTAACATGGCTTCTATCAGGAGAAAAAAAAAGGCAGGACTTACACTGGTATCTCCGCCCCTTCAGGCTATACAACCAGACAAACAGGATTTGTGAAAGCTTACAGCCCAAACAAGAATAGGCGTTTGTATCTGATTATCATTCTTTCTACACACTGCTGATTTTTCCCTACAAACATGGTGCCCAATCTGCAGCCCTTTGGCACTTAGACCCCTTTCACACTGAAGCAGTTTTCAGGCATTTTAGCACTAGAAATAGTCTCTAAAAAACGCCTGAAAAACGCCTCCCATTAATTTCATTATGTTAGAAAAAGTCCTGCAAGCAGCATCTTTGGGGTGATTTGGGAGCGCTGTATACAGCGCTCCCAAAATGCCCCTGACCATTGAAATGAATGGGCAGCGATTCCAAAGCACCTGAAAAGTGCTTTGGAAGAGCCGCAACACGGGCGCTTTTAACCCCTTCTTCGGCCGCTAGCAGGGCGAGCGGTGCTGTAGCGCTAATGGCTGGGAAGTGTGAAAGTAGCCTTATTTCACAGCCCCTTCAGACAGCAGTCTGCTTACTTGGGCCAGTAAAAATTATTCTTTAGAAGGGCTTCTAATGGTTCAATAGTTTTTTTAATATACCATCTTAGTTTCTTTTTATATGGATCTTGCTCAGAAAAATATTAGAAAAAGGGTTACTAAACCCACAACAGTAAAATCAGTCTGGAACCTAAGGGATTAATCCTCCGAATTGTGTATAAAAGCTGTGTGATCCTGTCTTCTCTGATCCTCCCCTTCTTTAACTGATTCCAACCCATCACTCGATAGAACAGAGGGGGGAGTGTGCATGTGCTCAGCACAGGGCCAATCAGCATTGTCCAGACAGAGGGTCAGGGGAGAATGAAAACTCCTCCTACAAGCTTAAAGCATTTTTTTTGGGGGGGGGGGGGGTTGGGGTTAATAAAGAGCCTGTTCCTTTAAAGCATTTTATACAGCACAGTTCTTGTGCTGTGTCATTTGGCCCCCTGTAATACCTGGCTGATCCTGCCTGGCTATACTCACCCCACTGTAAGCTGACTCCGATATATCAGGGCTGCTGAGCCCTGACACCGGAGTCATCCGTACGTGCCTCCATCATCCGCAGCCTGCTGTCTCCTGTGTCCTCTTCTCCAACCTATCCCCCCTCCCCTCTCTGACTGTTAGCTTGTGACAACGTCTGCCCCCTCAACCCCTACTGCTCAAATAACGTTCATATCTTTATATCATCCCCTCTGTGTTCTAATCCTGTGTGCTCTTCTCAGCTACACATGATCGGCCAAGTCTCTCTGTCCTCTCCCAAATGATGTTAGCGGGGGAATCTCGGCCCCGCCCGCTGCATCTATCAGACAGGGAGAGAAGAAAGCCAGCAGATCATGTGATTGCTGAGAAGAGATCTGAAATTAGGTATAGCAGACTTTTTTTTTTTATAAATCACTCACACAGGGGCACACAGAATTAGAACACAGAGGGGATGGTATGAGGAAGATGTGAAAGTGGCTTAAAGGGGTTGTAAAACCTCGTGTTTTTTCACCTTAACCACTTCATATCCGGGCCATTTCTGACACTTCGCTCCTACATGTCAAAAATCATCATTTTTTTGCTATAAAATTACATAGAACCCCCAAACATTATATATGTTTTTTTAGCAGAGACCCTACAGAATACAATGGCGGTCATTGCAACTTTTTATCTTGCACGGTATTTGCGCAGCAATTTTTCAAACGCGTTTTTTTTGGAAAAAAAACAGTTTCATGCTTAAAAAAAAAACAAAACAGCAAAGTTAGCCAAATTTTTTTGCATTGTGTGAAAGATGAAGTTACGCCGAGTAAATAGATACCTAACATGTCACGCTTCAAAATTGCACACGCTCGTGGAATGGCGCCAAACTTTGGTACTTAAAAATGCCCATAGGCGACGCTTTAAAATTTTTTACTGGTTACATGTTTTGAGTTACAGAGGAGGTCTAGGGCCAAAATTATTGCTCTCGCTCTAACGTTCGCGGCGATACCTCACATGTGTGGTTTGAACACTGTTTTCATATGTGGGCGGGACTTACGTATGCGTTCGCTTCTGCGTGCGAGCTCACGGGGACAGGGGCGCTTTAACAAATTTTTTTTTTTTTTTTATTGTTAATTTTACTTAAAATTTTTTATTTTGACACTTTAAAAAAATATTTTTTTTTTTTGATCACTTTTATTCCTATTACAAGGAATGTAAACATCCCTTGTAATAGGAATATGACACGATCAGTCCTCTTTACAGTGAGATATGGGGTCAATAAGACCCCACATCTCACCTCTAGGCTGGGAAGCCTAAAATAAAAAAAAAAAATAAAACGATCGCCGCTTCACAACCGAAGCGGCGCCGTTTTTTTGAATGCAGAGGCCGGGCGTGACGTCATAACATCGCGCCCGGCCTCCGAACGATCATAGAGACTCCGGCGACCATCTGGTCCGCCGGAAATCTCTATGGTGAACATCCGGCGCCGGCGGATCCGCTATCCGACTCACCGATCGCTGAGGTGAGTCGGTAGTAGCACCGGAGGGCGGCGGGAGGGGGGGGGGGTGTCCCCTCCCGCCGCCCGTAAGAACGATCAAGCGGCGGAACAGCCGCTATGATCGTTCTTATGGTGTACGGAATCGCCGGCTGAAAATGCCGGTATCTGAATGATGTCTGTAGCCTCAGACATCATTCAGATATAAGCCTTGAAAGTGGAGGCCGTCATATGACGGCCTCCGGATGTCAAGTGGTTAATGCATCCTACACAATAAGGTGAAAAAACACCCGGCAGTGACCAGCCCCCCCATTTTACTTACCTGAGCCCTGGAATTTCACATGCCGGAGACAAGCTCTTCCTCTGCCCGGGGTTCTCAACTCTTGATTGGATAGATTGATAGCAGCACAGCCATTGGCTCCCGCTGCTGTCAATCAAATCCAATGACATGGGCGCCAGGGGGCGGGGCCAAGCCCAGCATTCGTGTCTATGGACGCCTCTCCTAGGGGGTTTACCGATGCGAAGAGGAGCCACAAGAGCCGCCGAGGGACCCCAGAAGAAGATGTTCAGGGCCACTCTGTGCAAAACGAGCTGCACAGTGGAGGCAAGTATGATATGTTTACAATCACTTTAACAACCACTTTAAACAGACAGTGATAGAAGTCAAAAGACTGCTCTAACTGCTGATGAGAAAAGGTATTTAGCAGTTTATAATTACTAAAACTAGAGCTGCACGATTTATCGTTAAGAATCGAGATCACAATTTTTTTCCCCCTCATGGTCTTAAAGCATTTTCCCGATTCTTTCTATGCAGAGAATTCTCTGCTCAAGCTGACAGCTGTCAAAAAAAATTAAATAAATAAAAATAAACAGGCAGTCTGAAAAAGCATCACAACATTTCTCAGCAGCAGAGCTTACTATAAACATTATAACATTTTGTTCTTTAGATCAAAGGAATAAACGTTGGTCTGTAAATGAGGTCAGTTTAACCACTTAAAGACTAAACATTTTTCTGACACTTGCTGGTTTTAGGTTAAAATCATTATTTTTTGCTAGAAAATTACTTAGAACCCCCAAACATTATATATGTGTATTTTTGATATGTCCAGCGCTGCACTCTCTTCATTATATTTTGTTTTTTGTGCCCTCATATCGGGGTTATAGTGCACAGCAGCAGGAAAATTTCTTTCATTTTACACTTATTCACAATTTTTTATGCACCTAGCGCAATTCCTTTTTTCTTTTAAATAAAATGGTGGTTGTTGCAATATTTTATGTAACACTGTATTTGCCCAGCGGTCTTTCAAACGCATTTTTTTTTGGAAAAAAATACACTTCAATGAATGTAAAAAAAACAAAAACTAAACAGTAAAGTTAGCCCAATTTTTTTGCATAATGTGAAAATCGTGATTCTCATTTTGGCCAGAATCGTGCAGCTCTAACTAAACCCTACTGCATTTCCATGTTCTGTGAGCCATACTTTTACTGCCCCCCAACCACTACACCCTTTAAGCTGCAGAGGCACCTGCCAGTGTACACATGCTGCAGCCACAACGCCCCTGAATGAAAGATCGACTTGCGTACAACCAGCCTGCCCATACATGTATTGGATTTTGATCTATGCATAGCTGGCTTCACTCTTTCATCAGCTCATCCCTCACAGTTATTACCTTCTGTACTACTTGCCCCTGCCTACTAGATAGTAAGCTCTTATGAGCAGGGCCCTCTTAACCCTCTTGCTTTGTATTCTAAATATACAGTCTCCCAAGAAGTTTTTTATTATTTCCAAATTTTCTCATCACTGTGATTGAAAATAAACGTCGATTTGACCCCACTAACGATTAGAAAAATCGAACGAACGTTCTTATCTCTCCTCTAATAGTATATAGAGTATATCTCCTCTTATAGTATATACAGTATATCTCTTCTGTCTGTTATTCTCAGAGTGGATTAGATATTTTGCTCCCTAACCATATAGTTGGCTATTTTTATTTACCACTGCATAGAGATATTTAAGAATAAATTGCCTTTTTTTAAAACTTTACATATTAACTAAATTATACACCACACTTTTTTTTTTAAGGTTATTAACCGATTAATCGAAACAATAATCAGCCAACTAATCGATGAAAATAATCGTTAGTTGCAGCCCTAACACACATACATACATATACACACACACACACACACACACACACACACACACACACACACAGTCAGGTCCATAAATATTGGGACATCGGCACAATTCTAATCTTTTTGGCTCTTTACACCACCACAATGGATTTGAAATGAAACGAACAAGACGTGCTTTAACTGCAGACTTTCAGCTTTAATTTGAGGGTATTTACATCCAAATCAGGTGAACGGTGTAGGAATTACAACAGTTTGTATATGTGCCTCCCACTTTTTAAGGGACCAAAAGTAATGGGACAGATTAACAATCCATCAAACTTTCACTTTTTAATAATTGGTTGCAAATCCTTTGCAGTCAATTACAGCCTGAAGTCTGGAACGCATAGACATCACCAGATGCTGGGTTTCATCCCTGGTCATACTCTGCCAGGCCTCTACTGCAACTGTCTTCAGTTCCTGCTTGTTCTCGGGGCATTTTCCCTTCAGTTTTGTCTTCAGCAAGTGAAATGCATGCTCAATCGGATTCAGGTAAGGTGATTGACTTGGCCATTGCATAACATTCCGCTTCTTTCCCTTAAAAAACTCTTTGGTTGCTTTCGCAGTATGCTTCGGGTCACTGTCCATCTGCACTGTGAAGCGCCGTCCAATGAGTTCTGAAGCATTTTGCTGAATATGAGCAGATAATATTGCCCGAAACACTTCAGAATTCATCCTGCTGCTTTTGTCAGCAGTCACATCATCAATAAATACAAGAGAACCAGTTCCATTGGCAGCCATACATGCCCACGCCATGACACTACCACCACCATGTTTCATTGATGAGGTGGTATGCTTTGGATCATGAGCAGTTCCTTTTCTTCTCCATACTCTTCTCTTCCGATCAATCTGGTACAAGTTGATCTTGGTCTCATCTGTCCATAGGATGTTTCAGAACTGTGAAGGCTTTTTTAGATGTTGTTTGGCAAACTCTAATCTGGCCTTTCTGTTTTTGAGGCTCACCAATGGTTTACATTTTGTGGTGAACCCTCTGTATTCACTCTGAAGTCTTCTCTTGATTGTTGACTTTGACACACATACACCTACCTCCTGGAGAGTGTTCTTGATCTGGCCAACTGTTCTTTAGGGTGCTTTCTTCACCAGGGAAAGAATTCTTCGGTCATCTACCACAGTTGTTTTCCGCGGTCTTCCGGGTCTTTTGGTGTTGCTGAGCTCACCGATGCGTTCTTTGTTTTTAAGGATGTTCCAAACAGTTGATTTGGCCATACCTAATGTTTTTGCTATCTCTCTGATGGGTTTGTTTTGTTTTTTCAGCCTAATGATGACTTGCTTCACTGATCGTGATAGCTCTTTGGATCTCATATTGAGAGTTGACAGCAACAGATTCCAAATGCAAATAGCACACTTGAAATGAACTCTGGACCTTTTATCTGCCCCTTGTAAATGGGATAACGAGGGAATAACACACACCTGGCCATGGAACAGCTGAGCAGCCAATTGTCCCATTACTTTTGGTCCCTTAAAAAGTGGAAGGCACATATACAAACTGTTGTAATTCCTACACCGTTCACCTGATTTGAATGTAAATACCCTCAAATTAAAGCTGAAAGTCTGCAGTTAAAGCACATCTTGTTTGTTTCATTTCAAATCCATTGTGGTGGTGTAGAGAGCCAAAAAGATTAGAATTGTGTCGATGTCCCAATATTTATGGACCGGACTAATATATATATATATATATATATATATATATATATATATACACACATATACATTAAAAAAAAAGCAGATTTCTACCCGTCTGACAGCTCCAGTGGGTGGGGCTGAGCACTCCCACTGACGTCAGCTTGGGAGGATGGGGGGGTTAAGAGGAGGAGAGAGCCAAGGAGTCACGTGAGCACCGGGAGGCACAGTAAAAACCAGGCAGAGATATGCTTTATTTTTTTTTTTAAATAAAGCACAGGCACTAGGACACAGATTCTTATCTAACAGAGGGGATGGTTTTAGAGCAGTGGGGATGGGAGCAGAGCGGCGCTGGTACCAGCTGACAGGCAGGGAGGGGAGAGGGACAGAGGGAGGCACAGGAGAGCTGCAGATAGCAGCGGATGACGAAGGCACGTAAAATGACCACGGTGCCAGTGCTCAGCAGCCATGATATACCGTGGTCAGTTTACAGGGGGGAGGGGAGAACCCGACAGGTATTTCAGGTGATACAGGGGGCCAAATTACACAGCACAAGTACCGTGCTGTATACCATGCGTTAAAGGGAACAGGATCTTTTTTTTTTTTTTTTTTTTTTTTTAGGGTAACAAACACTAAACTTTCTTAGTAAGTTAAATCAGGTTGAACAGGCAGGATCAACCAGATATGGTACAAAATAGAAAGGGACTATTGACATGGCAAAAGCGCTGTGCTATATCTCGTGCTTTAAAGGGACAGGAGCTTTTTTTTTCTTTTTAGGGTTGCAACCACTTTAAGTCCAAAGACAAAAAAAAACAAAAACAAAAAAACCCTCCACACAGGTAGCACCGATGGTACAATAGAAGCAAATGTACATACTTGAAATACTTTATATGTACTTTCCCTGGCAATGATATGTTTTTGACAGTACCTGTATACACTACAGACCCATTGCCAAAATATTGGAATGTCCTATGCGGACTCAAAGCACTGCTCCACCTAAGCTGAATACAGGGCTATCCAGGTACAGCTAGTAAAAACACAGACAAAGGTGTACAATAACTGCAGGAAAATACCATATACTGCAACTTATCAAAATGTCTAAAATATATTAACTTGTGTTAATCCATGGCAAAATTATTTAGAGTCCATTCACTGACATGCTTTGTGGTGTGTGAACGTGCATTGAGCTGTATTGGACTATTGTTCCCATATAAAAGAAATAAAACTAACTTTTTTTTATTTTATTTTTTATGAGCAGCAAAGTGCACTGAAATGCAAAGATACTGTTGATCTATATGCAGTTTATATCCCATGTCAGTGTCATATTTCCCAACAGGGAACAATCCAAAGATGCGGTATGCCTGCAGTGCTGTTACCTGTGCATTGTCATAATAACCTGCAACATGAATGAAAGTTTCTTGTACTTAGCAATTACACCAACTACCAATTTTATCTGCTCAGGCTTGTACAACTTGTTTTGTAAGTAAATGATGAAAGGGTACTTTTGTAGAGTATAAACAAAGGCTGGATATTGACTGCTACGACTATAAAGTCCACAATAAAAAATCTAGCATTATGCAGAGGAGTCCATGGTTCGATTTCTAACAGAGTACAGAAGAGTTCATGGTAAGATTTCTAATAGAGAACAGAGGGGTTCATGGTAGGATTCCCAATAGAGTACAGGAGCTCATGGTAAGATTTCTAATAGAGAACAGAGGAGCCCAATAGTAAGATTTCTAATTGAGAACAGAGGAGTTTGTGGTAAGTTGGGGTGTCAAAAATAACAGGCGCATCGATGCATCGCGATTCAGCCTTGCTCGATTCTGCATCGATGCAGAGATCAGCTGAATCACGATGTGCGCTGATGTCAACGCAGCTCCTCCCCCTTGTCACATTCATCTTAGCAGACACTCAAACCCAGCCACCTATGTGCTGCCACCTTCCATAAATCCCCTTCACTCTCCCCTCATCATCCCACCCCCTCAGCCGCCAATAGAAAGTGACCCTAGGCAGCATCATTGTGACAGAATGAGGCCGTGAGGAGCCACGCTGTGTGCACATTGGCGGGGGCATGGAGCGCCGGGGCTTGGGGTGGCTGGAGCTGTCCGTGCCGGAGCTGCTGCTGATAAGAGTGGCGGTGGCCGGCTTGTGGAGCACGGTGCTCCGAGGAGAGTGGAGCCATCAGTGCTTTTGGTCCCGGAAGGGTTTGGGGCAGCCGCGGCATATCCAGTCAGAGATGTGTCGGAGGAGGATGAGGAAGAGCCAGAGGAGTGCGGTAAAGCCAGGTGAGGGGCAGTGGGGAGGACACTGAGGGGACTGTACGTGGTAAGGGAGGTGCCAGACTGTCCTATCCAAGCTGACCAATACCCCCCCACCACTAACCTATCACCATATAATACGGTTTAATTACCATAGTGCTCCCCTGCCCAGTGTCACCATGGACCAATTATCAGCCTTCTCGACCAGCATCACACAGTCCTCTGCTCTTTCCCCGCCCCCCACCTCTACACAGCGCGCATGCAGGGCAATAAAATAAAAAATGGTATGCAGTGCTTTGCGGTGTTAAATGTACAAAAGAGTCTTATTAAGTAGTGAACAAATATAGTCCTGAATATATATATATATATATATATATATATATATATATATATATATATATATATATATATATATATATATATATATATATATATATATATATATATATATATATATATATATATATATATCTCCGTGATCTGATTAAAAGAAATCTTGTGTATTCAAAGTAATTCCAGTGCTGAGTGATTTCTGGTGAATGATTTGAACAAAGCAGAGCACACTCAGCACTGGAATTACTTTGAATACACAAAAAGATTTCTTTTAATCAGATCACATATACGGTTTTACCCCCCTGCTAGCGGCCGAGAAAGGGTTAAAACAACCACAAACCGCCTCTGCAGAGGCGCTTTGCCAGTGGTATAGCCACGCCGTCCCATTGATTTCAATGGGCAGGAGCGGTGAAGAATCGGTATACACTCCGCTCCTTCACTGCTCCGAAGATGCTGCTAGCAGGACTTTTTTTCCCGTCCTGCTAGCGCACCGCTCCAGTGTGAAAGCCCTCGGGGCTTTCACACTGGAATTAAAGCAGCGGCACTTTCGGGTCGGTTTGCAGGCGCTATTATTAGCGCAATAGCGCCTGCAAACCGCCCCAGTGTGAAAGGACCCTAACCCCAGATCACCCAAACATCAGACGGACATGGCTCCCAGCTAGGGCTGGGGAGATTCTCTTAAAAAAAAAAAAACTTGATTCACGATTCGAATCAAGTTTTTTTTTTTCTTTGGAAACCGTGCCGATCCCGAGGCGCTGCGGGCATGAGCTTTTAGGCGAGGCCGCGGCTTCGGCCTAGTCTGCAGCGTCCGGCCTCGCGGACTAGGCCGAATCCGCGGCTTTACCTAAAAACTCCTTGCCCGCAGCGCCTCTGGACCGGCGCGGTGTCAGCGCCGGTCCTGAGGTGCTGCAGACATGAGTTTTTAGGCGAGACTGCGGCTTCGGCCTAGTCCATGGCGTCCGGCCGAAGCCGTGGACTAGGCCGAAGTCGCGGCCTCGCCTAAAAACTCATACCCGCAGCGCCTCAGGACCGGCGCGGTGAAAAAAAAAAAAAAAAATCTAAAAAAATCGATTTGCTTAAATTTTGAATCGATTTGACCTCTCAACTCGATTCAAGATTTAAATCGATTTTTTCCCCAGCCCTACTCTCAGCCCATTCCTCTTCCACCTCCCCATTCAAACCAATGGCCACCGCATAGCCCTCAATCTCCTTACCTCCATTCACGGTCTCCAACCCCCACCCCATGCAGCCCTGAACAATCTGAGGACCCACCTATTCTTATCTCTGGACCGACCCCTCCATGCTCCAGTTCCTATCACCCCCCCAGACTCCTCCATCAAATAATATTCCTGGACTCTTCCAGCCCTCCACTCCTATCCTCCGATTCTTCCATCCTTTCATTCTCATTCATTGATTCCTATTTCCCTATCCCCAGACGCTTCCATTCTCTCCATGGATTTCACCACCTTTCAATTCTTATCCCTTGACCCCTCCATCTTTCAGTTCTATCCCCAGACTCCTCCATCCTTCCTTTCCTATTCATGGATTCCTCCTTCCCTATCTCCAGACTCCTCCATCTTTCTAATCGTGATGCATCACGGAATCGAATCGTTGACATGATAATCGGAATCGAATCGTGAAACCACTGAAGATGCGCACCTCTAATGGTAAGATTTCTAATAGAGAACAGAAGAGTCCATGGTTGGATCTTTAATGGAGTACAGAGGAGTCCATGGTAAGATTTCAAAGGCTCCATGCACACTGGCTTAACCTCTTCCCGCCTTCCGGCTGTCAAATGATGGCTGGGCAGAGCGGCTGACGTTATAGGTGGATGTCATATGACAGTCCTCCAGAACGACCGCTCTCATGCGCCCTCGGGGGTGCGCGGCGAACGAGGCCGTGCCGTGTTGCTAGGACATGGCGCGACCCCGATCGGTGTAAAGACCAGCGGCCGCGGCTCTTTAACCATCTGATCGGCTGTGTCCAATTACAGCCGGTCACATGTAAACACGGAGATGCCGGTAATCGGAGCCCCTTGACTCACACTGACAGAGTTTGAGGAGAGGAGAGCTGATCAACGGGATCTCCTCACAGAGGACATCTAGGGATGTAATCAGGGCACTGATCATCAGTGCCCCGATTACAATTAAATGCCAGCAATCAGTGCCCACAAGTGCCAGCAATCAGTGGTGCCCATCACTGGTGCCCACCAGTGCCGTCCATCAGTGCCCACCTATCAGTGCCCACCTATCAGTGCCCACCTATCAGTGCCCACCTATCAGTGCCCACCTATCAGTGCCCACCTATCAGTGCCCACCTATCAGTGCCCACCTATCAGTGCCCATAAGTGCGGCATATTCGTGCCTCCTCATCAGTGCCACCTAATCAGTGCCCATAAGTGTCACCTCATTAGCGCCTATCAGTGAAGGAGAAAAAATTACTTAGTTTCTGTCAGTAAATTTTGTAAATAAAAATAAAATAAAAAAAAAAGACTAAAAATTTTGAAAAAAAAAATAAATAAATAAAAAGTTTTTCTTAGGAAAAGATAAAAACCCAGGAGTGATCAAATACCACCAAAAGAAAGCTCTATTTGTGTGAATAAAATTATAAAAATGTCACATGGTAACAGTGTAGCAAGACCGCGCAATTGTCATTCAAAATGTGACAGCGCTGAAAGCTGAAAAATGGCCTGGGCAGGAAGGATGTGTATTGAGGTGGTTAAAAGTCGCTGGTTCTACAGGAGTTTTGTGTTCTGCGTGTAGAAGCAGCTCAATGTTATCCTATGTGTCCATGCACTTTAGGACAATTACAGGCATATTTTAAACTCAACATTTAGAGGCAAAAATTTAAAAAAAACCCTCTGGTTTGCGTTTCTGATTGGAGTTTTCGGGCAGAAAAAAAAACACAAAACTCTCCTAAAAAATGCTCTATATGGACATTTTTTTTCTGTCAGGGAAACTGGTCTTTTTTTAAGGCCAGTGTATATGGAGTGTAAGAGTACAGGAGAGTCCATGGTAAGGTTTCTAATAAAATCTTCCATAATACAGACGGTTACATAGTAATAAGATCTAACATTGTATAAGAATTCAACTGCTGTATAAGACAGCCCATAGTAATTATTCTACCAAAGAGAACACAAGAGAATTGATAGTATTAAGGCCCCTTTCACACTAAGGTGCTTCTAAACTGCCAGTAAAACCCTGAGCGCTTTTGAAGAACTTTCCATTCATTTCAATGGAGAGGGGCGTTTTTTCACCGCCCTGCCAGCGCACTGCCCCCAAAGTGTTCATTGATTTTAATGGAAATAGGTTTTTGTGAGCTTTTGCACTTTTTTTTAGCATGAAAGGGGTCCTAATCAAGAATTGTATAAAAAAATTATCATTGTACAGGGAAGTCCATGGTTGCATCTCTATTACTAATTTAAAAAAAAATTGTAAAAATAAAAATGCCATAAAACTATCCCCTATTTTGTAGACGCTATAACTTTTGCGCAAATCAATCAATATACGCTTATTGCGATTTTTTTTCAAAAATATGTAGAAGAATACATATTGGCCTAAACTGAGGAAAAATATGTGTTTTTTTTTTTACATATTTTTGGGGAATATTTATTATAGCAAAAAATATTGTGTTTTTTTCAAAATTGTCACTCTTTTTTTGTTTATTGCACAAAAAATAAAAAATAAAACGCAGAGGTGATCAAATACCACCAAAAGAAAGCTCGATTTGTGGGGAAAAAAAAAGAATGCTTTTTGTTTGGGTGCAATGTTGCACGACTGCGCAATTGTCAGTTAAAGCGACGCAGTGCCGAATCGCAAAAAGTGCTTTGGTCAGGAAGGGGGTAAAATCTTTCAGGGCTGAAGCGATTCAAGTCTATGGGACACAAAATCGCACTGCATCACACTAAAATCGATCAGGACCCTTTCCCAAACAGTGCTGTTGCATTGATGTGAACAGGCACCATTGCATACAATGCTATTTCCATCGTCATGCGATTCTGTGTGACTGAAGTCGCATCAGAAATTGCACTAGTGTGAGTGGAGACTTTGAGAAAATAAAATCCAACAGGATTCAATTAGAAGCTCTAAACACAAGCATATGTAGATAAAACCTGCTTTAAAGCAGGGACATCTAAATGCAGGAAAAGGTGACCCGAGAAACATAAAAGCTTATACTTCCAAGATGACTTCAATGTTTACAATAGCTAAATGCGGGACTGCTGGTGTTAAGGGTGAATAGAAGAGCCATGATACAAAATGAATTGCACAGGACAGCAGAGCTGCACTATTCTGGCTAAAATGAGAATCAAGATCACGATTCTCTCATGATTCTCAAGGTGTAACATCATCTTTCGCATTATCCAAAAAAATTGTGCTAACTTTACTGTTTAGTTTTTTTTTTTTCATTCCTTTGATCCAAGAACGAAATGTTACAAGGTTTATAGTTATCTACCAGCACAATGTCACTTGGCAGACTACCCGTTTTTTTGACAGCTGAGTGAGCAGAGAACACTCTACACTTGTTTCATAAATGAATCGGGAAATTCTGCATAGAGATCGTGGGGGGTTGAATTGAGATCACGATTTAACGATTAATCGTGCAGCTCTACAGGACAGTCGGTGATAAGACCGCGGTACGGTATATTTTATATCATTGTACAGAAGAGTCAGTAATAAGATTGATCAAAAAAGACAATGGTAAAAACACCAATGCATAGAGAAAGACTGTGATACAGTGCCTTGAAAAAGTATTCATACCCCTTAAAATTTTCTACATTTTGTCATATTACAACCAAAAAAAAAAAAATGTATTTTATTGGGATTTTATGTGATAGACCAACACAAAGTGGCACATAAAATTGTGAAGTGGAAGGAAAACAATCAATTAGCTCTGGCTGTATGTTTAGTGTCCTTATCCTGCTGGAAGGTGAACCTCCGCTCCAGTCCCAAGTCTTTTGCAGACTCTAACAGATTTTCTTTTAAGATTATCATCATCTTCCCATCAACTCTGACCAGCTTCCCTGTCCCTGCTGAAGAAAAGCATCCCCACAACATGATGCTACCACCATGTTTCACAGTGGGGATGGTGTGCAGTGTTAGTTTTCCGCCACACATAGCGTTTTGCTTTTAGGCCAGAAAGTTCAATTCTGGTCCTATCTGACCACAGCACCTAGCCCTGCTTTAAACTCCTCCACAACTTTATCCCTGACCTGCCTGGGGTGCGTGCCTTGGCCTCCGTGATGCTGTTTGTTTACTAAGGTTCTCTAACAAACCTCTGAGAGCTTCACAGAACAACTGTATTTATACTGAGATTCAATTATTCTCTCTATTTACTAATCAGGTAACTTTTGAAGGCAAATCGTTTCCACTAAATTTTAGTTAGGGGTATTAGAGTAAAGGGGGCTGAATACTAATGCACACCACACTTTTCAGATATTTGTAAAAAAAAAAAAAAAAAAAAAAAAAAATTGAGAACCATTTATCATTTTCCTTCCACTAATTAAATACATTTATGTTTTTGGTTGTAACATGACAAAATGTGGAAAAATGTCAAGGGGTGTGAATACTTTTTCAAGGCACTGTATATTATATCATTGTACAGAACAGTCAGCGATACGATTGTAGAGGAGAGTCCATGGTATATTATATCATTGACTGTCTTGTACAATGATAAAATAGACCATGGACTCTCCTCTACAGTCTTAATGTACAGGGCAGTCAGTGATAATACTGTAGAGGAGAGTCCATGGTACCATGGTATATAGATATCTCATTGTAAAAGTACAGTCAGTGAAAAGACTGTTAGGCCGGCCATAGATGGATTGAAATTTGAATTTCATCAGTGTTATAAGACTGTCTAATGCTGCACAGGACAGCCCCCCCCGGTGGTCTGACGCTGTGCAGGACAGCCCGTGTGATGCTGTGCAAGACGGCTCCCCGGTGGTCTGACGCTGCGCAGGGCGGCCCCCCCGGTGGTCTGACGCTGCGCAGGGCGGCCCCCCCGGTGGTCTGACGCTGCGCAGGGCGGCCCCCCCGGTGGTCTGACGCTGCGCAGGGCGGCCCCCCCGGTGGTCTGACGCTGCGCAGGGCGGCCCCCCCGGTGGTCTGACGCTGCGCAGGGCGGCCCCCCGGTGGTCTGACGCTGCGCAGGGCGCCCCCCCGATGGTCTGACGCTGCGTGGGGAGGCCTGTGTGATGCTGCACAGCACGACCCCCCCGTTAGTGTGACAATGCGCAGTATGGCCCCCCGTTAGTGTGATGATGCGCAGGAGGGCCCCCCGGTGGTCTGACGCTGAGCAGGACTACACATGTGACGAAGCGCAGAGCGGCCCCCCAGTGGTCTGACACTGCGTAGAACGGGGCCCCCTGGGCGTCTGACGCTGCACAGAACGGCGCACAGAACCCCGGTGGCCTGAGGCTGCGCGGCACGGCCACCCCGGTGGCCTGAGGCTGCGCGGCACGGCCACCCCGGTGGCCTGAGGCTGCGCGGCACGGCCCCCCGATGGTCTGATGCTGCGCAGGATGGCCCATGTGATGCTGCGCAGGATGGCCCCCCCGGTAGCCTGATGCTGCGCAGGACGGCCCCCCCCGGTGGTCTGACGCTGCGCAGGATGGCTCATGTGATGCTGCGCAGGACGCCCCCCCCGGTGGCCTGACGCTGTGCAGGATGGCCCCCCGGTGCTCTATGACGCTGCGCAGGACAGCCTGTGTGATGCTGCACAGCACGGCCCCCCGTTAGTGTGACGATGCGCAGGGCGGCCCCCCTGTGGTTGTAACAATGCGCAGGACAGGGCCCCCCCCGGTGGTCTGACGCTGCGCAGAACGGCGCCCCCCGGGCGTCTGACTCTGCGCAGAACGGCGCCCCCCGGGCGTCTGACTCTGCGCAGAACGGCGCCCCCCGGGCGTCTGACTCTGCGCAGAACGGCGCCCCCCGGGCGTCTGACTCTGCGCAGAACGGCGCCCCCCGGGCGTCTGACTCTGCGCAGAACGGCGCCCCCCGGGCGTCTGACTCTGCGCAGAACGGCGCCCCCCGGGCGTCTGACTCTGCGCAGAACGGCGCCCCCCGGGCGTCTGACTCTGCGCAGAACGGCGCCCCCCGGGCGTCTGACGCTGCGCAGGACGGCCTATGTGACGCTGCGCAGGACGGCCACCCTTTCCCCCCCCCGGTGGTCTGACGCTGCGCAGGACGGCCTATGTGACGCTGCGCAGGACGGCCACCCTTTCCCCCCCCCCCCGGTGGTCTGACGCTGCGCAGGACAGTCTATGGTTCAGCAGACATACAGTACAGGATCTCCTGCTCTATAGACTGTAGGACCAGGATCCACCAACAAGCAGCACCAAGCTGAAGAAGGACTGACAACGTATACAGTACATGAAATGATAAAAGCAGTGAGAATAGAATGAGATCTCCCAGCTTCCTCCTCATACACACAACATAGAAGACAATAGAGCTCCATCCCCGGGCTCCCCTTCCATTATTCAGCACGGACCCCCACTGAGGAGAGCTCAGCTCCTATAGCAGGCGTGCATTTCTACGTGAACTAAACCAACTCGTAGCACAGCTCCGTCCCCGGCTCTTCCTTACCTGAAGCTGCTTGAATTCCTTCTCCAATTCCTCCCATTCTTCCTGACACTTGTGCAAGGACATGTTGGGAGAGCAAAGCTTCCCCGGCCTCTGCAGCCACGCTCACACCTGACGTCACCTCCCCAACTCCAGGAGCCAAGCCACCGTCCAGACAGCGAGGCGGAGTCAGCGCATGCGCACTGGCCTCATCTGCCAGATCTGCGGCTGGTCGGTGGGGGAGAGAAGCTCTAAAGCGTGGAGTTCTTTGTAATCCCTAGACTGCGGAAAATGCCCTGTGCAAGGGAATGGAAGTAATCCTGGACTGTTTAGTCCATTGTATGCTCTATGGCTGCAAAACTCTCTGCAACTATGTAGTTTAGGAAGCTAGAGCTCATGATTTGCATGCTAGGTCAGTTCCTAAATATATGCAAACCTACTTCCAAAAATTGGGATGCACTGTAAAATCTACTTTAAACAGAATGCAATGGTTTGCAAATCCTATGTTTTATTCACAATAGAAAAACAGAAACATTAAATGTTTAACCACTTCAGCCCCAGAAGGATTTACCCCCTTCCTGACCAGAGCACTTTTTACAATTCGGCACTGCGTCGCTTTAACTGCTAATTGCGCGGTCATGCAATGCTGTACCCAAACGAAATTTGCGTCCTTTCCTTCCTACAAATAGAGCTTTCTTTTGGTGGTATTTGATCACCTCTGCGGTTTTTATTTTTTGCGCTATAAATGGAAAAAGACCAAAAATTTTGAAAAAAAAATGTTTTTTTTTTACTTTTTGTTTTAAAAAAAATACAATAAACTCAATTTTAGTCATACATTTAGGCCAAAATGTATTCGGCCACATGTCTTTGGTAAAAAAAAATGTCAATAAGCGTATATTTATTGGTTATAGCGTCTACAAACTAGGGTACATTTTCTGGAATTTACACAGCTTTTAGTTTATGACTGCCTATGTCATTTCTTGAGGTGCTAAAATGGCAGGGCGGTACAAAAACCCCCCAAATGACCCCATTTTGGAAAGTAGACACCCCAAGGAAATTGCTGAGAGGAATGTTGAACCCATTGAATATTTTTTTTTTGTCCCAAATGATTGAATAATGACAAAAAAGGAAAAAAAAATTTTACAAAAAGTTTTCACTAAATGATATATTGCTCACACATGCCATGGGCCTATGTGGAATTGCACCCCAAAATACATTTAGCTGCTTCTCCTGAGTATGGGGATACCACATGTGTGGGACTTTTTGGGAGCCTAGCCGCGTACGGGGCCCCGAAAACCAAGCACTGCCTTCAGGATTCCTAAGGGCGTAAATTTTTGATTTCACTCCTCACTACCTATCACAGTTTTCAAGGCCATAAAATGCCCAGGTGGCACAAAACCCCCCCAAATGACCCCATTTTGGAGAGTAGACACCCCAAGCTATTTGCTGAGAGGCATGTTGAGTCCATGGAATGTTTTATATTTTGACACAAGTTGCAGGAAAATTACAAACTTTTTTTTTTTTTTTGCACAAAGTTGTCACTAAATGATATATTGCTCAAACATGCCATGGGCATATGTGGAATTACACCCCAAAATACATTCCGCTGCTTCTCCTGAGTATGGGGATACCACATGTGTGGAACTTTTTGGGAGCCTAGCCGCGTACAGGGCCCTGAAAACCGATCACCACCTTCAGGATTTCTAAGGGCGTAAACCTTTGATTTCACTCCTCACTACCTATCACAGTTTTGAAGGCCATAAAATGCCAAGATGGCACAACCCCCCCCAAATTACCCCATTTTGGAAAGTAGACGCCCCAAGCTATTTGCTGAGAGGCATTGTGAGTATTTTGCAGCTCTCATTTGTTTTTGAAAATGAAGAAAGACAAGAAAATAAATGTTTTTTTCTTTTTTCAATTTTCAAAACTATACCGCTCAGCAAATAGCTTGGGGTGTCTACTTTGCAAAATAGGGTCATTTGTGGGGGGGGGGGGGGTGCCACCTGGGCATTCCATGGCCTCCGAAACTGTGATAAGCAGTGAAGAGTGAAATCAAAAATTTACGCCCTTAGAAAGCCTGAAGGTGGTGCTTGGTTTTCGGGGTCCCGTACGCAGCTAGGCTTCCAAAAAGTCTCACACATGTGGTATCCCCGTACTCAGGAGAAGCAACAGAATGTATTTTGGGGTGTAATTTCACATATTCCCATGGCAAGTTTGAGCAATATATCATTTAGTGACAACTTTGTGCAAAAAAAAAAAAAATGTGCCTTTTTCCCGCAACTTGTGTCACAATATAAAATATTCCATGGACTCGACATGCCTCTCAGCAAATAGCTTGGGGTGTCTACTTTCCAAAATGGGGTCATGGGGGGGGGGGGGGGTTGAACTGTCCTGGCATTTTATGCACAAAATTTAGAAGCTTATGTCACACATCACCCACTCTTCTAACTACTTGAAGACAAAGCCCTTTCTGACACTTTTTGTTTACATGAAAACATTTTTTTTTTTTGCAGGAAAATTACTTTGAACCCCCAAACATTATATATTTTTTTAAAGCAAATGCCCTACAGATTAAAATGGTGGGTGTTTCATTTTTTTTTAACACAGTATTTGCGCAGCGATTTTTTTGGGGGAAAAAAACACACTTTTTAAAATTTTAATGCACTAAAACACACTATATTGCCCAAATGTTTGATGAAAGAAAAAAGATGATCTTAAGCCGAGTACATGGATACCAAACATGACATGCTTTAAAATTGCACACAAACGTGCAGTGTCGACAAACTAAATTCCTTTTTAAAAGCCTTTAAAAGCCTTTACAGGTTACTACTTTAGATTTACAGAGGAGGTCTACTGCTAAAATTACTGCACTCGATCTGACCTTCGCGGTAATATCTCACATGCATGGTGCAATTTCTGTTTACATTTGACGCCAGACCGACGCTTGCGTTCGTCTTTGCGCGAGAGCAGGGGGGGACAGGGGTGCTTTTTTTCTTTTTTTTTTTTTTTATCTTATTTTTAAACTGTTCCTTTCATTTTTTTTTTAATCATTTTTATTGTTATCTCAGGGAATGTAAATATCCCCTATGATAGCAATAGGTAGTGACAGGTACTCTTTTTTGAAAAAATTGGGGTCTATTAGACCCTAGATCTCTCCTCTGCCCTCAAAGCATCTGACCACACCAAGATCAGTGTGATAAAATGCTTTCCCAATTTCCCATGAAATGCTCGTAGCTTCCGGTTTCTTAGGCCATAGAGATGTTTGGAGCCATTCTGGTCTCTGATCAGCTCTATGATCAGCTGGCTGAATCACCGGCTGCATTCTCAGGTTCCCTGTTGGGACAGGAGAGCCAGAGAAAAACATGGAAGACGGTGGGGGGGGGGGTGGCATTCCTTCCCACTGCTTGTAAAAGCAGTCTAGAGGCTAATGAGCCGCTAGGATTGCTTTTACATGAAAGCCGACCGCTGGCTGAAAAGAATGATACCAAGATGATACCTAAACCTGCAGGCATCATTCTGGTATAACTACTCAAAGTCCAGCAACGTCCTTGTTGGACATAAATTCTAAACTTTTTTTTTCATGCAGCCTGTGGGCTGAACGAAAAAAAGAGATTGATCGGTGGGTATGCCCACCATTAGAATACCTTCCTTCATCCACCCACTTCTAATGATGGACATACATGCACCGTTTATATATGCCGAAGCATGGGGGCATCCGCCCCAAAAGGTAGGTGCAAATCGCTCCTCCGCCCCTGCTGCCCCCATGCTTTGGCATATATGCTCTTTTTTTAACTGTGGTGGTGAAATCACCTCCTACAGCGCTGGAGTCAAGGCTTTATGTATCGTGGGAGCAAACGCTGTTGCTGTCAAGATAAATAAATCCGCGCTGCAACTGAATGGCGTACCTGCTAAGCAAATGATTGTTAACAATATGTTAACGGAAAATGTGCGATCGGAGCATGTTGTCGGAAATTCCGACCGTGTGTGGGCTCCATCAGACTTTTTCCATCGGATTTTCCGACACACAAAGTTTTACAGCAGGCTATAAAATTTTCAGAATGTCGGAATTTCTGATCGTGTGTACACAAATCTGACGCACAAAGTGCCACGCATGCTCAGACTGAATAAAGAGATGAAAGCTATTGGCTACTGCCCCGTTTATAGTCCCGACGTACATGTTTTACGTCACCACGTTCAGAATGATTGAATTTTCCGACAACTTTGTGTGACTGTGTGTATGCAGGACAAGTTTGAGCCAACATCCATCAGAAAAAATCCTAGGATTTTGCTGTCGGAATGTCCGATCAATGTCCGACCGTGTGTACGGGGCATAGGACTTACCATACCTGCAAAGCAAATACAAAAGAAAACATAGTAAAAAATAAAACATTTAACGCAACCTGTGCCTAAAATATATATATGCCGAAGCATGGGGGCATCCTCCCGCATAAGATAGGAGCAAATCGCTCCTCCGCCCTCTGCTGCCCCCATGCTTCGACATATATGCTGAAGTATGTAACTGAGGTGGTGAAATTACCTCCGACAGCGCTGGAGTCACGGCTTTATGTATCGTGGGAGCAAACGCTGTTACTGTCAAGATAAATAAATCCGCGCTGCAGCTGAATTGCGTACCTGAAAACAAAAAAATGGTTAACAATAAAACACAGTAAACAGTAAAGTATAAAAAAATTGCATATCTGAAAAGCAAACATGGTAAAACATTGCAGAATAGAATAAAGTAAAAAAGAGCAGAACAATAGAGAGAGAATAGACAGAGAGAGACCAATAAAACGACAACTTTTTTTGTTTTTTGTTTTTTATATTTTTTTATGTTTTTATTTTTTTTTTTACACTTTTTTTTTTGTAACTATAACTTTTGTAACTGGTACCAGGTTCGGGTCTCTCAAAATGCGATGGCATCTTGGGACACCCTGTGTTAGTGTGCCTAGTCTGTGCAGTGCTGTACCCTACGCTAATACTCAACTAGTGAATGGTAGCGTTCAAAACATTCACCAATGCAAAGACCAGGATTGTCAGGACAGGAGGGACAATAATAGCGGGTGTCACGCCTATATCCGCGCTTGCTGCAGACACGACATCTTCTTTGGGGGGCTCGTTGGGTAGGGGTACTCAGGAGGACATACGGAAAATGCCTCTCATGCAGCCGGCTTACTGCATTTGGTTGGGGAAGGTGAGGTGGAGCACCGTGTGGAAACAGAAGGGCTCTGACGATCTCTTCCAGGAATTTAAGGAAGGATCCAGTCCGTCCTGAAGCTCTGTATAGCACATGAGCGTTCAGCAAAGCCAATTGAAATAAATAAACAGACACTTTTTTGTACCAGCGTCTGGCCTTACAGGCAACTAGGTATGGTGCCAACAACAGGTCGTTGAGGTCCACCCCTCCCATGTTAAGGTTATATTCATGGACACAGGGGTTTCTCCACAACACCAGTCGCCATAGTAATTTGGGCGGTCGTGTCTGCATGAAGGGAGGTAAGAACGAAAACATTCTTATTATCCCTCCACTTCATAGCGAGCAAATTATTACACTTGAAGCAGGCTCTCTCCCCCAGCCTAAGACGGGAATCTACAAGCCGCTGGGGAAAGCCCCGGCGATTAGGTCGCGCGGTGCCACATGCTCCAATCTGATGATCAAAAAGGTGACTAAAAAGTGGCACGCTCGTGTAATAATTGTCCACGTACAAGTGGTACCCCTTTCCGAATAAGGGAGACACTAAGTCCCACACAATCTTGCCAGCGCTTCCTATGTAGTCAGGGCAGTTTGTCGGCTCTACGTGACTATCTTTTCCCTCGTAAACCATAAATCTACATGTATAGCCTGTGGCCCTGTCACAGAGCTTATACATCTTGACCCCGTATCTGGCACGCTTGCTGGGAAGGTACTGTTTAAATGACAAGCGGGCAGAAAACTTAATCAGGGACTCATCAACGCAGACAACTTGATGGGGAGTAAAGAAGTCTGCAAAACGTTGGTTGAAGTGGTTTAAGAGGGGCCAAATTTTATAGAGCCGATCGTATTCAGGGTCTCCACGAGGACGACAGAGTTCATTGTTGTTGAAGTGCATGAACCGCAAAATCTGCTCGTATCGAGCCCTGGTCATGGAGGCAGAGAACAAGGGCATATGGTGAATTAGGTCAGTGGACCAATATGACCGCAACTCACACTTTTTTAGTTATGCCCATGAGGAGGGAAAGGCCCAGAAAGTTCTTAAATTCAGAAACCGTAATTGGTTTCCAATCTCTGGCAAGGGAGGACTGGGGAATAGTGGCAATGTGTTGACCAGCGTACAAATTGCTTTGGTCCACAATAGATCTATACAGATCTTACGTGAAAAACAGCAAATAAAAATCAAGTGACGTAAAATCAACTGTTTCCACCTGAATGCTGGGTTGGCCAGTGAATGGGGGAAGTACGGGTACTGCAGAAGTGGTGGGTTCCCAATTAGGATTGGCGAATGCAGCAGGAAGGGCACTATGGGCACGACAGGCCTGTGTTCGTCTTCTTCTTGGTGGCAGCGGGACACTACTTGTGCTTGCCACCTCACCAGCTTGAACTGCACTTATGGGACTCGCCACGTCACCAAGTGTTACTGCAGTGCTGGATGTCCAACCAGGGTGTACTAGGCCGCTAGTGCTTGCCAGTTCACCAGAAGGAATAGCAGCGCTAGTACTGCTCTGCTCAATACGAGGGACCTGTGATTCTTGCACCTCAAAAACAGTAGAAGAATATCGGGGTCTGGTACGCCTGACCTTGGCAGGGACCACAACTCCGTCATCAGAGCTATCTGTCATGGAGCCACTGTCCTCTACAGGATCGTATTCTGAGCCTGAATCTGACAGATGAGTGACTTCCTCTTCACCATCTGTCATGCTCAGAAACGTGTAGGCCTCTTCACTAGTGTACCTTCGATTTGCCATTTTGGGCTCTAAATTTAGTGGTACACTAGTGAGACTCACTTGTAAAAAAGCTCCTGACTGTTAGCGACTGTATCAAAAACGCTACCAAAAAAACTGCTAGCGATCGCAGGGATCAGGCCTGACTCTGCGAACGCTGCAGTTATGTGTGTTTATTGTTTTGTAAGTGACAATTATTGATCGATACTGCACTTGGGTGGGCTGGGCTGGGCTGGGCCGAGGGGCAAAGCGCAGGTGCTAGCAGGTATCTGGGCTGATCCCGCTAACACTGCGTTTTTGGGAACCCTAAACTGCTGGGGATGCTAGTATAGATCTGATCGGATCAGATATTGATCCGTTCAGATACTGTACCACTAAGGGAGGTGTATGCTGCGTGCGTGGGTGTTAGCGGTACTGGCGCTAACCTGGCGCTGCCTGGGGCGACGGAGACCCTATCCAACCCTAAAACCTAACTTATATCACGGCCGGGCGATCAGGGGGTTAAACCTTTATTAGGTAATAAACGGCGGGTGCCCTGAAACTATCAAAAATAAACGAAATAACCAGCGTCACCGGTAACACTTATACGGTGATCACTGGTGAAAGGGTTAACTAGGGGGCAATCAGGGGGTTAAAACCTTTATTAGGTAGTATATGGGGGTCCCTGACGCTATAAAAAGCTGACGGCGAACCTATATACTTACCTCTCTAACTAGCTGACACTAATACAGCGATCAGAAAAACGATCGCTTAGTGACACTGGCGACGGGGGGTGATCAAGGGGTTAACCTTTATTAGGGGGGGTTAGGGGGGTATCCTAGACCTAAAGGGGGCTAACCCTAACTGCCCTACCACTTATAACTGTCACAAACTGACACCAATGCAATATTTTAGAAAACAAACCAAAAAACTGCTATTGGTGTCACTGTGACAGGGGGTACAGGGCGGTGATCGGGGGGGGGTGATATGTGTGCCTGGAGTGTTCTACTGTTAGTGTAGTGTTTGGTGCACTTATTTGATGTCTTATCTCCTCGGCGCCGGAACGGAAAAGACCGACATCACTTCCTCTGCCGCTGTTTACACTTCAGAGGCAGAGGAAGAATGTCATTGGCTGGGAGCGATCGCGAGGGGGTGGCCACGAATAGATGGCCTCCCCCTCACCTTTGATCGCTCGGGGAAAGATGCCGACTGCCTCGGGCACCAGGGGGGGGTTCCGATCGGACCCCCCGCCCGCGGGAGGAAAGTAACATACCCATACGTTACTTTGCCTGCCCGTGCCGTTCTTCCGCAGTATATCTGCGTGAGGCGGTCGACAAGTGGTTAACCACTTCAATGCTGGGCACTTTTACCCCTTTCCTGGCCAGGCCAATTTTCAGCACTGTCACACTTTAAAGAGCTTTCTTTTGGTGGTATTTAATCACCTCTGGGATTTTTTCTTTTGTTTTGCTAAAAAAACAAAAAATAAACAAAAATATTGGGAAAAAAAAGTGTTTTTCTTTGTTTGTTATAAAATTTTGCAAATAACCTTTCTTCGTAAGTTTAGGCCAAACTGTATTCTGCTATTATTTTTTTGGTGAAAATAACCCAGATCAGTGTTTATTATTTAGTCTGTAGGAAAGTTATAGAGTCTAAAAACTATGGTATATATCTGAAAATTGATCAATCCTGATGTATTGACAACTTATCTCATTTTCTGAGGCCCCAAAAATGGCAGGACAGTAAAAAATATTCCCCAAATTACTCTTTTTTTTGTAAAGTAGACAGTCCAAGGTATTTAGTAAGATGCATGGTGAGTTTTTTAAAGTTGTAGTTGGAAAATAAAGAAATTAAAAAAAAAAATGTTATATACTGTCATCAGCGTAGTACAGCGTCACCATGTAACTGGTGTGGTGGTGATCAGGGGTACCGACTAGTGACAGTGTGACAGTATGTAAAAAAAAAAAAAAAAAAATGTGCATTTTTTTTTTTTAAATGTCTACTTTTTTTTTTTTTTACAAATTTTGTTTTTAATATACTATGACCAGAGCAATAGTGTTACCAGAGCAATACCAGTGAATTTAACTGTTATAAGCAACCGTGTTTACGGAATGAAATGGATTAACCACTTGGCACTTAAACCCCCCTCGTGACCAGACCAATTTTCAGCTTTCAGCGCTCTCACACTTTGAATGACAATTACTCAGTCATGTAATACTGTACCCAAATGAATTTTCTGTCCTTTTTTCATACAATTAGAGCTTTCTTTTGGGGGTATTTAATCACGTCTGGGTTTTTTATTTTTTGCGCTACAAATGAAAAAAAGACCGAAAATTTAAAAAAAAAAAACAAAACGCATTTTTCTTCGTTTCTGTGATAAAATTTTGCAAATTATTAATTTTTCTTTATAAATTTTGGCCACAATTTATACTGCTACATATCTTTGGTAAAAATAACCCAAAATTAGTGGATATTATTTGGTCTTTGTGAAAGTTAAAGCGTCTACAAGCTGTGGTGCAAATCATAAAAAATTGATCACACCTAATGTACTGGTGGCCTATCTCATTTCTTGCGACCCGAACAAGTCAGGAAAGTACAAATACCCCCCAAATGAAAGTAGACATTCCAAGGTATTTAGTAAGATGCATGGTGAGCTTTTTGATGTTGTCATTTTTTCCCACAACTCTTTACAAAATGAAGATTTTTTTTCCCCACAAAATTGTCATTGTAATATTTCTCTCACATGGCATGTATATACCACAAATAACACCCCAAAATACATTCTGCTACTCCTCCTGAGTATTACGATACCACATGTGTGGGACTTTTTCACAGCCTGGCCACATAGAGAGGCCCAACATGCAGGGAGCACCTTCAGGTGTTCTAGGAGCATAAATTACACATCTAACTTGTTGACTACCTATTACATTTTTGAAGGCCCTGGAGCACCAGGACAATGACACGTGACACTGACGTGGCACTGATGACAGATGGCACTGATGATACTGATGTGGCACTGATGACAGATGGCACTGATACGTGGCACTGATGATACTGATGTGGCACTGATGACAGATGTACTGATACGTGGCACTGATGACACTGATGTGGCACTGATGTGGCACTGATGATAGATGGCACTAATACGTGGCACTGATGACGCGTGACACTGATGACAGATGGCACTAATATGTGGCACTGATGACAGATGACACTAATACGTGGCACTGATGACAGATGGCACTAATACGTGGCACTGTTGACACTGATACGTGGCACTGATAACAAATTCCATGTGACACTGACAGGTGGCACCGATGACAGATGGCACTAATATGTGGCACTGATGACAGATGGCACTAATATGTGGCACTGATGACAGATAGCACTGATGACAGATGGCACTTATACGTGGCACTGGGGACAGATGACAGTGGGGACAGATGACAGTGACTTTTTTTTTGTTTGTTTTTTTACTCACCGCTGCAGCGGTTAGCTCCCCCTCCTCACACGCTATCTCTGTGTGAGGAGGGAGACCTGGCGATGAGAGATGATCTCATATGTTTACATATGAGATCATCTCTCATTGGCACCGCCGATCTCGCTGAAAACGGCCACTAGGATTGGCCGTTTTCAGCGATCTGTGACTGGCTGTGACTGGCCGTCTTTTGGCTATAGAGCGGGCGCAAAGAGGTTAATTCAGTGTTTACTATTGTGGTTAGCAGTGATTGGCTACAGGTAATCACATGGTACAGATAGACTGTGATTATCCCCGTCTGTACCATGTGATCACTGTGACAGAGAGCAACACAATAGTAAACAACAGATAGCATGAATGAAAGCCATCTATTGTGTACAACTGTCATGTGATCTGCTGTGATTAGTCACGGCAATCACATGGGTCGGCAGCGGCCAGTACACTGATTGGTCATCCGCTATGTCTGGTGGACACAGCAGGTGACAGATCAAGCTGCTGCGCAGCCCGTGGAGCACATACGGTGAGCGTTCTGGGGTGGACCTCATACGCCCTGTCATTTTTCTATATGCCGGTTGCGAACTGTTTAAACTGAGAAAATGTACAATTTTAAGAAAAAGTAAGGTCATTTTGAAATTATTTGCAGCAAAACGTCTCAAAAAAGTTGGCACAGGGCCATGTTTACCACAGTGAAGCATTCCTTCTTCTTTTAACAGCACACTGTAAACATTTGAGAACTGAGAACAGTTGCTGGAGTTTTGGGAGAGGAATCTTGTCCCATTCTTGCCTGATATAGGAGTCTAAGGCCTCTTTCACATGGACGATCCGTATGTCCGTTTTTCATCCTTCCGTTTTCAGATGAAAAACGGACATACATTTATCCCTATGGAGCGTCGGATGTCAGCGGTGACATGTCCGCTGACATCCGACCCGCTCCGATCCGAAAAGTGTAACGGAGGAAAAACCTACTTTTCCATCCGTTATCGGATCGGGTAACGACGGACACTACGGTCCGTCATCATCCGATCCCCCCATAGGGAGAGCGGCGCTCTGACAGGTCCGTCGCTGCACAGTGTGCAGCGATGCACCTGTCATCTTTCTGCTCAGCGGGGATCGGCGGAGCGATCCCCGCTGAGCCAGCGGATGTTCACGGGGCGGATCTTCACTGATCCGCCCCGTGAGAAAGAGGCCTAACTGCTCAACAGTCCTGGGCCTTCTTTGTCATATTTTTTGTTTTAAGATGTGCCAAATATTTTTAATTGGTGAAAGGTCTGGACTGCAGGCAGGCTAGTTAAGCACCCAGACTCTTCTCCTATGAATCCATGCTGTTGTCAGTCATGCAGTATGCGGTTAAGCATTGACCTGATGAAATATGCAATGCTTTCCCTGAAATAGACATTGTATGGATGGGGGCATATGCTGCTCTGAAACCTGGATATACAGTATTTTTTAGCATTGATGGTGCCTTTCCAGATGTGCAATTATGCTCATTCCACATACACCAGCATCAACATACCTCCCAACTTTTTTGAGATGGGAACAAGGGACACCTATTAGCAAAGGTATGTAGGAATAGGACATAACCCTTGGCACATCCCCTTAAAAGAGAATTATACAAAAAAATATATATATTAGTTAAACTCACAAATGCTATTTTTACCACAACTATTTCTTTATACTGGATTTTAAGATTTACAAAAGCAGCAATTGAGAAATACGATGAAAAGTTTAGCACTGGGAAACACATTTTGTAAGAAAAATAGTGTATTTTATATACAGCTATATAGATCAGACCAAAATGAGGGACAAATGAGCAGGACAGAGGGATAGAGGGACTTTGTTTCAAATTAGGGACAGTCTCTCAAAAATCAGGGACAATTGGGAGCTATGCCATCAGAGATGCTGATAACAAGCTGGAAGGGCCCTCTTCTGTTTAGTCTGGAGGACATGGTGCCCATTGTTGCCAAAAAGAATGTCAGTTTTCAGTTTGTCTAACCACAGAACAGTTTTCCACTTTGCAACAGACCATTTTAACCCTTTCATGACTAAGCCTATTTCTGACATTTCTTGCAAGGTAAAATCTGTATTTCCTGGCCCACCTCATGTCAGCACACAACGTGTTAACCCCTCCTCCGGAGCCCCACATGACCACCTGTATCTAGCTCAATAAAAGACACCCCCTCCCCCAACTAGGATGTTCTTCTTTTTTGGTCTGCTCCAGACCACCTGTTGATTGCAGTATCCCCCCATGTTCAGCCTTTCATGGAGTTGGAAGACCTTGAATGCTGAAGGTAAATCTTTCTAAAAACTGGGTGCCTTGTGCCAAGGCCGTGGCCAAATTAAGCTTAAACAGCATTGATATTGTACAGGTGTGGTATTATAAGAGCTCTGCAATGTCATCATTACCTCTCCCTTTAGTTTTTTCCCTGTCTTTTTATATGCAGCGCACTGCTCTCCTGGCTTTATTGTCAGTCTGAGAGCGGCTGTGAATGGTGTCACAGAGTGCGGGGAGATGGGTAGCACAAGATGGGAACCGCCAGACACCATGCAATGGTGTAAATGATTTTGGAGGTCTGCAGTTGGGACAGCTTCTCTCCCTCTCTCCCTCTCTCTCTCTCTCCGCAGTCCTGCCTGGTAAATGATTTACCTCAGGTTCTGACTGAGTCTCCTGCCTATCTTTGGATGTGCTGCCCTGGCTCCCTTGCTATGCTGTGTACTTCTGTGGGTTTGACAGTCTGACGGGTTTTTGTCTCAGACTCTAACTGTGTCTGCTGCCTGAAGCTCACCTGCTGATGCTTTAAAGTGAGTGGATGAAGGCAGATGGGTCTTAAAGAGACAGGGTTCCATGTTTTTTGCTGAAAGGTAATATGCTAATATATTTTGTGCAAATATGAGCTTGCCACACCTGTTAGTGGCACAGAAGATTAACAAAGGTAGGAGGGGGTGACATGGGACATGGTTCTTAAGAGTGTCCAAGGAAAATATGCAAATTGAGGTGTTTTGCATTATTTTAGGAGCAGAAACCCTAAACGCAAACGCTCCAAAAAACAAAAGACCCGCCAACGATCACAGGATGACGACACCTAACAGGTTGTCACATTCATTAAGCATGTGGTCAATACACTCTAAAGGAGTTGTTTCCACTTACCCTGTGAAGGGACAGAATCCAGGAAATTGGCACATGCGTTTTATGCCAGCATGATAGAAGATGCCTTGCCAAGCTCAGGGTGCATTTTGGGCTTGCATGCAGTCTGCAGTGGCAGAGCAATGAAATTGCACAGGTTGCCTCACAAGTAGAGCTGCCACCTCATCCCTTTAAAACCGAACACATATTGATTACACAGGTTCTGTGGCTGATTAAGGTGATAATTAAACTCACAATTCATATGTGTTCGGGATTAAAGGGATGAGGTGGCAACCCTACTCACAAGCATGTGGTTGTGCAAAATTTTATGGTCTATTAGGGCGGCTATAGCAGAAAGTATGCTGCGAATATCCACGCCACAAGCAACACCCATAACGGTAGAGCGTAAATCGCTTGTTCATGAAGGATGGTCTTTTCCCATAGTGGCAGAGCGTAAATCGCTTGTTCATGAAGGATGGTCTTTTCCCATAGTGGCAGAGCGTAAATTGCTCATGATGGAGGATGGTCTTTTCCCATAGTGGTAGGGTGTAAATCGCTTATGATGGAGGATGGTCTTTTCCCATAGTGGCAGGGCGAAAATCGCTTGTTAATGAAGGATGTACCAGACCTCGTCAGAAGACTGATTTTTACAGTAACAGGTTATCTGAACTTTATCCAAATAGCATGGCTGATGTATGTTTATGCACTGCACTTCCAGGGGTGGATTCCGCCCTCTAGTGTCTGGGACAGCAAGTGTCTTTGCCTTTTTATAACTCGGTTGTCTTCAGAGATCCTATGGATGAGAAAGTGGACTTGTTCACACCAGATGCAGTCCAGTGCGTTTTTTTTTATTCTGCATCAAGAATGCATGGACAGTGTCTAACTTTGATTCCAATTACTTAGTTCACACCAGTACAGCACATTCTAGTGCAGTAAACAAAATAGAATGTTGCATTGTTTCTGTATGGAACACATCTGGAAAGTGGCAAAATGCACTGAGAATGCATCAAAAACACTCAAGCAGAAACACATCTGGAACATAGAAATTGTGGTGATCTGGCCATCGGACTTGCATAGAATCTATACAGTGACAGAGTTAACTTCACTATATAAACTTCAGAAATGGTATTACATTCAACACAGGAAACTACAAGATTTGGCATAGTTTCTGGAAAGAGTGGAACCTAGCAACTGACTTTTGGTTGATGCTTTTAATAGACCTAGTACAAGCGCTGGCACACTCACTCAGTCACTGCTATGAAGGCATTATGGTTATGCCACTGGAGGGCAGGGGGAACTTCTACACAAGCCTTTAACATTTCCTATAATGGGAGGTTGTTTGGCCAAACACCAGAACAATGCGAATGACAGGAGGAAAAGTCTGGATGGTGGCCACAGACTAGTAAGAGGAAGCCGCCATCCTTCAATCAAGCCTACTGAACTTCAGAAGATGCAGGACACCAAACCTTATAGAACAGGCTACAGATTTAACAGATCACAGTGGAGGTGTCTCAAAGTTACTTGGGGGAGGTGTCTCAAAGTTACTTTTGACATGAAATCAAGTCCAGAGCAAGCTGCTAAGATGCCTTGAAAGTCTTTTGAAAGTGCGTCCAACCAGTCTCTTCCAGTTGGGACCAGGGGGCCTGAGTGAAATTGATGGTTGCAGCTGCCTTCTGGAGGGTTTGGATGACAATCATCAAAGACCAGTGGGCCCAGCAGACAGGTGGGAGTACAATGGAGAATTCCAAAGTTGACCATTGAATTCCTTTAATTTATGTTCAACGGATCTCAGAAGAGAAAAAATGTTTGCAAGATTTTTATACTTCTACAAGGCCATCATGCATGATGCTGGAAACATAGAATCATCTGTAGACCTTTCTCCCCAGTTTTTCTAGTACTTAAGGCAGGAGCCTTCTGGCCTGTTTCAGTTTGAAGGAATCAAATGTGTTCATACACGCCAAGAGGTTTAAAATGGAGTCCATGCAGGCAGTCACAGGGACAGTTCAGCAGGAGGACCAGTTGGTATCAATCGAGCGGCCGACTCATACTTCCATGTACTGACCAATGCCGAGCACCAGAGCCGTGTGAGATTTGCGGTGGCAAGATGTCAGTTCCAGTTCAGGTGTCTGCCTTTTACAGAGTTTGCACAGCCCCAGGAATCTTTTTGAAGATCTTGTTGGAAGTGGTGGCACACAAAGGCGTTTTCAAGTTGCCTTCTTTAACCTATGAGCTGGGCTGTCTATGAATCAGAAAATCTTTGTGCCTATACAAATTCAACAAGAACTGGAATTTTGAACATCAGCACTGTGCTTCTTTGGGAGGCATGCCTCTTAGCCCAGGAGATGTGCAAGGCCATTGGAATGATGTGAAATGCAGACTCTCCAAATATGGAAGGAAGTCCTTTTTCTAGCATTGCAAGCCTCTCAGGATCCTCCAGGGGGCTGAGTAAGTTTGACAACAAGACTGCAGTAGCCTACATTGCCTGACAAGAGGACACAAAGTCTTTTATTGTTACATCTTGCAAAGAAACTTTTCGTGGGGCAGAGAACCACTTAGTCAGTTAAGGTTGGTCTTCTTGCCAGGGAAGCAAAATCGAATTATTGGTTCGGTAGAAAAAAATTTTTTCTACAAGTGCCTCATACCAATATTGGCCCTATGGGGCATCCCGGCAGTAGTTCTCAGGAAGACTTCACTGAACATGCAGCTTTTGATATTTGGAACATGATACCAATGTGAAGACTCTGTCATACAAGATACGTTCACAGTGCCTTGGAATTTTCTGTCTGATCTTTGTCTCTGGTCGAATGAAATATTTTATGGCAAGATCGCAGATGGGTGCAAAAGCCAGCGACCAGATGCTTCGTCCAGATGACAATCTATATATGACCTTGAGGGATATCCTTGTTCCCTCTGTGGGACTTGGGCTTGGATCTGAGAGCACCTGTTGCTCTAATAGGTTTCATTTCCATTTAAGTACCTCACGGTAAAACTAGTTCTCCTGACAGCAACTACTTCAGACAGAAGGATGTTGATGATTGCAAAACCTTGCTGCAAGGGCCCTTTTGTGTCTTTTCTTTTTTTTTACAAGAGATAGGGATACCATGTCTATTTCCAAAGTTCAATTTTAAAGTGGTATCCAGTTTCCAGAAAAATTTGGAGTCACTGAGTGCACAGCAGGAAGACTTAGTTTTCTTACACAGGGTCGAGTTATTAACAGTGTACTTGGTCAAAATAGGAAAGTGTACAATCCTTTTCATTTAGCCATCAGGCCCTCAAGAGTCATCCACTCTTGGGTTACCAGCATAGCTCCCGACTATCCCTGATTTGGAACAATGTCCCTATTTCCTCGTTTGTCCCTCATTTTGGTCTGATCTATAAAGATGTCTATAAAATACACTTTTTATCTATCAAAGTGTTTTCCAGCACTAAACCTTTTATCCAATTGCTGCATTTGTAAATTCCAAAAGCCAATATAAAGGAATAGTAGTGGGGAAAAAAAAGCACTTGTGGGTTTAACCAATCTTGTGGTTTTTTATGTACAATTCTCATTTTTAAGGGGGTGTGGCAAGGGGTGTCTCCTATGCCTGCATACTTTTGTTGATAGGTGACCCTCATTCCCATCTCAAAGTTGGGAGGTATGGTTACCAGGGTGATTAGATTGGCATGCAGGAAGTACGCTTTTCTGCTCTGAAACAATTGCAAGCCTATTTGACTAGATGGGTGGCAGCCTTTGGGACAGTTATCCCAGGATTGCTTGGAAGATATAGATAAGGGCTAGCTTGAAGGTCTGCTGCTACCTTCATTCAACCTTACAAGCTAAATATGCGACCAGCAAGTTTTGGGACAAGAGAGATCAATTCTTTCTAGCTTTAGCAGGTTTTCTTTGATTGTCAGTGTCTCTTTTCATTTGTTCTCTCCTGCCCTATATCAGCTTTGGTATATCCCGTTGTGTGCTGATGTGAGGTGGGCCAGGAAAAGGGAAAATTGTTATCAAATACTTACCGTAATTTTCCTTTCCTGGACCATTCTCACGTACTCCCTCCCTAGTGGCCTGTCACAGGCTAATTTATCGAACATCCTAGTTGGGCTAGATACAGGCGGTCATGTGGGGCTCTGGAGGAGGTGTTAACCTGTTGTATGCTGATGTAAGGATGGGCCAGGAACGCAAAATTACAGTAAGTATATGATAACAATTTTCCTTTTTTTTTTTTTCTAGAAAATTACTTAGAACCCCCAAACATTATATATATTTTAGTAGAGAATAAAATGGCTATTGTTGCAATATTTTATGTCGCACTGTATTTGCGCAGTGGTCTTTCAAGCGCAATCATTTAGGAAAAAATACACTTTCATGAATTAAAAAAATACTAAACAATAAAGTCAGCCCATTTCTTTTGTATAATGTAAAGGATGATGTTACGCCGAGTAAATAGATATCCAACATATCATGCTTTGAAATTGCGCACACTTGTGGAATGGCGACAAACTACGGTACCTAAAAATCTCCATAAGCGGCTCTTAAAAAAAGAGATCTAGTGCTAGAATTATTGCTCTCGCTCTGACAATCATGGCGATGTCTCACATGTGTGATTTGAACACCGTTTACATATATGTGCGACTTGTGTATACGTTTTCTTTGCTGCGCAAGTTTGCGGGGACGGGAGGGCACTTTAAAAATGTAGTAAATTTATTTTTATTTTTTTTGTTCCTTATTTTATTATTTGATTTATTTTTACATTGTCACTTTTAAAAAAAAAAAAATTAATCACCTTTATTGCTGACCTCAAATCCCTCATTTGCACTTCAAAGTATTCAGATCGCCAAAAACGGCGATTCTAAAAAAAATTACAGTATTCAGAAAACGGTGCCATTGGCAGCTGAGTAAACTGGAAGTGACATTGCGACGTCACTACCGTGTTTACACAAAGGAGACTGGAAGAGCCGACCGCCCGCTCTAAAGAGCGGTACCGGGATGATGCATGCATCATCTTGGTATAACCCCTTAAAGCCGAGGCCGCATATGTGCATACAGTTGACGCTAAGGGGTTAAATGAGCTTTGGCACAGAGACGATGGCATTTCTGGATCATGTTCAGATATGGCTTCTTTGCATGATCGAAATTTAACATGCATTTTTGGATGGCACAGTGAACTGTGTTTATAGACAGCGATTTTTTTTATTTTTTCACTATTTTTGAACCCATGCAGTGATGTCCATCACAGAATCATGACTGTTTTTAATGCAGTGGCATCTGAGGGCCCAACATTTTTTGAGCCGGCACATAGCGGAGCAGAGTTCTACCAACTGTGGTCCTCTGTTCCCCTATCAACACTGTCACTTGTAAATACAGAATACTGAGTTTACAAGTGACAGCTTGTGCTCCAACAGGTGGACCCCTAAACCCTGCACTCTGTGTGTAGCGCACCTCCCCTTCCTCCTCTAGGCTAACAGACTGATCTGGAGACTGCACTGTCCACTGTTAACGCTTTCCTATGAAGACCAGAAGTTCAAAGAAGCAGCCCTGAGAGCAGGGGACAGCAGCACTAAAAGATGTAAACTACTTTGAACACAGAGTTTACTGGTGAATGTTTATTTTCTTGTGCCCAATGTGTTAAGTTAAAATGCAGGGAGGGTTTAATGCTGCTCTATTTCTGAGAATTGGTCCCCAAATAGAGTTGCCACCTCATCACTTTTATACCCGAACACATATGAGTTACACAGGTTCTGTGGCTGATTAAGGTAGTAATTAAACTCACTTGTTGCCTTATCTGCATTTATTTAGCCTCAGAACATGGGTAATTCATATGTGTTCGGGTTTAAAGGGATGAGGTGGCAACCCTATCCCCCCCAAAGCCCACCGCTTTGCAGAGAACCAATCACTTGAGGTCCATTGAGAAACCAACACATCCGGGAGTGTTGATCTCTGGAGTCCTGCACTGGTTCCTCCTACTGACTTCCACGTCATTACTCTCTCCCACAGGTACATGGAAGTCAACGGGAGGAACCAGTGAAAGCTGTAGGGTAGCATGGAAAATCGACACCCCAAAATGTTGGTTTTCTAGTGGACTTCAAGTGATCAGTTCTCTGCAGTAGCATTGACCACGTAAGACAATAGGAAAATGAAGTAGGTTAACCCTTCATTACATGTTTTTTAAAATTATTGTGACAGAGTGTCTGTCTTTAACCACTTCAGTACCCGGCCATAGACAAATGACATCCATAGATGGGATCTTCCATCCTGGGTGGACGTCATATGACGGCCCGGGCTCCCCGGCCGTCTAGGGGGCGTGCGCGCCCACCGTGTTGCTCGGGACCCGATGCGTGTGCCCGGCGGCCGCTATGTCCGCCGGGCACCCGCGATTGCCCGTTAACCGGGTCGGACCGTGAATCTGTGTGTGTAAACACACAGATCCACGTCCTGTCAGTTGAGAGGAGACCGATCTGTGTTCCGAGTCCAGAGGAACACTGATCGGTCTCCTCCCCTTGTACGTCCCCACCCCCTACAGTTAGAATCACTCCCTTAGGAAACATATTTAACCCCTTGTCTCCCCCTAGTGGTGAACCCCTTCACTGCCTGTCACATTTATACAGTAATCAATGCAATTTTATAGCATTGATCGCTGTATAAATGTGAATGGTCCCAAAAATGTGTCAAAAGTTTCCGATGTGTCCTCCATAATGTCGCAGTCACACAAAAAAATCGCGATCGCCGCTATTACTAGGTAAAAAAAAAAAATTTTTTTTAAAAAAAAAATGCCATAAATCTATCCCGTATTTTGTAGACACTATAACTTCTGCGCAAACCAATCAATATACGCTTATTGCGATTTTTTTTTTTTTTTTTTTTTTTTTTTTTCCAAAAATATGTAGAAGAATACATATTGGCCGAAACTGAGGAAAAAATGTGTTTTTTTTTTTTTTTTTTTAAATTGGGATATTTATTATAGCAAAAAGTAAAAAATATTGTGTGTGGGGTTTTTTTTTTTTTTTTTTTTTTTTTCCAAAATTGTAGCTCTTTTGTTTATAGCGCAAAAAATAAAAACCGCAGAGGTGATCAAATACTACCAAAAGAAAGGACGTCAATTTTGTGGGGAAAAAAGGACGTCAATTTTGTTTGGGTACAACTTTGCACGACCGCGCAATTGTCGTTTAGAGTGCAACAGCGCTGAAAACTAAAAATTGGTCTGGGAAGGAAGGGGGTGAAAATGCCCTGTATTGAACCGGTTAAATCAGATCTTCACTCATTAAATGATCTTATATAATCGCACTCGGTTTTATTTTTTTATGAAAAGTTAATACCTATAAATTGTGTTTTTATAGAGTGGAGTAGTCCTCCACTTCCTGATTTCTTGCCTAGGTAAGGATAACGCAGGATCGCCCATGCTGCCTCTAGGGATGTCCATGTCACACGTCCCAGGAGGCAGTGCTTCAGTGCGGAGCACTTTCCCACTACAAGATTCCATGCTTACACGGACATTAAAGTGGAACTTTACCCATAACCACTACGAAAGCAAAACTTTATGACAGGGATCTTCAAACTACGGCCCTCCAGCTGTTGCAGAACTACACATCCCATGAGGCATTGTAAAACTCAGTCATTCACAGACATTACTAGGCATCAGGGGTGTTGCTAGGTCTGCAAAAGATCTGGGGCTAGAGCCCATAGCAGTGGTCACCAACCTTTTTGCAGGTCCGTGGGGGGGGGGGCACACCAGTGGTAGGCAAGTGGTTCAAGTCACCATAATGCAGAATCAGTGGGAGCCCTGGGCGTGTCACTTGCCACCTTCGCCTGTCACCAGATGCAGTGTGTCATTTGCCATCGTCGTCTGTCACCAGGTGCAGTGCGTCACTTACCACCGTCGCCTGTCAACAGGTGCAGTGTGTCACTTGCTACCGTCGCCTGTCACCAGATGCGGCTTGTTACTTGCCACCGTCACCTGCCATTAGATGTGGATTGTCACTTGCCATGTCGCCTGCCACCAGATGTGGATTGTCACTTGCCACGTCACCTGCCACCATTTGCAGATTGTCACTTGCCTTGTCACTTATCACCATTTGCAGATTTTCACTTGCCAAGTCACCTGCCACCATTTTCAGATTGTCACCTGTCATGTTACCTGCCACTAGATGTGGGTTGTCACTTGCCACGTCACCTGGCACTAGATGTGGACTCAGGGCCGGATTTGCCACAAGGCCACCGAGGCCAGGCCTCGGGGCGGCAGTGGTGTAGGGGCGGCGCTGCTCCTGCAGCGACTTCGCGGCCGCCCCCCCTTTTGTGCTGCCCATTAAAGTCTATTATGGGCACCAGTGCCCATAGAAAAGATGGCCGCGAGCCGACCACGCAACTGCGCATGCGCCGTTCCGAAGCCGGCCGGGCTCGGGAAAGCTCGTAAGCACTCGGCCGGGCGGCGCATGCGCAGTAGCGTGATTGCGCCGCCCAGCGCCATTTAAAAAAAAAATCGAGAGTAGCTAGTAATGTCAGCGGTGCGGCGGCGGGGGAGAGAGATGACATCTCTCATTGCCCGCACCGCTGTTGCACCCTCCTCCTTCTGATGGCAGGCAGTATGGCAAGGGACATCCCAATCTGGTGGCAAGTGACATCCCCATCTGGTGGCAGGGAGCATGGCAAGTGACATCCCCATCTGGTGGCAGGCATGGTGGCAAGTGACATCCCCATCTGGTGGCAGGCATAGTGGCAAGTGACATCCCCATCTGGTGGCAGGCAGTGTGGCAAGTGACATCCCCATCTGGTGGCAGGCAGCGTGGCAAGGGACATCCCCATCTGGTGGTAGGCAGCGTGGCAAGGGACATCTCCTTCTGGTGGCAGGCAGCGTGGCAAGTGACATCCCCATCTGGTGGCAGGCAGCGTAGCAAGTGACATCCCCATCTGGTGGCAGGCAGCGTGGCAAGTGACATCCCCATCTGGTGGCAGGCATGGTGGCAAGTGACATCCCCATCTGGTGGCAGGCAGTGTGGCAAGTGACATCCCCATCTTTTGGCAGGCATGGTGGCAAGTGACATCCCCATCTGGTGGCAGGCAGCGTGGCAAGTGACATCCCCATCTGGTGGCAGGCAGTGTGGCAAGTGACATCCCCATCTGGTGGCAGGCAGTGTGGCAAGTGACATCCCCATCTGGTGGCAGGCATGGTGGCAAGTGACATCCCCATCTGGTGGCAGACAGCGTAGCAAGGGACATCTCCATCTGGTGGCAGGCAGCGTGGCAAGTGACATCCCCATCTGGTGGCAGGCAGCTTAGCAAGTGACATCCCCATCTGGTGGCAGGCAGCGTGGCAAGTGACATCCCCATCTGGTGGCAGGCAGCGTGGCAAGTGACATCCCCATCTGGTGGCAGGCAGCGTAGCAAGTGACATCTCTATCTGGTGGCAGGCATAGTGGCAAGTGACATCCCCATATGGTGGCAGGCATAGTGGCAAGTGACATCCCCATCTGGTGGCAGGCAGTGTAGCAAGTGACATCCCCATCTGGTGGCAGGCATAGTGGCAAGTGACAAGAGATGGTGGCAAGTGACACGCTCAGGGCTCCCAATGATTCTGCATTATGGTGAGTTGAACGATTTCAGTTTATATTACAATGTAATGATAGAAATAATGTGTTTCAATTATCCTGACACCATAACAACCATGGTGCCGGGGATGATTGAACCACTAACACCAGCCATTGCCTTGAAAAATTGCCTGCGAAAAATCCTTACCCCTTATTTTCAGTGTTCTCGTGTATGGAGATATGTTTTTAATTGATCTACTGTAGAAGTCATCGATAAAGGACGTGGTGTGTGTGTATGTGTGTGTGTGTGGGGGGGGGGCGGCATTGAAGGACCCGGCCTTGGGGTGGCAAAGGGAGTAAATCCGGGCCTGTGTGGACTGTCACTTGCCAACTGATGTGGATTGTAACTTGCCATGCCAGCCAGTACCACCAAATGTGCATTGTCGCTGCATTGGTGGTAGGCTGGCAGCACTGGTCCATTTAGTGAGGGCAGGAGAGCGGTGATGCGGGGCAGGCAGTGAGAGATGATGTCATCTCACTGCTCCCCGCCCTACCTCCAACATTGAAGCAAGGGGGGTCTGGCTGCAGAGTGGAGTTCCACCGATGACAGGAAGCACGTGACCTCCACTCCACTGTGCTGTGAGGGTGGAAGAGCCCTGATGTGTGGTGGGCAATGAGAGATGATATCATCTCTCTGCACCTCGCTCCCACATTGAAGAGGCCCGGCTGTGAAGAGTGCTGATGTGGAGCGGTCGGAGAGAGATGATGTCATCTCTGCTTGTCTGCCCGTTCGCTTCTCTCCTCTCCTACGCCTCTCTTATGCAGCAAGCCTGCCTGCCGCAGGTTAGGCAGGGACCCTGCGGCAAGAGACTCGGGGCTATGGGCCCCAGATTCGGGGCTATAGCCCCAATAGCCACCCCCTAGCAACGCCTCTGCTAGGCATGATAGGAATTGTAGTTCCTGAACAACTGGAGGGCCATAGTTTTGAAGACCCATGCTTTATGATATTCCTAACATGAATTGATTTAACCGCTTGCCGACCAGACGCCATAATTTTACTGCGGCAGGTCGGCGTGATCCCGCGAGCCGTCGTAGCAATACGTCGGCTTGTGGGAACGGGTTGCAGGCGCGTCCGCTGAAATAACACACAGCTTGTTTCATCCCTGTGCATCACCCCCCTCCTGAACCATACCAGGCCACATTCCCTCAACATATATATGTATATGTATATATATATGTGTGTGTGTGTGTGTATGTATGTATGTATGTATGTATGTATGTATGTATGTATGTATGTGTATATATATATATATATATATATATATATATTATATCATTTCCAAAATTGTCGCTCTTTTTTTTGTTTATGTCGCAAAAAATAAAAATCGCAGAGGTGGCAAATACCACCAAAAGAAAGCTATATTTGTGGGGAAAAAAGGACCTCAATTTTGTTTGGGTATAGCGTCGCACGACCATGCAATTGACGCAGTGCAGTATCTCAAAAAATGGTCTGGTCATTAAGGGGGTAAATCCTTCCGTGGCTGAAGTGGTTAAATGGGTTTTTCATTCCTATATGGGAAAGTAAAGCCCGCTTGAAGCAAAAAAAAAAAGCCCGTAGCCACAGGTCCTAACAGTTGCCACTGGATATTGTTGCTGCTTTATAGTGGCATGTTGATGTACAAATCTCATAAAATTTCTAATCTTATTAATATGATAAAATGTTGGGAAATTTGGGATGTTAGGACATTTTTTGGAAGTGATGGATAGGGTAAGTGTGCTGCTACAGGGGGTTACATTCAAGTTAGGGGAGCCATGTGCTCCCTATATCCAAAAGCACTTATTTTAACCATGGCTCCAAGCTGTGTGGTAGGGGAGTAAGTGGAAGGTATGTATTAACACATTCTCCTCTACTTCAAAGCAAATATGTTATTTTGCCCTGAATGGGTAAAGTACAGGCCAGGTCACTTTAAAGTTAACTGTTAAGGGAGGTAGAAAGTGTAAAGGTTACATTTTAGGATTATGGGCAAATAAAAGATCTTTCTAAAATACATACAGTAAGTAGCACTGTGTTCCAGCAGCAGTATGAGACACTTCCTCTCTTTAGCGGAGTTGGAAATTGTGACATCATCTTCCTACCTCTCCACCTCGGCCAATCAGAGGAAGCCTTGTATACAATGATAGAAATTGTAGCTCCAGCACACGGCCTGTGACTGACAGCCTCAGCTCTGTTCCTGTGTGCTGTATGAAGGGCATGTGTCCCTTCCCTCCAGTCTGCTCTCCTCACTGAGCTCTGCAGAATGTAATTTCAGCTCTCCACCCCCTGCTTTCTAAAAGCTCACACAAGCTGCATAAATTCTGGACTTTGAACGGATGTAGAGAAGAGAAGATGGCAGATAAACAAGTACAACTTTTATATAGAAGAATTCTGTATACGACCTGAGGCCAGTCACTTCACTGGATATATGAAAGGGTTTATAATCACTTCAACCATGGAATGTTTTACCCCCTTCCTGACCAGAGCACTTTTTACAATTTGGCACTGCGTCGTTTTAACTGGTAATTGCGCGGTCATGCAATGCTGTACCCAAACTAAATTTGCGTCTTTTTTTTTTTTTTTTTTCCCCACAAATAGAGCTTGGGCTCCGTTTTCAGGGCCAAATTTGAGCATAGATTGATCACTGAAACAGGGAACCGGGATGCACAGCGCTCCTGTGCGATCCGCGGCCGGTTCCAATGTGAACCCAGTCTGAAAGTGCGGCTAAACTTTCAAGAAAGATAGAAGTGTGAGTCAAATAAAAAGCTCAGCCTTTATTTGACTACCACTGAAAATGCTGCAAAACGTCTTCAACATTATAGGACAAGTCCAGTTTAATGTGACGAACTACTAATAGTGCCCCCTAGGGGCTAATTTTACAGATATCTATTTAAAGCACAACTATAAGAAAAAAAAGGAAGCTTTCAATTTGTGGATAAACTGCAAAGTCACAGGTGCATATCACACAATTTTTTTTTTTTTATTATTTTTTTTTTTTTTTTTAATCAACTTGAAGTGTACAGTGTGACATTACATTTATGTCACTGCACACATGATGCATAATGTTGCACAGCTCTGGAATGCAGTAACACACCGCATTCTGGTCTAAACATGACGCATAAAAATGATTGTTTTCTGTCCCAGAGATGTTAAAAGAGGTAATCCCCCACTGTGATGGAAATTCTTCTCTTAGCAGGTGTCCCCATTTGAACATTCCCCCCACATCTTTTTCTAGGGACACCTAAAATTTTGGATTTTCCATCACTGTCTTTCTTGGTCAAAGAGGTCACTAGTACAGATAGAGGGGTGAATCCCCCAATGGGGAAACAGGCCACAATAAAAACTTGACAGGCGATCTAACTCTTCTCTACTCTATGCAAAATTTAAAGTACATAGCTCCCAACTGTCCCTGATTTGCAGGGACAATGTCCCCCCCTGTCCCTCTTTCCTCCTCACTTGTCCCTCATTTTGGTCTGATCCATATAGTTGTATGTAAAATGCACTTTTTATCTTTCAAAAAGTGTTTCCCAGTGAAAAACCTTTCATCCAATTTCTAAATTGCTGCATTTGTACTTTACATTTTAAAAGCCAATATAAAGGAATAGTAGTGGTAAAAAAAAAGTCCTTGTGAATTCAATCCTTTTTTTTTTTTTTTTTGGTTAATTCTCCTTTAAGGGGGTGTGGCAGGGTGTGTGTCCTATGCCTACATACAATTGTTAGTAGGTGTCCATCATTCCCATCTCAAAATGTTGGGAGGTATGAAAGTAGAACTTTAGTCAAAAAATGAAGTCCCGCTACAGTAGATCACTTCATGCTGGTCCCTTTTGGAGGGGGTGGAAGCGGCTCTCAGAGGCTTGCTGAGAGGCTAAGCCAGGTGCCAGTCCAGGCATGTGGGCGGATCCTGACCATATGGTTGCGATCTTTCCTGAGCCTGGACCGGCTCTGCAATGGCAAACAGCGGGCTTTAGCCCACTGTCAGCTGAAACCAAGTGCTCTGCACTCCTGTGATCCACAGGAAAAGTACAGTAACCGAGCTTTGGCTGTACTACTCCTTTTAACCGCTTGCTGATCAGCCGCTGCAGTCATACTGCGGCAAGGTGGCTCAGCTGCTGGAATCGCCGTAGGTGTACGTCGGTTTGTGCACTAGCTTCTGTGGCCAGCGGGGGGAGCCAATCAGCGGGTCTGGCTGACTCTATGCCCGTCGGCGATCGTTCCCCATGGAGACAGAATGGGAATCTACCAAAGTAAACCAGGCAGATCTCCATTCTGACAGGGGATTACAATGAAATCTTGTCTTAATGCTATGCAGAAAGACGGATCTGTGTGTTGTCCCAGGAAGTCCATCCCCCCCATACAGTTAGTAAACACCCAGGGAACACAGTTAACCCCTTGATCGCCCCTGTTAACCCCTTCCAGTGTCATTAGTACAATGTCAGTGCATATTTTTAGCACTGATTACTGTAGTAATGTCACTGGTTCCCAAAAAAGTGTCAAATGTCAGTTAGGTGTCCGATCTGTTTGCCGCAATGTCGCAGTCCCACTAAAAATCACTGATCACCACCATTACTAGAAAAAAAAATAATAAAAATGCCATAAAACTATCCCCTATTTTGTAGATGCTATAACTTTTGTGCAAACCAATCAATATACGCTTATTGGTGCTTTTTTTTTTTTTTTGCCAAAAATATGTAGCAGAATACATATTGGCCTCTAAATTGATGAAGAAATTTTTTTTTTTTTTAATTTTTTTATTGGGTATGTTTTATAGCAGAAAATAAACATTATTTTTTTTCCAAAATTGACAGTCTTTTTTTGTTTATAGCGCAAAAAATAAAAACCGCAGAGGTGATCAAATGCCACTAAAAGAAAGCTCTATTTGTGGTTGAAAAAAAGGACAATCAGTTTTATTTGGGTACAGCGTCACACGACCACGCAGTTGTCAGTTAAACTAACGCAGTGCTGTATCGCAAAAATGGCCTGGCCAGGAAGGAGGTAAATATGCATCACTACTATGCTGGCGTTGTACATATCAAGTTGGTTCCTTATTCCACATTTTATGGAGTTGTAAAAATATGACCAGTTTCTGGAACTCGATATCCATCTTTATTGCCTCTCACAGGCAACTTGTTAAAACTATTACCTGCTATGGCCCTTTTAGGTATCAACCTTGACACCTTCCCATTTCAATACAGAATATTAGTGGCGAATATTCTTATAGCGGCTAGACTTACCATAACGAAAATGTGGAAATCAATTGAGGCCCCTAACCTGTGTGATGTCATTCTCAGAGTCAACACCCAGGCGAACTATGAATTACTGTTGGCACTTAAAAATTATAACGTAATTCACTTTAAGAAGCACTGGCATGTATGGATCATACATCCTAAAGCATCTACGGTACTAAGACTTGTACGCTCAGTTTTAACTACCACTAGGTAGCTTGTTGGTATCACTTATTCTTTAGAGACTGAGACGTATGTAGCTTTCATTTCCTGATTGGTTTGACTCGCTAGAATACATTGATTTACTAGACGACATCCTGTTCTCTCTCTTTTGTTTATTCATGTTAGAATAAACCTGTTCAGTTTGCTCCTCTAGGGGTGAATAGGTTTATTCTTGGAGGTTTACTAGCTAGAAACTGAATTTAAAGATATGAATTTGAGGGATTATTCATGATTATTATACTGACTTAATGTACCGCATATACTCGAGTATAAGCCGACCCGAATATAAGCCGTGGCACCTAATTTTACCACAAAAAACTGGGAAAACGTATTGACTCGAGTATAAGCCTAGGGCGAGAAATGCGCAGCTACTGTAAGTGAAAAAGAGGGTCAACAATGCCCATTTGCATGCCTCACTGTGCCCATTTGCAGCCATAGGTCCACCGAACTTCAAACTCCGTAGTTAAGGGTTCCTGGATGCCCCCTAGCTGCAGCCAAAATTTGGGGTCTCGACCCAAAGGGTCCCGAAATGACATTGCTGCAGATGGACACAGTTGACCGACTTTGGGGTCCCGTATCTCTGGGCCACTTGGTGCTAGGAACCCCAAATTTGGTGTGCAAACCCAGTGGAACTAGCACTACAACATATCCAAAGCACCAAAGTCGGTTCGGAAAATGCCAAGCACTTTTCTGCAGCAGAGAATGACATTTTCCGAACCGACTTTGGGGTCCCGTATCTCGGAGCCACTTGGTGCTAGGAACCCCAGATATGTTGTATGTGCTAGTTCCACTGGGTTTGCACACAAAATTTGGGGTTCCTAGCACCAAGTGGCCTTGAAATACAGGGCCCCAAAGTTTGTTCGGAAAATGTCATTCTCTGCTGCAGAAAAGTGCCTGACTCGAGTATAAGCCAAGGGGGGCATTTTCAGCACAAAAAAAGTGCTGAAAAACTCGGCTTATACTCGAGTATATACGGTATTTATCAAAAATGCATTCGCATTACTATGTAACTGTAATGGTGTGAATCCTGTTAAACTTTTCTTAATGTCTTTATTTGTTATTTTATGTCCAGATAACTAAATAAAAAATTGAATGTTAAAAAAAATAAATAAAAAAGGATGGGGTTAAATCCTTCTGGTCCTTAAGTGGTTAAAGAAGAACTAAATCCTCCTGTCCTTTAAAGCCAAGGACGCTGCTTCTGTTTGATCTGCAACTGCCATGGTGCTGCACATGTGATCAGTTATGACACCGGCTGTTTGACAGTTTTGTTTAGGACACAAGCAAATGTGACAGTTAGCAATCCTGGCATTCCAGAAATGTAACTTTTTTTTGAAACTGTTAAATCGATGGGTTTATTTCCCCTTTTTTTTTCCTGCTGTTCAGGGGCTCTGGGCTTCAGCAAAATGGCAGCCTCCAGCAAGAAGAAACGGGTAATGCTGGAGGCAATTTACAGCACACATTCATTTTGGTAGCATAATTATTAATGTGGAATGTAGGTTTCTTGCTAAAGAACATTATTTTTATCAAGCTGTTATGGGTAAAGTTCTGCTTTAAAGTCCAAAATACCTACTTCTGCTACAGTGATCCGATTGCCGGCCTCTTCTCCTCAGCTTTTTCTAGGTCCTAGCTTTCCACCATCTTGATTGGCCGATGCCGCCATTCCTGTGCATGCGCAGGAGTCCGGTGAACACGGAGCTGTGTATGTACACCTGTGTGTGTCTTCTATAGAAGACTGTGAGAAGGCAGGTAGGCTTATTTTATTGTAGACACTGCATGTCTGTTCTGTAATAAAGAACATGCCTGCTCAGTTTTTTTTTTTCTTTTTAGACTTTATTTCTGCTTAAAAAAAAAAAAAAAAGTTTGAATAGTTATACTAAAAACGAAGTTTTGTCTATACATAAAGTTTTACACTACATACATAACATTTCCTCGAAGCATCAAAATGACTGTGGTGGTATTACAAGTACAAAATGTATAAAGCTTTATTTATTTCCAGAACCATAGGACAGCAGCAGGCTCTATTGTTTTGTGATGGCGCCACCTAGTGGCACACTTTGTGAAGTGTCATTAGGAAACCATGTCGCCAAGACGAAGCAGTTCTTTCCCAGGCAGAGAATACCGGCTAGGGTTGTTGTGTCGCCGATGAAGTCTGCCAGAGTAGAATCGTTCACTTGAAACGTTATAGGGCTGCGGTGGAAAGGTAGGATTGTAGCACGTCATCGGGTGTGCCGGGTTTCCGGCCTAGCTGAGAGGCCTTAGCGTCCCGTTGCCATGGTTCCCGGAGTTGTGTTGTTGCTGTTCCAGGCGCGTTCTTGTTTGTCTCCTGGTAGAAGAGTCTATACACTGGAGAAGGTAGGGGGGTCTATGGCTCCATGTGTGATGGGGGATTACTGTGTGTGTGAATAAACATTGTCCATGATGGGATTTGATCACAGCCCAGACTAGAGGTACACCAGGGGCTCCTCTTCCAATCACTCCCATTGATAACTGGAACAGCGATCGCATGTTATTTTTGGGGTAATCGATATAGGTCGAGGGTGCTACCTTTTGCTGATTGCAGCTGCCTGATTATCTGTGGGCTCAATGTGAAACTGCTGACCAGGTACAAGCATGCAGAAAGTGAAGTCAGAAGGATTGAGCTCAGAAGGGGCGTAGATAAGGCGGGGGTCAACGATTGGCCATTACTGCGATTTACATGATCGGGAGATCATCCCACCAGATTCCAATCATAAACTGTGACCAGGAGCCGTCAGTCACAGTGCTGGGATAGCCAAGTGATCACACCCCAGCACAGAACAGCAATGCCAGCTGATTGCATATACAATATGTACACAGTGTAAAAGCCCATCGACACATACACCGGCCACTTTATTAGGTACACCTTGCTAGTATCGGGTTGGACCCCCCCCCCTTTTACCTTCAGAACTGCCCTAATTCTTCGTGGCATAGATTCAACAAGGTGTTGGAAACATTCCTCAGAGGTTTTGGTCCATACTGACATGATAGCATCACACAGTTGCTGCAGATTTGTTGGCTGCACGTCCATGATGTGAATCTCCCATTCCACCACATCCCAAAGGTGCTCTATTGGATTGAGATCTGGTGACTGGAGGCCATTGGAGTACAGTGATCTCATTGTTCAAGAAACTAGTGGTGAGATGATTACAGTGGATTACTCCGTTCCAGGAGTATGCTCGTAATCCAATGTACTCGCATATCAAAGCGAGTTTTCCCATTGAAGTCAATGGAAACGAAAATAATTTGTCCCACATTAACTTCAATGGGGTGCAATACCGCACGCGGCCAAAGACGGGGGGCACCGGAGAGCCTCAGAAACGGCCGAAAAGGCCCGAGGGACACTTCGGCAAACCTTGGAAAGACTCCGTTCACAAGCCTTTCCGAGGTTTGCCGAGGTCAGCCGAACTGTCCTCGGGCCTTTCTGTGCATTTCCGAACGGCGCCGATCGGCGACTTTCGGCACTGCTCGGCTCCAGCACCCCCCACCTCAGGCCAAAAGCGGTGCGCAGTACCGCAAACACTCGCAAACTGAGTTAGGAATTTTAGAAATACAGTGCTCGGTTTGCGAAACGCTCGTTAACCACGTTACTCACAAACCGAGGTTCCACTGTAGTTACATAGTTGGTAAGGCTGTAAAAATACACCAGTCCATCCAGTTCAACCTGTAGTGTGTAAAGAAAAAACAGGGAGGGGGAGGCGCCGACCTGAGTGTAGTATGGGACCCATAGAGCCATATGGAATGCCAGGACTGCACTTTACTTTGACAAACATGCATCTTCTGTCGTCTTGTAAGTGTTTTTAATCTTCTCCTATTAAAGTCATCATTTTAATACTACACTCAGGTCAGCGCCTCCCCCTCCCTGTTTTTTCCTTACATGTCTTGCAGAGTTCTGGACACTCTGAAGGATGGCTGCCTTCCTTTTTAACCCTTAATACCCCTTTCTATGGATACATCACCATCCAGCTAATACAACCAGACTATACCCCTAAGGATTACTCCATCTGGAGCGCCAGATAAACGCTGACTATACTGCCAACCTGTAGTGTGTGTGTGTGTGTGTGTGTGTGTGTGTGTGTGTGTGTTTATGTCAATAGTACATGCCCATCTAATCATTTTTGAAACTATCAATGCTCCCTGCTGATACCACTGCTTGTTGAAGAGAATTCCACATCCTTACTGCTCTGAGAGTAAAGAACCCTCTACGCAGTTTTAAGGGGTTTTCTACCTTAATGCATTCTATGCATTAAGGTGAAAACCCTTCTGTAGTGCAGCAGCGCCCCCCCGGAGCCCCCCTTTTACTTACCTGAACCAGATCATACCAGCAAAGGGGATGAGCACAGCATCTCCAGCCGCTGTCTCGGATCCTCATTGGATAGACTGATAGCAGCAGGAGCCATTGGCTCCCACTGCTGTCAATCAAATCCAGTGACGCGGGGGGGCCCGATCCTCCTCTTCTAGGGTTCCCCCGCAGAGTGGTCCCGATCCTCCTCTTCTAAAGTTCCCCCGCGCCCGCACGAGTGCCCCCAGGGAGAGCGGATCTCCGAGGGGGCCTTCGAGAAGAGGAGCCAGGAGCGCCGCGGGGGAACCCTAGAAGAGGAGGATAGGGACCACTCTGTGCAAAACCCTTGCACAGTGGAGGTAAGTATAACATGTTTGTTATTTAAAAAAAAAAAAAAAATGAACCTTTACAACCCCTTTACCACTTAAGGACCGGAAATATTTGCCCCCTTAATGACCAGGCCATTTTTTTGCGATACGGCACTGCATCGACTCACTTTAACTGACAGTTGTGTGGTTGTGCAACATTGTACCCAAACAAAATTCTTGTCCTTTTTTTCCCACAAATAGAGCTTTCTTTTAGTGGCATTTGATCACTTCTGGGGTTTTTTATTTTTTGTGCTATAAACAAAAAAAGTGACAATTTTGGAAAAAAAAAAAATGTTGTTCCTTTTGCTATAATAAATATAAAAAACAAAAAACTAATTTCTTCATCAGTTTGGGCCAATATGTATTCTTCTACATATTTTTGGTAAAAAATAATCGCAATAAGCGTATATTGATTGGTTTGCGCAAAAGTGATTGCGTCTAGGGCTGAAACAACTAATCAATTATGAAATTAATCGATTACTATTTTCATAATCGATTAATCGGCCAGTAACATAATGGGGTTAAAAAAAAACTAAAATAATCCCTTAATAGTACAAAAAGAGCAAATAATCGCTACTGTAAATATTACTTACACTACAGTAAAAAAAATGAACCCCTTACAGTAGTGATGATCTGTTTTTCTTTGTACTATAAAGGGCTAATTTTAGTTTTTTTAACCCCATTATGTTACTAAACATCTTAGACCTGGTTCACATCTTCGTGTTTGGTGCTTTTTTGCAGAAACGCACTACAGTTCATTTACATGGTTTCCTGTGGGACACGTTCACATCTATGCTTTTTTCAGCCGCTGCGTATTTGGAAAGGGTCGGGACTTGTTTCTAATGCGAAACGGTGCTTTTTTTGGTTCAATATACTTCAATGGAAAAGCTGCAGAAAAGCAAGTAATTGTAGCAGTTTTTGTTTTTTTAATCTTCCTAACAACAAATTGGCCAAAAATAAATGCAAAAACGCAAATCGCAGCACAATCACGTGCGCAAAAGTCAAAACGCACAGCAAAAAGCACTGCAGAAACAGATCAAAAGCAAACTGCATAGGTGTGTACCGAGCCTTATGCTGGCCACACCGATCAATTTTCAGACAAAATATTCAGACGAGAAATCTTTTTACATTCGCTGAATGAAAGAATGTTGTTTGAAATTTTCACTTGTTTTTAACATTCTGTTTTTAAAATGAATGTAATTTCTGAACGTAAACCACATACACACTCTGATAATTCCTTTTACCAAGAAGTTTGCTATTAATTCAAAATTTTCCCATCACGGTGGTTGAAAATGAACGTCGTTTTGACCCCACTAACGATTAGAAAATCGAACAAACGTTCTTAAAATAACTTTTTTTTTTTTTGAAGGAAGACATTGTTTGTTAAATAAAAAAAAATTGATCTCGGAGTCTGATATTTACCAGATTCACATTTTAATAGTATATACAGTATATATCTCCTCTAATTGTATATACAGTATATAGCTCTTCTGTCTGTTATTCTCAGAGTGGATTAGATATTTTGCTCCCTAACCTTATAATGTTGGTTATTTATATTTACCACTGCATAGAGATATATAGGAATAAATTGCCTTTTTTTAAAACTTTACATATTAACTAAATTATACACTACACTTTTTTATAAGATTATTAACCGATTAATCGAAACAATAATCGGTCAACTAATCGATTACGAAAATAATCGTTATTTGCAGCCCTAATTGCGTCCTCAAAATAGGGGATAGATTTATGGAATTTTTATTATTTTTTACTAGTAATGATGGCGATCTGCAATTTTATTTTTTAGCGGGATTGCAACATTCCGGCGGACAGATCGGACACTTTTGACACTTTTTTTGGGACCAGTGACATTTATACAGCGATCAATGCTAAAAGTAGCCAATGATTACTGTATAAATGTCACTGGTAGGGAAGGTGTTTAACACTAGGGGGCGATCAAGGGGTTAAGTGTTCCCTAGGGAGGTGTGTCTAACTGTGGGGGCAGTGTAGTGACAAGAGGAGGGGAGAGAGATCGCTGTTCCTGATTACTAGGAACAGTAGGTCACTCTCTACTCCCCTGTCAGAATGGAGATCTGTCTGTTTACATTGACAGATCCCCGTTCTGGCTCTCTGAGGATCGATTTGTGGGTGGCCGGCCACGAGCAACGGCTCCGGCATCGCGCCGTGCCCCTTATCGCTCCTAAAGCAGCCAATATACACCTACGGTGATTCGCGCAGCTGTGCCAACCTGCTGCCATATGACAGCGGCTGGTCGGCAAACGGTTAAGGTTAAACAGCTTCTCTCCCAATTTCAGTGAAAAAGTGTTTTCCCTATGCTAGGGTCACCAGTATGGTATTGTTGCATCGCTATCATATCCCCTCTCAAGCGTATCTTCAGAGAGAAGTTCAATGCTTGTAGTCTTTCCCCATATCGGAGATCCTCCAGTCCCTTTATTAGCTTTGTTGCCCTTCTCTGGACTCTCTCCGGTTCCACAACATCCTTCTTGAGAACTGAACTGGACGGCATACTCCAGGTGCGGCCGGACCAGAGTCTTGTAGAGTGGGAGAATTATCGTTTTATGACTTGAGCTTTGTGACATGGTGCATTATCCTGCTGGAAGGAGCCATCAGAAGATGGGTACACTGTAGTCATAAAGGGATGGACATGGTCAGCAATAATACTCAGGTAGGACGTGGCGTTTAAACAATGCTCAACTGGTACTGAGGGGCCCGAAAATATCCCCCACACCATTACACCACTAGCCTGAACCATTGATACAAAGGCAGGGTAGATCCATGCTTTCATGTTTACGCCAAATTCTGATCCTGCCATCTGAATGTCACAGCTGAAATCAAGACTCATCAGAATAGGGAACGTTTTTCCAAACTTCAGTTGTCCAATTTTGGTGAGCCTGTACAAATTGTAGCCTCAGTTTCCCGTTCTTAGCTGACAGGAGTGGCACCCGGTGTGATCTTCTGCTGCTGTAGCCCATCTGCTTCAAGGTTCAATGTGTTGTGCATTCAGAGATGGTATTCTGCGTACCTTGGTTGTAACCAGTAGGTATTTGAGTTACTGTTGCCTTTCTATCATCTCAAACCAGTCTGCCCATTCTCTTCTGACTTCAACAAGGTATTTGAACTGCCGCTCACTGGATATTTTCCCTTTTTGTTTGGACCATTCTCTGTAAACACTAGAGATGGTTGGGTGTCAAAATCCCAGTAAATCTGCAGTTTTTAAAAATACTGCAGACCAGCCCACCTGGCATCAATAATCATGCCACATTCAAAGTCACTTAAATCCCCTTTCTACCCCATTCTGATGCTTGGTTTAAACTTCAGCAAGTTGTCTTCACCACATCTAGATACCTAAAAGCATTGAGTTGCTGCCATGTGATTGGCTGATTAGCAATTTATGTTACCAAACAATTGAATAGGTGTACTTAATAAAGTAGCCGGTGAGTGTGTATGTGTACAGCCAGTGCTAAGGGGTTAAAGGGGTACTTGTAGTCTCCTTTGGAATTCTGTACAAAAAGGTGACAACACAGGAGCACAACTGGGAGTCATGGACAGCTTGTTACCTTATAACAGGAAGTGCCTGCAGACTTAATGTCATTTTAAAAGTAAATTTTAATTTTTTTTTTAACATGTTAAACTTTATATGAGAAGTTAGTGATTGTGTTCACATATACTTTAAGGCAGGGGTCCTCAAACTTTTTAAACAGGGGGCCAGTTCACTATCGGTCAGACTGTTAGAGGGCCGGACTATAGTTCGGACGCGCTGTGAAAAAAGTCCCGCCCTCCTCCTACCTAAACCAGCTTGTAGCTCATTCTATCTCAACACTCCAAATCAGTCCATCATATCTAAGGCACCCCAAAGTGGACCACCCTAACCACAGCACCCCAAAGAACCCCACACTTGCGGGATGCACAGGGGGAGGCAGTGGGGTGGAGGGGGGACTGCAGAGTGGTCAGAAGGACAGTGGGATGGAGAGGGGGGACAGTGGGATGGAGAGGGGGGACAGTGGGATGGAGAGGGGGGACAGTGGGATGGAGAGGGGGAAAGTAGGATGGACAGGGGGCAGTGAGACGGAGAGGGGGACTGTGGGACGGAGAGGGGGACTGTGGGACGGAGAGGGGGACTGTGGGACGGAGAGAGGGACTGTGGGACGGAGAGGGGGACTGTGGGACGGAGAGGGGGACTGTGAGACGGAGAGGGGGACTGTGGGACGGAGAGGGGGACTGTGAGACGGAGAGGGGGACTGTGAGACGGAGAGGGGGACTGTGAGACGGAGAGGGGGACTGTGAGAAGGAGAGGGGGACTGTGAGACGGAGAGGGGGACTGTGAGACGGAGAGGGGGACTGTGAGACGGAGAGGGGGACTGTGAGACGGAGAGGGGGACTGTGAGACGGAGAGGGGGACTGTGAGACGGAGAGGGGGACTGTGAGACGGAGAGGGGGACTGTGAGACGGAGAGGGGGACTGTGAGACGGAGAGGGGGACTGTGAGACGGACAGGTGGATGGACAGAGGGATGGACAGGGGGACTGTGAGATGGACAGAGGGATGGACAGGGGGACTGTGAGATGGACAGAGGGATGGACAGGGGGACTGTGAGACGGACAGGGGGATGGACAGAGGGATGGACAGGGGGACTGTGAGACGGACAGAGGGATGGACAGGGGGACTGTGAGACGGACAGAGGGATGGACAGGGGGACTGTGAGACGGACAGAGGGATGGACAGGGGGACTGTGAGACGGACAGAGGGATGGACAGGGGGACTGTGAGACGGACAGAGGGATGGACAGGGGGACTGTGAGACGGACAGAGGGATGGACAGGGGGACTGTGAGACGGACAGAGGGATGGACAGGGGGACTCTGGGATGGACAGAGGGACTCTGGGATGGACAGGGGGACAGAGGGACTCTGGGATGGACAGGGGGACAGAGGGACTCTGGGATGGACAGGGGGACAGAGGGACTCTGGGATGGACAGGGGGACAGAGGGATGGACAGGAGGACACAGGGGGACTCTGGGATGGACAGGGGGACTCTGGGGTGGACAGGGGGACTCTGGGGTGGACAGGGGGACAGTGGGGTGGACAGGGGGACAGTGGGGTGGACAGGGGGACAGAGGGGTGAACAGGGGTCCTCACTTGTTAGTAGGCTGTTGCCTGAAGCCTCCGCTCTCGCTGTCACTCTTCGCGCCTCCTGTCTGCCACGTGAGGAAGACGTGAATCCGCGCGGGACTGTGCTGGAAACTACACTTCCCAGCATGCAGCGCAGCACACGGAGCCCTCCATCGATGACTGGGGTGGGGGAGGCGGCTTGAGCGGAGCGGATATGCTCCCTGCCAAAGCAGAGTGGACCTGCCCAAGCCGAGCCGACCTGGCCCCGGCCCGAGCCTGGCCTGTCGGGAATCCGGCCCTGGGTGGGGTGGGCCGGATAAATGTCCTCGGCGGGCCGCATGTGGCCCGCGGGCCGTAGTTTGAGGACCCCTGCTATAAGGCCTTGTTCACACCACAGTAAGTTTTTCTCTGCACTTGTTCTCTATGTGCCCTGTTCACACTGCAACACTAGTATCACGTGCAGATTTTTTTCTGCACAGAAATCTGCAGCGTGTATAAAATATATATATATAACTGAAACGCTGATGTAAACTTGTGTCTCCAAGTAAAATCTGCACTTTTTTTTAATCAGTTTTTCTGTATGTATGATGTGAACGAGGCCTAAAACACTTGACAGGCGTATGAACTCTTTGCAAGAAATAATTTAAAGACATTCAGAGTAGGCTACCTTATGAAGATGATCATGTTGAAGGGTTTGCTATTAGATTGTAAGCACTAACAAGTAGGGCCTAGAAACTCTCCTGATGTGTTCTGTAGTGGAAGTAAACCCTCCTATCGTTTTCAGCCAAGGAAGCTGCCATCTTGGCCTCTGTTTGATCTTCAGCTGCCATCATGCTGCACATGTGGTCAGCTATGACACCAGACATTTGGTGGTTTGACAGTTTGGTTGAAAGCACAAGCAAATGTGATAGTTACATTACTGGCCTGTGCCAGGAATGTAACTGTTTTTGAAACTTAATGTGATTTGTTAATTTTTAATTTTTTTTCCTTTAAATAACAAACTTGTCACACTTACCTGCTCTGTGCAAGGGTTTTGCACAAAGCGGCACCAAACCTCCTTTTCTGGGGTCCCCCGGCTGCGCTCCTGGCTCCTCCTCTTCGGCGAATGCCCCCACGTAGAGCCGATTTCCCTGGGGGCACCTGTGCGGGCACGCTCCCGGGTCCTGCTGCAGCAGACAGCAGGACTCAGCCTCTCTCCCCCCCCCCCCCCGGTTTCTGTGTCACTTGATTTGATCCACATCAGCAGGAGCGAATGGTTCCTGCTGCTATCAATCTATCCAATGAGAACTCGAGACAGTGGCTGGAGCTTCTGGGCTTGTGCTTGGCCCTAGAACAATCGGGGTTCCGGTAAGTAAAGGGGGGCACTAGGGGGCTGCTGCAGCACGGAAGGTTTTTCACCTTAATGCATAGAATGCATTAAGGTGAAAAACCTTGAGACTTTACAACTCCTTTTTTAAATTGATGGGTTTAGTTTTGCTTTAACAAGGTATGTGCATGTACTGCCTATGCAGACAGCACTATGATGTGATACAAATAAAAATGATACATTGTGTAAAAGTACACCATGTAATGTATGCATGTATTACAGGTGCTAATGACATGCCTCTTACAAAACATCCTAGAGACACAGAACCTCCTTGGAGGGAATGGGACAGAAAAGCACAGAAATCTGGCTTGAGACATAGCGTGTACTGTGTAAACGGGGATCAGTACACAGGAGAATGGCTGAACAACTTAAAACATGGTAAGATATTTAAAAATACAAGGTTTGATTGACTTAGAAACTCCAAAATAACAAAAATGTTTACTCCAATACCACAAATCATGGTAAAAATGTTGTATGTGAACCTGTGGCCAGGCCATGAACATTAAAGTATTTACATATTCCTTACACTCAGTAAATGTCCTCTAAAACAAGCCTGCACTGACCTATGTAGCTACAGGCACTGTGGAGCAATTCATCCCTTTTGTCCACAGCAGAGCACTTAAGTCATTCAAGTTGTTGCACCTATCATCAAAAAGTTAATTTACTTCAGTAATTAAATTCAAAAAGTGAAACTCCATATTTTATATAGATGTGTTACACACAGAGTGATATATTTCAAGCATTTCCTTTTTTTTAAATTTTGATGATCATGGCGTACAGCTAGTGAAAACCCAAAATTCAGTATCTCAGAAAATTAGAATATTACATATGACCAAAAAAAAAAAAAAAAAAAATTTTAATACCGAAATGTTGGCTTACAGAAAAGTTTGTCCATGTACAGTATAGTATGCACTCAATACTTGGTCAGGGCTCCTTTTGCACAAATTACTGCATCAATCTGGCGTGGCATGGAGGCGATCAGCCTGTGGCACTGCTGAGGTGTTTTGGAAGCCTAAGTTTCTTTTTATAGTGGCCTTCAGCTAGTCTGCATTGTTGGGTCCGGTGTCTCATCTTCCTCTTGACAATACCCCACAGATTCTCTATGGGGTTTAGGTCAGGCAAGTTTGCTGGCCAATCAAGCACAGTGATACCCTTGATAAAGCCACGTGGTTAGTGACGAAACGTGTCGAGGGCGGAGCTTGTGACCACATCGCACACTTTCAGGAAGTACACAACCACCCACGAGGGAAGCAGGGCCGAGGACTTGCTGATGATTCTTTGATCCCAGGGGCTTAATCCCTAATGTATGGAACCCATCACCTGCATGCACCAGGACTAGTGCATTTATAAATGTGAGTGTAAACTTTATCTTTTAATAAATTGCGGTTTTACACTACTACACCGTGTCAGTTTCCTTTTATACCCCCATGTTACCAATGCTTATGAGGGATAATGTTTAAGAGAACCATAACTAAAGGGACATTTTTTTACCTTAAACTGGTTGTAAAGGCTTAAGGTTTTTTACCTTCATGCATTGCATTGAAATACCACCAAAAGAAAGCTCTATTTGTGGGGAAAAAAAGGACGTCAATTTTGTTTGGGTACAGCGTCGCACGACCGCACAATTGTCAGTTAAAGTGACGCAGTGCCGTATCGCAAAAAATGGCCTGCTCATTAAAGGGTTTGTTAACCCATATAACTCTAACACTGCCAGACCCTCTATTAGAGCCTGGCAGAGCACATTGCATTAGTCTTTTAGATAAACGAGTGCTGTAAGTACCTATTTAGAGCTGTCTTCAGGCCGGTCACATGACTCTAAGCCACTGTACAGCTCCGATGGATGGATACTGCAGGTGGGGCCGTGATCTCTCTCTGACGTCAGCCGGGGAGATCACATGGCCACCCAGCCTCTCCTGCAGTAGCCCTGGAAACCGGCCAAGAGTCACGTGACTGGCCTGAAGACAGCACTAAAACGGCATTTACAGTGCTCATTTTTCTAAAAGACTAATGCAGTGTGCTCTGCCGGGGTATGAAAGAGTTGCTGGCAGTGAGCATAAAACATTTAAAATTTTACTAGAAGCAGGGGGGGGGGGGGCAGAGACGGAGACACAGACACGAGCTGACAAGTAGGAAGGAGGGGGTGAGAGGGGAGAGAGGAGAGCAGAGAGGACAGCAGCGTATGATGGAGGGACGCAATCAGACAACGCTGGTCAGGGCGGAGCAGCCCTGATTTTCGTGGTCGGCGCAGAGAGGGGATACAGGAAGTGCCAGGTTCAGGAAAGGTTTGTTTTTTTTGTTTTTTTTTTTATAGTTTAATAGTTTAGAGGGGGCAGATTACACAGCACAAGCACTGTGCTGTTTAATCTGCTTTAAGGTACCAGGGAATCTTTTTTTTTTTGGTTTAACAAATGCTTTAAGGGGGAAAATCTTCCGGGGATGAAGTGGTTAATTTCATATCAGCCTCTTGCAGTTCCCTGTACAGAAGGGCTGGAGGGTTAGAGGAAGAAGCAGCACAAAGAGCCATGTGCTGACCAGAGGTATGATTATAGGAAGAGATAGCAGAGTGGCAGAGAGATGAGCTCATCACTGCTTCACCTTTCACTCTCCAGTAACTGGCTGGGGTGGGTCCAGTGGGTTAAATGATGCTGACCATCAGATTGGGGACCTCTAGCAGCAGACAAAAGTACTGCAGGGGCAATCTTTGAATTGAAGGTGAATATATCAGGGAAGCTGGTTCTGTTGTTTTATCTTTTTAAATGGACAATTCATTTATTTCTTATTATTTTTGACCAGAGATCTGCTTTAAGCGAGAGAGAACTTTTCCATTTAAAATATGAGAGATTCTTTTAGGGTCTAATATGCTAACCTCTGTATTTAAAGGGTCAATCCACACAAAAGTGTTATTTTAGTTACAGGTCCTCCTTTATGTTTTGAATACTTCAACAGTGAGATCTCCCTGCCATCATTTTGCAAATATGTTCCTCTCCATCTAGGAGTTTTTGGTGTTCATGCTCAACTTTGGCTCCACTTGTTACATCCTCTATAGTATAACATTAAAAATAAAACAGTAGTTGGGGGGGGGGGGGGGGGCAATTATTGATCGCTGCAGAATTGCAGAACAGAGCAATAAGCTCACCTATAGCATCCCCAATAAATAAAATAAAAAAAAAGAAAACTGCCGGGTGGTTTAACTCATTGTCATCTACCAAACCCTGAAATATTGGATTTGGCTAGAATGACCCTTAAAATATAACTATACCAAAAAACTAAAAATCATTATCTTTCAAACAAAAGTGCAGCATTTAATGAAAGTCTCACTAGACTTCTTAAAGTTTTAAAACTTTTTATATAACCTTTCACGGACCAAGTGCATATAGCAATTGGTCCGTTCTGTCATGTCGTTGCTAAGCAGCGTGATCAGACAGTTTCCCCCCTGCTGTCCAACGCTGCTAGGAAGGCGATGACAGTTGTGAGTGACAGTTTTGGTCTCTGTCAGCAGGGGCCGCTCTGGAGATCAGTGCTCCAATTCACAAATGATCACACAGTTTGTGGTGCATTGTCTGTCTGCGGCTGCTTGTACATATACACAAGCTCCGCTGATAGATGAGTAATCTTTTGCTTTTATGAATGAACAGACATTGTGGGGCTGTGTCGTACAGGGCACTAGTCCCGACAGTGCTGATTGTTCATTAAAAAAGGTGAAAGATCACACAATGCTGCAGGACTATGTGATCTATCACCAGGTCTGTGTATGTAAGTGTGCAAGTACTGGCAGATAGACCACACAGAGCCGCAGAGGTGAGTGGTCTTTTACTATTATGAATAAATGATTGTTCATTCGTAATAGTAAAAGGACAGTCATCTTAGAAAGAGGCTCAGTAATGGCTGTGACTCCCCCCACAGGAACTCCATAATTTGGGTTTAAGAATGAGCTAAAGCCATCCAAAGAGGGACTTTTAATCCCCAACATGGCCACTAATCCAAACAGAACCAAATTCTATACTCGCTTGGTTGCCTTTTGGGATCAAATTGGTATTAAACCCAAAAGCATACATTTTATTATGTTGCAGCCTTATAACTCTAAGATATGATGGCTGTATTAGTTTTTTCTTTTTTAGATTTTCTTTCCTTTAATTTCATCCAGTGATCCAGCCAGTAAGTCTGTTGTTTTTCAGTAGAACAAGCTATTCTGCAAATGTAGCAGTTAGAGTGTTGAGGCAAACCATGTATCACTGACAGGGGTTCTTATAATAATCAACTTTCTATTTATTCATGTAAAATCTTTATCTCAAAAGAAAAAACACACTGTCGCTGTAGCTGCTTATGATGTATTAGCTGGAGTTTGGCTTTAGTTTATAAGTTTCTAAATCTGCTAGTCCATCCAACACACTGTACAAGGAAAAGGCGCAAAAAAAATGGAAAATATTTAGCAACATCACAATAAGCAGCAAACGATTTTAGAAACTACAAGATACATGTGCAATGTAAAAGGGAAAATCAACATGAATAGTTCATTACAGGTCCATGTAACAAGTCTATGTAAAAAAGGGATAAATGTATAGTCCACAAGCAGGGCTGCCTTCCAGGGAACTAAAACCAAGCTCCAGAATCTATAGAAAAAACACAAGGAAGGGAGGCGCCTCTGGGTGTAGTATAAAAGGCTGTTTTTAATTTTAAAAGCAATATGCAAACAACTCACATTTTAGTAGTGTAAACAAAGCATATAGGAAGCCAGAGGAATGATCCATCATGGGGCAGTTCATCCAGTGAGTCACAGTGGTGCTGGCAGGTCTGCGTGTAGCTCCTGGTATACCGCTAATGCCGGCCGCGGTGATGATGGAAATCCAGGTGAGGCTTGGAACGCAGATGGGGGGCAAGCGCACAGGCTGTGACGTCAAAGAGCCGCACTTTGGACCGGACTTTGCGGCATACTTGGTCCTGTGGACCGGAGTCCGTCAGACAATTTGATCGTGTGTGGGCTCCAACTGACTTTTTTTCCCCAAAAGTTCGACATGTTTCAAATCTTTTCGACAGACTCGAGTCCGGTGGAAAAGTCCGCTCGTCTGTATGCTAGTCCGGACAAAAACCGACGCTAGGGCAGCTATGAACTTCCTTGTTTTAGTCCGCTCGTACGTCATCACGTACAAATCCATCGGACTTTGGTTGATCGTGTGTAGGCAAGTCTGTTCATTTGGAAAGTCCGTCAAAGTCTGCCGTAAAGTCCGGTCGTGTGTACGCGGCATTACTTCTGGGTAAAACAGCAATGACAGGCTGCCAGTGACCACAGCTATTTTGAGGCTGTTCGCCCAGTCATATATTACCTGTGGTGATCATGGCAGGATGCACTTTGCGTGCTAACTACACAAATGTCAAATCTCTCAATTTCTGCACAATTGTGGGCACTCTAGCATTCACAAACCCTATTTACAGCTTTTCACATTTTCTATTCTGTGGTCTTTCTATGGTCTTTTAACCTAGTTGCATGTCTGAAATGAAAACTGCCTTCTTAGTCATGACATTCAAAAACCTTAGAGTTCTAATTTTCTGTTTCCTGTAATATTTCAGGTAAAGGTACTTATGTATGCAAAAGTGAAAAATCCATATTTGAAGGTGACTGGAAATATGGAAAGAGAAGTGGTTTCGGAACATACAGTGTCCAGGACCCAATCACGGGTGAATATGTAAAGGTTTATTCAGGATGCTGGAAGAACAACAAACAACATGTACGTTGTAGGTTTGTATAGATGAAATGATGATGGGTAGGCCATTAATACTGTTGTGATATTATTAAATTAAAGTGATTGTAAAGTCTAGTTTAAAAAACAAAACAAAAAACAAACATGTTATACTTGCCTCCTTTGTGCAGTTGGTTTTGCACAGAGCAGCCTGGATCCTCCTCTTCTTGGGTCCCTCTTTGCTGCTCCTGGCCCCTCCCTCCTATTGAGTGCCCCCACAGTCAGCAGCTTCCTATGGGGGCACCCAAGCAGAGTCAGAGCTCCGTGTGTCCATTCAGACACGGAGCCCCGACTCGGCCCCGACCCCTCTCTCCCCTGATTTGCTAACTGACTTTGACAGCCGTGGGAGCCAATGGCGCCACTGCTGTGTCTCAGCCAATCAGGAGGACGGCTAAGAAACTCGTGGACATAGCTGGAGAGAGATGGGGCCCAGGTAAGTAATTAGGGGGTGTTGGGGAGGCTGCTACACACAGAAGTTTTTTTTTGTCTTAATGCATAGAATGCATTAAAGCGTTTAACCCAAAAAAAAAACCCCACAGATTCTGTTCCTTTAACCGGTTTGGGAGATTTAACCGCCTTCCTGACCAGAGCAGTTTTTGCGATTCGGCACTGCGTCGCTTTAACTGACAATTGCACAGTCGTGCGACGCTGTACCCAAACAAAATTGATGTCCCCCACCCCCACAAATAGAGCTTTCTTTTGGTGGTATTTGATCATCTCTGCGTTTTTTTTTGTTTTTTTTTTCCCGCTATAAATAAAAACAGTGACAATTTTTAAAAAAAACACAATCTGGGCACATAAAAAACCGCGCATCCTGAGATCACAGTTATTCCTACCAAAACATTATGGAGGTGTTGCACTTCCGGATATAAAGAAATATTATCTGGCAGCTCACTTGGGCAGAGTAGTCGATTGGAATAGACATAAGGAAACTAAATTATGGGCACAAATAGAGCAACATCAAACCAAAATACCTTTATGGACAGCAATGTGGTGTTGGGACCTCCTTCCGTTGGAGTTGAGATCCCACCCCCTCATAGGCAACACTATTAAACAAGGACTACATGCCACGTTACAGGCTTCTTTAACGACTAAAGAGTCTCCCCTGACCCCGATTCTGGGGAACCCCAAATTTCCCTCGGGACTCACACCTGGACAATTCCAATCATTAAAGAGCTCTAATTGTACTAGTGCTTCACATTTTGTGATCCAAGACAAATGGCTCTCCATTTCAGAATTAGTAGACTCGACGGGTCCGTTTAATCTGCCTTTTTGGAGTGCGGTACAAATACACCATTTTCTTCAGACCATTCCAAACCCTAAATCTTACTCTAGACCTTTGACTACGTTTGAAGAAATTTGCGTAGACACAGAACCATTACCAGAGGTCCTATCTAAGATGTATACCTTGTTAAACACACCCCCACAACTGCCTAACTTGCCATGCATTACTAAATGGGAAACTGACCTTCAACGCTCTTTTACGACAGTACAGAAGCAGAACATGATTGCTCTCTCCCTTAAATCCTCAATATGTACTAAACTGCAGGAATCAAACTATAAGATCCTGACTAGGTGGTATTTAACACCCAGTCGCCTGCACTTGATGTTTCCCAATACGTCAAATATTTGCTGGAGGTGTCGCAAAGAGGTGGGAACGATACTTCACATGTTCTGGTCCTGTTCTAAATTGACAGATTTCTGGTCCAAGGTCCGCTCTATCTCCCAAAAGTTCACGGACTTTCAGATTCCAAATGACCCAGCATTTTTTCCTACTCCATATATCCTCCATACCACTTAAAACATATAAAAAGTCCATTCTACGTCACTTAATAAATGCAGCCAAAGCCTGCATCCCCATGCTCTGGAAACGGCAAACCCCACCGACCACCTCAATGTGGCTACAGAAAGTAGAAGACATTAACAAGATGGAAGACCTCATATTGACAGCTCAAAACAGACAAGCAAGTTATACAAAAACTTGGACATTGTGGAATATGTTCAAATATTCTGAGGAAGGGAAAGCACTTTTCGGTAATCCAGACCATTAGAGAATCACATAACATCTCCGACATAAAAGATCTATTTAAATATAGGTTTCCGCCGATACCCCCCCCCCCATCCCATCCCCCAATATCCCTCAATACTTTCCCCTATTTCCTTCCACACCTCCCCTTCCCTACCCTCTCACTCCTATCTATTTTTTTCCTCTTTCTTATCTACTACTAACTTCTCTACTTTTCTGCCTTCCTTTTGGGTAGCTAAACGATCAAGGGGTTAATATGGCGTACAATGGAGGTAGCCGAGTACATATAACCAAAAATGGTAGGGGGAAGGGGGTGAGTTGGGGGTTCCTGAGAGGGGGAACTTGATGGTGGTAGTTAATGTTTCACAACAAGTTCAGGTATTAGTCCATGTAAGGATAAAATGATGCTGAATAAATGGAAGGTAGCCAGTCTATAAAAGCTAGAAGAAGCTCTGGAACAATAAAAAAAGGACGGCGCCCTCTAAGTGCAGCATGTATGTTAAAAATATTTATTACAATAGATAAAAACACTCACATTTGAGTTGCTAAAAACCAGCATGTAAAGTAGTTTAATCTCGGGGGATGTGGGTGTCACGGGCCAGTGGGGGGGTTCCTGGGATGTGAGTCCTGTGACCTGGGTCCTGGTAGCTGTTCCGGTGGTGCCGAGGGTCCTCAGAGCCTCCGGGCGGCCAGGATATCGGTCATGGATCCTCCGTGGAGCGCCGTGCTGACCTGCGTCTTCACTTCCGGGAGCGGGGTGAGGCGAGCGGTGCTTCGCGTTTGGAGCATGCTCCTTCATCAGGCTATGCTGGTGGCCCTATTCAGTGTGGGAATTTATACCATAGGCAATGGGTGGGGTGGAGAGGTAATTGAGAGGAGGGCGGGACTATGTATAATGATTGGGCACGTAGGTAACCATGGAGGTGGGGTGTACACAATGTGGAAGGGGAGTGAAGGGAGACGGGGAGTGGGCGGGGCGGGGCGGGGAGTGAGGGGGGGGGAAGGAGATATGCAACACACTCATTTGCATATGACGGTGATTCGCCTGCCCATGCCATTCTTCCGCAGTATAACTGCGGCGGCTGGTCGGCAAGTGGTTAAAGCATGTTACACAGCAACATTTTGATGGCCAATAAGTTCAATTTAGGTCTCATCAGACCAGAGCACCTTCCTCCATACATTTTGGGAGTCTCCCACATGCCTTTTCGCAAACTCAAAACGTGGCATTTTGTTTTTTGCTGAAAGTAATGGCTTTCTTCTGGCCACTCTGCCATAAAGCCCAACTCTATGGAGTGTACGGCTTATTGTCATCCTATGTACAGATACTCCAGTCTCTGCTGTGGAACTCTGCAGCTCCTCCAGGGTTACCTTAGGTCTCTGTGCTGCCTCTCTGATTAATGCCCTCCTTGCCCAGTCTGTGAGTTTTGGTGTGCGGTCATCTCTTGGCAGATTTGCAGTTGTGCCATGTTCTTTCCATTTGGTTATGATGGATTTGACGGTGCTCCTAGGGATCATCAAATATTTGGATTTTTTTTTATAACCTAACCTTGACTTGTGCTTCTCAACAACATTGTCCCTTACTTGTTTGGAGAGTTCCTTGGTCTTCATGGCAGTGTTTGGTTAGTGGTGTCTCTTGCTTAGGTGTTGCAGCCTCTGGGGCCTTTCAAAAAGGTGTGTATATGTAATGACAGATCATGTGACACTTATGCCGTGTACACATGGGCAGACTTTTCGGCATCAAAGGTCCGGCTGTCTTTCCGACGGACTTTCGAACGAACGGACTTGGCTACACAGGATCACACCAAAGTCTGACGGATTCGTACGTGATGACATACACTGGACTAAAATAAGGAAGTTGATAGCCAGTAGCCAATAGCTGCCCTAGCATCGGTTTTCGTCCGTCGGACTAGCATACAGACGAGCGGATTTTTCGACCGGACTCGAGTCCGTCGGAAAGATTTGAAACATGTTTCAAAACTAAAGTCCGTCTGAGTTTCGCCCGAAAAAGTCAGATGAAGCACACACACGGTCGGATTGTCCGACGGATTCATCCGGTCAAAAAGTCCGCCCGTGTGTACACGGCATAAGATTGCACACAGGTGGACATCATTTCACTAATTATGTGACTTCTGAAGGTAATTGGTTGCACCAGAGCTTATTATGGGCTTCATAACAAAGGGGGTGAATACATACGCACATGCCAATTATCAGTTTTTTATTTCTGAAAAATAGTTTTATGTATATGTTTTTCTAATTTTACTTCACCAACTTAGACTATTGTGTTCTGATCCATCACATAAAATTCAGATTAAAAAAACATTGAACTAAAGGCTGTAGTTAAAGGTTCGGTTAGGGCGGAGCTACGATACATTCCACTGATTGGCAGAGGTGTGACGCCATGCTAGGCATTTTTTCTAAACCCACGTATAGCCCCTGGCAGTCCGACTTGCAGTGGAAACGCTCAACTGAATAGGCCGGACCATTCTAGGCCTTCCAAACTGTACCGACCCGAACTGATCCGCTCAGTGGAAACGAGGCATTAGTTAGCTATAGCTGGGCTGTCTTTTTAGCTAGCCCATGTTGCTCTGGGAATCATTTGTTATATATTAAACTGTATCTCTATAGAGAAGAAAGGAGTTAGAACCTCTGTTAGATTTTTACTGCTTCTGAGACTAAAAATGATAAAAACTTGATAAAAAAAAAAAAATAACAAAAAAAATGATAACAATTATCACTTTCCTTTTACTTTTGTGAAAAATCAAAAGTTGTGTACATTTAAATTGAATTTCCCTTTATAGTGTTTTTTATTATTGTTTTGTAAATATGAATTATGACTGACAGGAATTTTGCATTGCAAGATGGCATATAAGAGAAATTGAACATGTGCAAGGTGCTGCATAGGAAGTGTAAGCGCGTAGCCAATACAAGCAACATACATGACATCATATTAATTACATTGTGATTGCTTTATAGGGCTACGGAACTTATTTCTACACAGACACAGAGTATTATGAAGGAGACTGGAAGGCTGGACAAAGAAGTGGCTGGGGTAGAATGCACTTTGCCAATGGAGATCTATATGAAGGAGAATGGCTGGAAGATAAGCACTGTGGCCAGGGAATGTTACGATTAGGTGTGTACTATGTGTATAATTACAGGATTTGTTGTGTATTTATGCAATGTACCTCTCACCAAACTACTTTGAACTATTTTGAAGGTTAACCACTTGACCCCCCGGAAGATTTACCCCCCCTTCATGACCAGGCAATTTCTGCTATACAGAACTGCGTTACTTTAATTTATTTTTATGTCATTTTTTTTCTCACAAATAGAACTTTCTTTTGGTGGTATTTGATCACGACAATTTGGGGAAAAAAAAAAATATATTATATATATATATATATATATATATATATATATATATATATATATATATATATATATATATATATATATATATATATATATATATATATATATATATATATAGCTATAGCGCTTCTCTTAGGGGGTTATCTGATGTGGGGAGGAGCCGCCGGGGACCCCAGAAGAGGATGTTTGGGGCCACTCTGTGCAAAACGAGCTGCACACTGGAGGTAAGTATGATATGTTTGTTATTTAAAAAAATTAAAACCGCTCCTTTACAATCACTTTAATTTACAATGTCTGTGCAGCAAAGAACGCTTTAGTATGCATTCTGTAGCCTTGCTTCATTACTTCTGTGGGGAAATGTTATTAGAAATGCTTGAGACCTTAAGTTTTTATAGTTCTAGTATAAATGCTCTGTCATGTTTCAAACATTGATATGGCCATCTGCCATCTGTAAACCTGAAGAAACTAGAGGTGAAATGAAAAAGACTTGGTCACACATAAACAAGTGCTAAAGTCTAAATATCTTTTGCTGACATTTAGTATCCTTTTATTTCTCAGTTATTACTGTTATGTGGGTTTAATTTGACTTAAACTGGCCATAATCACTAGAGGGTTGCTGGAGCTGAGTGCCTTTTAGGGGTATAGAAAAGAATCACCCCCCCCCCCCTCCTTTAAAATCACATTTTGTGGTTTTGCAGCCTGAAATGAAGACAGACACCGTTTTCGTTTTAATCCAGCTGTATTTACTCAATGCAACATCCAAGTGAAAGATCTAACCCCAACATGTCAGAAAAAAATTAAAAATATTTCAAAAACAGAATCACTGGGTTGGAAAAAGTATCACCCCCCCTATGTCAGTATTTTGTTGAAACCCTTTTTGCTTTAATTACAGGCTTTAGTCTGTTGGGATATGTATCTACTAACTTTACACATCTAGACTTTGCAATATTTTCTCACTCTTCTTTGCAGAACTGCTCAAGTTCAGTTAAATTTGATGTTGACCATTTGTGAACTGCAGTCATTCCACAGATTTTCAATGGTGTTTAAGTCTGGGCTCTGACTAAGCCATGCAAGGACATTCACCTTTCTCTCCTTCAACCACTGTGTGGTCATTTTTGTACTTTGGGTCAGAGTCATGTTGGAAGGTAAACCTTTTTCCTGCTGACAACTTTCTGGCAGAGGGCAACAGATTATCCTCAATAATTTGATGGTATTTAGCCCGATCCATTTTTCCTTCTATCCTGACAAGTGCTCCAGTCCCTGCTGCAGAGAAACGCCCCCATCACAGGATATTACCACCTTCATGCCAAGCTTTATTGGATTTTCACCAGACATATTGTTTGGCGTTGAGGCCAAATAATAAAATATCAGTCTCATCTGACCATAATGCCTTTTTCCATGCGGCCTCAGAATCTTCATGGTGTGTTTTAAGGTGGTCAGATGAGACTAAAATTGAATTATTTGGCCTCAACACCAAACAATCTGTCTGGCGGAGTCCAATACAGCTCCATCCAAATAACACCATTACTACAGTAAAGCAAGGAGGTGGTAATATCCCGTTACGGGGATGTTTCAGACTAAAAAAAATCTAATAAAACAAAATGTGGTCCAACAATATACTGACATGGGGGGGGGGGTGATCCTTTTTCCAACTCTGATTGTTTTTTATTTTATAATTTTTTTTTTTTTGCTGACATGTTGGTGTTATATCTTTCACTTGGATGTTATAAGTTGCACTAGTAAATACAGCTGGATAAAACAAAAACTGTCTGTCTTCTTTTCAGGCAGCAAAATGTGATTATTTTTTTTTTTGGGGGGGGGGGTGATTCTTTTCTATACCCACTGTATGTGTAGGACAGCCCTAAACATGAATGGTTGAATGGATTCATAGTTTGTGTAGTCCTATGCAGACAGGTTATTGCAGACATGGTTTCCTAATCTAAGCACTTTAACCCAATAAGCTTCAGCCAGGCTCTGTCTATGGGTGCTTCACAGACATAAGAATGGCAGGCTCAGGACACTGTTGCTAGTTGCAAGTCTATGGGAATATTTACCCCATGCATTGGACAGTTCATTCTGCATTCTAATTATTTATTATTGTTATTATTATTCAGGATTTATATAGCGCCAACAGTTTACGTAGCACTTTTCAACTTGAGGGTAGACAGTACAAATACAATACACTTTAATACAGTAGGAATCAGAGGGCCCTGCTCCTTAGAGCTTACAATCTAAGAGGGAAGGTCAAGAGATACAAGAGGTAATAACTGTGGGTGATGTGCTGATTGAGAAGATAAATGTACAGTTGTTAGGTGGGGGCCAGATAGGCTTCTCTGAAGAGATGAGTTTTCAGGGATGGTCTGAAAGCGGATAAAGTAGGAGAAAATCGAACGGATTGACGTAGAGCATTCCAGAGGATGGGAGAGGCTCTGGAGAAGTCCTGAAGGCGAGCATGGGATGAGGTGACAAGGGAGTTTGAGAACAGGAGGTCTTGGGAGGAGCGAAGAGAACGATTAAGTTGCTATTTTGAGACTAGGTTAGAGATGTAGCTGGAGGCCAGGTTGTGGATGGCTTTGTAAGTTATAGTTAGTATCTTGAATTTAATTCGGTGACTGAGTGGCAGCCAATGGAGGGATTGGCAGAGGGGTTTAGCAGACGATGAGCGGTTTGTGAGGTGGATGACCCTGGCAGCAGCGTTCATGATGGACTGAAGTGGGGATAGCCTATTTTTAGGTAAGCCAATGAGGAGGGAGTTGCAGTAGTCGAGGCGGGAGATGACCAGGGAGTGGATTAGAAGCTTTGTGGTGACATTGGTTAGGAAGGGGCGTATCTTGGAGATGTTGCGGAGATTGAGGCGGCAAATTTTGGATAGTGGGGTCGAAAGGTTATTTCAGAGTGCAGGATTACACCTAGAACCTTGGCATGGGGAGATGGGTTGATAGTTGAGCCGTTGTATTGACAGAGAAATCAGGGGAAATGCCTCCTGAGGGAGGAAATATCATGAGCTCGGTTTTGGATAGGTTGAGTTTGAGGAAGTGATTTGACATCCAGGCTGATATTAAGTTGGTAATGCGTGAGGAGACAGATGGAGAGAGCTGGGGGGTGGAGAGATAGATTTGGGTGTCATCAGCGTAGAGATGATATTTAAAGCCGTGGGAGGCAATCAACTGACCCAGGGAGGTGGTGTAGGGAGAGGAGGAAGTAGCGTTGAAGTGACACTGAAGGAGCGGTGGGATAGGTAGGATGAGAACCAGCGAAGAGTACAGTCACGGAGACCAAAGGAGTGGAGTATGAGGAGGAGGGGGTGGTCCACTGTGTCAAAGGCAGCAGAGAGATCCAGGAGAAGTAGTACAGAATAGTGTCCACTGGTTTTAGCTGTTAGTAGGTCATTTGAGAGTTTAAGGAGAGCAGTTTCCGTGGCGTGTTGAAGGCTGATACTGGTCCAGGGGGCCAGTAGATGACAGCAATTCTTAAAGAAATGGGGGAGAGAATAGACTAATGCAATGTGCCTCAAACAAGGAGAGTGTCAGAGAGGGAGGTGGGTGAAGTACCTGATAGGTGCTGCATGGGGCTAGAAGGATTCCCACTCCACTTCCCTTCTGTCCACTTGGTCTGGGGGAGTGAGTCCAGAGAAGGCCCCTATGGGAGAGGGAAGCAGGAGAAGTAGTATCTGATTCATGAAGCCAGGTTTCAGTAATGGCAAGTAGGTTAAAGGAATTTGTGATAAAGAGGTCGTGAAGGGCAGTGAGTTTGTTACAGACAGAGCGTTTATTCCAAAGGGCACAGGAAAAGGATGGGGCTGGTTTTGGAAAGAGGAATAGAGACCAAGTTCTGTGGGTTGTGGCTCCTGCCAGAGGATGTAGGGGGATGGGAGCGTTGGGCAAAGACAGATGATGGTGGCCCAGGGTTTGGGGATATGTCACCAGAGGTTAGGAGAAGCAGGAGAGTGAAGGAGGTAATGTGGGAATGTGATTTATGTGAAGGTGCATGTCTCAGAGTACTGGAGGTTTTATCAGTATATGGATGTAGAATGAGCAAGAGTTGGTAGGAGCAGTAGTAGAGAGAGGACAGAAGGCAGGGTGATATGTATAAGCAGGCGGGTGGAGAGGGGGGTTGAAGGTAAGAGAGTTTGAGGAGGGTGGACACAAGTGTCAGAAGCAGTGGTAGAGAGCGCATGTTACAGAGCGGAAGGAGAGCCTATTAGAGAGACAGGGTCACCTGCAGTCTGTTAGGTGCTTTCCAATGCAGATTGCTATATTTGTTTGCTTCGTGCAATCACTGAAGTGCAGATATTGAAGTACATATCACTTGTAGAAAGAATCACTTAGAGATAGAAGCCTTAAGGATAGAAGCCCCTGCAATGTGCTCCCCCAGCAATGTGCTGACCCTGTAAGGATGCTCAGATTTATACTGTTATGAGGGTGGGGTGGTAGTTCGTTATTTAATAATGAGTGAATATAAGAATGCCTAACAATCAAAGTGGACCTTTTGCTTCTAAAGTCAGAATAGCAAGAGGCCAGAGGCCAAGATAAGATCAACACATAAAACTTAGATAAGATAGTCCAGAGCAACAAAAAACAACCTCATGGTTATGCACAGTGATATTCAATCAGAATGTACTGAAAGACAAAAAATGTAGAGTTGGGAACCACAAAGGTGCTCATAGACTTAACTCTAAATGGCATTCTCGCTATTCAGCCATTTTTGGCCACAAGGGATGATCCATATAGAGTTAGGTCCATATATATTTGGACACCGGCTTTAATTCAAGGGGTTGAACATAAATATCAAGTACAAATTTTAGGAACTGCAACAATTTTATACACCCCCCCACCCCATTTTCCAGGGGCTCAAATGTAATTGGAAAAATAAATCTATTAATAAAATGTTCATTTTAATATTTTGTTAAGAATGCTTTACTGGCAATGACTGCCTGAAGTCTAGAACCCAAGGACATTAGTAAAGACTGGGTTTCCTCCTTTCTGATACTTTGCCAGGCTCTAACTACAGCTGTCTTCAGTTCTTTGTGGGTTTTTCTGCCTATAAAGTGGTGTTCCGGCCGAAATTATACTTTTTAAATAAAAATATCCCTATAATACACAAGCTTAATGTATTCTAGTAAAGTTAGTCTGTAAACTAAGGTCTGTTTTGTTAGTTTATAGCAGTAGTTTGTTATTTTATAAACTTACAGCAGGCCGTGGCCATCTTAAGTGTGGGCATCTGAAGCCAGACTGTATTTCTTCCTGGATCTCATCCTTGCAGATCTCGCACATGCTCAGTGCAGCACAAGCAGTGTCATAGGTTTCAGGTCAGGTTTCCATAGCAACGGCAGTTTCAGAGGAAGTTGCCGCCCCACATGCTCAGTGCAGCACAAGCAGTGTAATAGGTTTCAGGTCAGGTTTCCATAGCAATGGCAGTTTCAGAGGAAGTTGCCGCCTCCCAGAAGGCATTGCAAACAGGAAATGATGCGATGGGCCGCAGCCAGGAAGGAGGAAGTGAAAAATGAATACAGCAGATATACAGTAGGTGCTGAGAAAAAAATAAAAAAAATATCCAATTTGTTTACAGTGCACAGTTTAGTGATGGATGCTGAAGAGTTGTAAAGTAAGTAAGTTTTTCCTTCAGCAAGTGACATGCATGCTCAATTGGGTTGAGATCAGTTGATTGACTCGGCCATTGCAGAATTTTCCACGTATTTTCCTTCAAAAGCTCCTGGGTTGCTTTTGCAGTGTATTTTGGATCATTGTCCATCTGTACTGTGAAGCGCCGTCCAATCAACTTTGCTGCATTTGGCTGAATCTGGGCTGACAGTATATCTCTAAACACTGCAGAATTCATCTGGCTGCTTCTGTCTTCTGTCACATTATCAGTAAACACCAATGACCCAGTGCCACTGGAAGCCATGCATGCCCATGCCATCACACTGCCTGTACCATGTGCTTTGGATCATAAGCTGTTTCAAGCCTTCTCCACACTTTTTTTTTTTTTTTTCCTGTCGTTCTGGTACAGATTAATCTGTTTCATCCGTCCAAAGAATGCTTTTCAAGAACTGCTCTAGCTTTTTTAGATGTTTTTTGGCAAAGTCTAATCTGGCTTTTCTATTCTTCAGGCTTATGAATAGGTTGCACCTTGTGGTGAACCATCTGTATTTGCTCTCATAAGGTCTTCTCTTGACTGTAGACTTTGACAATGATTTGCCCACTTCCTGGAGAGTGTCCTTCACTTGTCTGGATGTTGTGAATGGGTTTTTCTTTACCATAGAGAGGATCCTGCGATCATCTACCACTGTTGTCTTCCATGGACATCCAGGCTTTTTTATGTTGTTGAGCTCACCAGTGCGTTCTTATCTTCGTACCAAACTGTTGATTTGGCCACTCCTAATGTTGTTGCTATCTCTCATGTGGATTGTTTAGTTTTTGAAGCCTTACAATGGCCTGTTTCACTTGCATGGGCAGCTCCTTTGAACGCATGATGTAGGTTCACAGCAATACATTCCAAATGCAAATACCACACTTCGAATCAACTCCAGACCTTTTACCTGCTTAATTGATGAAGAAATAACGAAGGAGTAGCCAACACCTGGGCATGAAACAACGTTTGATTTAATTGTTCAATTACTTTTGGTCCCTTGAAAAAAAGAGGGGGGGGGTGGCTATTCTTAAGAGCTGTAATTCACAAACCCTTCCTCCGATTTGGATGTACATAGACTCAAATTAAACCTGTGAGTGTGCACTTTCAGCCCATATCCATTATATAACTATAGCTTGAATGTGTTTTGGTAAATATCTGAAAAAAAATCATCTAAAATTGTGCTTGTGTCCAAATATATAGGATTGACAATCCAGGATTGTCTGTGTGTAGCTTTCCCTCTATCTTCTATTACACTAAACAGCCGCGTACATGTGAATAGAGCATTCTTGGTTAGTGCAGAAACTGGACTTTGCCAGATATGCAAATCATGCATGTATGTGTATCTGTTCACTATTATCCATGGCCAGCTTTAAAATCATCCTAGACCAACAGATATATCTCACTGAAAATAAGTGACAAGGGTGCATTCATGATCTGATAAAACATTTGTTTTCTTCTTATCACACTTCCGCTGACTCCCACACTGCCCACTCCAAACTGTTGCGTTTTACACTTTAATCTCTTGCATCACTTGAAGCTGTCAGGCTGTGTATGCTTATAATCATGAATTAGCCACTGCCTATATAATGAGCAAATGTGGCTTTAAATGCACCTATATATCAACTATACATTGGAAAGTGTTAAAACCAGGGGTTTCAAACTGATGGCCCTCCAGCTGTTGCAGTACTACAATTCTCATGAGGCATTGCAAGGCTGACAGTTACAAGCATGTCTCCCATAGGCAGAGACATGATGGGACTTGTAGTTCTGCAACAGGAGGGCCGCCAGTTTGAGATCCCTGTTTTTTTGTTTTTGTTTTTTGTTTTGTTTTTTACAGTAAGAGGCCTCCAAGCTTTATTCAATGAAGCTGGTTAATGCATGTTTAAGCATCACAATTCCAGTAGTGGATGGGACCTGCCAGCATCTGGTGTGCAAGTGTTTTTTTTTTTTTTTTTTTTTTTTTAAATACACAAGTTTATTTAGGAAAGTATACAAGTAAATATCATACAAGCATAATGTACTCTATGCATATCTCCTGAGTAGTTATGTGGTATTTACATGCGTGCCCAGACTTTCGTAGTAAAAATAAAAATAAACTAAACATGAAAATTCTGGCACTGTTGTAATGGCAGTCAAAACACATTGATAAGACACAGTCTTTCCCCAATTGTCCTTCTCAAGGTACATTATCATATCTATACAAAACTCTGGGCGGTTCCTAGCAGCGGACCTCTTGTTTATACATCTACCTATGCATCACATGTATTGGTATTGTCAAGCCATTTATCCCATATCCTGTTGTACTTAGCCGGACATCCCCTGTGTTTATATATAACCTTTTTGTAGGGTAGGGACAGGTTCACCATTTTAATCCAGTCCTGAAAAGTAGGAGGGGAGGCCCTCATCCAATGTTTTGCCACCAGTTTTCTGGCACAGAAAAGTGATTCATATAGAAAAGTAGCAGAGAATTTGTCTATGGTAACATCTGGTAGTAGCCCTAGTACACATAACCTTGGTTCCACCTGAACGGGGGATCCCATATCATCATGCAGGAATGTAATAATTTGATTCCAGTAAGTTTGAATAACCGGGCAAGACCATATAAGATAAAAAAAAGAGCTTGATGAGCTCATGCATCTTGGACAGTGAGTGTCTTGATTTTGGGAGAATTTAGCCATTCTAGCTGGTGTGAGGTAGGATTTGTGGATTATATATAACTGCGTCATACGCTCCGGGAGCCTAGGGGAGGCCTTTTTAACATTTTCTAGGACCTCATCCCAGTCTTTATCTTCCACTGGGCCTATGTCCTCCTCCCATCTAATTTTCGCTGTGTCAATTATGCCCGCAACCGAGCGCGCACGAAGGGCTGAGTACAAGGTTGATATTAGTTTAGATGGTTCTGCACCCGTTATAACATCCACTAGGGATAACACTTGTGGATTTGGGTACCCAGTTGCAAATTGTGTTTGTAGGGCGTGTGTGAGTTGTCTATAGTTAAATAACATGCGTGGAGGTAGTTGAAACTCCGCACTCAAAGAGCTAAGGCTTCTTGCCCCCGATGGGGTGATTACCTGATGCAAGAAAATTATTCCCTTCATAGCCCACTCCATTGCCCGAGGGATCGAAAGCAATTCTCCTAGTTGCGGGTTGTGCCACAGTGGGGTGTGAGAGTGGAAAAAATCTGCGCCGATCATTTTTAGTGCTATCTCCCATACGCGTTGGTGCTGTTTCAGGGAGATCCCTGGTTTAAACCAATAACGCACACAAATAAGCTGGCCATATATTTATACAATTTTCTAGTTCAATTTTCTTCAACTATGTAGTACAAGGGTCTTCCTGGCGGCATACAACTTTGAAAGTGTTTAGATCTGACCTCATATTATATGGTTTTGGCAAAGCTAAAGGAAAATTGTATAATGTATGGCCAGCGTAAGCTGATTACAGCTTCAGACATAGGGTGACCATTCATGTGCGTTTACTATGCAGGTGCCTCCTATGGAAGAGTAGCAATGATGATTGACTCTATTCTTGCCGATGATTCCCCCCACCAAAAAAATGGGTTTGAGTGTCTGCACAGGTTAGAGTAGCCTACAGAAACTGCATAAATTCCCACTCTTGGTTTAATCTCTCGGTCTGTGGTATCTGATGGATAACACAATGAATAGGTTGCAAAAGTCCAAAGTATGGAACATGCAGTAGAGCATACAGAGTTCAGTGGTCCACTGTATGTAAAATATAAGACAGTGTACAGCTTGTTACAGTATGTAACATGCAGCACAATGTACAGCTAATATACAGTGGGGACGGAAAGTATTCAGACCCCCTTAAATTTTCCACTCTTTGTTATATTGCAGCCATTTTCTAAAATCATTTTAAGTTCATTTTTTTTCCTCATTAATGTACACACAGCACCCCATATTGACAGAAAAACACAGAATTGTTGACATTTTTGCAGATTTATAAAAAAGAAAAACTGAACTATCACATGGTCCTAATATTCAGACCCTTTGCTCAGTATTTAGTAGAAGCACCCTTTTGATCTAATACAGCCATAAGTCTTTTTGGGAAAGATGCAACAAGTTTTTCACACCTGGATTTGGGGATCCTCTGCCATTCCTCCTTGCAGATCCTCTCCAGTTCTGTCAGGTTGGATGGTAAATGTTGGTGGACAGCCATTTTTAGGTCTCTCCAGAGATGCTCAATTGGGTTTAAGTCAGGGCTCTGGCTGGGCCATTCAAGAACAGTCACTGAGTTGTTATGAAGCCACTCCTTCGTTATTTTAGCTGTGTGCTTAGGGTCATTGTCTTGTTGGAAGGTAAAGCTTTGGCACAGTCTGAGGTCCTAAGCACTCCGGAGAAGGTTTTCGTCCAGGATATCCCTGTACTTGGCCGCATTCATCTTTTCCTCGATTGCAACCAGTTGTCCTGTCCCTGCAGCTGAAAAAACCCCCACAGCATTATGCTGCCACCACCATGCTTCACTGTTGGGGACTGTATTGGATAGGTGATGAGCAGTGCCTGGCTTTCTCCACACATACCGCTTAGAATTAAGGCCAAAAAGTTCCTCAGTATCTTGGTCTCATCAGACCAGAGAATCTTATTTCTCACCATCTTGGAGTCCTTCAGGTGTTTTTTTTTTTTTAGCAAACTCCATGCGGGCTATCATGTGTCTTGCACTGAGGAGAGGCTTCCGTCGGGCCACTCTGCCATAGAGCCTCGACTGGTGGAGGCCTGCAGTGATGGTTGACTTTCTACAACTTTCTCCCATCCCCCGACTGCATCTCTGGAGTTCAGCCACAGTGATCTTTGGGGTCTTCTTTACCTCTCTCACCAAGGCTCTTCTCCCCCCGATAGCTCAGTTTGGCCGGACGGCCAGCTCTAGGAAGGGTTCTGGTCGTCCCAAATGTCTTCCATTTAAGGATTATGGAAGCCACTGCGCTCTTAGGAACCTTAAGTGCAGCAGAAATATTTTTGTAACCTTGGCCAGATTTGTGCCTTGCCACAATTCTGTCTCTGAGCTCTTCATGCAGTTCCTTTGATTCTCATTTGCTCTGACATGCACTGTGAGCTGTAAGGTCTTATATAGACAGGTGTGTGGCTTTCCTAATCAAGTCCAATCAGTATAATCAAACACAGCTGGACTCAAATGAAGGATGATCAGAAGAAATGGACAGCACCTGAGTTAAATATGAGTGTCACAGCAAAGGGTCTGAATACTTAGGACCATGTGATATTTCAGTTTTTCTTTTTTAATAAATCTGCAAAAATGTCAACAATTCTGTTTTTCTGTCAATATGGGGTGCTGTGTGTACATTAATGAGGAAAAATGAACTTAAATGATTTTAGCAAATAGCTGCAATATAACAAAGAGTGAAAAATGGAAGGGGGTCTGAATACTTTCCGTCCCCGCTGTATACCACATGCTGTAGAGAGCAGCATTCCTAAGTATGTAACATACAAGGTGTCCAGAGTTCATTGGTCCATGTTATTTGACATAAAATAAAGCATGGGTTGGATCTGGAGTATGTAACATACAGCACAATCTATTAAGTATTGTAGTCTGTAATTTAAGTACGTAAGTAATGTGCAGAACAGTGTAGCGAGTGCAGTTTAAGCACTTCAGCCTTGGAAGAATATACCCACTTCCTGACCAGGCCATTTTTTTGTGATCCGGCACTGCGTTGCTTTAACTGACAATTGTGCGGTCGTGCGACACTGTACCCCAACATAATGTATGCTCTTTTTTTCCCACAAATAGAGCTTTCTTTTGGTGGTATTTGATCACCTCTGCAGTTTTTATGTTTTTCACGATAAACAAAAAAAGAGCGTCAATTTTGAAAAAAACAGTATTTTTTACTTTCTGCTATAATAAATATCCCCAAAAAATAAAAAAAGTCTTCTTTGTCTGCGCCCCCCCCCCCCACCCCAAAGCACCTTGTCCCCTAGCTGATGGGTACAAGGGCCTCTTCCCGACAACCCTGGGCCGTGGTTGTCGGGCTCTGTGGGCGGGGGGCTTATCGAAATCTGGAAGCCCCCTTTAACAAGGAGGCCCCCAGATCCCAGCCCCCCACCCTATGTGAGTAAGGGGTACATTTGTACCCCTATTCATTCACCCAAAAAGGTGTCAAAAAGAAATAAAAACAGTGCACAGGTTTTTGACATAGTCCTTTATTAAAGAAGTTAATACTTGTCTTCTCCCCTCTCTGGTTCTTCTCCCTCCTCCGGTGATGTCTTCGTTCTTCTCCCTCCACTGTCTTCTTCCTCTGGTTCTCCTGCTGACTCCGGTTCTTGTTCTTCAGATGTCTTCTCCCGATCCTAGCTCCTGCAGTTATGCAAGCTCTGCTCTCTGCCGGTTCTTTTATAGACACAGGGCGTGGCCATCCGGTGACGTCATCTGGAGACCCCACCCCCTTGTAGTGTCACCGCCCAGGGCATGATGGGGTGGTGACGTTACAAAAGGGCGAGGTCTCCGAATGAGGTCACCGAATGCCCACGCCCTGTGTCTATAAGAGAACCGGCATGGAGCGGAGCTTGCATAACTGCGGGAGCTAGCGTCGGGAGAAGACATCAGAGGAAGAAGAGCTGGAGGCAGAAGAAGACAGCAGACAGAAGAACTGGAGAGGGGAGAAGACCTCACCGAAGGAGGGAAAAGAAACGGAGAGAGGGTAGAAGACCGGATGGAGAAGATACGTTGGAGTTGCTTTAATAAAGGACTGTCAAAAACCTGTGCACTGTTTTTATTTTTTGACACCTTTTTGGGTGAATAAGTAGGGGTACAAAATGATTAGAGGCGCATGGGAGCCGCCCCCCCATCCATGCGTCCGGCCCCTGCCCTACATGCAGGGTGCTGGACCATGGATTCCAATGGGGGGTGTTTTTTTTTTTTTTTAAGCACGTGATTAGAGCCAGAGGCACTAATAGGCTTCAAAAAAGGGCACTGATCGCTTCCAAGCAGGAAGCAGGTCTTGAGGTCTTGTATCAACCGATACACTGAAAGGACGGGTGATTCTATGGAACTGGATGCCTAGGAGGAGAAGGGAGGAGACGCGTGGCGGAAGCTGCCGTGATGCAGAACAGGAGAGGACACAGGAGCCTATAACAGCACTCCCCGCCTGCAACCTAGATAGGGTAAGTGCCGGCTGGATGAACGAACGACCGACCGAGGTAGGGTGGTGTGCGGGTGACTGACCCGACCGATTGAGAGCAAATGCGGGGGGGGGGGGTTGTTTGCCCCGCCTAACAAAACAAAAACCCCAGCCGCCACTGGGTACAATGTACATTGAGAGCCATTCCTTTCTACCAGACAGATACACATTGGGCATCTGTGTAATTGTGGAAAACCCTCTCTAAGGGCTGCAGTTTGCAATAAGAGCCACTTTATGCCCATTTTGTGAAGCCTGAATCTGGAGCTCATTTGTTTTTTTGTTATTTTTTGTCCATTAACAGCAAATGAAAATCGTTATGAGGGTTCATGGAAGAATGGGAAAAAACACGGCTGTGGAAGGTTTTATTACCTGGATAAGGGGCAGATGTATGAAGGAACATGGGTGGAAGATATCCCTAAATGTGGAACGGTGGTGGACTTTGGACGTGCAGAAGCATCTATGCCAACAAAGTATCCTATTCCCGAGGTAACTTTTTATTTATATTACATGTCTTCTGATTTGTCTACTTTTATCTGATTCAGAATTGAAAGGCTGTGCTGTAAGGCTAGGTTCACACTAATGCAGTGCGGAAAACCCCGCAATACATGTGCGTTTCCTGCATCACATTCAGATCGCACTGCCCTTGCGATCCGCAGCAGGAGTCAGTGCAATCTTAGCGATACCCCAAATGCAGGTCGCAAACGCAGTTCTTTTGGCTGCATCAGTTTGCCTGATCCAGTTGCAGTGCAGTTCCAAATTTAGTGCATGCATGACTTTGGTGCAATATGGTGCGATTTGAGCTCATGCAAAATAAATGGGCTCAAATCGCTCCACACTGAATTGAAGAGGAATGCGGTGCGGGTCATGTGCGATTCACATGCAGCTCATAGTGTGAACCGAGTCTAAGTTATATCATGGTTGCCCTAGAGCTAAACTTGACAACATTTTTGCACAGCAAAATGTTTTCTAAATGCGAACAAGCTGAAATGATGGGAAAGCCCTTGTGAAGCTGCGGTACCCAAGACTTGTCTGCGAAAGCTTGTGGGTTCCCACTGACCTTTACCAAATCCTATCATTTTCTCTGGATAGGCCAACAGTCCTCTAATACCGATGGGTACTTTTACAGTTTTAAAACAATACCTTTGGTGACATGGCCACATTTATGTGCTGTTGTAGACCTCATAGGGTGTGCCTGTATAAACAAAATATGTATCCTTTCCAAATTCTCATATCATGAGCAATGGGAATGTTCTACTAACATGAATTCTGAAAACGTGTACAGAATTTCCCTGGTCCAAAGAACTTTGTTAAAGATACCATCTGCTTCCTCTGGTTCTTTGCCTGTATCCTGTTTCCGCAACTTACATACAATGCTGAAAATGTACAGTCTTACCACAGAGCTGACTTCTATCCAGTGTAATGCACAGGAAAGAAATGCTTTAGAACAGCTTTTGTGAGTCGGGCATTCACTGAAAAATCAATGCACGCCAGCTGGTACATCAGAGTGCCAATAATCAGCTAAAAATGTTGGGACATACTAGATTTTAGTCTAATCTAACTGCAATACAATGAATCTAAGGTTTTAATGTGTGTATACACTTACTGGCCACTTTTTTAGGTACACCTGTTCAATTTCTTGGTAACACAAATTGGTTGATTAGCAATTGCATGGCAGCAACTCGATGCAATTAGGCATCTAGACGTGGTAAAAATGACTTGGTGAAGTACCGAGCATCAGAATGGATAAGAAAGGGGGTTTAAGTGACTTTGAATGTAACATGGTTGTTGGTGCCAGACAGGCTGGTCTGAGTATTTCAAAAACTGCTGATCTACTGGGATTTTCACACACAACCATCTCTAGTGTTTACAGAGAATGGTCCAAAAAAGAAAAAATATCCAGTGAGCTGCAGTTGTGTGGAGGAAAATGCCTTGTTGATGATGTCAGAGGTCAGAGGAAAAAGGGGAAACTTGTTTGAGATGATAGAATTAGCAACAGTAACTCAAATAAGCACTCAGTACTACCAAGTTATGCAGAATACCATCTCTGAATGCACAACATATCGAACTTTGAAGCAGATCCTTCCAACAGCAGAAGACCACATCGAGTGCCACTCCTTTCAGCTATGAACAGGAAACTGAGGCTGCAGTTCAAACATGCTCACCAAAATTGGACAATAGAAGATTGGAGAAATGTTGTCTGGTCTGATGAGTCTTGATTTCAGCTGCGACATTCAGATGGTAGGGTCAGAATTTGGTGTAAACAACATGAAAGCATGGATCCATTCCGCCTTGTATCAACTTTCAGGCTGGTGGTGGTATAATGGTGTGCGGGATGTTTTCTTGGCACACTTTGGGCCCCTTAATACCAATTGAGCATTGTTTAACCACTTGCCGACCAGCGCACGACGATATACGTCAGCACAATGGCACGGCTGGGCAAATAGGTGTACAGGTATGTCCCCTTTAAGAAGCAGCATTGTGGGCGCGCGCGTACCGCGTGCTCTGTGGCTGCGGGTCCCGCTGACTCGATGTCCTCCGGGTGCCCGCGATTGTGTCACGGAGCAGAAGAACGGGGAGATGCCTTTGTAAACAAGGAATTTCCCCGTTCTGCCTAGTGACATGACAGATCACTGCTCCCTGTCATTGGGAGCAGTGATCGCTGTCATGTGAGTGGTAGCCCATCCCCCCCACAGTTAGAATCACTCCCTAGGGCACATTTAACCCCTTGATCGCCCCCTAGCGTTTAACCCCCTTCCCTGCCAGTGTCATTTACACAGTACTCAGTGCATTTTTATAGCACTGATCGCTGTATAAATGATAGTGGTCCCAAAATAGTGTCAAAAGTGTCCGATGTGTCCGCCATAATGTGATGATGTGTCGCAGTCACGATAAAAATCGCAGATCGCCGCCATTACTAATAAAAAAAAAAAATTAATAATAAAAATGCCACAAAACTATCCCCTATTTTGTAGATGCTATAACTTTTGTGCAAACCAATCAATATACGCTTATTGCGATTTTGGTTAAAAAAAAAAAAAAAAATATATATATATATATATATATATATATATATATATATATATATATATATATATTTGTGGGGAAAAAAGGATGTCAATTTTGTTTGGGTGCAACGTCGCACAACCACGTAATTGTCAGTTAAACCGACGCAGTGCCGAATCGCAAAAAGTGCTCTGGTCAGGAAGGGGGTAAATCCTTCCATAGCTGAAGTGGTTAATCACCATGGCCTACCTGAGTATTGTTGCTGACCATGTCCATCCCTTTATAACTACAGTGTACCCATCTTCTGATGGCTCCTTCCAGCAGGATAATGCACCATGTTACAAAGCTCAAATCATCTCACCACTGGTTTCTTGAACATGAAAATGAGGTCGCTGTACTCCAATGGCCTCCGCAGTCACCAGATTTCAATCCAATAGAGTACCTTTGGGATGTAGTGGAACGGGAGATTCGCATCATGGCTGTGCAGCCGACAAATCTGCCGCAACTGCGTGATGCTATCATGTCAGTATGGACCAAAACCTCTGAGAAATGTTTCCAACATCTTGTTGAATCTATGCCATGAATAATTAGGGCAGTTCTGAAGGCAAAAGGGGGTCCAACCCGGTACTAGCAAGGTGTACCTAATAAAGTGGCTGGTAAGAGTATATTGGGGAGAGTTAGGCTAGCAATATACAAATACAAACAGGATGGATGGAGGAATCTGCACTGCCAACTATTATATTCAAACAGCTGCGACACCCTGGCTGTCTGAATATCCCAACAGTAACTGCATCTGCCACTGCTGCAAGGCTCAATTGATCTTTTAAATTGAATTTTGTCAAGCCGGGTAATGCTGACAGAGGATCTGCAAGGAGGAATGGCAGAGGATCCCCAAATCCAGGTGTGAAAAACTTGTTGCATCTTTCCCAAAAAGACTCATGGCTGTATTAGATCAAAAGGGTGCTTCTACTAAATACTGAGCAAGTTTTTCTTTTTTAATAAATCTGCAAAAATGTTAACAATTCTGTGTTTTTCTGTCAATATGGGGTGCTGTGTGTACATTAATGAGGAAAAAAATTAACTTAAATGATTTTAGCAAATGGCTGCAATATAACAGAGTGAAAAATTCAAGGGGGTCTGAATACTTTCCGTCCCCACTGAGTGCGTGTGTTATATATATATATATATATATATATATATATATATATATATATATATATATATATATATATATATATAAAATATTCGTTCCTCTCAAGACCTCCTGCTATCTAGCTCCCTCGTCACCTCCTCCCATGCTCGCCTCCATGACTTTTCCAAAGCCTCTCCAATCCTATGGAATGCCCTACCCCAATCTGTCCCCTTATCTCCTACTTTTATTAGCTTTTAGACAATCCCTGAAAACCCTTCTCTTCAGAGAAGCCTATCCTACCCACACCTAACAACTGTATTTTCATTTTACCTTTTGTTTCCACTTGACCCTCCCTTCTAGTTTGTAAGCTCTAACGAGCAGGGCCCTCTGATTCCTCCTGTATTGATTTGTATTGTGAACTGTCTGCCCTCATGTTGTAAAGCGCTGCGCAAACTGTTGGCGCTATATAAATCCTGTATAATTATAATTATATATATATATATATATACATACACACACACACACACTGGGGACGGAAACTATTTAGACCCCCTTATATTTTTCACTCTTTGTTATATTGCAGCCATTTGCTAATTCTTCCTTGCAGATCCTCTCCAGTTCTGTCAGGTTGGATGGTAAAAGTTGGTGGACAGCCCTTTTTAGGTCTCTCCAGAGATGCTCAATTGGGTTTAAGTCAGGGCTCTGGCTGGGCCATTCAAGAACAGTCACGGAGTTGTTGTGAAGCCACTCCTTCGTTATTTTAGATGTGTGCTTATTTTTTCACCTTTTTGATGGACAGTTTTATTTCCAACCATATCAAAATTCATTGGAGTTTCATCCATATTTCCAATACTACTTAACGCATAGCCATGTTTAGTGCTCTGTTGTTGTATTACGTATCGATGGAAACTATTTACTTTGCTATCAAGATCTGCAGGTAATTTTTGGGCAATTTTCGTCTTTTGCCTCAGTACCATATTATGCCTTCTCATGAATCTAGTACACCAGGATACAGTGGCCTTAAATCCATTGCTGTGATCTGGGTTAGATTTGGCCCACTGAAGTGCAAACAAACGTATTTTATTTCGTGTCACTACATAACCGTTTTGGCAATGCTCATTCACCATATCTGCTACATGTTTTTCGAGTTCTGGCCAATGTGGGGTGAATCTTCTTAATGCACACTTACCCCTTGGCATACTCTTTAATGCTTATTCATTTGCTTTCCAGTCCCGAACCATCTTTTCTGTTACTCCAAATTGTCTTGCAGCAGCGCAGTTATTATGTTCCATGGCAAAGTTTACAACTTTAAGTTTAAAACTGGCTTCCTATTTCTTTCTTCTTGCAGGTGGAGCCATTAGGGGGTTTTGACTGTTGGACATTTGTATACTGTGTACTGGTGCTATACTGTATGAACAGGTATAGATACTGGTGCTATACTGTATGAACAGATGCTGTACTGTATGTGGTATTCAGTATACAACCAGCTAATCAAGCAAGCGATGATTGGCTGTATACAAAGCCTGCGTGGATTGGTCAGCAATCCCTGCCTGCCCAGCCCTCCCTGTTTTCTAGACTATCAGACACCTAGAAAAATACGCCTCTTTCACACGTCTGGCCCACCCTTGTGTCCTATGACCTCCTTCTCTGCCTCTCATATCCCGCACATGCGTGTGTGTGCCGCTTCACTGCTATGTATGGAGGCATCTGGGAGGCAGAGAGGAGGTACGTTGATAGGATGCAGGGGCGGGCCAGACAAGTGAAAGAGGCGTGTTTTTTCTAGGCACAGCGCCGCTCTCTCCATACCCCGGACGCTCACGAATCCTGCATTTTCTTTTTATGCAGCCGCGGCCATTTTTGAGCTCCCCCGCCGTATGCGGCGACCGCAGATTCTCCAGCCCGGCTTTTAAGTTTCAGCACCCGCCTCATACCCGGCGTATAAGACGACCCCCGACTTTTGAGAAGATTTTCCTGGGTTAAAAAGTCGTCTTATACGTTTAGAAAATACAGTACATTGTTTTGTCTCAATTCCCTTAGTGTGGCTACGTGTCTGATCTCCTTATCCGTTGATCCCTGACATAATCGTGATGCCCACTAACGACCAGATCTGCTACACTGGGAACTGAGAGCCAGTTGCTTGAGTTTTTAGCCTTTGTCAGAATGCTGAGTGAAGGTTATTTGTCATGTGCAGCTTGCGGTAGGGGATAAAGATTTGTGTTCGCTTTGGCAGGATCTCACTGAGGAGGAGCTGTTGGGAAGCATTCTAACAGCACATGCTTTAGCTGTGGATGGCAGATTCTCCCTTAGCTACGTGAAACCCTTGATTAAAGGAACACTAAAGGTAAATTTTTATTTTTTTTTTTTTCAAATAACAAACATGTTATACTTACCTCCACTGTGCAGCTCGTTTTGCACAGAGTGGCCCGAACCTGGTCTTCTGGGGTCCTTCGGCGGCTGTTTCAGCTCCTCCCCGCAAGAACTAATCACCTTCATGCGAGCTCCCTCGCATGGTGGTGAGTTCTTGCGGGCGCGCCCCCCGTGATACAGCCTGCGGCCATAGCCGCTCACTGTATCACTTGGCCCCGCCCCCCGGCGCACCGCGTCCTTGGATGTGATTGACAGCAGCGCGAGCCAATGGCTGCGCTGCTTTCAATCCATCTACTCTAGCCAATCAGCGGTCAGGCTGATCAACGAAGAGGATGTCTGGGGCGAGCGCAGGACTTTCGAGGGCTCAGGTAAGTAAAACGGGGGGGCTGGGGGGGCCGGCATTGTCAGATGTTTTTACCTTAATGCATGGAATGCATTAAGGTGAAAAAAATTTTACCTTTGTAACCCCTTTAAGGTTGGTTCTGAGCTACTATTCCAGTGTATCTCTCAGGGCCATGATGTTTTCACTCCTGCATTTACTTTACACCAGGCTGGATTTTTGGGATGGTTGCTGAAACATTGTGCAGTTTCTTTTTTCCAGCAGTATTCAGCCTATACACAATAGGAGGTGTTGGATTGTATTGCTTCTCTGCACTGTTTAATTGAGCAATGTGAGCAAGGGAGAGACAAACTGACTTTAGTTCAACCTCTGCTATAAGCTTGGTCAGAGATCATATCCCCAGTGCAAGATGAGTCATATACCCATAGCAATCACAGCTGCTACTGAGGGTTCTTTACTTCTTGTAGATAAGTATGCTACCAGTAATCACACTCCCTCTGTATGCAATCCATTTGAAGGCTCCCCCTGCAGTGCCATTACCCATAACACCGTATCGGGCCTCTTTCTATATTTCTGCTACTCTTCCCTCTATTCTCCCCATTACTGTTACTACCTCTCCATCAGCAGTACACTCTGGTCAGCACAATGCAACTACGTGCAGGACTCTAGTATCTAAGCCAAAAAGAAAAAGAGAAACAAAACTTTTCTGCTCTTATAACTCTGCCACTATCCATGTTGCCTGCGGATCCTGTGCCCGCTGCCCAGTCTGCTGAACCGCTGCCCGCTAACCAGTCTGCTGATCCAATGCCCACTGATCCGGTGCCCGCTAACCAGTCTGCTGATCTGATGCCCAGTGATCCAGTGCCCGCTGCCCAGTCTGCTGATCCGATGCCCACTGATCCAGTGCCCTCTGCCCAGTCTGCTGATCCGATGCCAACTGACCTGTTGCCCGCTGACCAGCCAGTTGCTCCGGTGCCCGCTACCCAGCCTGATGTGCTGCTGACTACTGCCGATGAGATGCAGTCCTCCTCCATGCAGACGACTGCTGCCGATGAGATCCAGTCCTCCTTCATACTCAATGACTACTGTTGATAAGATCCAGTCCTCCTCCATGCTGATGACTGCTGCCGATGCAATCCAATCCTCCTCCATGCTTATGACTGCTGCCGATGCGATCCAGTCCTCCATGCTGATGACTGCTGCCGATGCGATCCAGTCCTCCATGCTGATGACTGCTGCCAACGCGATCCAGTCCTCCATGCTGATGACTGCTGCCGATGCGATCCAGTCCTCCATGCTGATGACTGCTGCCAATGCGATCCAGTCCTCCTGCATGCTGATGACTGCTGCCGATGCGATCCAGTCCTCCTGCATGCTGATGACTGCTGCCGATGCGATCCAGTCCTCCTGCATGCTGATGACTGCTGCCGATGCGATCCAGTCCTCCTGCATGCTGATGACTGCTGCCGATGAGATCCAGTCCTCCATGTTGCTGCCTGTCTATGGTGTCCATGCCTCCTCCATGTTGCTGCCTGTCTATGGTGTCCATGCCTCCTCCATGTTGCTGCCTGTCTATGGTGTCCATGCCTCCTCCATGTTGCTGCCTGTCTATGGTGTCCATGCCTCCTCCATGTTGCTGCCTGTCAATGGTGTCCATGCCTCCTCCATGTTGCTGCCTGTCAATGGTGTCCATGCCTTCTCCATGTTGCCGCCTGCCGATGAGTTCCATGCTGCCGTCTGTTGACAATCCTGCCACGGGTGACCTGCAGCCAGCCGCCCCGCTGCACTATGCTGATTCTGGTGCCGCCGCCCCGCTGGACCATGCTGATTCCCGGGTTGCTGCCCAGCTGGACTCTGTTGACTGTGTTAAACTCTCGCCTGCTGATGGGTCTGAGGCTTCAGTAATTCCACCTAGCCAGTTTTGGGACCCCGGTGGTGGGGTCTGTACTAAGCTTTTGGACATTGGCAGCAGGGTGCCAAGTCGGCATGCAGACCCCAGTGGTGGAGCAATATGGAGTGTCCAGAGGCAGCTCTTTGGGGGGGGGGGGTACTGTTAGGATTGAGTTCACCTGCTGGTGGCACTGTCCTGTTCTGGGCTGTTTGCTGCAGCTCCAGTGTCCACGAGCAGGTGTCTCCCAGGAGCCAGCAGGCTGTAGTAATCAGGCACATTGGTGTTCATCTGCCAGGGGGCTACTTAAGGCTGCTCCTCCCTTCCCCCATCGCGTCGCGATTCTGATCCCTTCCTTGCTATCAGTTTGTTCCTGACTGCCTGATCCAGTCTGCACTCCTCTGCCTTGCTCTTGCCCCCCTCTGCCTTGCTCCTGCCTAAAGCGGAAGTCCGGCGACCAATTTTTTTTTTTTTAGGTCATTGAGACACTTTGCTAACCCCAAAATAATACTGACAGTTTGGGTGTAATATTTCCCCCTCTGTCTGTTTTCTTACTGAAGAATAACTTAAAAAAATGTGATGCTGGCTGTTTCCATCTTGCTTGTGGGCATGTGAAGCCCACAAGCATTGATTTCCTGGATGCGGTGAATGCTGTTCATTCACAGCTTGTTCACACGCATGATCATTGTTTCCGCACTGAATCTTGGGAAGCCTGACACTAAGATCCCAGGAGACAGTGCGGTGCCGGGGAAAGGCAATAAACACGCCTACTCCCATGGGAGGAGAGACAGGAAGTGCCACAATAAAGTACAATATAAAGGTAATTACAGCGATAAAAAAAATTCTGTGCGGCATTTGAACATCTATGCAATAAACTGAAGGGGGTAAGATTAAGTTAAAAATTTGAGTGGAACCCCGCTTTAAGTTCCCAGCCTTGATCTCCTCTACCTCACATCCCTGCATTCTCTGTACCCTTACAAGCATATTGTATATACTTGTATATATATATTTATATATGGGAATCCATTTCACCATCCCTAAAGTGCCTACACTGGCTAACCGTAAAGAATCGGATCAAATTCAAGACCCTCTGCCTCACCCACAAATGCATACAAGGAAATGCTCCGCTATATCTGCAGGAGAAAATAAAACACTACACACCCAATCGCAGCCTTCGATCAGCTAACCAAAACCTCCTCATCATTCCAAAATATCGCTACAAAGCAAAGGGAGAACGAAGATTCGCAGTCCAAGGACCTCGACTATGGAACGCTCTTCCGACCCACATCCGCATGGAAGAAAACCATCAGGCCTTCAGGAAAAAACTAAAGACCTTCCTTTTCTAAGAAGCTGGCGACAGAACGCATTCTAGCGCCTTGAGGCGATTTAGTTCGCATTTGCAGCGCTCTACAAATCCTTCATTCATTCATTCATTCATTCATTTCATTAGTAGTTAGGTTTATTAGTTATTCTGGTTCTTGTACTTTGGGGGTTTTGTTCTTGTTTGTTAGTTGGGGTTGTTCGTGTTTCTTATTTGTTGTGTGTTCACTTAAACGATAAATACATTGTTTTGTCTCAGATCCCTTGTGTAGCTACGTGTCTGGTGTCTTTAGCTGCTGATCCCTGACAACAAAAGGATGATCTGGTTAGACTTATAATCACATATTGTATGCCGCAATAGGACTTGCAAAAAATATTGTCCAAACACTGGGCTAATTTGAGGAAAAAGCCCAGAATATCAAAGTTTGTCATTCATGAATTGCAGATAAAACAAGGAAGGGCAAATTCAATAAAGAATAAACAGGTCTATAGTGAGTACAGTAGTCTGAAAAAATGATGTTCTGCACCTAAAGACACCTTGCACATAAGGGCAATCTTCCAGTGTCCAAAGTGTAATATTGTATATCCGGAGATGGTTACACAGATGGGCAATATAATTAAAAGCAAACGTGTGTATATCTTCCTATATGAATGTGACATGTACAATGACTGTAAGATAGATAAGAAAAATGTTGGACAGAATCTCCAACCATTGATATGATGTGGGATCCTGGAACTTTAGCCCCAGAATAAAATAACTGAGTTTTTCCACTCTTGGGGACATAGAGTACCTAAGATGAAATGGGGGGCAAACTTTTATTACAAAGTATAGATGGATCCAATTAACTACTTCAGCTCTGGAAGAATTTACCCCCTTCCTGACTAGGCCATTTTTTTGCGATACGGCACTGCGTTGCAATTCAGCGGTCGTGCGACGTTGTACCTAAACAATATTTATGTCTTTTTTTTTCCCCCACAAATAGAGCTTTCTTTTGGTGGTATATGATCACCTCTGCTGTTTTTTAGTTTTTGCGCTATAAACCAAAGAAGAGCGACAATTTTGAAAAAAACAATATTTTTTTTACTTTTTGCTATAATAAATATCCCAAATTTAAAAAATAAAAATAAAAATTTCTTCAGTCTAGGCCAATATGTATTCTTCTACATATTTTTGGTAAAAAAATCGCAATAAGTGTATTAATTGGTTTGCGCAAAAGTTATAGCATCTACAAAATAGGGGATAGATTTATGGCATTTTTATTTATTTATTTTTTTTACTAGTAATGGTGGCAATTGCAACATTGCGGCGGACAGATCGGACACTTTTTTGGGACCATTGACATTTATACAGCGGTCAGAGCTAAAAATAGCCACTAATTTCTGTATAAATGTCACTGGCAGGGAAGCAGTTAACACTAGGAGGTGATCAAGGGGTTAAGTGTGTTTCTAACTGGGAGGGGATGTGACTGACTAGAGGAGGAGCCAGATCGTTGTTCCTACTTAGTAGGAACAGACAATCTGTTTCTCCTCCCCTGTCAGAACAGGGATTTGTGTGTTTGCACATACAGATCCTCGTTCTGGCTCTCGTGCCCATGATTACGGGTGGCCGGCGGCAATCATGCCCGCGCCTGCTATGGCTCTTACAGGAGCCGCTGTACATGTACAACGATTCACGCAGGAAAGCCATCCTGCCGCCGTATATGTACAGGAGCCGGTTGGGAAGTGGTTATTAAAAGCCTTTGAAAAACCCGTAGCAATATTATGGCTAGATGTTTTTTGTAATGGTAAAAGAACACACATTTTCCCTTGATAATGTCCATGGCTCCCCCATAAACGTTATCATTGTATTTTATTCATAAGACTGTTGGCTTTGCAACCCTGTGAAAGAGTCTCCACAATAAACTTATAATTTTGTGTGTAATAATATCAATAACATTAGTGTTTACTATAATATTAATAAAACAGATGAACTATTATTGTGTATAATTGGATATAATTGGATTCAGTTGATGGCAGAGACTCTTTCTTGTAATACATGGAAGATTTACATTTCTATTATGACATACAATGAATGTTGCACATTATGAAATACTAGTTTTCTGAAAAGTAGTATTATTTGAAGCATACATACATTGTAATTGGTAGGTAAACCGCAGAAGGCAACTGCCTATTTTTTTGGAACACTGTGCAGTTTGGTATGCAAAGCGTGGTGACATCATTTGGGGTGGGAAACTCCTGGCTTACTGTTGAGTAGTGGGGGAGGTTGAATGCTGTCACACCCCTCCAGGGAAGTCCTGACTTGGGAAGAAGCAGCTCGAGTCCCCATAATTCCAGGAATGCATAGCACTGTGACAGGGAAGACAGGCGTTTTGTCACTTCGGACTTTGTCCAGAGGGGGACGAAGTCCGAAGTGCTGAAACGCGTCGGGACGTGGCTACACGGCAATGCAGAGACTGTGACTCCCCGTGTACGAAGGAAGCTATGAGGAGATCGCAACACTGAGTCACCTGGCACGTTTGAAATTTTAACAAGGTGATTTTGAATCTTTTATGATGTAAGTGCATTACTTCTAATAAACCGATTACCTTAAGGTGCTTTTACACTATTGGAGGCTCTGTCTCAATTTCTATCCTGTCTTTATTAATCTGAATGGAGATTGGCGTGTATAAGCGGCTCTTCAATAACATCTAATAAGGCGATATTTGCCAGACACGAGAGTGAATGGCAACAGCATCTGGTGAGCTTTATTCTTAACCACTTGACAACTGGGCACTTAAACCCCCTTCCTAACCAGACCAATTTTCAGCTTTTGGTGCTCTCACATTTTGAATGACAATTACTCAGTCATGCAACACTGTACCCATATGAAATTTTTGTCCTTTTTTTCACACAAATAGAGCTTTCTTTTGGTGGTATTTAATCACCGTTGGGTTTTTTATTTTTTGCGCTATAAAAGAAAAAAGACTGAAAATTCGGTAAAAAAATGAAATTTTCTTTGTTTCTGTTATAAAATTTAGCAAATTTAGTAATTTTTCTTTGTAAATTTTGGCCACAATTTATACTGCTACATATCTTTGGTAAAAATAAGTACAAATCGGTGTAAATTATTTGGTCTTTGTGAAAGTTATAGAGTCCAAAAGCTATGGTGCCAATATCTGAAAATTGATCATACCTGAATTACTGACGGCCTATCTATATTCTTGAGACCTTAACATGCCAGAAAAGTACAAATACCCCCCAAATGACCCCTTTTTGGAAAGAAGACATTCCAAGGTATTTAGTAAGGGGCATGGTGAGTTTTTTGAAGTTGTCATTTTTTCCCACGATTCTTTGCAAAATCAAGATTTTTATTTTTATTTTATTTTTTTCCACAAAAATGTCATATTAGCAGGTTATTTCTCACACACCACATATGCATACCACAAATTACACCCCAAAACACATTCTGCTATTACTCCTGAGTATGGCGATACCACATGTGTGAGACTTTTACACAGCATGGCCACATACAGAGGCCCAACATGCACGGAGCACCTCCAGGCGTTCTGGAGCACCCAGGCCAATTCTGACATTTCTCTCCTACATGTAAAAATCATCATTTATTTGCTAGAAAATTACATAGAACCCCAAAACATTATATATGTTTTTTTTTGCAAAGATCCTAGAGAATACAATGGCGGTTGTTGCAACATTTTATCTTGCACGGTATTTGCGCAGCAATTTTTTGAACGCTTTTTTTTGGGAAAAAAACAGTTTTGTGCTTTAAAAAAAAACAAAAGCAGTAAAGTTGGCCCAATGTTTTTGCATAATGTGAAAGATGAAGTTACACCGAGTAAATAGATACCTAACATGTCACCCTTCAAAATCGCTCACGCTCGTGGAATGGCGCCAAACTTCGCTACTTAAAAATCCCCATAGGCGACGCTTTAAAAATTTTTACTGGTTACATGTTTTGAGTTACAGGAGGAGGTCTAGGGCCAAAATTATTTCGCTCGCTCTACCGATCGCAGCGATACCTCACATGTGTGGTTTGAACACCGTTTTCATATGTGGGCGGGACTTACCTGTGCATTCGCTTCTGCATGCGAGCACACGGACAGGGGCGCTTTAAAAAATTATTATTTTTTTTTTATTGTTCATTTTACTTTATTTTAGTTTGACACTTTTTTCCAAAAAAAAATTTTTTTGATCACTTTTATTCCTATTACAAGGAATGTAAACATCCCTTGTAATAGGAATATGGCATGACAGGTCCTCTTTACAGTGAGATATGGGGTCAATAAGACCCCACATCTCACCTCTAGGCTGGGAAGCCTGAAATAATAAAAAAAAAAAAACGATCCTGGCTTCGATCGTAGCGCTGAGACGGTAGAAGCACCGGAGGGCGGCGGGAAGGGGGGTGGTCCCCTCTCGCCTCCCATAAGAACGATCAAGCAGTGGAACAGCCGCTATGATTGTTCCTATGGTGTAGGGAATCGCCGGCTGAAAAAGATGATATCTGAATGATGCCTGTAGCTGCAGGCATCATTCAGATATCCCCGCACAAAGTCAAGGACGTCGTATGACGGCCGGCGGGCAGGAAGTGGTTAAAACACTTTTTTTTTTAACACAAAGCATGTACATACCAAAAATAACACCCCAAAATAGATTCTCCTACTCCTGAGTACGGCGATACCCCATGTGTGAGACTTCCACAGCCTGGCCACATACAGAGGCCGAGTACAGCTGAATATGGCTGAGCATGGCAGGGTATGGCTGCACATGGCTGGGTATCGCCGAGTATGACTGGGTATTGCAGAGTATTGCGGGGTGTTGCAGAGTATTGCGGGGTGTTGCGGAGTAGTACAGAGTATTGCAGAGTGTTGCGGAGTAGTGCAAAGTATTGCGGGGTGTTGCAGAGTATTGCAGGGTGTTGTGGAGTAGTACAGACTATTGCGGGGTGTTGCGGAGTATTGCAGAGTATTGCAGAGTATTGCAGAGTATTGCAGAGTATTGCGGGGTATTGCAGAGTATTGCGGGGTATTGCAGAGTATTGCGGGGTATTGCAGAGTATTGCGGGGTATTGCAGAGTATTGCGGGGTATTGCAGAGTATTGTGGGGTGTTGCAGAGTATTGCGGGGTGTTGCAGAGTATTGCGGGGTGTTGCGGAGTAGTACAGAGTATTGCAGAGTGTTGCAGAGTATTGCAGGGTGTTGTGGAGTAGTACAGACTATTGCGGGGTGTTGCGGAGTAGTGCAGAGTATTGTTGGGTATTGCAGAGTATTGTTGGGTATTGCAGAGTATTGTGGGGTATTGCAGAGCATTGTGGGGTATTGCAGAGCATTGTGGGGTGTTGCAGAGCATTGTGGGGTGTTGCAGAGTATTGTGGGGTGTTGCAGAGTATTGTGGGGTGTTGCAGAGTATTGTGGGGTGTTGCAGAGTATTGTGGGGTGTTGCAGAGTATTGTGGGGTATTGCAGAGTATTGTGGGGTGTTGCAGAGTATTGCAGAGTATTGTGGGGTGTTGCAGAGTAGTGCAGAGCATTGCAGGGTATTATATTATGGAGGGATGGCTGATCATTGTGGGATGGATGGATGGATGGATGTGACTGTATTTGTCACAGAGCAGCGTTGTGGGCACTACAGATGCAGCCCACAACGCTGCTACCATCCGATCCCTCCCCCGCTCCTCCCCCTCTGTACCGATCGGCACACAGAGGGGAGGGAGGAACCGGCGTCATGACATGACGCCGGTCTGTTGACATGTGATCGCTCCGTCATTTGACGGAGCGATCACATGGTAAACGGCCGCGATTAGCGGCCGTTCACCGTGATCCGTGATGCGCCGGGTCCTCTGGACCCGGCGGTCACGGAAGTTCTCGGGTGCGCGCCCCAGGGGGCGCGCGAGAGCAGTATTCTGGGAGGACGTCCATGGACGCCCTCCCAGGATAAGCCGACCGCGCTGTGGCCGTCTTTCGGCTATGGCCCGGTCGGCATGTGGTTAAAGGAGTGGAACTGGCCCACATCACTTTGTTGAAGGATTTTGGTGGATCAACAAGATTTTGTTTCACTGTTTTTTAATCACTTTTTAAGTTAGACTGTATTACCATATTGCTTTGCATATGTTGGAGCATATATGTTTTTTAGGATATGCCAAATAGACACTTTTCATTATGTATGGGTTTTTTATGTTGATCATTTCACAATGCTAATATTTAGGAGATTTGTAGATTAATTAGTGCGCTAATGTGGAATTATCTGTGTCTCTTTTTTTTACATTGACATTTGTTTCACCTCATTTGCAATGTTACTGACCTGTTGCCAATTAACCTAATTAGGTGCAAAATGTTCTTCCAGCTCTTACATGTTAGTACTACTTACTTGGCCAACTTTTTGTTGCCATCAACTTCAAAATTACCTTCTCTTTAAAATGTTAAATTTACTCAATTTAAACATTTGATATAAGGCCTCATGCACACGAGACGCCTGTGCAAACTCTGCTGAATACATGTTTTTAAAAGCTGAAACCAGCATTTAGAAATGCCCGTTTGAAATGCACTTTTCTGCAGCAGAGAATGACATTTTGTGACTGACTTTTAGGCCCCATATCTCGGAGCCACTTGGTGCTAGGAACCCCAAATTTGGATATGTTGTAGTGCCACTGTGTTTGCACACCAAATTTGGGGTTCCTAGCACCAAGTGGCCCCGAGATATGGGGCCCCAAAGTCGGGTTGTAAAAAACACTTATAAACGCAAACGCTGCTAAACACGGTAACCGGCGTTTAGCCACGTTTGGCGTCTGAAACGTGGAAAACTTTTGCGTCTGAACCTATTTATTTTTTTTGCTTCTGGAAAAACGAGGTTAAACGCAACTGCCTAAATGCCAAAAAACAAGACTGTGTATATGGACACATAGGATAACATTGAATGGGTTCAGGGGCAGTTGAAAAAAGTGTCCAACTGCCTCTGAACGCGAGTTTAACAGCGTCTTGTGTGCATGAGGCCTAAACAGTAAATTTATCACAAACAGAAGATAAATAATAGCGCTAAAAATGTAAACTATTTAACACCCAGTGATGACAGAGTGCTAATGGTCATAGAGTCCAAATGTGAATACATCCACGGAAAGTAGCATGCAAGTCAGTCCATAAAAGATAAATCCAGATAATATCCCATCCAAACCATGTGCCACACGTGTCACCGCTCCCCGATAGGATCAGGACTGGTGTTACCACTAGGCAAACTAGGCAGCCATCTAGGGCACCCAGCCGCTGGTGTTCCTACTCTTCTCCTCTGCAGCAAGCAACTAAGTCTCAGCAACTAAGACTGATGATGCCTCCCCCCAGTTGGTCTCAGCCCATGGCGCTGTCACCTATACTCACAGCTTATCTGTAAGTTACCTATCAGTGATCCATGGATATCACCCTCATTATTTATACCAATCTCTCTTCCACCCCCCCCCCCCCCCCCCTATTTGGCCAGTTACATAAATTAATTTTACATTATGTTTATAGATTGTTGCATCTGCTCCTGAAGTTTGGAGGTTACCCATGAAATGCATCGAGCTATATAGATGCCTTCATTACGTTTTTAATCCAAGAGTGATATCAAACAATATGTACATTATCATGTTGGTTTTATTGGCTTATACCAAGTTGTCATGGACCTGTTGAATTATGTGAACATAGATTTTAGAATCTGGCGGTTTACTTTTTATCATGTTGTTAATGTCATGTATTTTCATGTTACCATGTTACTATGTTATCTTCTTACTATGTGATTCATATGTAATTAAATCATATATTCATGCAGTTGGTTCATGTTATGTTACTATGTACATGCCATAACACTATGCAATTATGCTATCTATCATTGTATACCCAACAGTCATTCTTTGTTCATGTTGTCCAATTCGGTCAAATTAATAGGGATGGAGGCACTTGATGGCTCATGTCTTGGCCTCATACAAAGTCCCAACCCCCTTTTCTCCATAAGTAAGTCTCAGCAGGCAGCTGCCGCTCTGTTTGCATGGCGGAGGACTGTGTCTGTGCCCTGATTCCTGAATTAATGGAAGCAAACATCCCCTGCTGAGCCTTTGCGCTCCTCTGATGAGTCATCAGTGGCCTGTGATTGCTGTACCTGACGTGACCACAGCCAGCCTATTTGCCTCTCTGCCCATACGCAATTCCTAATCCTGTGACCCCTGGCCTTGCCCCCCTGTCGTAGAGGCTGCTCTCGCTCCTGGCTTGTCCTGAACAACGCCGGCAGCGCCACTCAAGTGCTATAGTTCCTGGCGGTGGCGCTCTGGGCTTGGTGACAGGTGGAGCCTGCCTGTAGGAGACACGCAGAGTTTAAAATTGTTCCTCGCACACGCTTGGCAAGGTTGTGTCGTTGGATGGATGCAGAGCAGTCTGCAGAGCCCCAGACCTGCTGAGTGAAATACTGTCACTGTCTGAGATTACATTATTGCAGATTCGCATGTAATGTATTTGGTGTATAAAGACTGATCTGTCCATGTACCGAGGGGTCGGTAGGCTGCATTGATGGGTGCTGGTGAAGCTACATTTGATGTGCGCTTCAATAAAAATAGGCAGCTCACGTGTATAAAAGACATAAGCTTATGCACTATTGGAGTCTCCTCCTTATCTTGAGAAGCTTATCCTGCCTCCATCTAACAACTGCACTATTTTCTCCATTAGCTCATCCCCCACAGATATTACCCTTTTGTATAACTTGACCCTCCCTCCTAGATTGTAATCTCTAACGAGCAGGGCCCTCTGATTCCCCCCTGTATTGAATTGTATTGTACTGTCTGCCCTAATGTTGTAAAGCGCTGCGTAAATCCTTTATAATAGTGCAAAATTGTCTGATAAATTTATTAAAATTTAAATAAAAACAGCCCACAGGTATTGCACTCACATGTAGTCAAGCTAAAGTAAGCATATGGTAGAGAAGCAAGCATAACATGACTGCAGTGGGCCCAGGGCATAACCTCTGTATCTCACCTGACCAAGGATGTTGTCCTAGCGAGATGTCACTTCCGTTGCTAACGTGTGAGATCACTTCTGTTTGCCGTACAGCCACGTTCCATCATTACGACTTCGTCCTGGGATTGGCTTACGGCACGGCAACCATTCCAATATACGCCCTCATATGCAAATGACGTGTCGTCATGCCAGCATTAGCACAATGTCCCCGCGACCATGATATGCAAAGCCTGCACTTTACAAACATCACCACAGAGTATAAATGACATAATGGTATCAAAGACGCAGATTGAAAAAGAGACAGATCAAAACAAGGGGGGGTATTATAGGGGATTACCCACATAGATCAAAACTATAATGTAATGACCACCCCTATTTTCCATCTGCAATCCTTACATCATCATCAATTAAAAAAAAAAAAAAAAAAAAAAGCTGGGAACCATCATGCAAATACAGATACAGTGGAACCTTGGTTAAAGAGTATTGCGGTTAACGAGCAATTTGAAAGACTAGCAACTTTTTTTTTTTTCAAAATCCTGACTCGGTTTGCGAGAGTTGTCTTGTAAAAAGAGCAGATTTCAAGCTAATGTGGTGTGCAGAACCGCATTTGGCTAGAGGTGCGGGGGCGCCGGTGACACTCGGAATGGTTCGGAGCTGTTCGGAAACACTCAAATACTCCGTTCCTGAGTGTTTCTGAGCCTTTTCGAGTTCAACCGAGCTGTCCCTGAGTATTTCCGAGGCTCTCTGGCGCCCCCACCTCTGGCCACATACGGTATTTCAAGCAATAGAAGTCAACGCGGAACGAATTATCTTCGCTTCCATTGACTTCTATGCGGAAACTCTCTTTAATATGCGAGTGCTTTGGATTACAAGCATTCTCCTGGAACGGATTATGCTCATAATCCAAGGTTCCACTGTAACACTAAACGTCAGTAAAATTTATAATATTTATATATATATATATATATATATATATATATATATATATATATATATATATATTATATATACACACACACACACACACAGTATCTCACAAAAGTGAGTACACCCCTCACATTTTTGTAAATATTTTATTCTATCTTTTCATGTGGCAACACTGAAGAAATGACACTTTGCTACAATGTAAAGTAGTGAGTTTACAGCTTGTATAACAGTGTAAATTTGCTGTCCCCTTAAACTAACTCAACACACAGCCATTAATGTCTAAACTGCTGGCAACATAAGTGAGTACACCCCTATTGGGCCCAATTAGCCATTTTCCCTTCCCGGTGTCATGTGTCTCATTAGTGTTACAAGGTCTCAGGTGTGAATGGGGAGCAGGTGTGTTAAGTTTGGTGTTATCGCTCTCACTCTCTCATACTGGTCACTGGAAGTTCAACATGGCACCTCATGGCAAATAACTCTCTGAGGATCTGAAAAAAAAGAATTGTTGCTCTACATAAAGATGGCCTAGGCTATAAGAAGATTGCCAAGACCCTGAAACTGAGCTGCAGCACGGTGGCCAAGACCATGCAGCGGTTTAACAGGACAGGTTCCACTCAGAAGAGGCCTCGCCATGGTCGACCAAAGAAGTTGAGTGCACATTCTGTGTGTCAAATCCAGAGATTGTCTTTGGGAAAATAGACGTATGAGTGCTACATGAATTGAATACGCTGTGCTAAAAAAAAAATATAGATTGTAGTGTATACTAAAACTATGGAAATTTGATCAAATTAATATAACTAATAAATGGATTTGATATGCACACAAAACCAATTTAAAGTGCCTTGTGCATAACTGTGTTTAAAACCATAAACATAAACAAATAACATATAAAAAAAAGTGCTCCTGTGCAATTTATGGTGTCCAAATAAGTCGTGAATGACTATGCTGAAAATAAACAACACTGCAGGGGATATGTGATTCAAATCATAAGACAAAGTGCTCATGTGCATATAATTTTTAGCCCAGCGTATTCTATTAATGTATGCAAACTATTCTTTAAAAAGATCCACTTGGTTTCTCTTTGTAACAAATCTCTGACTCTATTAGAACCTCTTCTTGCTGGATATATGCAATCTATCCCACAAAACTATAATGGTGTGAGGTCCCTGTTGTGTCTTTCCCTAAAATAAAGAAATACACTCTTCCCTAAAACCATTTTTAATGCTATTCACATGTTCTGCTATTCATACCCTGAGGATTTTTTTTTGTCCTCCCCACATAGTACAAACCACATGGGAACCATAACAGGTACACAACGTGGGACGTGTTGCATGTCATGAACTCATCAACATTAAAGCAGAACTCCGGGCAAAACTTTTTTCCATGTCCTTGTTGCTGTTCTCCTATCTTCAGCAAGTATGTCACCCATGTTCTTCTGAGCTCTGTAGTTCCTCTGCAATAGGCTGCTGAACTTGCTGAAAAAAGTTTTTTTGCCTGGTGACTTCCTGCTTGTAAGACCGCTGGCTGCTATCCCTCCCGTAGCCTCAGCCAGCGGTCTGACACGCCCACTTGTAGTTCTAGCAGGGAGGGAGCAGACGTAGTGGGCGAAGTGGGTCTCACAGCACCCGGTCTGTGCCGCCCATGGAGGAGGTGTCCTCCTTCTCCTCACTCCTCCCTCCTCCTCCTCTGCTCCTGCCAGCAATCCGCCTCCACTCCACCTCCACTCTGTCCCCGTCGCAACGCCCCCCCCCCCCCCCCCCCCCCGCCCGCCTGCTGTCTCCGTGCCGAGCGGGGATTATTATCAGAGGTAACTTGTATGACACAGCGGGGATCTATGACTGCGTCAGGTATTGTATATGAGAACACCGATCGCTGATGTCCCGCATCCCGCCCGTATTATGATTGACAGTGCACTGTTCCTATACCGGCGAGAGGCTGGACATCAGCGATCAGTGTTCTCATATACAATACCTGACACAGCCAGAGATTCTCGCTGTGTCATACAAGTGATTTCTGATAATAATCCCTGCTCTACACTGGTGGTCCCTGACTTTCGGCACTGGTGATCCCTGACATGGTGGTCCCTGACATGATGGTTCCTGACATGCGGCACTGGTGGTCCCTGACATGATGGTCCCTGACATTCGGCACTGGTGGTCCCTGATGAGCTGCACTGGTGGACACTGACACGTTGCACTGGTTTGCATTTATAAGGCTATAACCTATCATACCGTGTGTTATGTATGGCTTGCTGGCTGCAGGATGAGGGGTGTGATTTATGTTGAAGTGAGCGAGTTCACATTTTTTTTTTAAATGTTTTAATCTTTTTATTTTTGGTAACAAACACACAGACATTACAAACGTACAACAGCATGGGGTCATAAGGAAGCATTACAGTATCAAGCGCTTCTAGATTACGTATGAATAACAAAGTATACCAACATCAACTATCTGGCCTGGCTCAAGCTCCAAGGGTGGGCCGACAGTGAAATAGCTCACCTGAATTATCGTGCTATCAAGGACTGATCAATTAGGACCTCAAGGGAGGCCATCAGATATTAGGAAGGTTTCCTAGTCCGCTGCAGCGGTATAGGGTCCTACCTAACCACTTAGCCCAGACTCGGGGGGGGGGGGGGCTTCAGTAACCAAAACTGCAGTGTCTATCCTTATGACACATCAAAGGAAGCACCCTCATGGCTAACAGAGGACAGCAATAGTGATAGACTTGGAAAACTTAACATTAATAAGTCACCAGGTCCAGATGGCTTGCACCCGAGGGTCCTTAGGGAACTTAGTATAGTAATTGCCAGACCATTGTTCCTAATTTTTGTTTACAGTCTACTAACGGGAATGGTACCAGCTGATTGGAGAAAAGCCAATGTAGCACCAATATTTAAAAAAGGGCCAAAATACATCCCTGGGAATTACAGACCAGTTAGCCTAACATCAATAGTATGCAAGCTCCTGGAGGGGATAAGGGACTATATACAAAATTTTAGTAATGAAAATGGTATCATTAGCAGTAATCAGCATGGATTCTTGAAAAATCATTCTTGCCAAATTAATCTATTAACCTTGTATGAGGAGGTAAGCTGCCATCTAGATAAAGGAAGGCCCTTAGACGTGTATCTGGATTTTGCAAAAGCATTTGACACAGTTCCCCATAAACGTTTACTGTACAAAGTAAGGTCCATTGGCATGGACCATAGGGTGAGTACATGGATTGAAAACTGGCTACAAGGGCGAGTTCAGAGGGTAGTGATAAATAGGGAGTACTCAGAAAATGTAAAATAATGCATTTGGGTGGCAAAAATATAAATGCAATCTACTCACTGGGGGGAGAACCTCTGGGGGAATCTTGGATGGAAAAGGGCCTGGGGGTCCTAGTAGATGACAGGCTCAGCAATGGCATGCAATGCCAAGCTGCTGCTAACAAAGCAAACAGAATATTGGCATGCATTAAAAAGGGGATTAACTCAAGAGATAAAGCGGTATTTCTCCCACTCTACAAGACTCTGGTCCGGCCTCACCTGGAGTATGAGGTCCAGTTCTGGGCACCAGTCCTCAGGAAGGATGTACTGGAAATGGAGCTAGTACAGAGAAGGGCAACAAAGCTAATAAAGGTACTGGAGGCTATTAGTTATGAAGAAAGGTTGCGAGCACTGAACTTATTCTCTCTGGAGAAGAGACGCTTGAGAGGGGATATGATTTCAATTTACAAATACCACACTGGTGACCCCACAATAGGGATGAAACTTTTCCGCGAAAGGGAGACACGTGGGCACTCATTAAAATTAAAAGAAATGAGATTTAACCTTAAACTGCAAAGAGGGTTCTTTACTGTAAGAGCGGCAAGGATGTGGAATTCCCTTCCATAGGCGGTGGTTTCAACGGGGAGCATCGTCAGTTTAAAAAAACTATTAGATAAGCACCTGAACGACCACAACATACAGGGATATACAATGTAATACTGACATACAATCACACACATAGGTTGGACTTGATAGGCTTGTGTCTTTTATCAACCTCACCTACTATGTGACTAGTATCTGGGGGCATGGTCACAACGCCAGCACTCCGGGGAGAGAGAAGACCTCATCCTGTACACCCAAGTGGGAGTGAGGTATGCCCTATGGACAATCTTGTATTGAATGAGGCGGTCTCTCAAGGAAACAAGTACCTTAAATAGGAAGTCCCACACGTCCTTGGAGTCCAGCTCCGGAACATCCTGGCCACATTGCTGATGGAGCCTGGTTAAATCAGGAGATGAGACTCGGAGGAGATGTGCGTATAGCACGGAGGTGGGTTTCTCTGTACAGTCAAAGCACAAAATCCACTCCAAGTCAGATTGCACCAGCTGCCTCTCCCCTAATGGGAACTGAGCCCTGAAAGCATGGGACAACTGCAGATATCTGAATAAGTGTCAGGGCAGGACATTATGTTGAGATGTTAAGTGATCAAAGGAGAAGAATGAGATGTCTGAGGTAATGTCTGAGAGTATTTTAATACGGCACTTGGCCCATATCACAGGGTCCGGAATTTCGAAGAAGTGCTGTAGGTTGGGATTGTTCCAAAGGGGGCGTTTGGGGATACCCCAGCCAGAGGGTACTTTTCACAAAGCAGTCCTTCCCTCTAGGCCCTAAGGGTTGTACGCATGGAGGGGGTCAGGTCATATGGACCTCGCAGGGGAAGATTCGACAAAGCCTCCACAGACAGTAACACCGCAGCCTCAGTGGCCAATGCCAAGTTGGATCCATCCAGAACAAGCCACCAAAATGCAGACTAATTGAGCTGCAATGAAATTTTTGTGGAAGTCCGGGAATGCCAGGACCCCCTGCAAACAAGGTTGCATTAGAGTGGATAACTTGAAACGGGGAGGACATGGGCCCCAAAGAAAGGAGGAGAAAATTTATTTAGTTGGGGAAAAAAATTATTTGGGAATCCATTGAGGGGAATTACGCAACAAATATGTAAACGTGGGAAGGATTTTCATTTTGATGAGGTTAATACGACCCAGCAAGGACAGAGGAAGATTCTCCCATGCTTTCAGCTTGGCTCTGACTGAGGTGACTACTGGGGACAAGTTCAGTGGAATGAAGTCAGCCACATCTCTCGAGATACGTACCCCTACATAGGTAAATTTGTCTACCCATTGTAGCTGAAGAGCAGCCGAAGCCTCTCTTTTAGCATCAGCATCAATGGTAAGCAATTGCAACTTTGACCAATTAACCCTAAGCCCCCTCACTTCTGAGAAGTCATCTAGGACCAACAACGCCCCTCGCAGAGAGGAGCCAGCTTCATTTAGGAAAAGGAGGAGGTCACCTGCGTACAAGGCCACCCTCTCCTCCAGCCATGCCAGTCTTAATCCTTTAATGTGTGACGAGACATGTAATGCCTCAGCCACTGGTTCCATGGCAATGGCAAAAAGGGCCGGCGAGAGAGGACAGCCCTGCTGTGTACCCCTGGAGAGCTTAAAAACGGGAGATAGACAACCCCCCAAACAAATGGCAGCCTTTGGTGAACGATAAATAGTCTTCAATCATTGTATAAACACTAGGGAGAAACTCCATCCTCTACAGAATCTCCCACAGGAAAGACTCAATCGAGTTGAAAGCTTTCTCAATATCGAGAGCGGCAACCACTCTGGTACCCTGATTGCCATGTATTGCATGAAGGTTAGTGAACAATCTATGAAGGTTAGTAGCTGTAGACTTGTGGGTCGTAAAACCAGTCTGATCCGAGTCTATGATGGAGGGAAGTAAAGGGTTAAGTCTAGCAGTGAGGAGCTTAGTTAGAATTTTGAGGTCATTATTAAGAAGTAAATATAAAATAACAAAAATAATAGTGTGCTAGATTTCAAAATGACTAATTAATTAACAATATCCTCCAGTGAATAAGTGTCACACCATATTATACATGCACAATAATCAAACAAGCTCTTGATTGCTGAAAAAACTTCAATCCAAAATGATACGTGCTCCGTGACGGTCTTTACAAAAAATGTGTGCAAACAGATGATCATCACCACCTCAGTGTGCAATGCCTGCTCACCTCAATTCAAGACCCCCTTGGGTCTAATGACACTTTTCAATAATAAGGCTCAGTTAGTGATCAACCCGCGAATACTTTGGTTCCAGCTAATAACTCCCGTTAACGTTTTCCATACCCAGCTGATTCCTCCAGGTTCAATTTCTCAAAGTAAATAAAAACAACATCATCACGCAAGATTGCTAAGAAATATTTGCTTTTACTAGATATAAATGTGCACTCACATTGGCGCAGTGAAAGAAATGCATAAAACGATCAGTTAGCTTTGAAACAGCTCTCCTCACTACACATCCAGAGTAACGAGACACCGGAAGTGTCGTCTCCGGCTCCTCCTTATAGTGGTATATAAGGATTGATTAAACCCATGGAAAGCTTGCAAAATGGCCCCCAGAGAAGAGATGGCCTCACCCGTGGGAGAGGTAAGTTCAGGAATCACGGTAGTAGGAGTGTTTTGATGGGACATCATTGCCAACAGTCTGCCATTCCTGACCCCTGTTCAAAGAACTTTTGCTTCGTATTATACAATTCCAAGCTAGTAACCTCTGTTAAGTGAAGGTGTAGACTGCGTTTAGATGCTTGCAATGCATCAAATTTTGAGGCGGAGGGATCCAATCCATATTGGCTGGAAACCAACCTCACTTCTCTCTCCAACGCAGTTGTGGTAGCAGCTTTTTGCACCTTAACCGCCTTGATGGCCGAGATGTAATGGCCACTTGTAAACACCTTGAAAGCATCCCAGACTCAGGAGAAGATGACCCCTCATTGGAATACCAATTATCACGTAGGGCTAGGGGGATCTGCTCAGCAATATCAGGTTGTGAAATCCATTGAGCGCCGAGACGCCACATGGACCCACCACGAGAAGAGGAGGGTGATCTCTAGGGGGCTATGATCAGACAGACCACTGGGTAAATAAGATGCGCCCAGAATGTCTGTCAGCATAGAGGGGTTAGCAAAAGCATAATCAATTCTGGAATATTCAAATATGGACTGTGCTTAATGGTCTAATTATTATATGTACGCTACCTTGTACTAATGTTACCAGAAATATGTATGTTTACAATTCAGTTTTCAAATAAAATTCCTTTTATTCATCCTATTATTCTTTTACTGCCATGTGCTTCACACAAAGTCCCACCCTCCCTGTAAATATACATTTTCTCTTGATGCAAATGGGATGGATATTCATGACCTTACTGCTGATGGTGGGTATATTTTAGGCTGCATTGCTCTCTGCTTCTTCTCCTGCTCCGGGAGCAAGGCCCCCCCCCTTGCCCCTCCTGCTGGCGGGGAGGGCGGATGCGCAGTTAATGCGCGCCAATGTCACGCACCTCACACTGTGTATGCGGCATCTTACTGACGCCGCTGCGCACAGGCTGTGTATACCATGCTCATGGACAATGGGGGAGCTGGTTATGTATCGGTGCCGGAGTTCCAGCTGTCCTGCGCATGGCGCTCCTCCCCTCATCACACGGCGTGACATTGGTGGACCTTCCCATGGCTGGTCTATTTAGGGGCGGTCCCCGGGTGGTCTTGGCACTCAAGGCTTTCCATACACTGTTTTCCGCACTGTTTGTTTTTTCTTGGTCCTCCTGGTTCCCTTTAATTGGGATCCTCATCTTCACGAGGTAAATTTGTTACATCTACCACCACGATCACAGCCTCATCACTTTCACTATCTATGGCTTCTTTCCCTTTTATCACCCCTTTTCACTTTCACTCCTGCCACCTACAACATCCCACACATCACCCCTCCACTCAACCCCTCCTTCTCTCCTTCCCTTTCCTCACCTTTCTCTCCCTCCCTTTCCCCTCTCCCCCTTTCTTCCCCCCCTTCACTTTTTCTTGCTCACATTCCTTTTCTTCCTTCCCAGAATGCCCTCGCTTTTCATGCCCGCCCTGGGTATCGCCCCTTCCAAATCCGCGGGGCTGTCCACCTCAGCTCCCGGTTGGAGTTGTTTCCGGACCGAGTGCAGGGCCCCACCACCACACCACCAGTACATCAAACCTCAGTAAGTAAGCCTTGATTATGGAGGTCTATACTCTAACCCCAACCTTGTCTTTCTATATATTTTTTATATTTTTTATATTTTTTCTTACTTTTACAATAATTTTTTTATAGATATCACACACGCTTGCTCCTGACGAGTGGCATTAAAGCCACGAAACATGTAGAGCTACTGGTTGCTGTGTCTTTACCAATTTTACCAAGACTCTTCAAGCTATTATGTAATTTTTACCCCTTAGGTCCAGTGAGGCCATAGATCCTGCAGGCAATATTTTTGGAATCATTACTATACACCATTTCTCTTTTAGATGAACTAGGGAATTTTACGTGTTCCTACCATGAGAGATTACCATCAATTTTATTGTTAATATTTTGTCTATTGCATACCAATGTTATCACTACATGTATATATGGACTGTGCCTAATGGTCTAATTATTATATGTATGCTACCTTGTACTAATGTTACCAGAAATATGTATGTTTACAATTCAGTTTTCAAATAAAATTCCTTTTATTCATCCTATTATTCTTTTGCTGCCATGTGCTTCACACAAAGTCCCACCCTCCCTGTAAATATACCTTTTCTCAATTCTGGAGGTGGTTTTGTAAGAGGTAGAAAAACATGAAAAGGTTTTGGTGGATGGAAATTTCCACCTCCAGACTTCTGTCACACCAGCAGATAACGCCCAATTGGACAAGTCCCTGGTGAAGGACTTAGGTGGTAAGAGGCTATCCAAATCTGGGGAAAGAATGGCATTAAAATCGCCCAGTAGTAAAATTAAGTGATCTTCTCCAATATAGTGTATAAAATGTCAGACTTAAAGGGAGGAGGCACATGTTTACCAGCGAAGACGTATCTTTGCTGCCATAGCGTAAATACCAGTATCCAAATCTACCCAGTGGACCAGTGTGAACCGCTTCTATGACGCACGGGAAAGACTTATGCACCAATATGGAAACTCCCCTCGCATACGTTGAGTAAGAGCCATGAAAAGCTTTCTGTACCTAGGGCCTTTTCAAGGCCATTAGCTTACTGGCCACCAGGTGCATCTTCTGCAGAACTAAAATAGCTGGACTATATTTGTTGACATACTGAAAAAAAGGGTCCTCTTAAACTTAGAGTTGAGGCCTCGCATGTTCCAGGATACCACAGAAAATGTATTCTGATCACGTGATGCCATAGTCACTTCGGCCAAAATAATTAGAGGAGACTAAAAATTGTCGAACAGGTGACACCCGGTGAGCAGCAGTGGAGCATGAGCCAGTGTACGTTAAACACAAAATATACATATATAAAAACACATCAACCAGACGGAAACTACCCAAGCACCAGGTGCTTATCTTACCATTACCTAGCACCCCCAGAACATCATGGGGGAGGTCGGGAAGCGGTCAATACCCAAAAACAAAAAGAAAATGAACAAACTCAATTACAAACTTAATTAAGTTACAGCTGACCGCAGGTGGAGCCGCTTACCACTCTACAATCAGCGGCGAGCCGAAATCCCTATCGGCTAGAGAAACCAACAATTCCAGTCAGTTTTATTCCCTAAACTCAAATTGGTATTTAGCAATTGTAAAGTCACTCTGTAGGTTAGTGGAGAAAAGCAGTTGGGTGTGACTATTGTAAAGTCCCTCCAGGGGGGTGGAGAGTAGCAGTTCAACAACTTCTGTTGATCTCTACTAAGTCAAGTCGCGGTGAAGGTGTAAAGCTAACGTAGGGTTACTCTTGAGGCAACTCCGGTGCTTGTAGCAAAAGTAGTAGGATAAAACACGTCAGGATGTGGAAAATCTGTGCACCAGGTGAGATCAAGAAATGGGAGATCTTTATCTCAAAGCGGTCAGCCAGTTGTCAGCATCCGCCGGAGTATTAAAGAAACGAATCATCCTGGCATGTTGGATTCGGAGTCGGCTCGGGTAAAGCATGCTGTATTTAATACTTTTATCTCAAAGCCGTTTATGGACGTCATTGAAGTTTTTTCTTCTCCTCTGTAGCTCGGACGAGAAATCAGGGAAGAGGAGAATAGAGGTATTTCTGTATTTGTGTGCGGGGTGCTTGCGAGCATCAGAAAGGATCCTATCCCTGTCTTGGTAATTTAGAAAGTGGACCAAAAAAGGTTCTAGGGACCTTACCCAGGAATGGCTCGGCCCATGGGGACTTGATGGGCTCTTTCAATCATATAGGTAGGGGGACATCTGTAAATGCCAGCAGGTTTTTAAAGAATTCTTCTGCAAATTCTGCTGGGTGGTCCCCTCTCATCTCCCTCCGGCAGACCGAGAACTCTAACATTAGTTGTAGCTGGTTTTCAGCATCACGGATTTTCACTGTATGTTGCAATTCAGCAATGGAGGTAACATGGGTGGCAGTAAAGTCTTCAGTAGCAGATATTCTGGACTCAGACTCTGTCATTCTCCCCCTTATTTGTCTAGATGGTTTTGTATAAGGTTGCACTCTTCGGCAAGATGATCTATGCGCACCAGCAGTGAGGTTCTACTCTGTTCAATTGCGGCCAGGATCACAGTTGTACTATCTTGAGGCAAGGAGGCTGACGTCTCCTCCACCGGAGCCTCCCCAGGATCCATTTCCAATTCAGCCAGCAAGGCCTGAAGCCTCCCAACCAAGATGGCTGGTGGCAACTTATGTGGTGTATGTGACTTAGTGGCTTTTTCTTTAAGGACACCTGCCCCGAGCACTCCCCAGAGAGGGGTTACTAGTAAGGAGAGCAGCCTGCGTCTGTGAAAGCACTGATTAGGAGGGTAGGAGTACCAAGATGGTGGCTGAAACCAGGCCCCAATAGATCACGACCGGGGTGGACACTTAGCTGTGGCCCCACAACCCCCTATGTCACTGCAGGAATGTGGGTAGGAGGAGGAGGCAGCGCAGTCCGTGCGCCAGGATGAGGGAAGCTCAGGCAATGTAGGGAAGCAGAGGCTGCAAGATGTCACTAGGCCCCGATAGGATCAACAGTCAATGTCAGCCTAACAGACCTACTACACCATGGCAGGGAGGCAAGGAGGTGAGGGGGATGGACGAAGCTGGCAGTCCCTCGCTCCGGATCGTGGAGGAGGCGCAGCACGCTGGTGGGACCAAGGCCCGAAAGATGGCGGCAGCCGTGAGTGTGTGTGCTCCGTGGCAGCCTGGATTTCACCGTGGGCAGGTAGTAACACCACTCAATATCTGATCCAGGGCAAGGCAAGGGATGTGGAGAAACGATCTGGGGGTTGTTTTTGGCTCACCAGAACAGTAAATGCACAGATGGTCAAGGATTATGTTCGGGAAATGTAGGCTGATTACAGTTAGAGAGATGATATGATACAATCACTGTTCTAACACCTCCTCCTTGCCAGAATACAGGCTGCATTATTTGAATCACAAAGCTGACTTCCTGAAAATTAAGTCAGACATATCTTTTAAATGGTAAGAAATTTCTTAAATGTAATAACTGTTTAGTGTTTTGTGTGGGGGGTGTACTAATGGGGGATTTTTTGAAAATCCCAGAGTTCTGTTTTAAAAGATCTACCTTCCATGTTTGTGAACACAGTACGGAACTTATTACTAGTTTTTACTGTCCTACACAAAATACATTTACTACATGCATAGAAGCCGGATTTACAGTGCCTTGCAAAAGTATTCATCCCCATTGGCATTTTTTGTGTTTTGTTGCCTCACAACCTGGAATTAACATGGATTGTTTGAGGATTTGCATCATTGTATTTACAGAACATGCCCACAACTTTGAAGATGTTTTTTTTTTATTGTGAAGCAAACAACAAATAGGACAAAATAACAGAAAAAGTCAATGTGCATAACTATTCACCCTCCTTGCGGCTATCACAGCTCCAAGTCGCTTTGGATAAGTCTCTATGAGCTTGCCACATCTTACCACTGGGATTTTTGCCCATTCCTCCTTGTAAAACTGCTCCAGCTCTTTCAAGTTGGATGGTTTGCGCTTGTGAACAGCAATCTTTAAGTCTGACCACAGATTTTCTATTGGGTTGAGGTCTGGGCTTTGACTAGGCCATTCCAACACATTTACATGTTTCCCCTTAAACCACTCAAGTGTTGCTTTAGCAGTGTGTTTGGGGTCATTGTCCTGCTGGAAGGCGAACCTCCGTCTTAGCCTTAAATCACACACAGATTGGTACAGGTCTCAAGAATATCCCTGTATTTAGCACTATCCATCTTTCCCTCAACCCTGACCAGTTTCTCAGTCCCAACTGCTGAAAAGCATCCCCACAGCATGATGCTGCCACCACCACTGTGGGGATGGTGTTCTTTGGGTGATGTGATGGGTTTGCTCCAGACATAGCGTTTTCCTTGATGGCCAAAGAGTTAAATTTTAGTCTCATCAGACCAGAGCACCTTCCTCCATACATTTTGGGAGTCTCCCACATGCCTTTTCTCAAACTCAAAAAACGTGCCATTTTGTTTTTTAGCTGAAAGTAATGGCTTTCTTCTGGCCACTCTGCCAAAAAGCCCAACTCTATGGAGCGTACAGCTTATTGTCGTCCTATGTACACATACTCCAGTCTCTGCTGTGGAACTCTGCAGCTCCTCCAGGGTTACCTTAGGGCTCTGTGCTGGCTCTATGATTAATGCCCTCCTTGCCCAGTCTGTGAGTTTTGGTGTGGGGCCGTCTCTTGTCAGGTTTGCTGGTGTGCCATGTTCTTTCGATTTGGTTATGATAGATTTGATGGTGCTCCTAGGGATCTCTGACCCAATAAAGTTCTTTTGTTGTGATTTAGAAGGACGAGCTATGCCCATGTACTTAGCAAGATGTTGATTTTAGGATTTTTTCCCCCAGATTGTCCCTTGGAAACAGTTTAGGTAACAATTTTTTTTATCAACAGCATCCATCTTTGTTATGATCACTGCTTAGCAGCCTCTAAACTGTTAAATTTCAGTCTGAAAATTTTTTTATCTTATATTGCTGCAACTCATTTAATTTAGTGCACCAAGTGGCTACCCTCCTGCATAACAGGGGCTTGCTAACTCAATACAGGCCCCATTCACAGAGCACTTTCTCAATGAATGCAAGCATTCTCCGATTGGATGAGGTGGAACAGTGACATCATGATCTCCACCTAATCCAATCAGAAAACACCTTGTTCTCACTGAGAAAAATAGAATACATTCTCTGAATGGTGTAGAAAAAATGATCAGCACTCCGGTTGTTGCTTTTAAAATATCTTCATTTTATTGAATAGCCACAGTGGACAAACGCAGATTAGGTCAGTTGACGCGTTTCAGCCTATAAGGCCTTAGTCATGGGTTACGACTAAGGCCTTATAGGATCAAACGCATCAACTGACTTAATCTGCATTTGTCCACTGTGGCTATTCAATAAAATGAAGACATTTGAAGAGCAACAACCGGAGTGCGGATCATTTTTTCTACATTACTCTACTCAGCCAGCGACTGTGGATCGAGCACCTGGGAGCTCTGCTATCTATGTGATGTATAGGTAGTAGCACTGACTTTTCTGTTTATACTTATTCTCTGAATGGTGCCTGTGCTTAGTATGCAGTAGGGCAGCCACTTCACCTGGGATCATGAAGAAAGCAAGGATTACTGTTGTAGTGGCGGCTACTACACTATTCTCTTCTGTAGGGATCAGTCAGGTATGGATAATGCATGCCTGCATAGGTCCATGCTGGACCAAGGTAACTATGCAAACACAAACATACATGGATTTCAGCTTTAAATTATCACTGCACTTATGTCTAAATGTTTACTATGACATTAGCTGAAACTAATAAGTATAGCAACTTGTAGTTAGCTAATCATGGGGTTCAGTTTTCTCTAAACATTCCATCTTGTTTTTATTTCCTATCAAGTTGGTAGGTTAGGTTTTTAACACTGAATAATGTATGGGATAGCGCTCCCACTCGCAATGCAAACAAGAATATATATTTATTTATTACAGGTACTTATACAGTGATGTCAATTTTATGCAGCGCTACACACACCACGAGTTACAAACATCCGACTCGTACTTTACAAACGGAGGAAAACAACAGGAAGTGAGAGGAAATCTACCCCTAGGAATGAGAAATTCACTCCTGTAAGAGTTATTATGGGAAAAAGGGGTCCCCACTGAAGCTTTATCACCAATCTTTATTTCCACAACAACCCAAAATTTCAAAATTCAATTGTCACAGAGACAGAAACTGAGGTGAAATCTTCTGAACAGGGGTACAGACACCAAAACAAATTTTCCCTTCCCTATGGTATCCAAAAAACATAAAAATGATTTTTTGGACTGGAGTTACACTTAAAAAATTTTCCTGTTCCAACGTACATACAAATTTATCTTAACCACTTCAGCCCCAGAAAGATTTACCCTCTTAGTGACCAGGCCATTTTTTTCAATACGGCACTGCGTCGCTTTAACTGACAATTGCGCGGTAATGCGATGCTGTACCCAAACAAAATTGATGTCCTTTTTTCCCACAAATAGAGATTTCTTTTGGTGTTATTTGATCACCTCTGCGTATTTATTGTTTGTTCTATAAACAAAAAAAGACAGACAATTTTGAAAAAAAAATTCTTTTTACTTTCTGCTATAATACATATATATATATAAAAAACAAATGTATTAATCAGTTTGGGACAATATGTATACTGCTACATATTTTTGGTAAACAAAAAAAAAAAATCGTAATAAGAGTATATTGATTGGTTTGCACAAAAGTTATAGTGTCTACAAAATAGGGAATAGATTTAGGGACTTTTAATTTTTTAAAATTGTTTTTACTAGTAATGACGGCAATGTACGATTTTTTTAGCGGGACTGCGACATTGACCCCAAGTTACACTTCCTGGGCACCAGTGACATTATTACAGTGATCAGTGCTAAAAAAAATGCACTGATCAATGTATAAATGACACTGACAGGGAAGTGGTTAACTATGTTTCCTGGGTATGTTCTAACTGTGTGGGGGGATGGGTTTGCTGGGACAACACAGAGATCGCTGTTCCTGATCACTATGAACAGCAGATCTCTGAGTTGTCCCATCAGAATGGGGATCCGCCTTGTTTACATGGGCAGATCCCCGTTCTGCCTCTTTGTGCAGTGACATTGAGTCCACAGGAGCGTGCCCACAATACCACATGCATGGACCGATGTACAAGTACGTCGCTTTGCGCAGCCGAGCCACCTTGCCGCAGTATATTTGCAGAAGGCGGTTGGCAAGTGGTTAAGAACAAACCTACAGAGCTTATCTTGTTTGTAACTCGAGAACTGCCTATACACACACATACATATATATATATATATATATATATATATATATATATATATACATATACATACGCCATCAGCCATAATATTATGACCCCTGACAGGGGGAATATCGCGTTACAATGGCATCTGATGAAAATTGGTGCGCTATAATAGGCAGCAAGTGAACATGTTGTCCATGAAGTTGATGTGGTGAAAGCATTAAAAAAAAAAAAAAAAAAAAAAAAAAAAAAAAAAAAGTGGGCATCCCAGTTTGTTGTGTATGGGGCTGTGAAGCCCATAGTGACCCATGTCCACAGCCAAAAGCTTCTACAATGGTCACATGAACATTAGAACTGGACTACAGAGCAATGGAAGAAGGTGGCCTAGTCTGATGAATCACCATGTGGACGGCCGCGTGCGTGTGCGTCACTTACCTGGGGAAGAGATGGCATCAGAATGCAGTATAAGAAGGCAAGTTGGCAGAGGCAGTGTGATGCTTTGGACAATGTTCTGCTGGGAAACCTTGGGTCCTGCCATTCATGTGGATGTTACTTTGGTGTCCATGCCTCAATGGGTCAGGGCTGTTTTTGCAAAAGGGGGTCATACTCAATATTAGGTGGGTGGTCATAATGTTATGGCTGATCAGTGTGTGTATATATATATATATATATATATATATATATATATTATTTTTAAAGCACTGGACTCAACGTGGATGGGCTCAGTTACCATTATTCACGCTTAGCCCAAATATGTTGATTTGTATTATGTCACTCACCATATTTAGACCAATTGCAAATATAGAGGGGGATTTACTAAAACTGGAGCACTTCTAATCTGTTGCAGCTGTGCATGATAGCCAATCAGCTTCTAGCCTCAGCTTGCTCAATTAGGCTTTGACAATAAAACCTAGAAGCCGATTGCTTTCTATGCAGAGCTGCACCACATTTTGCACAGTGTAGTTTTAGCAAATAACTCCCATAGTGTTAATGTAACGTTGCTACAGAAACTCCAGGGAGACACCACTCTAGAATTTCCTATATAGCTAAAACCATTGCATGCCAGACTTTGAGCATCTGAGATTCACTGGGTTCTTTAAACTTATTAAGAACATTTTGAAGTACTTTTTCAAAATGTATTGCTGCATTTAGCTTTTTCTTGACCTTACATGGTTAACTGGTTAGGGTCCTAAAATCAGTTCACTGGGAGAAGACACCTTTTCCGTGCCTTGAGATGCAGGCATCTGTCACCTATAGCCCCCTGTGCAGCACTTTGTCCCGGAACACTAAGGAGCCAGCAATCCAAGGCCCATCAGTATCAAGTCTGATGATTCTGAAAGCATCCTCTAATGCTGAGAAGAAAAGATTGATCGCACACTTGAATCCAAAAGATGCTGTAGAAATTTCTTTATTGTCATGAGCCAGACAAAATTGCAAAGTATGCGATCAATCTTTTCTTCTCTTCTTGATATTGCCTACGGTGATGAGCCAAGATTAGCACCTTGAATCGGGTATGTCCATTTTTTTGCCTGGTGGTGTGTGCACCCTTGTTCTGTATCCTCTAATGCTGCAGGACATCTGGGGGAAGGGTGTTAAAAAAAAAAAAAGACACAAACACAAAACAAACCCTCACAGTCCTTAAGAGGCCTATTTTCAGTACAGTGGACAGACATCAGTAAGCAGCTGATTATATTATAGTAAGCACCTTCTCCCATAGACAAATGTGTTTTGGTGAGCATGTTGTAAATAGGTCTGAAGTCTCATGAAAGTTCTGACATGCTGGAAATGCCATGATCTTTTTTTTTTTTTTCTTCTCCCAGGTGAAAGTAGCAGATCCTGAAGGAGTTCTACAAATGGCCAGATCATTGCTTGAAAAACAAGAGTAAAGCCAAAAGCTCTGGATCTGTGGAAACCTACAGCTTTAAGAAGCCAAAAAAAGAAACCATTTTTTATACATGTGTGTGTAAATATATATATTTATATTGTGCGCTGGCATCAGTCAGTCTGCTTCCAGAGAGAAAAGAAACACTTCACCTTCCAAGTACAACTTCCAGCCGGCAGGATTTGCCTAAATAAAAAAAAAACCTGTCCCCCTTCTCCCTCACTGTTCTGAAGGGGTTGAACACCAATCTCCTATGTAGACACACTGCTTGGCTAACCCATGTGCAAGCAATGTTTACATGCTGCAGCTCTGGCTTTTTGTGAACCACTTATACTAATTTCCACAAAGCAAGGCTTGATAATGTGCATTAGCAGGTACACAGAAAAAGCTGTGCTTAGTCCTGGTCTACAGTTAGGTCTAGGAATCATTACGTCATGGGGACTTGTGGAATCAGTGCACAGAAAGCCAGAGACACGGTCTGTAAACACTTCTAGGCTCTAGGGTTAAGGACGGGCTTTGAGTGGGGGGTGAAACAACTTTGCTCCATGGCCAAAAAAGAAAGATACTTTTATATGAACACCAGTACTAATTTATGAATAAAGACTAATTTGTTTGTAGCCTTTATTATTACATGAGCTGCTGTCAGTGCTCCAGCTATACAGAGGAGAATCCAGCTGTCAAAACTCAGCCCCACAGATTACAGGTTCTGCACTCCTGGTGAAATCTGCAGGGCTCCGCTGTCACTTGAAGCCTAGTACACACAGGCCGAATGTCAGGCGTCATCGGCCGGATTAATAAAACCAGCCCGTGTGTAAGGCAGATGGCCCGACAGAAGCTTTTGGCCAGCTTCTGTCAGACGAGCATGCTGGAAAACCTGTGGCTGACCAGCTCCTGGGCCAGTAGCGCTGACAGGAGTGTTCTGGCTGGGGGGGGGGGTCAGAACACAATAGAACAGCAGGGGAGATTGCTGTACAAACCTCGGATCGTTAGTACAGCAGCTCTGACTGGAGCTGTCAGTTTTTATTGAACAGGCCGATATCGCCCAACATTTGACCCGTTTGTACTAGGCTTTAGACCAGTGGTTCTCAACCTCAGTCCTCAAGTGCTCCCAACAGGCCATGCTTTGGGAACTTCCCTTAGATATAATCACTCTTATCAATACCATGTCACTGATATTGTTTGAACCCAGCTGTGCAAAGTAGAGGAAAACCTGAAACATGGCCCGTTGAAGTTAGAGAGCCACTGCTTTAGACAACTGAACCCACTGTGTATTTATTGCGAGTGCTAGTAGAAGCTCTTGCTCCCCCATCAGAACAATATCCAATGTGCAGTTCATCCAAAATGTTTTTGTGTACATAGTGAAGGAAGTGGTAGTAGAGCCAGAAAAAGGGTTTTGGGGGAGGGGTTATTAAGGTAAAAATTTGGGCATTCACTACCACCTTAAACATACAAAAAAACTGTGGGAAAAGCTAGATTACTAGATTCTAGCAAAGCTGTTTTCCTCCAGATTCCTTAACCACTTGCCTACCAGGCCAATTCTGACATTTTTCTCCTACATGTAAAAATCATATTTTTTTTTTTTTGGTAGAAAATTACATAGAACCCCCAAACATTATATATGTTTTTTTTTTAGCAGAGACCTTCGAGAATAAAATGACGGTCGTTGGAACTTTATCTCGCACAGTATTTGTGCAGCAATTTCTCAAATGCTTCTTTTTGTTGGGGGGGAGGGGGGGGGGGTTGGGGAGATACAACTATTTCAGGGTCAGGGGCGCTTTATAAAAAAAAAAAAAAAAAAAAAAAAAAAAAAAAAAAAAAAGTTATTGTTAAATTTCACTTTTATTTTTCTAGTTTGACACTTTAGATTTTTTTTTTATCACTTTTATTCCTATTATAAAGGAATGTAATCCCTTGTAATAGGAATAAGCATGACAGGCGCTCTTTACAGTGAGATCTGGGGTCAATAAGTCCCCACATCTCACCTCTAGGATGGGAAACCTGAAATAAAAATGATCTTAGCTTCCCAGCCGAGGCAGCGCCATTTTTTTAAATGCAGAGGCCGGGCGTGACGTCCTAACATTACGCCCAGCCTCCGAACGATCAGAGACTCCGGGGACCATCTGGTCAACCTGAAAGCTCCATCGTCAGCATCCAGCGCCAGCGGTTCCCTTCTCCAACTCACTGATGGAAGGGGTGAGTCGGTAGAAGCATCGGAGGGCGGCAGGAGGGGGGGGGACGGAGACGTCCCCTCTCGCCACCTGTAAGAACGATCAAGTGGCTGAACAGCCGCTATGATCATTCTTATGGTGTAGGGAATTGCCGGCGCTAAAAGATATCTGAATGTCTGTAGCTGCAGGCATCATTCAGATATCACCGCTCAAACCCAACAACGTCATATGACGTGCGGCAGGTGGGAAGCGGTTAAAGAAGGTTTGAGATGTAGAAGATTACCAAAATGTTAGAAACCACAATGGCCCATTCCTCAATTTTGAGGGCAAGAGTCTGTGTATTAATTCACTGAGAAATGGAGTTTATTTGACCACAGAGCCAGTTATTTCTATGTATACAATGATAAACAATTTAAAAGCAGGGAAAATGTACTTGCCATGGTACCACTGGAACACACTAAAGCTTGGCCGCTATAAGTTTTAGGCATCTGACGAGTGTTGTTCAGCGCTGGTTTACCCTCTCTTGTGCCAAAGCAAATAAATAAACACACAAAGACAGACATAGCATTTTCATACTTATCAGCTAACCTCCCTTTATTAAAAAAAAAAAAAAAAATATGTTCCACAGTCTGAATAACCCTTAAGTGCTAGAAATACATTCTGCAAAAGTTTATTTTTTTCCTTTATTTCTTACAGTGCTTGAACTCAAGTTTACAGGAAATAACCTTTGCATCATCATGTGCACTTTGTAAATACTGTATCCTGTTCCAGGTTAGAATGAAAGAATATATATATATATATATATATATATATATATATATATATATATATATATATATATATATTTTCCATTAAACCATGATAAACCTGTGTGCTGAAGGTACAAATGTGTATCACTGTTCCCTTTTTCTGAGCATTGGTTTCACAATTACAGCAAGGAAAAGACATCCCGAATACAGCTTATACAAATCTAGCATATCATTGCTTTGAGTCTTGCAGTATTTAATGCACATATCACAGTTCACACCTTAAGATTTATTTTAACAAACTTTAACAATCACACATAAAATATACCGTATATAATATAGCTGACCTTTGCATGTTTTACTAAGACCATCGCTCAACATGAAGAAACATTTCCTTTTGTTTTCTTTAAAAGGTCAGTGACAGTCCATCCAAAAATGATGTTCTAATAATGAGAAATGAGCAATTGGCTTGTGACATGATTATGGATTACTGGACAGAGGTTCTGGTTCTGCCAAACTGAATGAGGATATCCCAGTTCTCCTGCTGCAATCTCTGTAACAAAAACAGGGAGAACAGTACATTTTTGACTAGAATCACCCTTTTTAGGAGCGGAGCAGTCCAGGAAGTGTTTATCATAACTTTTTTTCTTTAAAAAGGAAAAATACAACCAGCTCGTTTGGCTGAACTTCTGTGGATCACAGGAGTGCTGTTCGTTCTGCACTCCTGTGATCAGTTTTCAGCAGAGAGCGGGCTGAAGCCTGCTGACGGCTGATGTCACAGAGTGCGTCCAGGCTCAGGAAAGATCGTGACCATATGTTCAGGATCTGCCCACATGCCTGGACCGGGACCCAGCTCAGCCTCTCAGCACCCTCCAGAGCCCAGCGCTCCGGTGACTGACAGTCACCAGTTCTCTGATCAGAGCTGTGAGAACCGAGCGATCTGTGATGTTTGATTGCTCGGTTCTCAGTGGTAGAGCTGGCAGGGGACAGATGGAGCATTGGACCAATGCTGCATTCAGCTAGGCAAGTATGTTTATAAAAAAAAAAAAAAACAAAACACCACAACATTTCCATACTTTTCTTAAAGTGGGGTTCCACCCAAAAAAAAAAAAAAAAAACTACATGAAAAATCCTAAAAATACAAAAAAAAACCTTTGGATATATATTTTTTTTTTACTTACCTCTAAATGCCTGTTGCTAGGGGGTCCCTAGTAGTCTGCCTCTTCCAGTGCCTGGGCTGGTGACATCACTTCCCCCTCGGCACAGGAAGGGCTCAGCTCTGTTCCCTCCCTCCTGTCAATCATCTGGGACCCATAACAGGTCCCAGTTGATTGAGCGGCCAATCGCGGCACCGCTCGCGCATGCGCAGTGGGTGCCAGGCTGTGAAGACGCAGCCCGGCGCCCACAATTGCAATGCCGGCGCTGCTGAACAGAGGGGGAGACGAGCGGGGCTTCGATCCCCCGCATCGCTGGACCCTGGGACAGGTAAGTGTCCAATTAAAAGTCAGCAGCTGTAGTATTTGTAGCTGCTGACTTTTAATTTTTTTTTTTTTTTTTTTGACTGGACCTCGGGTGGAACTCCTCTTTAACTAAAAGGTGACCCTGCATCTGGCCTTCTCATAATCCACAACAATACCCAATTCTCACCATTTAAATTTTGAGGACAGAATTCAGATCCTAATTACACAACTGCTTAGAGAAGGACCTGGCAGGTATATTCTGAAATCAGAAGCCCCAGTCTTAAAAAAATGCTGCTGTGTTATTGAATATGTTCATGCTCATAATTAGAGCCAATAATAGGTCTATAATGTTGGCACGAGTGACTTGCAGTATCTATTGCTGGTTCAATTACTTTCCTAGACAGCCTCTTTGAAGAGACATTTACTTTTTGCATTGCACCATTAGGATCTTATTTTGAGGTGCAAAATGAAAGTTCTTCTGTTAGAACATATAATTTCTCAGTCATCTAAGGGGTTGGTTTATATGAAATTCTTCTGAAAATTGTTTTAAAAACAGACACAGGAGGAACCATGGGGTTTATTTCTTAACATTAAAAAAATTAATAGCTGCATGCCATAAATCAATTGTAGCTCTAGCAGTTACATTACACCAAGTGCCCCAATTACTTTATAAAACAAGACCCTGGTCTAAGTTTTTAAAAACGGCTTGAAACTTATTTTGTAATACAAAACATATGAAAAAAAAAAAAAAGGCTTGGCTTCACAGAATATCTTATTAAAGATCAGTAAAAGCACAGGCACGGAGGACAGGACACAAACAGTCAGGTCTGCATTTGTGCTATACTTTCCCCTTCGTATGTGAAAACATACACAGCCAGTAGTGATGAACATAGAACACATAGTGGCAATGTTTAACAACCGTTAATAGCTAGATTTCGATCACAGAAATATCTAAAAAACACGGAGACCTTACATTTGTCCCCATTTACAGATTCTTCACAAAGAAGAAGAGTAGCCTTTCTAGATAAAGGGGCTCATTTCAAAAAGATTTCCTTCAAAAATTAAAAATACCAATCTGACCAATCTCTGCAAGTGTAATATGGAGGGATCCCCACCACCTATACAGCAGCACCACCCATTCCTACTGCTCCTCTTTTTACACAATATTTTGGAGGCCGTGAGGAGTGAAAAGGTTCCAATACTGAACCACAATATTTAATGATCATGGCGCTATACCAGATTTTACAAGCTACACACACACACACACAGGGTTCCACTTCTGAAAATACCAAAATTCCTGGTTGTCACAAGAAACCTGCTGTTTTAGATCTTTCTGATTCATAGAGCCAAAACAAGTTGGTAGAATGGGAGCTCTAGTTTTACTGGCAGATTGTTTCCTATAGGTCTGTGACTCAAGGGGGTTCATTTACTAAAACCGGAGGGTGCAAAATCTGGTGCAGCTCTGCACAGAAACCAAACAAAGAGAGCGAGCGCACAGGCTCATAGTGCAGTTACCTTTACACTATGAGCCTGTGCTCTCCCTTTGGTTTTTTTTTTTTAATCTCCAGTACCCGCTGGTGTAGTGAGAGCAGCTAGGTTCCTTTAGGATTCAGTTACCCAAGCTTTCTTTAATATATTACCCGAATGATTGTGGAATTGTACATGCAGGCTACTTTTGGCATTAGCGCAATTGCTATCTGGTGGTGGCTATAGAAACCAATCCGCTTCCAAGTATCTTTGTCAAAGCTTAACCACTTGCCAACCAGCCACAATACATATACTGCAGCAGGTCGGCACCTGCAGGCAAAATCACATACATGTAATTTTGCCACAGCGGATTGCAGATCCTTGTACTCGGGGGTTCCAGTGGTCATGTGATCGCTATGCGATCACATCAACAAAGCTGTTATGAATGAATTCTTTCATAACAGCTGTGTTGCCGATGCTGCGATTGTTCCAGGTACCATGCGATAGCTGTGGGTCAATCACAGTACCATGTGATTAGCTGTAGCCAGATTACTAGTGATCACTGCTGTCAAGAATGGTTAATCCATTCATGACAGTCGAAAACTTTGCTGTTATAATGAAAAAAAATAAAATGATTTCTGATGCCCCCCCCAGAGTAGTACAGAGTTATTATCGGGAAATGGGATTACTCTGATGAAATGAAAAAAAAAATAGAAAATTAAATGTTGATAAAAAATGTTTAGTCTTTTTTCATTTATAAAATGCAAAAAAATAAAAAACAGTGATGATCAAATACCACCAAAAGAAAGCTCTATTTGTGTGAAAAAAATGATACAGATGCAATTTGCGTAAAGTATTGCATTACCGCACAACTGCCAGTTAAAGTAGCACAGTGCTAAATAACAAAAAATGCCCTGGTCAAGAAAGGGGTTAAAATCTTCCAGAGCTGAGGTGGCAATTGAACAAGCTGAAGTTACAAGCCAAGTGGACCAGATTTTGCACTCTCCAGATTTAGTAAATCAACCCCAAAAAGTGTTGAATACTATGATGAGCCAGACATTTTGAGAAGCCACTGCATTCCTCTCAGTACAGTTTCTTGTGGGGGAGATTACCTTTATTACTACACATTGGAACTCTAACAGCATGGAATTTCCCATTTTTAAGAAAATCCCCTTGAAAAGTGACATCTCCACACAGGAGGTCTAACAGTCCATTGCTTGCTCTAGCAATGGAAAGGTTCAAGGGATGTCTGTTCATATTCAGTACAGAATACAATTTGCATACAAAATTTAGCAGATAAGAGATACATACAATGCATCATCGAAGATACATTGGAGGCACTTAAAGCGGTATGGTAAATTTACTAGTAAATTTAGAGTAAAGACTAACTTTGAAATGCGTGATTTGCAAATGTAAAAAAATGTTGATCAAGGTCAACTATAAAGAGTCTTTGCATATATATACATCCTCTGTTAAGCATTCAAAGCATTCCAGTGGCTCACACATAGGTAATTGTGGCATGCATTATAATACATTTCTGTCAGCTCTCTACATGCAACACTTCTGTGACAAGCAAAGCAATCCAACACCCACTCCATACCCTGGGTAAGGCTGCAGTGTTCTTTGTGACAATCACAAACAACAAGGGACAAGCATGCTGTAGGATAAACCATGACAAGTGCACCCAACCAACCTGCTGAAAACAAAAAAAATCTAACCTGGACTGGTCCATAACCCATCTTACCCACAGTAAACCAATCATAACCGTTACATTTACAGTGGGTAAAAGGTTTCCAGCAGTGTGTAGACAGAATCCTTCAGCACATATGTCATGCAAAGCCCTGCACAGATCTACATTCTACTCTGACATACGTATCCTAGACAAACTGATAAAGACTTGCTTTCCTCTCTGCAAATGCAGGATGATACTAGAAAGTCCTCTAATTCAGGTCTGCCTCTTGCCTGACTAGAGTGAAAGTGCATTCTTAGTACAAAATTGCCCCTTCAAGAAAATGTCTCACTTGTGTATCAAAAATATTGTAAGACAGGAGAATGTAGCCCTTTATTTAGGGAATAAAATCTATGCATAATGATCAGGGGATTGGATTGATTGCCCTCTGTGGTCCAATTGTTCTTGAAGGTAAGCAAGTTCATTTAAATCCTCAGACTGTCTATCTGTTTTGTGGCTGACCAGTGACCTATAGAAATGAATGGCAAATACTATGAAGATTACTCCAAACGGAACCATGATGGAGGTTGAGGCAATAGCTGCTGCCTTGCCAGGACTGATAGAATAAGTAGTGTCGTTGACTGATGACTTCGGACTGTTCACTGGAAGAAACTTCACCCAACAAAGCAAGACAACTTCAGCCAGGAATAGCAGCGTCCCAATGACTGTAGAGAAAGCCCATGCTAGTTCGATGTGACGGTGCATCTTTTCATGAGGAGACTCTTTCACAGAATTCAGATTATGGACATTGCTCACTGCTTCAATGTTGGGAAGGATGCAGGTGCTGATCATTAGTGCAAATAAATGTACAGCGACCAGAACAGTAGTACAGGCACTAAAAGCAATCAGGAGACCAGTGGGATAGATATGATCTGCTTCCAGTTGGACTTCTACCATTGCAACCTGAAAAAAAACAAACAAAAACTGACTTAAAAAAAAAAAAAAAAAAAAAGGACCATAAAAAGGACAACTGATTTTCAAGCACGTGGCACAAATCATAGTAGACAAAATCTGTTAAAAATGTATGCAATGTGGGTCTATATGTAGTGTTCTACTTTTGCAGACCCTTTGTGAATATCCTGTGCAATTAAGAAGTTCTGGCTCTTCTAGCTCCCCTTCATGATGGTTCTTCCCACCATGACTCAAAACGGTCCTTTTAGGTCAGTGGTTCTCAACCCCTCTAGTGCGGTGACCCCTTGATAAAATTTCCTAAGTTGTGGGGACCCCTAACAGTAAAATTATTTTGGTAGCGTGGGTTGTCGGCACCCAAGGCAAGACAAGTAATTTGCGCCCCTAACACACGGACATTTAGCACTCCCTGAGTCCCTTCCACTCGTACAGTATTAAAACCCCTTATGGTACATTTTAGGATGTACCACTCTTTCTTTGTTCTCATTTCTTGCCCTTTTTATCTCTTTCTATCCTAATTTCTTGTTTTTTTCCCCCATCCCTCTCTCTACCTGTCTTTCTTGTTCTTTCTCTTATTCTTTCTCTCCCTTTTTCTTTGTTCCTCCCCCTCTTTTGCTCTCCCTTCCATGTAATTCTCTTTTTTTTATTCCTTTTCTTACTCCTTAGTGGGTGGGGGTAATGGGATGAGTGGCAGTGCTGACGGGGAGTTGGGATGAGTGGCAGTGCTGGGGGGAGTTCTGATCAGCCAACTTAGGTGCTCTTGATCAAGGTCATCTGCTGATCTGAGAACTGTAGTGAGGACTTTTAATGGCAACTATAATCACAGGTAGTGTTAGTCACTGTGTCTCTGGCTACACTGTGTCTCCGACTTTGTAGTGTCTCGTAACAGTGACACTTATGCCGAAATCAGGAGATGGGGGTCTTCTCCAGCCCCTCCCACTTCACATTCCTCACCAGTCAGCTGACCTCTAGTTTCTGCGCCCCAGCCATGACGTGAACTGAATGGGCGGCTGCGAAAAGGCTGAGTGGGCAGCCACGGGCTCCAGGGACAGCCCAGCTTGCTGGGCGGCCACGAAAAGGCTGGGAGAGTGGTGCGGGCTTCAGGAACAGCCCAGGACTCGGTGACCCCTGGAAAATCATCATTCGACCCCTGAGGGGGTCCCGACCCCCAGGTTGAGAACCACTGTTTTAGGTAATAAAAGGTCTAAAGTCAATGATTTCCTAGAAATAGCCCTATTCTTTTCTTTGTCATCATAAATTCGTTTTTGCATGGGTCACTTTACATGTCATCTTGGCTTAATTTTGCAAAGGTCATGGCACACTACACAACTGGTTTACGGCACAAGAAGCAGCAGGTGGTCAGCTTAATGTAATTTTTGTGTAATGAACATTGCTTTAATTTGGGTTTTTCAGTAACCTTTGCCTGATCCATTCCTCAAATCTCTCACAATTGTCCTACAAGGAGGCAAAGCAAAATGCAATAACGGAAGTCTACAATGTGATGACAAAAGGTAGGGTTCAACGCCTAAAACAGGGATGTTCAGCCTGCAGCCCAAAACAAAATCGTAAACTTACTTAAAAATTACCTTTTTAGGAAATGTTTGTAAAAATGTACATGTCCCACTGCTGTGACATAAGATCCGACTTGTGAGACCCCAAGTCGCATGTCATGTCAAATTAAATGTTTCCCTATGAGAGCCGTCTTAACTGATACTACACAAGTCGCTCCGACTTTAGAAAAGGTTGCTGCACTATTTTGGTCCGACTTGGGTGCGATTTCAGCCTTCGTACAGAATGCTACATAGCATCCAAGTGGGATTAAGTTGAAAGGAAGTCGCAGGTCAAAGTCGTGCGGCTTTGCCGTCGCAACAGTGTGCACCGAGAGACAGCGAAAAAAGTTGACAATGTCCCGTTACTGGACACAATAATGCCTTATACACGGCCTCAGATTTCGGCAGCACCTATATATGTGGGCAACTGTTTTCAAGGATAAAGCACAGGAATGGAAAAATTGGAACCAAAATTTTAATTGAGCACCATGAGATTTCATTGGGAATTGCTACTACACCCATCGAACCAGATGTTGATGCATTAGTTTATCAAAAATAGTGTCAAATATCACACTAGTTATATATATATATATATATATATATATATATATATATATATATATATATATATATATATATAAAAATATAAGGGGTGTGCATCTTCACTGGCCTCACGATTCGATTACAATTACCCTGTCTTCGATTCAATTCCGCAATGCATCACGATTACAGCGCACGGTTTTCATCCAAAAAAATTAAACCGTTCAGAAGAACTCAATTTTTTTAAAATTTTATATGTTCTGAAAAAAAAAAAAAGACAACACTCCCTGTATGTGGCAAAGTGTAAACACCTTAAAGAGGAGCTCCAGACTGCCCTCAAATGACTACAGGAGATGGTCAGAGACTGCAGACATGATACAGGAGATGATCAGAGACTGCGGACATGGTACAGGAGATGGTCAGAGACTGAAGACCTACTACAGGAGATGGTCAGAGACTGCAGACATAATACAGGAGATGGTCAGAGACTGTGGACTTGATGCAAGAAAAAAAAACAGTAGACAGCCCTAGGTAAGGTCCACATGTGATGCTGAGCTGTCAATATTGACAGAACTGAAATGCAATGACTAAAAAAGAGGTGGGCCAGGGACAGCTCAGTTGGGGAGGAAAGGGCTAGATGATGCTCGATATCCTCTAGTCAGGAAACAAGGCCGGTTCTGTCTCGCAACTTCGAATGCACATTGTGAGATATTCAGTGTGCAGTGAAATCAGCATAAGCTGTTTCAGTACAGAAGAGAAACCTGTACAACTGTGCAAAAATTGAGGTAAGCCTGGAGTTCAGTTTTACATAAAATCCTGCCAGGGTAGATATTTAATAACATAATCAGGAGATTATGTATATTAATATGGAATTTACAGGATTACCAGAGAGAACACATCCCTTAACACACAAAATTCCCTTCTTGGCAACCTGTTTAAAGCGGATCCGCAGGAAAAATAAAATGTAAGACACCCTTTACAGTGCTGTTCTCTAATAATTCAAAACCAATGAATGGATATTTTTGTAAATGTTTAATAACTTCTCGTTTTTTTACAGTGCTTTCCATATTTTCCGGCATAACAGAAATCAGGCCAGGTGTAGGTGTTAGAGGATCAAGCACAGGAAGAAGAGTAGCGCCATCTAAGTGCAGCAATGTGGGTACTTTAATGTGATCGTTTAATTCCAAGCAATAGAATAAAAGCACAAGATAAAAAGGGATGTCAGCGCATGTAAGAAGATGTAATGCGTTCATCCGCTCTAGAGGGAGGACGGGCTGCGGCCAACAACACATCCGGATGTCAGGTGGAGTGGGGCGGTGCTACCTCGCTCCACCCGACATCCGGATGAAACATCGGCCAGCTTCTCCAGAGTGCACATGTGGACCAGAAAGCGCTGGGAGCCACCAGCGCAGCCGTGACCGGAGGTGCCTCTCCACACGCTGCAGCCTGTCCTCCCCCCTAGAGCGGATGAACACATTACATCTCTTACATCTGCTGACATCACTTTTATCTTGTGAGTTTTACTCTATTGCTTGGAATTAAAGGAGTTGTAAAGACAGAAGGTTTATCTTAATGCATTCTATGCATTAAGATGAAAAACCTTCTGTGTGTAGCAGCCTCCCCAACACCCCCCAATTACCTACCTGAGCTCCTTCTCTCGCCAGTGATGTCCACGATCCCCTCAGCCATCCAAGACACTCCTCCTGATTGGCTGAGAGAGCAGCAGCGCCATTGGCTCCCACGGCTGTCAAAGTCAGTAAGCCAATCAGGGTAAAGAGGGGGCGGGGCAAGATCAGAGCTCAGTGTTTGAATGAATACACGGAGCTCTGACTCGGCTTGGGTGCCCCCTATAGCAAGCTGCTGGCTGAGGGGCACTTAAAGGAGGGAGAAGCTAGGAGCAGCGAAAAGGGACCCGAGGAGAGGAGGATCCAGGCTGCTCTGTGGAAAACCAACTGGACAGGAGGAGGTAAGTATAACAAGTTTGTTTAAAAAAAAAAAAAAAAAAACACAACAAGCCTTTACAATCACTTTAAAGTACCCACATTTCTGCAGATTTCCTTCTAAGTCAATCTGAGCCTGCAGTTTACCTCAGACACCTTGTTTTAATATCAAACTTTTACACCTATTGTCAGTGTCCATTTCCATCCAGAGAAACAGTGCACTAAAGTCTGTTTGTCCTTTTTGTGGTTAGAGAAACAAGCCAATGGAAGCAGAAAGAAGGTGTCAACCTCGGAAGGCCTCATTCATTAAAGGTTTGAAAAGAGCAGGTAGTCAGGAGTAACTGCAGGGGTCAGAGTAAAGCTGGCCATACATTGTTCAACTGGCCAAAGAAAAAAAAGAAGATTCCTTTTTCTACACAAGCAAGATGGATGGAAGAAGCCATCCACAACCCCACTGGGTCATTGTATTCCATCAGCAGCACCCGCTGCTGTCAGAATATACTGATTAGCGGCTGCAGAACTTTTCCAGTATGTCCCTTCTGTTGAGCGGGGACGGCCACACACTGATCTGAATTGCCCTTCTGAAGTCTCTGCACTAATTTCGAACAGTGTATGGCCATCTTAAAGCTTTTTTTTTTTTTTTTGGGGCAACAAAGAACCCTGTTCCTTTAAAGCATGAATAACAGCACAGTGCTTGTGCGGTTTAATTTGGCCCCTTTTATCACCTGAAATACCTGGGTGATCCTGCCCTCCCCCCTGTAAACTGACCACGGTTTATCATGGCTGCTGAGCCCTGACATTGTGGTCAGTTTATGTGCCTCCATCATCCGCAGCTCACCTGTCATCCTCTCGCCCTCCCTCCCTGTCAGCTCCTGTGTGTGAGCTGCTTCTCCCCCCCACCCCTAGCACCGTTCCGAGCAGTACTTTTTCCGACCGAAAAATTGAGAACATGCTCTCAATCTTTTGCTGGCTGGAATTCGGCCAGCAAAAGTCCGATGGAGCATACACATGGTCACATTTTCCAACCAAAAGCCCTCATCGGTCTTTTGTTGGCCAAATTTCTGATCGTGTGTACGCGGCATTACACAAAAAACATGCAACGTGAAAAATTTCAGTGACCATCTTTTTATTCTACAGGCCGCTCTGCTTTCAAGTAATATAAAAATATTCTGGGCTTTTAGATAATCTTCTAGCCAAAAATATAGATTTTTGTGTGTGAAAAATGAAAACAATTTACTCAAAAGAGGAAGTGATTAAAAATAGGTTAAGAAAGATAGGTTAAAAGTGATATAAATAGTCCCTTTTTTTACCTAAAATGCTAAAAGGTTTATACTTACCTGCTCTGTGCAAGGATAATACACAGACCGGTCCCTTGCCTCCTCTTCTGGGGTCCCCCGCTGGCGCTGTCCAATCCTCTTCTGTGTGCCCCCATTGCAAGCTGTGTGCCATGGGAGCACAAGTGCAGGCACGCTCCTAAACCAGGCTGTGTACGTCCATAGACCGAAACACACATCATGGCTCGGCCACGACCCCTCATCTGAATGGATTGACAGCAGCAAGAGCCAATGACTGCCAATGTTGCTAACCTGTCCTTTGAGAAGAGGAAAAGAGACCAGCGCTGCTGCAGACAGGTACAGTGCTGGGGGTTGATGTATGACATCAGATATTTGGTTGGGGGGGGGGGGGGGGAAGAGAGAAAATCCCTGTAAATTAAGGTAATCCCCTCAGGCCCCCCATATCACCAGAACTTTGTCTCTATTGGAATCATTTTCCCTCTATCACTTTTCTGGGGACAACCCAAAATTTGGGAAGTTTAACTTTCACTAACGGCAAATAGAACAAGTAGAGGAGGGTGAAGAGGTATTAAAAACCTTAGGTGTTCTAATCCATTGCCATTCTATGAAAAAATAAATAAATAAAAGCTTTGCTTTTAGTTATACTTTAAGGAAAATTATTTTTTTTGATATTAGAACCACTTAAAACAATGTGTTCAACAACAGGTTAAACACAAAAAAACTACATAATTAAAAGCTAGGCAGATTGTATTAAATTGCCATTACTTTATAAAAATGAGTAATGCATGCTTAATGCAGGTTATAAATGCTTAGCACAAAACAAATAGTTTAAGGATTTTCTTTTTTATTAAGAAATTCCTGACTGCTACGGGGGATGTATTAGTTGAACATTTGCTACCAGCTCAGTGTTTGCAGCCAAGTAACGCCCCCTGCTAGGACAAGAATTGTCCATTTATTACATACTTCATAAAAGCCTGCACAAACAAAATGTGACCGGGTGTAGTCCTGTTCTAGGACAGCACAGGTTAAAGAAAGGTATTGTACAGATTAGAACCCAACAGCCAACATTTTGCATAAACAAGACCTATATGAAGCAGAGAGAAAACAAAGAGTCACTTTAAAGTCCATGACTTGTTCAGACTGCACACATGTTGTGGATGTTCAAAGACAGAGTCCCTGTCATCAACTTATAAAAGAATGCAGGTAAAAAGTACAGAAAAATAGGATTTTTATAACAAGCTTACCTGTAAAATCCTTTTCTTGGAGTACATCATGTTGCACAGAGCCTTAAGTAATTATTTAATGGGTTATAGTCCACCTTCAGGTGATGGACACTGGTATACCCAAATCCAAGAAGTTCACTCCCTATATAACCCCTCCTCCTGCCAGAAGCACATCAGTTTTTGCAGAAAAGCAATATACTTAAATCCCAAAATTAAAAAAAAAAAAAAAAAAAAAAGAAGAAGAGGAGGGGAGGGATCTCTGTGTCCCATGATGTACTCCAAGAAAAGGATTTTACAGGTAAGCTGTAATAAAATCCTATTTTCTTTATCGTACATCATGGGACACAGAGCCTTAATTACTTAATGGAACGTCCCATAGCAATGCTTCTTGAGGGGAGAGAGACACAACCAGAAGGATACCCCCAGACTTAAGGACCTATTACTGCTGCCTGCAGCACACTGCGCCCAAAGGAAATATCCTCATACCTCCTTACATCCACCTGATAAAATGTGAATGTTTGCACTGAAGACCAAGTTGCGGCCTTACAGATCTGAGCCATTTAGGCCTGATGACGCACTGCCCAAGAAGCACTAATTGCCCTGGTAGAGTGTGCCTTAACTTGAAAAGGGGAAATCTTACCCCTTAAATCATAAGTTTGAATTATAACTTGCCGAATCCACTTAGCGACAGTGGATTACGATGCTGCCTGTCCTTTCTTAGGACCCTCTGGCAGAATAAATAAGACATAAGTCTTACAAATCTGAGCAATTGCCTTTAAATAGATTTTTACTGCTCTCACAACATCAAGACAATGTAGTGACTTTTTTTCCCTGGAACATGGTTTTGGAAAAAAATGATGGCAGGACAATATCTTGGTTCAGGTGAAAACCTAAGACCACTTTTGGTTAAAAAACCTGGACGAGGGTGCAACACCACTCTGTCCTCATGAAAAATCAAATATAGCTCTTTACAAGAAAGAGCAGCCAATTCCGAAACCCTCCTTGCTGAGGATATAGCAACCAAAAATACCAACTTCCTTGTCAGAAGGACTAAGGGAATATGTTGTATCGGTTCAAATGGCTTTTTGTAACACAGACAATACTAAATTCAAGTCCCAAGGGTTCAAAGGAGGTTTGATGGGCAGATTAAGAATCATCCCTTGTATAAAACCCCAGACTAAAGAATGTGTAGCAAGTGGGCTTTGAAATAAGACCGATAAAGCTGAGACTTGGCCTTTAATAGTACTCAAGGCCAATTTCATTTCTACTCCTAATTGTAGAAAGGCAAGAATTCTGCCTATGATATATCTCCGAGGGTGCCAACCCTTGGAGTCACACCAGGAAACATAAGGCCTCCAGACTCTATAATATACAGTTCTGGAAGCTGGCTTCCTTGCATTAATCAGGGTAGAGATAACTGACCTGGAAAGCCCACGTTTCTTCAGAATGTGGGTTTCAATAGCCAAGCCGTTACATTTAGAGACCGTAAGGAAGCATGGAATATTGGTCCCTGTGAGAGCAGGTCTGGTCGTAGTGGGAGGGACCATGGGCCCTCCACTGCCATCTTTACGATTTCTGCATACCACGACCTTCTGGGCCATGCTGGTGCCACCAGAATTACCGTTTTTCTTTCCAGCTTGATCCTGCAAAGAAGTCAAGGCAGCAACTGAACGCATAGATCAGTGAGAACTGATCCCACGGGGTCACTAACGCATCCGTTCTGCATGCGAGTGGCTCCCTTATTCTGGCCACAAAGTTGACTAACTTCATGTTGAACCTGGACGCTAGAAGATCTACGTCCGGAGTGCCCCATCTTTGGCAAAAAGCCCGAAATATGTCGGGGTGAAGAGACCATTACCCTGAGAATAACTGCTGGCGACTTAAGTAGTCCGCCTGCCAATTCTCTACTCCCGGAATGAAGACTGCCGATAGGCATGGAACATTCCTTTCTGCCCAATTTAGAATATGGTTCACCTCTGTGCGCTGAGAGACTTTTGGTGACCCCCTGGTGATTGATATAGGCCACAGCTGTGGCATTGTCAGATTGGATCCTGACAGGACAATCCCGTAACCTGAAAGTCCAGGCCTTTAGAGCCAAACGCACTGCCCGAATCTCTAGGATATTGATGGGCAAGGTTCTTTCGGTTCTTGACCACTGTCCCTGGACAGTTGTCTTTTCTAGTACTGCTCCCCAACCTGAAAGGCTGGCATCTGTTACCACTTTCCAGATAACTGGTGTGAAGGATTTTCCTTTCAGCAGATTCTGGGTTAGTAACCACCAAGTGAGGCTTTGGGACACTCTTGGGGACAGCCGCATTGGCAAGTCTAAAGCTTGAATTGTTTTGTTCCAAGTAGACAGGATACTGTTTTGCAACAGTCTTGAATGGAACTGGGCATAGGGAACTGCTTCGAATGAAGCCACCATGGTTCCTAGCAACCTCATGCAAAGGCGAATGGAGGTATCGTCTTTTGACCTGACCACCCACACCAGCTCTTTTATGGAGTTGATCTTTGCCTGAGGCAAGAACACCTTTTCCTTGGCTGTGTCTATGATCAGACCCAAGTACTCCAGCCTTTTAGCGGTATTAAGGAAGATTTCTCTAGGTTGAGAATCCAACCCAAACTTTTCAAGTAATTAGTTGTATGTTGCAGTCGCTTTGCTCCAAATGAGCCACCGACTGGTCTATTAGCAATAGATCGTCTAGGTACGCTATGACTGTTATGTCCTGTGCCCTTAACCTGGCTAGAGGTGGGGCCAGCACTTTTGTGAACACCCGGGGTGCTGTGGCTAGCCTGAAGGGCAGGGCTACAAACTGGAAATGTTGCTGCTCTAACTCGAACCACAGAAACTTTTGGCGAGCGGGAAATATAGGAACATGCGGATATGCATCCCTGATGTCGATAGATGCCAGAAGTTCTCCTCCCAGAAGGATAGAAACTACTGACCTGATCGTCTCTATGCGAAAGGAACAGATCTTCAGGAACCGATTTCAATTTTTTAGATCTAGAACTGGTCTGACATCTCCATTTGGTTTCGGTACCATAAAAAGGTTTGAATAGAACCCCAAACCTTGTTCTTTTGCGGGGATCTGTATGATCACCCCTTGAGAAATTAATCGGTCTAGTGCCTGAAACAGAGATGGTCTTTTCTTTGGATCTTTGGGAACGCTTGACCTCAGAAAATGAGACGGTGTAAGTCCCGAAATTCCAGCTTGTACCCCAACTTTACCATGGAGATGACCCATTTGTCCTGAATTTCCTCTTTCCAGACTTCTGAAAACTACATAAGTCTTCCCCCCACCTTGGTGAGGGGGGATGCCTCTTCATAATGAGGCTTTAGGATTCTGCTTTGCAGGTTTCCGACCCCAGGATTTCTTTTGAGCCTGGGTCTAGCCCTGAGATTTTCCTCTACAGTCTGACGGCAGAAGCCCCTGGCGCAGGGGAAAGAGCCCGTTTAAATTAAGGGCGTTTATACTTTTGACTGGCAAAAAGATTACTTTTCCCACTAGAAATTGTTTGAATATATTTGTCCAAGTCTTCTCCAAATAGCCACTCCCCATGAAAAGGGAACCCAGTTAGGAGGTTTTTACATGGTGCTTCAGCTGACCAATTTTTTAACCACAGGATTCTACGCATATGCACAAGCATAAGTGTAAGGCGGGACGCCTGGTGAATAGAATCGTTAATGGCATCTATGGCAAAGCATAATGTTTTTGGTAGTTCAGCCAAATCCCAAAACTTGCTGTGCAGGAAGCTCTCCAAGGGCCTGTTTAAAATGGTCCTTTAGTGATTGACAGACGCCTATTGCAGCGACTGCAGGCTGAGTAACGGCACCTGCCATGGAAAAAGTAGATTTTAACAGGGATTCCAACTTTTTATCTGTTGGATCCTTAAGCATTTGTGCATTGTCTACAGGACAAGTTAGGCCTTTATTCACACTGGAAATCGCAGCATCAACTGCTGGTACTTTCCATCTTTTGGAGAATTTCTCCTCCAGGGGATAGAGAATTGAAAATCTCTCAGGAGGGAGAAAATGCTTATCCGGGTGATCCCATTCAGCAAAAATAAGCTGTTCTAGTAATGCATGTGCAGGAAACGCATGCAAAGGTTGAGAAGGTTTTAAAGGAACCCAAGGAAGAAACCGAGCTTTCAGGAGACTCCGTTAGGGGTAGCATGAAAGTGGAACGAACCATCTCCGTAAGAGATTGTATCAGCAATTTCTCAGATTGAGAGAACACCTCATCCTGTGACCACTGTTCCCCTTGCAAAGGTTCTGAAGTGGGACAGGGGGATCTAGCACGCTTCCTATCCATTTGAATTGAGGATGCGATTAAAGGCGCTAATCTTCCTTCCAGACCCTGCAGGGTGGAGGAAAGGACATCTTCAGTCACGTATACAGGGGCTGGGATGCGAGAAGCAGTTGCACCATCAATTTATTCCAATGGTTCTCCCTGGCTTGCCATAACTGGTAATTCAGGATGGCAGCGTGGAAATGCGACCTGAGATCCTAACGCTTGGGGGTCAAACCTTTAGTACTTTTTTGGTCTTTGTGGTGTCTTTTCTGGTAGGCATAGTCCTAAAAACAAAAACAGAGGCACTATTCAATTTGCACTTAATCGCTGAACATAGTCATGACATTTAAAACCGCTATAAAGTTCAGCCTAGTGCTGGGGAAAAAAAACGTGTCCTTCCTGTATCAGGAATGCCAGCTTGCAACCCTCACGTGTCCCACAGCTCCTGTGTCCGTGTGCAGGCTGTTTGTTTCCTCCTTGTCAGCCGAGGAGAGACTGTCATACCTTTAGTTTTATCCGTTTATGCCTGCCATGCATCCTTGTACACGTTCACGGCACTTAGGCCCCGCCCCATCCAAAAAAATCCCGCCCTTTTTACATTTAAAAAATGTTCCCGCGCTCGTGCGCGCCGTTTTGGGGACTACAGACCCAACACGAAGGGGGGGGAGGCAGAGACCTGTTTGTAGAAGGCACACACAACAGAAACAGCAGTCAAGTTAATATTAGCAGTACCAGCGGGACCTCCGCACCCCTCGCGCGCGGGGGGGGGGGGGTAATGTAAGAGGGTACACCGCTGATGTTTCCCCCCCCCCCCCCCCCCCTAACCCCTGGTCCCTTCAGGGGGGAGAAAAGAAAACATATGGCAGATTTCTTTTACCTGAGAGGAATCCCCCTGCACGTGCTGCTGTGGCCATACACAGACTGACTGAGCTTTACAGTGAAGACAACAGAGTAAGGTATGTGCATAGACTCCCTCTAGTGGAGAATTAAGGCATGACAACATTTTTTTCCCTAATGGAAGAATACATAGGTGTTTTTGGTACCCAAGTTTCTTCCCTTACCTTATCCCCGCTGCAGGATTTTCTAAATTAACAGACAATCCAAGCTTCACCCATCACGGAGGGCTGCGTTCAGCAGACCTTAAAGGACCGCGTCCCTAAAACGGGGTTCCAACTCTCTTGGACCTATAAAGCACCCCACCAGGAAAGCTTTAGGTAATGTAGCAAGACTTAAGCCCTGGGTTTCTGAGGTCCAGCCCTACAAAGAGGCATTACAGGCAAAACCTCGCGCTTCGGAAATGAGGCCCAAGGTGCCATCCTTTTAGGCCTCAATGGCACTTTGGAAGGATCTGGTCTATGGAGGCTATTGCAAATCCAGCATAGATCCCTCCTGGAGCTCCTCAGAGCACATCTTCACTTGTGACTAACATCTTAGACACTGGCGAAAAAACCAATGTGCTCCTGGAAGGAGGAGGGGTTATATAGGGAGTGAGCTTCTTGGATTGGGTATACCAGTGTCCATCACCTGAAGGTAGCCTATAACCCATTAATTACTTAAGGCTCTGTGTCCCATGATGTACGATAAAGAAAAAGTATTTTAAATGCCAACTTGCATTTTCTTACCTTTGCATGGATGTTTTTATTTGCAATGTTCCTCTGAACTTATTGGGAAATCAAGGAGAGTTAAGTCCCTAGAATAGCCCCCTCCCTGCTTGTATCATTGCCCTCACCTCTTCCAGGAGTAATTACTCTGTGCTTGCCAAACTTTTCCACCCATACCTACAGTACATAACTTATGTAGCTACCAGGTGAGGAGCAGAGCGAAATACTATAGAGCAGCCATTCTCAACCAGGGTTCCTCCAAAAGGGTTGCTAGAGGTTCCTTGCGCTGTGATCAATTGCCCTCTCATCCTATGGTACCTGCCACTTGACAGAGATAGCAGCATGACACCCAAAGCTCTTTTTAGCTGTCTGTAACATTCTGATTACCACTCAAGGGGGAATTTTTCTCACTGACCCCAAATTTTAGCTAGGGTTTTCCCAAGATCCACTGAGGTAAAAAGGTTGGGAGAGGCTGCTATACAGTAGAGCGTCTCTTAAGCTGAGGCTACTGACAACATCCAAGGTAGACAGAAACAAATTGTTCTGCTTCCAGACTGATGTGTGCTCACATGAACCAGCCAAAGTGGCCAGGCCTACCGGGAAAAAAAAAAATCTCACTCCCAAAAGATATCCAACAATGTTAAAAATTACTGGCAGGTCACTTTAAAAAAAAAAGTTTTATGCCACACCCAATGACAGCATCCCACCAGACACAGGCTCCTGCCGTTGTGGAATGCTTCCATTCAGAGGAATAGTGAGTTTTAAAAAGTGAATAGTGGTTGTGCGGCCAGTTTTTGTTTACATCCATGATGGCAGCACCTAGCAGCAGTCTCAGCGTTTTTGGAAGAGAGGCTTTTTACGAGTAAATAATAGGCATAAAATATCTTAATGCACATATAACCTTATAGGAAAATTGTTGTTATGATCAATAGTCTAGCGCAGTGTTTCTCTAAGTTTTTTTTCCGGTCAAGGCACTCTTTAAAATACTACAGTTTGAAGCACCCCATTCAAGAAGTTAAAAAAAAAAAAAAGAAAAAGTTTTTCACATCGCAGCAGCATCCACACATAGGACAACATTGGAGGCGAATACTGACTAATATTTCAGCATTCCAGCAATTTCTAGGTATTTTGCCATGGCACCCCTGAAGAACTCAGAAGGCACCCCAATTAAAAAAGGCTGGTCTAGCGACAGGGTCTCCAAAACGTCATTAAACCGTTTGAGGATAGCTCTGCAAATTAAACAAGGGAAGCAGCTAATAGAATTGTATATCATGTCTTTTTAGTGGTTTGCTTGGAGTCTCTTTAACAGGAAATTAGTCAGTTAGGTTTTTCTCATGTGAGTAAGATTACTACTGGCCATACAAATTCATGCAGAATTCAGGAGGAAGTATCTACTTTGAGCCTCAATTGTTAGGCAACAGATTTTTCCAGTGTTCTAGTGAAGAATACCTGCATGCATGTTACGGACATTTCAATTTTAACCCCTGTGTGACCACAATACAAATCTAAACCTTGTAGCAGAGAATGGAATGCGTAACTCTGTGTGTGTTACTAGTTCTTAGACCAGGGAGGGACATTTCCTGTGTGACTGAAATAGACTGACAACCAGGTTCTGGGCCACCGATAGTGGAGTGCAGGCAGGCCTCTCATATGGGGGTCAGGCTCAATCGAGTCAGTGGGGGGGGGGGGCTGAGTCTGTAGCTCACAGGGCTGTGAAGGCAGTGTATGGCTGGCTGCTGTACACAATCTGCCTGGAGTGCCTAATACACCAGAGCGCGGGATAGTACAAACTTCTTCCCTGCTCTCCGAACCTGGGAGAAACCGCTTCTTCCCTCTGCCCGTGGCTTCTTGCATGGCTCCAATCAACATGTCTAGGGGCCAGGACATCACTGCAGTCTGACTGCATAAGTCGCTAGCAGCTGCTACTTTCTGGCAAGGCCCTGGCTGAGTGCTATCATGGATGCAGTGAATGGCAGACTAGCAGGCCTAATAGAATGCCAGGTAATGAAAGTCCCACTCCTACCCCCAGAATCCCATGGTTCATGTAAAAAAAAAAGTTGACTTCTGGGATTGCTACTTGGCAAGCTTTGAGAGTCACTGACCCAGAACTAGGTAGTATGAAGCCAGTGAGGACAGAACTCTGTCTACATACCTGTTCTAGGTCAAAGTAATTGGATTTCAGAGGTAGAGGTTAGCAATTTTTTTCCATCACAAGTTTCCTTTAAAGTAAATCTGCAGTAATGAAATATGGAGGCTGCTGTGATCCTAAATTATTACATGGTTAGCTCCTAAATTTATCTTTAAAAATGTAAAATAAAATATAAAAGTTGGACAATTCAGCTCTGTAATATACAGTATATGGGCTTGTGTACATGGCAATTTGTCTTTCTGCATCTGGCTTGGTCTTGAAGCACATTTGAGACAGACTGCCCTCTAATCCATGCATTGGTACTTCAGATGTACACCTCGGATTCCACGCAGCTGCTTTGGACAGACTACCTGAACAGAACACCTGTGCATCCCACGCACGTGAAATTGGACTGGTATGCCCATTCATTTTTAAAAATTGGCACTGCAGCAATATATGTAAGAGCTTGTTCACACTTGCTCAAAATATTGACACTCAAACAAGCCTATAGGTGTTAACAGGTGCGTTTGATAAGCATTTAATGAGTGATAAAAACACTCCCTTAAAAGCCCTATGTTTACGGCGTGGTTGATGTGCATTTTTGGGGCGTTCAAACTGCGATGATGCGAAAGACGATGTTACGCCGTGTAAATAGACACCTAACATGTTATGGTTTAAAATTGTGCACATCGTGGAATGGCAACAAACTACGGTACTTAAAAATCTCCATAAGAGACGCTACAATTTTTTATTTTTTTTTATGGTTACCAGTTTAGAGTTACAGAGGAGGTCTTTTGCTAAAATTATTGCTCTCGCTCTGATGATCGCAGCGATATCTCATGTGTGATTTATACACCGTTTACATTTGCGGGCGCGACTGACATATGCGTTTTCTTTGGTGCGTGAGCAGCGGGGACGGGGGTGCTTTAATTTTCTTTTTATTATTATTTATTTTTAATTTTTTACACTGTCTCTTTAAATATATATAAAATCACTTTTATTGCGGTCACAAGGAATGTAAACGCTTGTTAATGTCATAAGGGATGGTACGCTTATGATAACGACCGAGCGGCTGCTGAGCCGCATCGGTTATCAGAAAGCCAACCGCCAGCTCCAAAAAAACGGTACCGGCTCACCCCGGTACAACCAATACCTCAAAATGACGTACAGGTACGTAGTTTTGCGTGAAGTGGTTAACTGTAATATACTAGTGCACCGCAACCGAGCCACAAACGCATGCGACGCGTTACCATAGACTTGAAATGCTTCAACTCCTTTCGAGCTTAGCGTGAAGCGTCATTTTGAAGTGAAGCAATGCGAACGCTTCATGTTTTAATAATATGCACCCATCAGCCCTTTAAAGTGATATTAACAAGGTAATTTTTTTTATAATAACAAACATGTTATGCATACCTGCTCTGTGCAATGGTTTTTCACAAAGTAACCCCGATCCTCCTCTTCGCAGGTCCCCTGACGGCGCTTTTGGCTCCTCCTCTTCTCTGAGTGCCCCCATAGCAGGCTGTTTGCTATGGGGGCAATCGTACATGCTCTCTCCCAAGCCCCGCTCTGTGTTTCCATAAGACACACAGAAAGGGGCTCCGACCTGCCCCCACTTGCTCCTCACTGATTGTTTCTGTTAACGAGTAGGTAAAGAACTGGGGGAGCAGCTGCTCTCATGCACATCGCTGGATTGCGATTGGGCAGCTATAAGGGGGAGCTGCATACTGAAGGGTTTTTACCTTCATGCAGAAAATTCATCAAGGTAAAAAAACCTTCAGCCTTTACAACTGCTTTAAGCTGCCCATAGATAGATCAAAATACAGCAGGTTCAGCAGGGACAGACCAAATTTTGATTTATGCATGGCCACTGCGGTTAAACAGAAGTTGATCTGCCAATGGACTTTTGTGCAACCACCCTGCTGGAAAATGTAATCTCGATCGAAGGAAGACTAATGGTGCTCACCGTATGTTATTAAAAAAAAAAAAAAAACACCTTGCACTTCCTCCTACTGAGTAAGCCCTATTGGGGGAGTAACGCATAATCCATATAGGAGTGGAACCTGTTGATGTTGCTATCACTCTGTATATCTGGGAACTGGAGGAGAGCTGAAGTATCTATATGATATAGGAGTTTTTTACTTTAGGTGTGTGTGTTTTTTTTAACCTTTTTCTTATAGTACATGGTGAGCACTAGTCTTCTTTTCTATTTTATACTATCCCTACTGCTGTGATTTGTGGAGGATGTATGCTGGAGGAGCAATTACCCAAAGCAGATTAGAATAGTGGACCCATACATGGATAAAGTTGTTTTGACCTTTGGAGGTCTAATACGGAGGTGAGCAGACCTACATATCACTGGGTGGACTGTGTGTGATTACACTTACAGCTTGGCTCTGCTCCACTGCCCAGCCACAAGATTTGATTAACAGCAGCGGGAGCCAATGGCTCCCGCTGCTAACTCTGTCCTGGGGAGAGAGAGAGAGCAGAGAGAGTTACAGCTCTCGGGCACAGTGCTGAATAGAGATCAGGCTCAGGCAAGTATAAGGGAGGCTGGAAGGATCCCAATAACAGAAGATTGCATTAAAGTGGCTGTAAAGGCTGAAGGTTTTTAACCTTCATGCATTCTATGCATAAAGGTAAAAGACATTCAGTGGGCAGCTCCCTCCTCAGCCCCCCTTATACTTATACTTGGAGGAGGCCACTGTGCTCATTGGGACCTTCAATGATGTAGAAATTTCGGTACCCTTGCCCAGATCTGTGCCTCGATACAATTCTGTCTCGGAGGTCTACATGGCTTGGTTTGTGCTCTGACATGCACGGTTAACTGTGGAACTCTATCTATATATAGTGTGCCTTTCCAAATCGCGTCAAATCAACTGAATTTACTACAGGTGGACTCCGATCAAGTTGTAGAAACATCAAGGATGATCAGTGGAAACAGGATGCACCTGAGCTCAAGTTTGAGTGTCATGGCAAAGGCTGGGATGGGCAAAGGACTTATGTACATGTGATTTTTTTTGTTTTTTATTTTTACTAAATTTGCAAAGATTTCAAACTAAATTTCTTTCACGTTGTCATTATGGGGTATTGCTTGTAGAATTTTGTGGAAAATAATGAATTTAACCCATTTAGGAATAAGGCTGTAACATAACAAAATGTGTAAAAAGTGAAGTGAAGTGCTGTGCATACTTTCCGGATGCACTGCATTTTGGCTGAAGGCTGGCTCTTGCTGCAAAAGAACCTCCACTCGAACGTTTGATGAAGCTGTCCTGCTTAGACCATGTAGCATCTCTGCAGATTTGGTCCACTGATGCTATTGCTCAATCTGCCCATGAGGTTGTCAAACAAGTGGCTTTTCCAAACTAAGGGATGACTATAGAAGACAATATCCTATGCAAGGAAGAGGATACGGGGGAGGTAAGGTTTTTCCCCCGAGTCACCTATCAGGACAAGCCCCCAGGAAGGTGGAGAACTCGTATCCCCTACAGGAACTCTGGATGGAGAGGACGGAATATGGATGGAGGACGAAGGCAGGAAGATCGCTATTGGAGTCCGAGGAGGACAGAAGGCCAAAATATACATCAGGGATACGAAACAAATCCACGAACTACAACCAGGAGGGAATATTACCAGGAGACAAACACGGGACCCATACACAGATATACAGAAAGAGAAAACAGAGAAGAGGAAGACGAGGAGGCAAGAAGAAGAAAAAGACCCCGAAATTATTAGGGCAAGGTATATTGAATGGTCCGCCGTCAAAACTGACAGGCGGACCTGAACGGTCCGATCGTGTGAAAGGGGCCTAAAGGAAGCATACAAGTAGGGTGCGAGGGGGTTTTAACCACTTGACTTGCATTTCCTGTAGAGGGAAGGACTAATCAATTCTCATGTTGCGGTCCTGGAGGGCGAATGGGGGAAATATGAAGATTAGTGAGCAAGTTGATCAGAGAATATTTTCTCTAATAAATATTTGACCAGTTGGGAACTAGAGTTTAAACCTGTGAATTGTGTACTGGAGCTATACAGAATGTGATTGTGCAATATTCGAGTTCCTATATCACTTACTAAACAGCCTGGAAAGTAACTGCACTTCTGACAGGCTGAATGCTTTTTCGCACATGATATTTCTAGGAAGAAGTCGCTCTTTCACATGCATTTCTCAAAATAAAATGTCACCTTCTCTTGAGATCCTCATCTTGCAATGAAAATCATGTCCCAAGCAGCAGTGCAGAAATGTCCTAATCTTTTAATAATTGCATTTCATAATCCTAAACTATGCACAGGCTTAACTGCTAAACCTGGGGCTAGAACGCTTATCAGAGGAAAAAAACTCTAAATACATTAAAAGGAAATACTTGTTTGCAAAAAGTTCTTTGTCAAAAACAGTTGACAGGAAACTCAGCTTTAACAGTGCAGATAATTTACCATATGGAGAGTGTTTACACTGGAAATAAAAAGAAAAAACTGCATTAGGGACCCCTTCACAGTAATGCATCTCTTAAAGTGGTTGTAAAGCTCAGACATGAAATATGAACAAAGCCTAGCCATCTATAGTGTGTACTTGTCTCAATTAAGAGCTCTAAGTGTCACTTCTGTCTGCTGCTTCATTTTTCTACCAACATGAATCACTTCTGGCAAGCTTTCCTGACACCAATAGACAAAAGGTGAAAGGGGAGGAACCTCCAATTGATTGACAGACTAGGCTATATTCCTGTGTGCAGGGGGCATGTCCCTTTCCTCCCTGAGTTCTGTATAGTGTAACTTCAGCTCACCGCCCCCTTTTTTCTAAACTCTTAGAAATGCTATAAATTCAGCACTTTTAACATCTCTAGGGAAGAGAGAGCTACATATAAACAGTTACAACTTATGTAGGAGGATTTGTTTCATCTCTGTGTATGACCTGGGGTCAGTCACTTCACTGAGTATATGTAATGCCGTGTACACACGACCGGACTTTCCGGCAGAAAAGGTCAGACAGAATCATTCTGTCAGACATTCCGATCGTGTGTGGGCTTCATCGGACTTTTTCTTTCTAAAATTCTGATGGACCTAGAAATAGAACATGTTTCAAATCTTTCTGACGGACTCAATTCCTATCGGGAAAACCGTTCATCTGTATGCTAGTCTGACGGACCAAAAACGATGCAAGGGCAGCTATTGGCTACTGGCTATTGAACTTCTTTTCTAATCCCGTCGTACGTCATCGTGTTCTAAACGAACGGACTTTGGTGTGATCATGTGTAGGCAAGTCCGTTTCAACAGAACTCTGTCGGAAAGACCGTCGGAGTCTATTCTGAAGGAAAGTCCGGTCGTGTGTATGCAGCATAAGAGTTTACAACCACTTTAAGGCATGCAGGTAACACAAGTGTCTTTTTTCCATTAAAGGCGTACTGTGTTAAAGCAACCCATTAATTCTCAATACCAAAACAGTGACTGCATCTGATAGGATACAATTACTGTTTGATCAATACTTTTCAGCTCAGCATAGTCAACTTTAAAGTCAACTTTTGTTGAACAAATAGGGCCACCCACTCCTCTAATTTTGTCACATTCAGCAGTACATCCAAGATTCAAGATGTGAATGGCCGGCTTAAAATTCACTTGCTGTCACTCTTTATGGCTGACACTTTGGGGCAGTTTCTCATACATACTTACGGACTTTCCATGTGTTCATGGCTAAACCCCTCATCCTTCATTTATATTTATTGTTGCTATTTTCATGTATACTGCCTATGACGACCGTTCCATTTTGTACTTGAATTAACTATTTTATAGTGTTTTTTTTTTTTTTTTTTGTTACATGAAAGCTTAAAGTGGAGTTTCGCGAAAAAATTTTTTTTAGATGTCAGCAGCTGCAAATACTGCAGCTGCTGACTTTTAAAATAAGGACACTTACCTGTCCCGGGGTCCAGCGATGTCGGCACCCGAGACCGAACCGTCCCGGGTGCTGCCGCCGCCATTCTCACTGAGGGAATTAGGAAGTGAAGCGTTGCGGCTTCACTGCCCAGTTCCCTACTGCGCATGCGCGAGTCGCGCTGCGCATCTACACTGGTCCCTGTTGTGGGAACTGTGCATTTCCCACAACACAACAGGGGTGGGGGGGGGGGTCTGCGGCTAGCTATACCCGGAAGTGGGTGCAGATACCTGTATTATACAGGTATCTGCACCCCCCCCTCCCCCCTGAAAGGTGCCAATTGTGACAACGGAGGGGGGAGGAATCCGATGAGCGGAAGTTCCACTTTAGGGTGGAACTCGGCTTTAATAAAAAGATTGAAACAGAAGAACCAATTGCTGCAAACCAAATTGAAAAAAAAATGTAGTAAACACGATTTCTACAGTATGCATTACACTAAATGCAGAGCAGTGAACTATGCCTAATAGTTTTTACCTACACCTAGAGGCTGGGTGACACACACAGACACTATGAGAAATTCCTAAAGTATGTGATATAAGAGTGGAGCCTCTTAAAAGAGAAGTATGGGTTTTATTTTTTTTGGCTATTCATACCTACCTAGGTGGATGCATCTGTCCCCCGCCACCTCTTCACTGAGAGCTAAGCCACCGAACACCACTGATGGCTCGGTTCTCTCACCTCCCTGAGTGGAGAGATGCTGCCTGTCATTGGAGCACTGAGCTGTGGAGGGGCGGGGATCGGCCATCTCTGCGGCTCGCTGAGAGGCTGAGACTGCCATCAGTCAAGCCAGCTGGCGGATACAGACTTCTGAAGTTGGGATAACGTGGTGCCTGGACTGATCCTGGTGACATCAGCAGAAAGCGGACTTCAGACCGCTCTCTGCTGAAAACAGGTCACAGAAGTGCAAAACGAATTGCACTCTTGTGACCCAGAGGGGAAGCCCAACCTAAAAAGCTCAGGCTGGACTTCTCCTTTACAAAACCAACCAGGTTTTATATTTTACATGATATAAATACTAACACATGTTTATGTTGAAAACAGCTCAGCTTTCCTTTGTTTCTGTTTTCATAACAATGCCAATTTTAGGTTCAATGAAAAAAAGCTAACAAGGACAGTTATAAATACCATCCTGAACTCCAAAAACACGCAAGACATAATGCGTATACAGCTCATCATTGACAACCTAGGGATCTACCCTTCCCTAAGATGTGTTAGGCATCCAAAAGTGACGCACAACCTTCAGGCCGAGTTCACACCTATGCCAATTAGATGCGGGTTTCCCCGCATCCAATTCGCACAGCAGGAAAATGTGACTGTCTCCCTATGGAGCCGCTTCACATATCTCCGTTACGGCTGCGGAGCGCACTGCACAAAAACGCTGTGCGTTTTGGCTCTGTTTCAGGGCCGAATTCAGGCAAAGATTCAGCCCTGATTCATCCCTGGGAACTGTGCGCATCCGCAGCAGGTTATCAAAGGATCTTTATTTCTCAAACACCCCCACAATGCCTCGATTTCAAGGGCTCCTTAAATTGGGGGCTAGTCAATGCATGACTTGGCTATGTAATAATCAGACATGATAGTTCAGCATGGAAAATGAGTAGGTTCACACAAAGAACACAACTCTTCTATGAGACATGCTAGAAGAACAAAGAACAAGCTGAAACGTCAGCAGTAAATGGAAAAAGTAGGTGACAGGTTTAAGGAACACAAGCAATTTGTATGTGGGATGGGGGTGGTGTGGAAAGTTGTGGAACCTAATCTAACAGCACAGCAGTGTGTACGCCGGTTATGTGACTTCCCATTAAGCAGTGTAAGCAGCCAGTATTGTGTGACATGATGAACGGCATAACATGCCACAGAAAAGCAAATGGAGGCAGTTGTAGGGGGTCCAAATCCTAATTACCACTGACCTTCAAAAAAAATAGTCAACTTTTATTTCCCAAAGATGCTATATGACCCTGGGCTTACAGACCATCACAAAGGCGTAACAGAAATAGGTTTTTCTTGATTTGAATACTTCCTTGGCCTCATACATGACTGCTCCTGTTACAAAGAATGGTTGACAACACAGAAATGCATCGTTCTACTGAGGATCTATAAAAAGCTTGAGCAGCCAGCGGCAGTGACCACAAGGAAGTCAACAATTCTGAAATGTTTGAGATACAGAACTCTACCCTAAGGCACGCATAGACTGTATATGACTTTCTTGAATTGACTAAAAACAATTTAATATAGCAACAAAAACAAAGGTCGGGCACTGTTCCAGAGTAATGTCAGTCCTGCGCAAACAGATCACAAGACCTTTCTGGTGACTATAGATCTGTATCGCCTAAAGTATTGCTGTCCTTGGTTACCATCATAAGCCTGACTACATGGAAGTCTTGTGAAAGCAAACATTTTCACATTTCCATTTCCTTTAAGGTGATCGATCACATTTAATACACTAGCCTAGCGGGTCCCTGATGTTGCATCCTTTCTTTTAGTTTAAAAAAAAAAAAGCAATGTCTACAGCAATGGTGGACAGGATCACCATGGGGCCCTATGCGATACCATTTGTAGGCCCTTCATGGAGTTAGACTGAGGGGATTCAGAAAAAAAATGTGAGGAGAATAACTAAGACAGACAGAGTCTGAAACTGCTGTGCATGGCAACCAATCAGTTTCTAGCTTTAAGCTTTCAAAGATGAAATGGTAGTAAAGCCCCCCTTGTTTACTTGTACCTATAGGTAAAGCCAATAGTAAGGCTCACCTGCAAGTACAGTAAATATCTCCTAAGCGTGTACAGTTTAGGAGATATTTATTATAGTTACAGCCGGCGACATCAATGGCGCACGCGCACTGCGCTCTCAATGGATGGCATGCTGTCCAGCAGGATAAGCCGCTCGCGAGGGCATGCAGAGTGACAATCGGTAATGCAGTGTGTAGCTCTGACACACCGCATCTAGGTAAAGAGCCTATGATGTAGGGTCTTTACCATGTGATCAGCTGTGTCCAAAACACAGCTGGTCACATCGTAACCAGGAAGCGCTGTTTATAGACTTTTCCTCTATTCGCGCTGACAATGCCCAAGTTGAGGACAGCCAATCAGCGGCTCTGCTGATGGGGTGTCTGCGCTGATAATCAGCACATTATCAGTGCAGACCCATCAAGGCTGCCCACTAGGGCCCACCAGGGATGTCAGTGCCCATCAGTAATGCCTATCAGTGCCGGTCAGTGAAGGAGAAAACTTACTTATTCACAAAATTTTATAAAAGAAACGAAGATAACTTTTTTTTCCCCAAAAAATGTTGTCTTTTTTTTTTTTTTTGTTTAGCAACAAAAAAAAAAAAAAAAAAAAATCAGTGGTGATCAATATACAACCAAAAGAAAGCGCTATTTGTGGGAAAAAAAATAAACATTTTGTCTGGGCACAGTGTTGCATGACCGTGCAATTGTCATTTAAAATGCGACAGCACTGAAAGCTAAAAATTGGCCTGGGCAGGAAGGGGGTGGAAGTGTCCTGTATTGAAGTGGTTAAAGGGTTAAGCTGGCCATAGACAGTTTCTTTTTTTTTGGACTTTTAGCTGAATGAAGAAAAGCTAACGGATTCCTTCATCCATCTCGTTTGTGTGGATGGAGGAATCTTAGTTTTCTTTTCCTCCACCCCCAAGGGCATGTGAAATCCTCACTTTTGTGCACTTCTTTGTTCTGGAATGCCATCCTGCAACAAAGAGGGCTCAGAGAGATTCAAATTGGTCCGTGTGGTCATGTGCCAACGCTAACCAAATTGCAACTTACCATTGTGAGTATTATAATGTTACACAGCCTCCAACTGTGTACAGAATTTTTCCAATGCCTGAACTGCTACACAGTGTCATGGGTGGCAGAAGATGATAATCAAAGGAGCAATGTGCATTGATGACCAGAGGATGGGGGGGGGGGGGGGGTGCTATGAGTTAGTTCCCCTTTTTGTTTATCCTGAAAAGATGACTCAACCCTTTAACTCAGGGTTTCTCAACCAGGGTTACTAGGGGTTCCTTGAGCTCCACTGATCATCACACTAATGTATTATGAGCTGTAGATATAGTATTTATCAGGGGTTCCCTGAAACCGGAAAGGTATGTCAAGGGTTCCTCTGTGTTGAAAAGGTTGAGATAGTCTGCTCTACTGAAGATAAAAAGTTCATTGGTTACCATGCACAACGGCTCCAGATTCTATCTGTTAGACTTTTAGTAAATTCCCCCTAGTGTATGGATTGAATGCTGGATAAAAGTAAGCAAAATCCTGGTCCATGTGACAAAGACAAGGTCCCAGCACTGACAACTACTAGAATGAACGATCAACAGATTCCAGAGGGACATGTCCATCCCTGGTCAATGGGACATGAGCTGAGGATTGTCTAGGGAAAAGCAATCAGCTAGAAAGCCTTGTCCTGCTGCTGTTTGAAGAGATCTACAACACACCTTCCCAGGGACTCTAATAAACAAATTGGCTACTGTGCCTATGCAAATGGAAGCTGCACCACACACTACAGTAGATGATAAAGGCTTTGTTCAGATTTGCAGTTAGGTAGCAGTAAAAACGCACGGTTGAGCAATGTTTTTGCCATCCACTAACTGCCGCCGCCCCCCCCACTTAAGCTGCACTAGCCAGTGGACACCCTCAGCAAAGTTCACCCAACACCTAGCAACCAGCGAGCGCAAATTACTACAAAATCAAGCAAATGGAGAAGCACTGCAAATGCGTACAATGTACAGCTACGGTGTGTTTGTCTGCAAAAATAGGGGTTAAAAACAGGCAGTAAGGAGGCATCGCCTGTCATTTGCCTCTGAAATGGAATCTGAACGCAGATCATTCTTCAGAGGCAAGGGAGATTTAGACACATGTCTAACTATACCATGAGTGGTGAAAAAAGTGCCGTTATTGGTGTTTAGAGGCCTGGCAGCCAACAGAGGAGCTGGATGGTGGGCAGTGTTAGCAGGATGTCGGAGCCGTGTGCCTGGCACTCATCAGAAGAGATTGATGGTGGGCAGTGTTCGGATGTAGGAGCCCTGTGTCTGGCACTCAGAGGAGCTGGATGATGGGCAGTGTTAGCAGAATGTAGGAGCCCTGTGCCTGGCAACCATCAGAGGAGCTGGATGGTGGTCAGTGTCGGGTGTAGGAGCCCTACATGCCCGATGCTGGGCCGTGTCGGGGTGTAGGAACCCTGTGCCCGATGGTGGGCAGTGTCAAGGTGTAGGAGCCCTAGGTGCCCGATGCTGGGCAGTGTCGGGGTGTAGGAGCCCTACGTGCCCGATGCTGGGCAGGGTCGGGGTGTAGGAGCCCTACGTGCCCGATGCTGGGCAGGGTCGGGGTGTAGGAGCCCTACGTGCCCGATGCTGGGCAGGGTCGGGGTGTAGGAGCCCTACGTGCCCGATGCTGGGCAGGGTCGGGGTGTAGGAGCCCTACGTGCCCGATGCTGGGCAGGGTCGGGGTGTAGGAGCCCTACGTGCCCGATGCTGGGCAGGGTCGGGGTGTAGGAGCCCTACGTGCCCGATGCTGGGCAGGGTCGGGGTGTAGGAGCCCTACGTGCCCGATGCTGGGCAGGGTCGGGGTGTAGGAGCCCTACGTGCCCGATGCTGGGCAGGGTCGGGGTGTAGGAGCCCTACGTGCCCGATGCTGGGCAGGGTCGGGGTGTAGGAGCCCTACGTGCCCGATGCTGGGCAGGGTCGGGGTGTAGGAGCCCTACGTGCCCGATGCTGGGCAGTGTCGGGGTGTAGGAGCCCTACGTGCCCGATGCTGGGCAGTGTCGGGGTGTAGGAGCCCTACGTGCCCGATGCTGGGCAGTGTCGGGGTGTAGGAGCCCTACGTGCCCGATGCTGGGCAGTGTCGGGGTGTAAGAGCCCTACGTGCCCGATGCTGGGCAGTGTCGGGGTGTAGGAGCCCTACGTGCCCGATGCTGGGCAGTGTCGGGGTGTAGGAGCCCTACGTGCCCGATGCTGGGCAGAGTCCTGTGCCCGATGGTGGGCAGTGTTGGGGTGTAGGAGCCCTGTGCCCGATGGTGGGCAGTATCGGGGTGTAGGAGCCCTGTGCCTGATGGGCAGTGTTGGGGTGTAGGAGCCCTGTGCCCGATGATGGGCAGTGTTGGGGTGTAGGAGCCCTAGGTGCCCGATGCTGGGCAGTGTCAGGGTGTAGGAGCCCTGAGCCCAATGCTGGGCAGTGTCGGGGTGTAGGAGCCCTGTGCCCAATGCTGGGCAGTGTCGGGGTGTAGGAGCCCTGTGCCCAATGCTGGGCAGTGTCGGGGTGTAGGAGCCCTGTGCCCAATGCTGGGCAGTGTCGGGGTGTAGGAGCCCTGTGCCCAATGCTGGGCAGTGTCGGGGTGTAGGAGCCCTGTGCCCAATGCTGGGCAGTGTCGGGGTGTAGGAGCCCTGTGCCCGATGCTGGGCAGTGTCGGGGTGTAGGAGCCCTGTGCCCGATGCTGGGCAGTGTCGGGGTGTAGGAGCCCTAGGTGCCCGATGCTGGGCAGTGTCGGGGTGTAGGAGCCCTAGGTGCCCGATGCTGGGCAGTGTCGGGGTGTAGGAGCCCGATGCTGGGCAGTGTCGGGGTGTAGGAGCCCTAGGTGCCCGATGCTGGGCAGTGTCGGGGTGTAGGAACCCTGTGCCCGATGCTGGGCAGTGTCGGGGTGTAGGAACCCTGTGCCCGATGCTGGGCAGTGTCGGGGTGTAGGAACCCTGTGCCCGATGCTGGGCAGTGTCGAGGTGTAGGAGCCCTAGGTGCCCGATGCTGGGCAGTGTCGGGGTGTAGGAGCCCTACGTGCCCGATGCTGGGCAGTGTCGGGGTGTAGGAGCCCTACGTGCCCGATGCTGGGCAGAGTCCTGTGCCTGTGGCACTCATCACACTCCGGATGTCACCAACTTCTTTATGTGGAATGTCAATGTACGCCTCCCTCACATCCTGTCATCACACATCCTTCCCCTCCATATACAGAGACATTTCTATCCCTCCTCATTATCTATATAGAGCATGTGGTATGCATTGAGATGAATGTATGAAGTTTCAGTCTAGCAGAGCACAGACCCCCCCTCCCTCCCCCAAAATGACAGCTGTAACCTTGAGGCGGCACAGCCCGGTCCCCTCTTACCATGGCGAAGCCGGAGAGCAGAGCCGAGGTGCGGCTGGAGGCTTTGAGCTTGGCCCGGCTCAGGTAGAGCTTCCTCCAGGACAGCGCCTGCATCGAGTGCTCGTCCAGACTCATGAGCTCCACGTAACTCCGGCTAATCCACTCCGTGTAGGGCAGCTCCTCCTCCTTCACCTCCTGCTGGGGACGCGGGCGGGATTTCTGTGGCACCGCACTGCGCTCCGGGACCATTTGCCCGTCACCTACAACTGCGTGACCCCCCTTCTCATCCTACTGCCAGACACCCGTCACACAGTTACTGGAGCAACACAGACTCCGAGCGCAAGAGGGCGTCACCTGCCAATTCCCCACACTACTACAGCTCCGCCTATTCTAACAACCGCCAACCAAAAGTTGCCTGTGTTTCGTCAAATTAAGCGACCCGTCAGAATGTGTAACGGAAGTGACGTTCCGTCTCCGCCATCTTTCTGCACCCCGCACTTCTCTATAGTAAGGATACACTGAGAAGGGGAAAAGCGGACACCTTGTTACACCCACCGGAGTTTTGCATTTTACACTTATTTTTAACAGGAAACTGTGGTTATATCGTGAAATACAGTACTTAGAACTCTGTGTTTAGATGTTGAATTTTAAAAGCAGCGACAAGCCTGCTGATCTCACAGGTTTGCTAATCTGACAGAAGTTCGCTGCTTTTAAAATTCAACATCTAAAACATTCCCACGGAGTTCTAAGTACTGTATTTCACGATATAGCCTCAGTTTCCTGTTAAAAATAAGTGTAAGATGCAAAACTCCAGTAGGTGTAACAAGATGTCCACTTGCCCCTTCTCAGTGTATCCTTACTATGGAGGAGTGTGGGGTATAGCAAGATGGCAGCGACGATACGCCACTTCCATTACACATTTTGACGACTCGCCAAATCTGATGAAACACCGTCAGATATGGCGACCTGTCAGAATTGGTAACGGGAGTGACGTTCCATCACCGCCATCTTGCTACTCCCCGCACTCCTCTACAGTAACGATACACAGAGAAGGGGACAAGCTGACATCTTGTTACACCCACCGGAGTTTTGCATTTCAGTTATTTTTAACAGGAAACGGAGCATATATGGTGAAATACAGTATTTGGAAATCCATCGGACTGTTTACATGTTGAATTATAAAAGCAGCGGTGTTCTGTCACATTAGCAAACCTGTGAGATCAGCAGGTTTGTCACTGCTTTTAAAATTCTACAGCTAAACAGTCCGTCGGATTTCTATATACTGTATTTCACCTTATAAGCTGCGTTTCCTGTTAAAAATAACTGTGATATGCAAAACTCTGGTGGGTCTAACAAGATGTCCATAGCTCCTAATTGTCCCTGATTTGGAGGGACTGTCCCTGATTTGGAATAATGCCCCTCTGTCCTCCTCAATTGTCCGTCGTTTTGGTCTGATCTATATAGTTGTATATAAAATGCACTATTTATCCTTCAAAAAGTGTTTTCCATTACTAAACCTTTCATCCAATTTCTAAATTGCTGCATTTGTAAGTTTTAAAAGCCAATATAAAGGAATAGTAGTGGTAAAAAAAAAAAAAAAGGACTTGGGTTTAACTAATCTTTTTTTTTTTTTGTATAATTTTCCTTTAAGGGGGTGTGGCAGGGGGTGTGGCAGGGGGTGTGGCCTATATCTGCATACTTTTTCTAATAGGTGTCCCTCATTCCCATCTCAAAAAGTTGGGAGGTATGAGATGTCCGCTTGCTAGAGTTGCCACCTCATCCCTTTAAACCCGAACACATATTAATTACACAGGTTCTGTGACTGATTAAGGTGGTAATTAAACTCACTTGTTGCCTTATCTGCATTTAGCCTCAGAACCTGTGTAATTCATATGTGTTCGGGTTTAAAGGGATGATGTGGCAACTCTACCGTTTGCCCCTTCTTGGTGTATCGTTACTGTGGAGGAGTGCAGGGTGTAGCAAGATGGCGACGATAGAAGGTCACTTCCGTTACCAATTCTGACAGGTTGCCATATCTGATAGAACTGTCAGAATTTGTAACAGAAGTGAGGTTCCATCATGGCCATCTTGGTACACCCCGTACTCGGCTGCAGTAAGGATAGTGAGAAGGCGGCAAGTGGACATCTTTGTACACCCACTGGAGTCTTGCATTCCACTTCTTTTAACTGAACTTATATAGTGAAATACAGGATTTCAAGATCCCTCACACTGTTATGATGTTGAATAATAAAATCAGCAGTGTTTTTTCAGATCAGCAAACCTGTTAGATCAGCAACACTGAGCAAAAAAAAAATTCTTATGCCCCGTACACACGGTCAGACTTTGTTCGGACATTCCGAAAACAAAATCCTAGAATTTTTTCAGACGGATGTTGGCTCAAACTTGTTTTGCGTACACACGGTCGCACAAAGTTGTCGGAATTTCCGATCGCGAACAACGCTGTGACGTCAAGCACGTACAACAAGACTAGAAAAGGCCAGTTCAGAACCAAGCACAGCACCCTTTGGGCTCCTTTTGCTAATCTCGTGTTAGTAAAAGTTTGGTGAGAGACGATTCGCGCTTTTTCAGACTCTTGGCTTTCAGATCGTTTTCTGCGGTTCAGTTTGTGCTTGTGGATTTGTATCTGCTCTTTAGTGCGTGCAGCGAGTACCATTGACTTGTCATTGTGTTCTTGTTCGTTCGTGTTTTTCAGGTCGTTCTTCACAGGCCTTGCTGTTCTTCAGTGCGTTCTGTTACTTCATTTTGAGCAGCTGACTGTTTTCTAGCCATGTTTCGTATGCGTACTCCTCGTAGAGTTCGTGCTGTGCGGGGGCTTGGTGTTGGGGTCCTGATCTTGACACAAGTCCAGTCCATGAACAGGGTGGGGAGGAGTTCATGGACCAAGAATTGGTTGCTTCAGCGTGACCAGTTCTCTCATATGCCTTTGCTCCGTGAGATCCGTGAGAATAATCCTGATGATTTGACGGACCCCGTGTTTCACCGTCTGTTGGCTTCGCTGACCCCCTATATCAGCAGGCAGGATACCTGCATGAGGCAAGCCACCACTCCGGAGCAGAGGCTCGTCGCTACCCTGCAGTACTTGGCGACAGGGAGAAGTCTGCAGGACTTGAAGTTCTCGACAGGCATCTCCCCCCAGGCTCTGGGGATCATTATCCCAGAGACCTGTTCTGCCATCATCCAGGTCCTGCAGAAGGAGTATATGAAGGTAAGATTTTTATCCTTTATTATCACATTTTATTGTATTTAATGATTGATAATATATTGTATTTCTTTCCTCATTCCCTAATTACAATGATTGGAATATGCTGTGAACGTCCCCTTTGTCCTCATGCATGCTGGATTTTTCTGTAATTAATTTTTTAGTCCTTCATACAGATTGGCCTTCAATAACCTCCCCGGCATGTTCTCCTGCCCCTATATTCACCTCATGTAGTCACTTAACAATGTATTTTATCAGCTACATAGTAGTGCTTTACCCCAAACACCCCCTAAAATGTTTAGAAATGTGATTTGTGCTTTAAATTCAGGCAGAGTGCCAGATACTTTTTTTGTGGTGTCCCCAAATCATTTTTATTAACCCTCCCTCCCCCCAACTGGTAAGTCAGCTGATGGACCATCCTCCTCCTCCTCCTGCTGCCACAACTCCACCACCAGAGCCACTGCGTGGAAGGAAAAGTGGAAGGAAGACCAGAGAGTGATGACCCTGGGTTCAGTCTGGTCTGACAAAAGCTGCAGTCTCTCGTATGACCACAGCCTGGGGACACAGATGTCATCTGCTGCTTTCCGGATCTCTGGGACTTCTGGACCAGACTGCACTCCCTTAGATAAGGACTCCTCAGGCCACCAATTTTGCTTTAAAATAATTGATGTCTGCCATGGGGGTCCAAGGCTTCGCCAATTTTTGCAGTTTCTCCAGCGTTGCCTCCCACTTTGTTTAGTTGTGAGCCCTTAATAAAAGTTTTATTTTTGAAAATTATACTCTCCTGTGTGTTTTCATCCAAAAAAGACAGTTTGTTGGTGACGATTCAGGTACATTTCTAACATAAAATGTGAAATTAACAGGGACAACAACACCAAACAATCTCCTACAGATTAAATAGAACAACATATCAATGGTGTTGTGGTAACTTGACTCAAAAAACACACACAAAAATGTTCTGGAGTACAAATAAAAATCCCAAAAACAAAAAATAAGCCTTGAAAAAAATTACAATTAAAAAAAAAATAAGCAGCCTTAAAAACAAAAAAAAAAAAACACCACCAAAATAATGATGTCAGATGTGACAAATCAAAATATATTGAGGGAATCCCGATAAATAGTAAAGAAATAAGTTTGTGAGAAGTCTGTGTGAGCAGCAAAAATACTTAATTCTTGTCACATTATAAAGAAGAAGAGAGTGCGCTGTATTAAACCATTTTTAACATTGCACCGTGACGAAAGTGCTGTACCCATTGCGATCCATCCATCCCTCCTCACAGCAAGTACACATCCCATACTTTTCTCCCAAGGCAGACAGGCACAATAGAACAATGGAATACAGTCACACCCCAAACAACAGCAGAGAGCACACCATAGTATGAGACATATTTTTTATTATATATATATATATATATATATATATATATATATATATATATATATATACATACACACACACACACACACACACACACACACACATATGTACATACACACATACAACATTCCAGAGTGTGGTTGTACAGCGAGTCTGATTAGTACAGATCAGTCTGGGGTTCTCAATCAGCCTGTGCCCCTAATAGGCACAGGGTTACTTAGACATAGGAGGTGCATGGGGAGCTGAAACAAGGGTTTTGCAAACTCTCCAAGGGATTCTGGGTTCCACAGGCCCCCCGTCCAAAGTGACTCGCGCCACAGCGCCCATGTTGGAACGCATAGCGAATGCAGAATTTTGCAGGTAGGTGAATTTGATTGCAGAAGAGGCATTGCATGTTTCTTCTACAGTAAAAAAAAAATGCCTGCTCACAGTGAGTAACAGCAGAACTTTAGTTCCACTTTAACACCAAGCTGTTCAGCAAAGGTGCCAGTTAGAGGGTTGAGATAAACCATTTACCGCTGACAGGGGTGTTTACAATGATCAGCATTTATTTATGTAAAACCTTTATCCCAAAAAGAAAAAAACTGTTGCTGTAACTGCTTAGAAAGAGTTGTCTGGAGTTCAGCTTTAAATTGTTAGTTACTTTTGTAAAGTATCTAAATCTAAATCTTCTAGTTAATCATCTAACACTACACTTTCCATGGATTGACAATGTCGCTGTCCAAGGGTGGCTGTGTTCCTCCTTCAGAGATACAGAGGAGGAGTAAGGCTGCTTTCACACTGGGGCGGTGGGGGCGTCGGCGGTAAAACAGCGCTATTTTTAGCGCTGCTTTACCGTCGTTTTTGCGGCGGTATTCGGCCGCTAGCAGTGCGGTTTTAACCCCCGCTGGCAGCCGAAAAAGGGTTAAAATTGCTCGCATAGCGCGGCTATAGCCGCGGTATTGCCGTGGTATAGCCGCGCTGCCCCATTGATTTCAATGGGCAGGAGCGGTTTAGGAGCGGTGAATACACCGCTCCTTCACCGCCCCAAAGATGCGGCTTGCAGGAGTTTTTTTCTTCTCCTGCCAGCGCACCGCTTCAGTGTGAAAGCCCTTGGGCTTTCACACTAAACAAACAGTAGAGGCTGTTTCGGGTCGGTTTGCAGGCGGTATTTTTAGCGTGAAAGTGTGAAAGGGCTCTAAATGTAGCCCCTCTAAGACAGGAGGTGTGTTACTGGCCAATCACCAGGTGAAAATAAAGGAAAGAAGCTTGAAAATAAAATGAAAAACGAATGCAGCCACCACATCCAATGATTGGAAAGATACAATATATGATTTTTTTATTTTTTTGGGGGGGGTTGGGGGTAGTTACGCTTTAAATAATTTTAATTAATATCTTAGTGGATTAACCACTTAAAGACAGAGCCTCGTTTTGAGATCTGGTGTTTACAAGTTAAAATCATTTTTTTTGCTAGAAAATTACTTAGAACCCCAAAAATTATATATTTTTTCAGACACCCTAGTGAATAAAATGGGGGTCGTTGCAATACTTTATGTCACACCGTATTTGCGCAGCGGTCTCACAAGCGCAATTTTTTGGGAAAAAATACACTTTTTTTGAAATAAAACAGAAAAAGTAGCCCAATTTTTTTTTATATTGTGAAAGATAATGTTACTTCGAGTAAATTATATGTAAAGTGAGATAAGTGTGCTAAATACACTATTGATTGTGTGCTAAAAATAATTCATTTAGGGCAGATATTAGACCACATATTTTAGACCTATAATGATATAAATTATTCATGCAAAACCTTGTAATATTCCTAAATGGGTATATATATCAAGTCCACATATTGCACTGTTAAATATAAAAAACTAGTACAAAGCAAAAAAAATCACAGAGTGATTATCTTCCTCAATAGGCTTGGTTCAACAAATGTTGTGACTTCACCCTGAGTTTGTTCACTGTTTCCTCTGATGATCAGCTTGTGCACTTTTCAAGTGTTCAATTTCATTCATGCAATCAAACAGAGAAAATTCATTGCGCAATGAACCATTCAAATTGATCTCCTTGGCAAATCAAACTAAACGCACTCACTTTGTATGTTACACACATCAGCGCATAGAGCAGTCAGCCGCCCACTGCGATCTCTTCCTCGCACCGTGCTGTGAGTACCAATCAGGCACATCAGATGACGTCACTTGGCTCCTCCCGATGCGTTGTGTCACATGTCACGTGACTTTCCCTGTTCTGTTTGTTTCCTCGTTGTCCCGTCTCCTCAATGGGACAACAAGGAAACAAACAGTTCCACAAAAATCTGTGATTTTTTTGCTTTATACCAGTTTTTTATATTTAACAGTGCAATATGTGGACTTGATATATATACCCATTTAGGAATATTACAAGGTTTTGCATGAATAATTAATATCATTATAGGTCTAAAATATGTGGTCTAATATCTGCCCTAAATGAATTATTTTAGCACACAATCAATAGTGTATTTAGCGCACTTATCTCACTTTACATATAATTTTTTTCGAGTGGTATCAGAACACGAACACATAGGTGCGGCTTTATACTAATTTATATTGTTTGTTTAGAAGTTTATTTTAGAAGTTTATTTTAGAAATTTTTGCATATTTTTGGAATATCACATGTAATTGGGAGCTTGGGTTTTCACTAGGGGTGCAATGGATCGTCATCGATCGATTGTCATGACGCCGGTTCCTCTCTCCCCTCTGTGTACTGATCTGTACAGTGGAGGGGAGAGATCGGATGGCAGCAGTGCCAATACTCTGCAATGCCCTGCCAATTCTCTGCAATGCCCTGCCAATACTCTTGCAATGCCCTGCAATACTCTGCTGCAATGCCCTGCCAATACTCTGCTGCAATGCCCTGCCAATACTCTGCAATGCCCTGCCAATACTCTGCAATGCCCTGTCAATACTCTGCAATGCCCTGCCAATACCCTGCTGCAATGCCCTGCCAATACTCTGCAATGCCCTGCCAATACCCTGCTGCAACGCCCTGCCAATACTCTGCAACGCCCTGCCAATACTCTGCAACGCCCTGCCAATACTCTTCTATACCCTGCCAATACTCCGCCAATACTCTGCCATACCCTGCCAATAGTCTGCCAATACCCTGCCAATACCCTGCCAATATACCCGCCAATACCCTGCAATACTCTGCCACACCCTGCCAATAGGGAGATTGTGGATATTACAGTGGGGGAGATTTTTTTCTGTTGATCCGAAAATGATCCGAACCGTGACTCCTGATCCGAGGAACGATCAGAACCGTGAGTTTTTTGATCCGTTGCACCCCTAGTTTTCACCGAAACATACAACATTGGAATCACTATATAATCACCACATAACATCTGAATCATCACATTTATCCAATTAGCGCTTTAGTTAATTATTGCTTAATACTCCGAGTAAATTGATACCCAATATGTCACGCTTCAAAATTGCGCCCGCTCGTGGAATGGCAACAAACTTTGACCCTTAAAAATCTCCATAGGCGACATTTAAAAATGATACCTCACACATGTGGTTTGAACACCGTTTTCATATGCGGGCGCGACTTAAGTATGCATTCGGTTCTGCGTGCGAGCTTGGCGAGCGGGGCGATTAAAATTTTTTATTTTTTTCTTATTTATTTTATTTTTTATTTTTTACACTGTCTTTTTAAAAAAAAAAAACATTTGGGTCACTTTTATTCCTATTACAAGGAATGTAAACATTCCTTGTATGAGAAAAAAAGCATGACAGGACCTCTTAAATATGAGATCTGGGGTCAAAAATTTTTTTTTTTTTTTCCCCTTTAGACCCCATTCACACTTGTGGCGTTTTTCAGGCACTTTAGCGATAAAAATAGCGCCTAAATAAAAGCCTCAGCTGCAATCCCAGTGTGAAAGCCTTTCACTGCTTTCACACTGGGGCGCTGCGCTGGCATGACGTCAAAAAAAGCCCTGCAAGCAGCTTCTTTGCAGCGCTGTAGGAGCGGTGAATACACCGTCCCTAAAGTGCCCCTGCCCATTGAGATCAATGGGCAGCGCCGGCGGTTTTAACCCTTTTTCGACAGCTAGCGGGGGTTAAAAGCGCCCCGCTAGTGGCCGAAAAGCGCTGCAAAAACGACGGTAAAGCGCCGCTAAAAATAGCAGTGCATTACCGCTGACGCCTGGGCGCTGGCAGTGTGAAAGTGCCCTTAAGAACCCTCCAGTGCTATGGAGCCGAGTGGGGGCCATCTTTCCGTCACTTGGCATCCAGGCTGTGAGGGGAGCAGACATGATAGTCTTCGCCGCTACCGCCGACTCTGGTAAGCGGCAGAGACGACCGGAGTGCGGCGAGAAGAGGGCCCTCTCCCGCCCCCGATAGAAGTGATTTTGTGGTGAATCCGCTGTCGAGACCACTTTTATCTGAAAGCTGACCGCCTGTTGAAGAAGAGGATACCGGGGATATGTCAGCTAGCTGCTGCCATATTAAACAGTATTCCTCTTCAAATAGCAGCCGTATAATGACGGCGGGCAGTCGGCAAGTGGTTAAATTAAATCGGAACTGTACTCACAGCAACTTGATAAAAAATAATGTTCTTTAGCAAGGAACATACATTCCACATTAATATTTATACTACCAAAATTAGTGTGTTCTGTAAATTGCCTCCAGAATCACTAATGTGGCAAAGTATAAAGATACAGTATAAACTTCTACCCGTTCCTGTTTCTTTTTGCTGGAGCCTGGCATTTAGCTGAAGTCCAGAGCCCCTGAGCAGCAGCAAATCTTAGGCTGTCAGCAGATTGGCCTCTAGTGGTTCTGATTTTCGGCAGTGTAAAAAATGTAGAGCAACTGAGCATGTGCAGAGCATCGTGAGACAGTGTATAGCTGGATTTTAAACAGTATAGACACTTATTTTTAATGTTTTACATAGCTATACCTCCAAAAGGGGCCAGCCTGAAGTCATTTAGTGGGACTTCATTTTCTGACTAAATTTCCACTTTGAGGATTTTTACATCAGCCTGCAACCGAGCTTTAAGGTGCACCTGTCATGAAAGACAAATGTAAGTAGTGATACTAAAAATGGAGAAAGCTGGGCTTGCCCTATTGTGACAATATATAGTAAACTCTTAGTAAAATATAAAACTTATCAGTACCTAAAATTATTTAAAGTGCAAACGTCCATGTGCAACATAAATCAAAGTGCAAAGAAAACATGCAATCCACTTGTGTTATAATTCTTGCAAATAAAAGTATCTTGTGCTTTCATTCAACACCACCAGTATCCCCTCCAGGGACCGAACTCACCGACAGTTGTTGACCCCCCTATGCATATATCTGGGAAGGTCAATATAGCTTTATATCATAGACTCTCTGTACAAGGTATCCATTCTACCTTCTACCAATAATTGGCTGGTTTCTCCATTCATCAATTGAAAGGAAGCCAGAGAATAGCATACATAGCGTAAAAACTTTTATTCAAAATTCCCCACAATAAATGTAAAATTTGCCACTCACAAATATAGTGCCTCACCCGGCACCAGCAACGATCTGCTGAAATGTTTGTGTGATGCTGCCGCTCCGGGCCTCGTGGGACCCGTAAACAGGCATTGCTGACCTCTCTTCAGAAAATGCTAGGTACCTGGCCAGACATCCCAACCTGCAAAAACTCATTTCAGGGAAGTGACGCTTAGTGCCGGTGCCAAGCCCCCCCCCCCACCAATTAAATGCAGCCTAACCAGTGCCAATGAAATGCAGCCTTACCAGTGCCAATGAAATGCAGCCTTACCAGTGCCAATGAAATGCAGCTTGATCAGTGCCAATGAAATGCAGCCTTACCAGTGCCAAAGAGCTCCACATGCTGTTAGGAGATGGAATATAATATTTGCTGACTTTTAATATTAGGTCACTCACCTGTCCTGGAATCAAGCAATGGCGGCACCCCAGCTCTCGGGTGCTGCTGCCGCCACCATTGCCTGTAACAAAAACCGTCAGTGATGCCTTGCGGCTTCACAGCCAGTGTCCTACTGCACATGCGCGAAGCGTGCTGCGCTTTTTCGAATAGCCCGGTGGCGGGGAAGGAGGGGGCCGAACTTCTGAGTGATGTCGCTGCAGCAAGATCACCCGGAAGTGGGGACAGGTACCTGTCAAAAACAGGTACCTGCTCCCCCTCCCCTCCGAAAGGTGCCAAATGAGGCACCAGAGGGGGGAAGAAGGCAGATAAGTGTACCTTCCACGTTTGGGTGGAAATCCACTTTAAGATCAAGCTTACCGCTATGCTTTGTGGTAACGCGCATGTTACTACAATGCAAAGTAGTACACCAAGCACACCTAATAGGTTTCCATTTATTTTAAATGACACCCAAATGCAGTAAAAGAATGCACCCGAGTTGCAGATCACCACAATAGTTGGTTGTTGTGCTTTAGCAGGCTATTTAAAAAACTTGTCTGCCTTAATGTGCATGTATTACCATAGGCCAAGTGCGCTGCATGCCTGCCGGGAATTGAGCCCTCAACTAGAGCTGCCCGCACTCCTGCACCCCATCCCACAAGCCCTTCAAGCCTGTGAAGATCCTCACCATCCCACGCCACCGCTGAGAGCCTCCACAGCCGCAGAAACTGTCAGAATTCCTCCCAAAAGTGAGCCGCCGGCTAGAACAAAATGGCGGCAACTCCCAAACACTGCAAGTCGCTGCTAGACCTCTAGAGGTGGATCGCAGCCACAGCGCTTTCCAGAATATGAGGCGGTCACAGCCACAACTCAAAGCGGCCCCAGGACAGAAATTTCCCGGTAGGCCAGTCCGGCCCTGGCCGGGAGATACCCTTCCCTCGCAGGTGTCTGTGAGCCCACAGCCAAATGCAGGAGGCTCCTGCAACTTGTGGGAGACTTGGGATATCTGGATGGCTGATGCTTTTACACTTCTGAATCTCAGATGTGGCAAAGTATAGAGATACTGTATAAACTTCTACCAGTTGTCTGACCTTTTATTAGTTACAGGCTTGCTCTGCATCTGTGTTTTCAAAATAATGAAATCAGGAACAGGTCAGGTAACTCCTATACTTTTCTCATGATGGGTGTGCTTTAATAAAGTTCAACTCTCCAAGAAACCTTCTAACCCTCCCTTGCAGTGGGGCTGCACCTCCACTGGCAGGGTAAATGCTTGCTTCTGTCTAAGGTACAGAAATGCATTTTTACTTACCTGATTCTTCACTCCCCCAGCAGATGATTCTCTCCTATTCTCTGGAAGTGGACTGTCCCTTGGCATCCTCATGTCCATTTCAGGGTGTAATAGTGAGAGTTCCTGTGGAAATGGAGCAAAAATGGAGACAACGTCTGCATGTCGGAGGAGTACAGAGCGTACATTTGAAAAGGACAGAACTGCTCTGACAGCTTTCTCCGGATCTTGCTAGTTCTGGATGGGGCTCTGTAGTCTGGAGATCCCTCAGAGTCTTGGGTGGGACAGGATCTCTAACCCTGTGTCCGGGTGTTGTGGACAGCCAGCAGGGTGTGTGCCCAGGTGCATATAACGAGGGGCTGGTGAGAGCAGTGAGGGGAGGAAGGTGGAGTGTGAGCAGCTTGCTACTGCTGAGTGAAGACAGACCTGTGTATGGAGAGTGGTCTGCCCTGTGGGAGACTGCAGCCCGTTTAAGAGGGATTCTTTGCCCAGGGACTGGGAAAGGCTGACCAGCCTTGAGAGTCAGGAAGACTACAGAAGCCAATGAGTCCTGGGGGCTGGAAAGAATCAACTCTGTTGAGAGCAAGCAGAGGAACTGCTGACAAGAGAGCCAGGTGGCTTGGTATGTTTTCATTTATGAGTGCTGAATGAAGTTAAACCCCCTGCATGGGAATCCTGAATGGACCTTTTTGCTTTTGTTTTTTCACTTAATAAACATGGGCTACCAGGCCCTTAACCATAACACCTGTCTGACGTGGACTCACTGCACAGAAGAACGCATCTATCACTTGAACTAAACATGCCAATATCACAAGGGGGAAAATGTCTTGATGATGTTGGAGGAATTTTGACAGCTGCAGTGCCAGATTTGGACCTTGGGAGGCCTGAGGCACTTCAAGTTTGAGGGCTTCTCAACATAAATATAAAATTGTATGACTGTAGCAAGGTCCCTGGCCTCCTTTAGTCTAATGAGAACCTCCAGAGCCAGGGACAGCTGACATCCTTCTGTATAGAATGGGTTGCAAGGCATAGTGGGTGTAATGCAAGGTAGATTCATGGGCGCCAGACACTTCTTGAATGCAAAGAGATTTATTTTCTCTTGAACAGAACATTGGGAGAGAGGGTTTAGGGCCAGGACACCCTTAGGTAGTTGCGATGTTAATTGGCAGACTCCGAGACTTCTACAGGTAGACAGCTATGCAGGGAAAGGCATCCAGCAAGACACCACATCTGCATGTGTAGGAGCGCTGTCCCCTTTGGCAACAGTCTTAGAACTGTGCCTAACACAAGTTGTAACAAACTTCTTTACTTTTTATGAATGAATGAATGATTTGTAAAGCGCTGCAAATGCGAACTGAATCGTCTCAAGTCGCTAATGCGTTTTGTGCTGTCATCCTCTTAGAAGAGGAAGGTCTTGAGTTTTTTCCTGAAGGCCAGATAGTTTTCTTCCATGCGGATGTGAGTCGGAAGAGCGTTCCATTGCCGAGGTCCCTGAACTGCGAATCTTCGTTCTCCCCTTGCTTTGTAGCGGTATTTGGGAATGAGGAGGAGGTTTTGGTTAGATGATCGCAGACTGCGATTGGGGGTGTAGTGTTTTATTTTCTCTCGGAGGCATTACCTTATGCATTTGTGGGTGAGGCAGAAGGTCTTAAATGTGATCCTATTCTTTACTGTTAGCCAATGTAGGCTCCTCAGGGATGGGGAGATAGACTCCCAGGGTTTTTTTTCCAGTTAGCAGTCTTGCCGCCGCATTTTGGATGGCCTGTAGGCGCGCAAGCTGATATTGGGGTAATCCTATGTAGAGTGAGTTTACGTAGTCGAGTCGGGAATTGATGATTGTTCCAACTACTGCTGCTTTGTCCTCTTCTGGGATGAAGGGGATGAGTCTGCGTAGCAGGCGGAGGAGATGGTGAGATCCACTAACTACTGATCCTATTTGTGCATCCATTGTCATTTCTGAGTCAAAGATAACTCCAAGACTCTTGGCTTTGATGCGCGGAGAGATGGTTTGTCCAAAGATGGTGGGAGGAGTCCAGGGAGTCTTGGTTTTGGCATTTTGGTTAGCGTGTAGGAGAAGAAGTTCTCTTTTTGACCCGTTGAGTTTGAGGGAACTAATGGTCATCCAGTCATCTATCAAAGTGAGGCATTTCTCTAATTGCTGATGGTGGTCTTTTTGTCCGATGATGCAAAAGTAGATTTGAGTGTCGTCAGCGTATGAGTGGAAGCAGAGGTCTGATTTTTTGATGAATTTGAGGAGTGGGCAGATGTAGATGTTGAATAACACTGACAACAGGGGTGAACCCTGAGGGACTCCACAGGAGATTGTTCGGGTTTCAGAGGTGAATGCTCCTAGTTTCACTGTCTGAAACCGATTCTGTAAGAAGAATGCAAACCATTTTAGACTAGAATCTGTGGCTCCTGCTACTTCTGTGAGGCGGACAAGTAGAGTATTGTGGTCCACTGTATCAAAGGCTGCACTGAGGTCTAACAGTACCAAGAGGCATGATTCTCCGTCATCTGCTGCTTCGAGGGCATCATCCCATATTTTTAGAAGTGCAGTTTCTGTGCCATGGCCAGGGCGGAAGCCTGATTGTAGAGTGTCCAGAAGTTGATGTGTGTCCAGAAGTTGATGTGTGTCCAGGTGGCGTTGTAGCTGTTGTACTACCGCTTTCTCCATAATCTTGGAGATGGTGTTAAGGCTTGTTATCGGTCTGCGGTAGTTAGGGTCCTTAGGGTCGAGATTAGGTTTCTTTAGCAGGGGTTTGACGATGCCTTGCTTGAGGGTGGTTGGCACAATCCCTTCTTTGAACGACTGATTTATGAGGTGTGTTATAGTGGGAGCCAGGATGTCGGAGCATGCTTTAAGGAGTTTCGTGGGAATGATGTCATTTGGTGATGTGCTGTCTCGAAGGCTTCTCATAATGTCTTTAGTCGTGTCAGTGGTGATTGGGGTCAGGGAGAAGTCCGGTGGTTGTGTGATGTTTGTGTTGATATCCTCTTTTTGCTTTGGTTGGGTAAAGTTGGTTGTTTTTTTCTGTTGAATTGATTTCCGAATGTTGTCGATTTTGTCAATGAAGAAATTTGATAACTCATTGCAGAATTCTTGAGTATCGTTTGCTGGAGGCTCTAAGCAGGTTGGGTTTATTGACTGGGCGACTATTTTGAAAAGTTCCCGTGGCCGGTTTAAGGCAGTTGAGATGGTGTTCGAGAAATGTTCTTTTTTGGCTTTGAAGATTGGTTTGTGGTATTTCCCAGTGAGTACTTTGTAGTTTGTGTGGTTTTCCTTGGTAGGGTTTCTTCTCCACGCTCTTTCAGCTCTTCTACGTTCTTGCTTGAGTAGGGTGAGCGTGCCATTAAACCATCTTGAGTTTTTTTTTGCGGATGAGTGTTCTGCGTTTTGGCGCTACTGAGTCTGCTGTTTGTAGTAATGCCTTATTTAGGGAGTTGAGTGTTTGTTCTTTTGAGAGGTTTGAGTTTAGCAATTGTATTTTGCTTGATAATGTGGTTTTGAAGAGTTCGGGGTGCAGTTTCTTCTGAGATCTGTTCCAGTGTGTTGTTGTTGCATGTTTCTGTTTTTGGAGGGTGGTGTTAGTGGTGATTTTAAATTTGATGGCATGGTGGTCCGTCCATGGTAGTAGTGAGTTGTCGAATATGTTGATGTCCATATTCTATTTGAACATGAGGTCTAGAGTGTGTCCTGAGCCATGCGTGGGAGTATTTATCAGCTGTTGGAGACCTAGTTCTTCTAGTTGGTTGATGCAGGCGGTCGCAATAGGGTCTTGGGTAGAGTTTGCCCAGAGGTTGAAGTCCCCAAGTACCAGAAGGTTTTTGGTTTTCAAGGTGTGCATTGAAATGAGTTCAGTGAGTGGTGAAAGGAGATTGGTCTTTGGTCCTGGTGGCCTGTAGCATAGTAGTATGTGAATGGTGTCTTGGGGTGTTGTTTGAAGATGCAGGGGGAGTATCTCCATGAAAGGCACTGAGTTCTGTGAAGTTGGTTTGGTGAAGGCAAGGTGCGATACAATCACTTCTTGTAGATTCTCAGCCCACTGAGCTCCCAGTCTCTCTCACTAGACTTGCTGATTCACTGCTGCTGAATCCCGTGAGCTCTTCTAATCTTCTTGCTTTAGTATCTTCCTCAAGCGTCACCCCCGCTTCCCTGCTGGGTCCCTGTCTTGGCACTCCAGATACTCCTCAAGCGTCACCCAACTAGCTGGGTCCCTGGCTTGGCACCTGCTGAAGTCTCTCGATTCTTCACCGTTGGTGAAAATACTTGCTTCAGCTACTCACTGTGGTCCCTGGCAACAAGGTGGTTGGTCCCTTAGTAGCGACAGCTTCCCCTCTACCTCCGACCATGACAGGTTCTTTGGCCGGCAGAACTGTCACTTCTGGTTGGACTGCAAGCCACAATCCCAACCCTACGCTACTCTCTTGCTTCTGGATAGGTCCTCAGACAGCCTAGCAGCCAGCAGCCGGGATAGGCCCAAACTCTGGCCTAGCAACCCGGGCAGCACAACACGCGTCCACCAAGACAAGACAGCCGTCCATGTGGCACAGAACACCGATCACCTGACCCCATCCAAATATATAGGTTCTCCCAGCAGGCCAAGGGATCTAAGAAAACCCCTGCCTATTGGCTGAGATACCCCATATACTTCTAATCTGTCCTTGCTTTGCCCTGGTCTTATCTAATGTCACTAGTAAATTTAGAAACAACCCTGCCTAGACATCAGGGTGCTACATCACAAATAAAGTGAACTGAAATTAAAGCGGAGTTTCACCCCAAAGTGGAAGCTCCGCTTATCTGTCTCATTACCCCTCCCCCCCTCGAAATGTGCCAAATGTGGCACTGTTTTCGACAGGTACCTGTCCCCACTTCCGTTGGACCTCAACGGAAGTGGGGAGGCAATGTACGTCAGAAGTTCAGGCCCCTCTCCACCTTCCCCGCGGCCGGGCCATTCAGAAAGCACAGTGCGCTTCGCACATGCGCAGTAGGGAATCGGCTGGGAAGCCACAAGGGTTCAGTCAGTTTCCCTTACAGGCCGTGGCAGTGGCAGCACCCAAGGGCCAATGGAAACATTGGCTGGAGTGCTGACATCGCTGAATTCCAGGACAGGTATGTGTCTTAATATTTAAAGTCAGCAGCTACATAATTTTTCTGTGGGGGGCTGGAGCACCGCTTTAATGATAGACTGCATTTGTTCTAAAAAAAAAAAAAAAAAAAATGTGAGCTAGGTTCCATAGGAGACACTTGTCTGATTTTTTTTTTCCCACAATTTTATTGACTGTAAGGCCCCTTTCACACAGGCTGTCTGATCAGGTCCCCCTGTCAGACTTTTTTTTTTTTTTTTTTTAAATCGGATCTGATCGGGCCCTCCATTACCTCCTATGAAGTGGCAGATGTCAGCAGTGACATGTCCGCTGACATCCGCCACTATCTGATCCGATCCTGTCCACCAAATCCAGACGGACGGTGGTTCTGTTTTCTTGTACAAAGGTTTTTATTGAACATAAAAATCGTCAAGAAAAATACAAAGAAAACAATAAAAAAGAAACAATGGTGAGCACATCATGTAAGCAATTCTGTAATAAAAATGCGGATATACAACAAGCATAGCGATATAAGGCATAACAAAACTTACACGGTCTTGAGGTTCAGGAGAGTGTACATGAGGTCAGACTTTGTCTGTTTAGTGTCTTAATGAAAAAGACCTTATGGTGCTGAAAAACAATTTTTCATGTCTTTAGAACGGTTGCTCATCAGTTGTCCAACCTGACAGAGGTTGGTCTGTAAATCAGAGAAATTGTGAGGTAGAATGTAAGAAGGGAGATTCGTAAGAGGAAAGGACAAGGAGAGAGGAAAGAAATAAGCGTAACAGAGAAGAGAGAAAAAGAAGGGGATGGAGAGAGAGGGGAGAGGGGGGGGGTCCCCGGGGCTGGAGGACGGAGGCGTCTCAAAGCGAGAGTAGCGCAGGATCAAATCTGGAAGGGTGGACATGGGACACCCAAGGCTGCCATGTCCGAAGAAATTTATCATGTGTGTCAGATAGGATAGCTGTCAATTTTTCATTAATCATAATATCATTTACGAGATTTTTGACTGCTTCAAAGCTGAGAACTGGGGTTTTCCAAGCCTTTGCTATGGTCAATTTAGTTGCAGTAAAGATATGTGACGCCAGTTGGCGTTCCGGTTTCAATAGTTCCATAATTGGTTTCCCCAAGAGAGCTTCATATGGGTCCCTTCTTATGTTTGTGTTAAAAAGGTTACGGAGAAGAGCGTAGATTCTGACCCACAATCTGCAAACCTTGGGACATTTCCACCAGATATGTGCCATTGTTCCCTCCTGGGTACACCCATGAAAGCATAAGGAGGAATAGGATGGAATAAAGCTCGCAAGTCTAGCTGGGGTATAATACCATCGATAGAGTATTTTGTAAGCGTTTTCTAGGTGTAACACATTTTTGGAGCATTTGGAGATAGCAGCAGTCATGGCCTGCCAGTCCTCTGGATCTAGTTTTTTCCCCAATTCAGCCTCCCACTGGAGGTGATATGGTCTCAGGGGTGGTTTCTTGGAGCCTATTATGGCTGCGTATATTAAAGAGATCAGACCTGAGGAGTGGGGTCGTGACCTGCATAAGCTTTCAAAAGGGGTCAAAGTATAGGGAGATGGTAAAGATTGAATGAGCTGTTGTAGGAAATGGCGGATCTGCATGTAGCTATAGTGCTCCCTAAGGGGAATATCGTGGGAGGACCGCAATGCTGCGAATGGGATAATCCTGGTAGGGGTAAACATAGAGTGGATATCTACAAACCCATTTTCGGACCACCACTTGAATTGCATCGGGTTGTCACGCCCGGGTGGAAACAACGGGCAGTGAAGGAGGTGGAGTAGAGGAAGATGCGGGGAAATCAGGTTCGCTGAGTATTTGATTGAGTCCCACAACTTAAGTGAGTGGGCCAAACAAGGACCTATATTGGTTGGGCGGTGAGCCTTGGGAAGCCAAGGGATAGAGGCCAGTGGTGTCGGGTGAGCGTCTACAAGGTCGACGACGGCCCACAGCGGCATCTGCTGGGTGGTTCTGTTTTCCATCTGTCTGGCAGATCGGATGAACACGGACAGATGGTCCGTTTTCACCCGATCTCCCTATAGAGGAGAAGCAGGACTTTGTCCATCTCTGCTCTGCACAGTGAGCAGAGACAGACCTGTCATAACCTGCTCAGTGGGGATCAACTGAGTGATCCCCCCCGCTGAGCAAGCGGAGTCTGTCCAAACGAGGCGCACGTGTGAAAGGGGCCTAAGAATGCACATTACAATATTTAACAAAAATAACAATAAACCTGCACTTACGGATAACAAGCAGCTTGCACAATTTACTGGAAGCAAAAGGTTACATGTAAGCACAAAAGGTGCAGCGCTAAAAAAAAGGGTGTTTTAAAGAAGAATTAAAAGTTCATAATAATAAGAGTCCAGATATTGTGATTCTAAATGATGGATAAGAAATCTTGTGAGGAATACTCAACCAGCAGGTATGCACACACTCCCTCTTACCGTAAACCATGGACCACCCTATAAAGTGGTCACTGGCATTCTTTACAAATCAGATCACTCCAGGACACTCAGATATAAAAACGCCAAAAGAATTCCTTCCACATCAGACAGACTCCATATGACAGAAACTCCGCCAGGTTTATAATGTCAAAGCAGATAGACATCTCATGGTGCAGTATGTTCAAAAAGGGGGGTTTAATAAAACAGCTTCCAAAATACACACTCCCCATACAGAAGAAAAGACATGCATGTGAATCAATATAAACACAGAGCTGTTTCCAACCAACAAGATGGCCGGCCTCGGTGGGCGGCGACGTCACGTGATCCTAGCTTCACCCAACATGTATCGTTATAAAAAAAGTCATCAGGGGCCTTGACAAAGTCAGTGATAGTGATGCAACACATCGGGGGGGGGAGCCGAGTGGCGTCATTTCAGGTCGCAGCCAAGACCAAAATCTATGATTTATCGCTGCTGAACATTTCAGTCTTGATATATGTTATTACTTTTAAATAAAGTCATTTTTACTGAATACTACTCTATGGAGATTCCTTCTATTTCTATATATGACCCTTGATTTGGAGGAGAGCTAGAGAGAGGGCTACAAGGACGTGAACCATATAGGAGAGGAGCCTTTCACTATCTGCAGCTACAGCCGTTTCTACGTTTCACGGTGTCATTCCTAATCAGAGAGGAGAGGAGTGGAGAGCATAGCTTACAACTGTCCCTGATTTCAAAGGGACTGTCCCTGATTTGGAACAATGTCCCTCTGTCCCTCATTCCTCCTCATTTGTCCCTCATTTTGGTCTGATCTATATAGTTGTATATAAAATGTACTATTTATCTATCAAAACTTGTTTCCCAGTGCTAAACCTTTCGTCCAATCTCTAAATTGCTGCATTTGTAAATACTAAAAGCCAATATAAAGGAATAGTAGTGGTAAAAAGCACTTGTGGGTTTAACCAATCATTTTTTTTTGTACAATTCTCCTTTAAGGGGGGCGTGGCGGGAGGTGTGTCCTATGCCTACATACTTTTGCTAATAGGTGTCCCTCATTCCCATTTCAGAAAGTTGGGAGGTATGGGAGAGTATCACTGAGGATCACACAGATGCGTGATTAGACCCATTGGGGGTCTTCATTGGAGGTGAGAGGCTGGGGCACACCGTGTGCGGATTGTGAAAGAGGGCAACAAGTGTGATCACATCACCCTAAATTTTCTCTGCACTTGGACACTTTATGCACCTTTTTGCACACTCTTAACACATTCGAAGAGACTATTTATATACACTTTTATGCACTGGATTTAATACCTAAATTGATAGAAATATTGATTTATAATTGCACATTGATAATTTTTATAAACATTTGGAAACAACTTTTTATTGTACATCTATTGATTATTATTATTTATTGCGTTTTGATTATTTAAGTCAGTGCCATATTCAGCTATATTCGCAATATATTTTTTTTTTTTACAAGAAAATATTCGCAATATATTTACATTGGTGTATTTATATAGCGCTGCTCCATCTCATTTATTTAAAATTATCATTGGTATTGGTGACACTACAGGAGTTTAGCAGCTTTATATTCACTATTGCACCTTATTTTTGTTATCTTTGGTAATCCACACATTGAGTTGCACACAAGTACCTTTTTCTATTTTCATTTTTACAGCTCCGAACTACATTTCCCAGAATGCAAGGGTTTGTATGGGGAAAACACTAAAAAAAAACTTTCCAAAAATTTGTGAGTGAGCTGCTCACCAGAAGAGCGGGTGTGTCAGGTGGGTCACATGTCAGGGAGAAGCTACTACATCCCAGATATCATTAGGGGTGAGGCATGTAGAGACCCCAGAAAAATTAGGAGAATAGAGGACTGCTGAATACATGTAGTATGCTGCGAGTATAGGGGATGTATGGGGAATGCATGGATTGTGCAAGGAGTATAGTGGGTGTATGGGAAATGCATGGAGTGTGCTGCAAGTATAGGGGGTGTATGGGAAATGCATGGAGTGTGCTGCAAGTATAGGGGGTGTATAGGAAATGCATGGAGTGTTCTGCAAGTATAGGGGGTGTATGGGAAATGCATGGAGTGTGCAAGGAGTATAGGGGGTGTATGAGGAATGCATGGAGTGTGCTAGGAGGATAGGAGATGTATGGGAAATGCATGGAGTGTCCTAGGAGTATAGGGGGTGTATGGGAAATGCATGGAGTGTGCTGTGAGTATAGGGGGTGTATGGGAAATGCATGGAGTGTGCTTATATTAGGTCATTTTCTGCTGTTTTTATAAATTTTGAAGTGTTGATATTTTTTTTGGGGGGGGGGGGTGCAAAGGGCTGGTTTTGCCTAGGGCGCAGAATAGTCTAGCACCGGCCTGTGGCCATCAGCAACAGCTGTCAGATTTGTTGCTTATACAAATCCAAGGCAGGCGCTGCCTCTGATCAACTCTGGATAGGGGGCGATAATAGATGGCTGAGCTGCGGTTTCACCTCCACCCGGCTTCCCACCTGATTACTAACATTACAGACTGGCAGAGCTGTACACTTGCCCCAACCGTGTACCTTTTCTTCATAGCGCAAGAATTTTAACTCAGGCTGGCGGTACTGCCTGTCAAACTCGCTTACTGAGATCAATAGGGACGCATCACAACTGCGAACCAAACTCTTGGATCGCAGTAAGGGTGTGGTTCTGCAATGTAAATATATTCTATTTGGCAAGTTGAAAAAAACAAAACGGGCACCAGGAGGTGGCAGTAACACCCCCTGAACGCATGCCAGCCACTGCTATACCACCACGGTTGATCACTTTATCAGGGGGTGGTAAGTGTTATCGCCAGTGTGAAAGAGCAGTGCTATACACCTGCCCATACATGAAGCCTTTTGCATCTTAATTACATATTTACAGTAGGCAAAGCTTGCCACTCCTTGTTCATGCTGCAGCCAACTCTTCTCTTTCCCATAAGTTTACTAGCAGGAATTCCTTGAGATAAAACAAACCAGGAAATATTCTTTTATGGTTGTCCTAGTGCCCTTTCCTGTTGAAATATAACTAAAGGCAAAGTTTTTTTTGTTTTTGTTTTCTTTTTAGTATTGGATAGAGTGGAGAGGGATTAGAACACCTGTCAGGTTTTTATTGCTGTCTGTGCCCCCATGATGGGGGTTTAACAACTCTATTTGTCCTCATGACTGTTACTACTGAAAGTGAAAGAAAATTCTAAATTTTGAGTGGTACCAGAACAGGAATAGAGGGGAAACCTTGACCCTGGTGACAACCAGTCTTTCCCTCACTTTGGATGGGGTTTCCTCTCACTTCCTGTTTTGGCTATGGAACAAGAAAGGAAATCCCCCAATGGGACACAGATGGGAAAGAAAAAAAACTGACATGGGGTTATAATCCCCCCGTACTCTATCCAAAATAAAAAAAATAGCTTTTCCTTTAGTTCTACTTTTAACTATAAATTGAAAAATACCATCGCAATTCCATCATGGGATCGCATGGTGGAGAGAGAGAGATGCGATTGGTAACTTGCTATAGTTTCTTAATGTATAACTAAAGGAAAAACTTTTTTTTTTTAGTTTTGGATAGAGTGTAGAGGTGTTATTAACCCTGTCAGGTTTTTATTGCTGTCTGTGCCCTCATAAGGGAGATTCACCCTCTATTTGTCCTCTATACCACTATCACCTAACATGAAAGACATTTCCAAATCAAATCAGAACAGGAATTTTGGGGGGGGGGGGGGGGATCTTCTAATGAGGGCACTAGTTCTGGTGACTAGTTCTGGTGACCCTGGTGGCTCCAGGAATTTCCCTCTCTTTGAAGGGATTTCCCCAAACTTCTTGTTTTGGTTATGGGACAGGAAGTGAAGAGAAATCTACCCAATGGGACACAACAAAGATTAAAAAAACCTGACTGGGGTTATAACCCTCCCTTACTCTATCAAAAATAAAAATTGCCGTCAGTTCTCCTTTTAAAGTGGTTGTAAACCCTTACATATACCCAGTTAAGTGACTGATCTCAGGTGATACACAGAGATTAAACAAATCCTCCTACATAAGTTGTAGCTGTTTATCTGCAGCCCTCTATCCTCTACAGCAGGGCTCCCCAAACCCCAACTGCGCATGTGCTGGTTTTTCGGTTTCCCGCTCCTAAATCTGTAATGCCGGATTCCTTGCTGAGGTGGTTGCTGCATCTGATGGCTGACAAGCTGCATCTGGTGGTTGTGGTAGCAGGCTACAGTGACAAACTGCATCTGGTGGCAGGCTACAATAGCAAGTGACAAGCTGCTATATGGCCAGTTGAACCATTTCATTATATATTGCAATGCAATAATAGAAATAATGCGCTTCAATCATAATCATCTTAACACCATATCACCCATGGTGTCGGGATAATTGAAGTACTAACACCAATGCATACCCCCTGTGAAAAAAAATCAGGGGTCTCCAATCTTTCTAATAAAGAGCCAGTTTGCTGTGCTATAGAAATTAGGGGGGGGGGGGGGGTCAAACCGTGGCCAGTGGGAGTAGAAAATGTCACAGCATCAGTGGGAGTAAACAGTGCCCCATCTTTTGTATTAGGCAAATTATTAGTGCCTCATCATTGGTGCCAGTGGGAGGAATAGTGCCCCATCATTGGTGCCAGTGGGAGGAATAGTTTTATCATAGTTGGTGTCAGTGGGGGGAATAGTTTTATCAGCGTTGTTATCAGTGGGGGGAATAGTTTTATCATCGTTGGTGTCAGTGGGGGGAATAGTTTTATCAGCGTTGGTGTCAATGGGGTGAATAGTTTTATCATCGTTGGTGTCAGTGGGGAGAATAGTTTTATCAGCGTTGGTGTCAATGGGGGGAATAGTTTTATCATCGTTGGTGTCAGTGGGGGGAATAGTTTTATCATTGTTGGTGTCAGTGGGGGGAATAGTTTTATCAGCGTTGTTATCAGTGGGGGGAATAGTTTTATCATCGTTGGTGTCAGTGGGGGGAATAGTTTTATAATCATTGGTGTGAATGGAAAGAATAGTGCCCCATCTTTGGAGCCAGTGGAAAGAATAGTGCCCCATCATTGGAGTCAGTGGGGAAAATAGTGACCCATTGTTGATGTCAGTACAGGAATTATTGCCTTATTGTTGGTGTCAGTGGGAGGAATAGTGCCTTGTATCAGGAGGAGGAATCGTGCCCCAAGGGCCAGATAAAGGCAGGTAAAGGGCTGCACTTTGGAGACCACTGGCATAGAGAGTAGAGTGGAGTGTATTCTGAGATCTGAGTGGAAGGAAGGGACTCGTGCAGCTAGAGGAATGACAGAGGAGACAGAAATCACACTTGGTGCTTTGGATTGAGGCAAGTACAAGCTATAGAAGGATATATTGTGTTCATGTCAGAGGTTTACAACCACTTTAAATGAGACGTATGGCCAAAGCTATTTTGGCTATGCTTTTTCTGTTAGGTCATAGGAGTGCAGTCCATTGTACACTCCTGTGACTCCTTTTCAGCCGAAAGTAGGCTAAAGCCCAGTCGGCTGATGTCACTCAGCTGGTCTAGGCTCGGGAAAGATCTCGACTTTATAGTCGGAATCCACCCAGATGCCTGGACCGTCAGCTGGATCAGCCTCTCAGCGAGCCGCTCCTGCCCCCTTCACAGCTCAGGGAAAACAAAGCAATCGGTGGTCTTAGTGGATTGATGCTGCATCCACCTAGGTGAGTTTTTTTTCTTTCCTAAAACCTGAATGTTTTTTAACTATAGTTCAAAAAATGATTGATCATTTTGCATCGATCTGGAGCACTCCATACAATTGTATTGCCCTTTAGCCCTGGTTTACACTGATGCAATGTGGGAAATGCACTAGATTTGCTGCATTTCCTTGCACCGCTTGGCAATCACACGGCATCCATGCGATCTGCTGTGGGTGTCAATGTTAGATTAACGACACCCCAAAACAGATTGCAAAATGCAGTGCGATTGCCAGAATTCAGGCGCAGGTAAAAAAAAAAAAGGGTCCTGCACCATTCTGGTGCGGAATGCGATTTGAGCCATACAAAATGTATGGCTCAAATCACATCACACAGAGACATTGCATGCGATGTGCACAGGAATGTGATTCCTGTACGAATCGCATGCGGTACGATTCCTGTGCGTTGTTTTGCACGCACCAATGTGAACCTAGGCGAAGATAGTAAGACTTCCCCTCTATTTTAATTCTGGTGTCAGCTGAAAATGTGGAATTCTCTTTTACTTTCACTTTTGATGATCATGGTAAACAAGAAATAGAAAGGGTGAACCTCTCTAATGGGGACACAGCCAGCAATAAAACCTGACATGGCAGGTGTTCTAATCCCTCTCCACTCATAACCAAAATTAAAAAAAAAAAGTTTTGCATTTTGTTACACTTTCACTATAAATTAAAATCCACTTCCTAATATGCGGCATAACGATGCAATGGGTTGTTGACTACTGATCGATTAGGGGGAGGGAGTGATTGGGGAAATAATTGGCTTACTGAGTGCCACCATTAGGTGGGACGTTTCCTTTGTGATGAGGAATAATGAAAGTTCCCAGCCATGTCAGCCTGCTGTCACCCAGAGGCTGTAAACAAAAAAAAAAGAAAGGCTGAGAGCAGGCAGAGACAATCATGCGGAGGGGGCGTGTCTGGCCCCGCCCACGCCCTCGCTGAGTGGTCGGGAAAGTCCAAGCTGAGTAGTGCAGACTTCATGCAGCAGTCATAACAAATAAAGAGCAGAGCGTGCACGGCGCATGCGTACAAGGCAGCCTATCCCCCGCCGCCGACCCAAATATTAATATGAGAGGCTCCCGAGTGTCAGGAAATGTCGGATTCACTGGAAGCAGCCCGGCGGCCACGCGCCTGTGTTGTGGGGAGTTGTGAGAGTTGCCTGTCATGTGGCGGTCGGTGCTCCCGGGAACGATGGTACCTACTGTAGATCATGACGTCACCGAGCCTACTACTCCTCAGCCTGCTAGTTTATAGAGAGGAGCCGGAGATTGTCGCCCGACACAGAAACTTTTCTTTTACGACCGTTCTCCGACATGCAATGCAAGAATAACTGAGGAGAGCTCCTCTGCAGCCTTTTCCTCCCCCCCACTCCTCTCATAACCATGGAGGCAAAGAAAGGCTCTGGAAGAAGATTGGTGTGTAGATCGGGCTTTGGGGGGTGGTGAGGGTGAAGATCGGGCTGTGTGGGGGGGTGGTGAGTGTGTATGTGATGAGTAGGATCCTCTGTGTCCTTTGTGCAGATGGCACATGTAGGGGGGCAGATCCCCGGAGTGATCCTGGCATGGCTTTGTTATGATCTGTGAACGTGCAGCTCTCCGTGTCCCTGCTGGCTGCTGTCTGCCTGAGCAACAACTTTCCTCTGTGCGAGGAAACGATATGATCGTGCTGCTTCTCTCTTCCCCCATACAGGGCCCGACACCACCGATCTGCCCTCCGACACCAACAATCCGGGCACTGACACCTCGCCTGAGCTCCCCCCGATCGGGCACAGCTCGCCCCCTTTATTGTCTTCCCGGCCGCAGCCAGTCCTCCTCCTCCTCTCCAGCCCACCTCCCTTGTTTATATACACAAAGCTGCACATGGCATTTAAATGTCCTGCCTGGGATCGGCAACCTGAGCAGAGCTTACACCTTCTACATCATGGAGACACTGTGCCTTCTAGATTTAGGTCAGATCAGGTTCATGGAGCATATGGTACATCCTAATAACTTTACATACCCCAATACCGGCCACACACTTTAATTTTATTATCCGATCAATGTCTGATCAAATAAATCAAATCCCACAAATGGACTTAAAGTGATTGTAAAGGATCGTCTTTTTTTTATTTTTAAAAAAAATAACAAACATATCACACTTGCCTCCACTGTGCAGCTCGTTTTGCAGAGTGGCCCCGAACCTGGTCTTCTGGGGTCCCTCTGCGGCTCTTGTGGCTCCTCTAAGGTTGCCACCCCATCCCTTTAAATCCAAACCGATATGAAATACACTGAGGTTAATTTAATACTGATTAGGCACGAAGTGAGTTTAATTACCACCTTAATCAGCCACAGAACCTGTGCAATTATTATTTGTTTGGGTTAAAGGGATGAGGTGGCAATCCTAGGCTCCTCCCCGCATCAGATAACCCCCCCAGGAGAAGCGCTCTCCCGAGGGGGTTACCTTGCGGGCGCGCTCCCAAGTCCAGCATTTGCGTCATTGGATTTGATTGACGGCAGCGGGAGCCAATGGCTGCACTGCTATAAATCTATCCAATCAAGAGCCGGGACCCCATTGAGAGAGGGGCAGCGCGTCTCCGCCACAGAGATGAAGGTGCTCAGGTACGTAAAATTGGGGGGCCGGTGACTGCCAGGTGTTTTTTCACCTTAAAGCGGAAGTAAACCCATCAATTTAAGTTTCAAAAAAAAAGTTACATTTTTGGCATGCCAGGAATATAACTGTCACATTGGTTGTGCTCTCAACCAAACTGTCAAACCATTCAATGTCTGGTGTCATAACTGATCACATGTGCAGCATCATGCCAGTTGAAGATTAAACAGAGGCCAAGATGGCAGCTTCCTTGGCTGAAAACGATAGAATGGTTTACGTCCACTTTAATGCATCCTATGAAACACAAGGGTTTACAACCCCTTTAACTTTCCATCCAGTGAGATTTAGCCCCGGTTTACAGTTCTGCGGATCAAATGCAATCTGAAAAGCACAGATTCGCATGTCATGTAAAAAAAGCATTATTCCCAATGAAGGCTGTTCACATATATGCGGTGCAAATTTGATACCGTTCAAAAAAAGGTCCTGTGCAAGTTTAGTGCGGTGCGAATTTCCGCTCCATAGACCTTTATGGGACTGGATTAAATTCGCAGTCCAGTGTTCACATCACTGCAAATAATGATTTTTTTTTTTGCCTAGATTTTATAGAAAATTGCAGATGTGACCCACTCCCCTCACACATTGGCACTTAGGCCTGGTTCACACCTACACGGGTTGCAGTTTGCTTATTTCAGGTGCATTTTGCATTACACATTTTTGATCCATTGAAGTCTATGGAACCAGAAAAAAAGTCTCTGGCCCGGTCCTTAAAATGCACAGATGTAAACCACATCCATTGGAAACCATGTTAAATGGACTGTAGTGTGTTTCTGCAAAACTGAAAATGCACTAAAAAATGCATAGGTGTGAACCAGGCCTAAGGGCCCGTTCCCACTTGTGCGATGTCTGACATCTCAATTGCATGCAATCTCTGTGTGATGCGATTTCAGCCATACAGATAGTAGGAGTGAATTCTCATCACATTTGGACCAAACTTGCACAGGACCCTTTTTTGGTCCACAGGAGAATCGGCTCTCGTGGGATCCGATTCATGTCACACCCATGCAATCCGATTCATGTCCGAATTTGCAGTTCGCACTGCAATATGTGACCTGATTTTGGGGGTGTCATTAACTTTTAATTGACACTCCCAGCAGTTTGCATAGGGCAGTGTGAACTGCCGCCGGGAGACATGCGATGTGGGAACCCGCAGTGTATTCGCAGGGTTCCCGCATCGCTGCAGTGCGAAACGAGCCTTTGCCCTTGTTCACATCAAATGCAGTTTTGAAATTGTGCAGTAAGAATTTCGGCTCCATAGACTTCTATGGGACCGGATTGAATTTGCAATCCAGTGTTGCATCACTGCAAATTTTTTGTTTTTTGCCTATATAGCCATGGTGTTACAGCTAGTAACAAACAATCCAAGTCATCCCACTGCCAGACTTCATACATCACTTCCAGAGACAATGAACAGTCTTTTGCGAGCTTTGTTTTTTTTGTTTTATTGGGGGGTACAACTTGGATAGGGATTAGGAATATGGGATGCCCATAGGATAAGTTATTGCCATCGTATTTAAGGATTTAGTACATTCTGAATAAAGTTAGAGCCAGAAGATTGAATTTGCAAATTGAATTAAATATGAATCTCCTCCCTGCATCTCCATGCAGACTGTTGCTCCTCCTACAGCTCAACCTCCGCAGACTATAACATCTAAGTTCTCCTACCATCTGACTGTGTGGTGGCAGAGATATCACTAATGGCCGTGTAAAAGCAATGTTCTTAGATCTTTCACCTCCTGCCCATAACTTGTTTCCTCCTGTTCACTTGGTTCCTCCTGCACAAACTTGAAGTTACTGTATTGAAATGCGTCACATCCTCTTCTATTAAATAGTAGGGGCCCACTCTGAATAGGCCTCTCTACTGTGGCTCTGGTTGCTCGCTGCCACTAGGCCTGAAGCCTGCAGAACCTCTTCCTGGAGGCCTAGTGGGTTAAAGGCATATCTTCTAGGAAATATAGACTACTGCTCCCAGCCAGCCCAACTTGCAAATCATGTGCCCGCAGGCAACATTGACTTGATACAGGTCCCCACAGTCTCTTTTCTGCTTCAGGATTCCCCATCATTTACCGTGTGTATTGGTGAAGACTCCACTAGTGACCATGTTACAGCAGAGTTCCCTCAGACTCCTTGGCACTTCCAGCCCCACTGTGGTAACAATCTCCGACCTTCCAACAGCCCTGAGTCCTTGATGAGGAACTCTGACTGGACCATGCATAGTGAAAGTTTCACCTGCTCCTCTGCTCCAGGAGTTCCCTGCCACCTGACCGCCTGGTGGCAGTGTTCCCTCACAGCTCTCCCCGGGCCTTCTCCTGCAATCGGTGCGCACCCCCCCCCCCAGATGGGGATGGCCTCCTGCGACTGTCTAACATGCCATTCCTCACTTTACCCAGCCGACTCTCTGACCTCCAGTGGAAAATCACCTCAGCTTATATATGAGGCCCGCCCCCTGCCAATGCCGATTGGGGATTGGTCAGGGCTCACACACAAGCTGCCTGCCACTCCAGTTCCAGGCACATCCCCCTTTTCTAGAACATTCTCCTCAGAACTGATGTGCAGGTGGTCACATCCACTGCTAGTCTGACCACTCTCAGCCCCCCAGATCAAAACACAGGCCTAGTGCGCAGCATAAGCCTGCCTAAATTTACCTGTGCTGGATAACCTAGTAAAATAAACCTTACTAGCACCTACCTATTGGTAGAGGGTGCTACACCTAGATTTTATAAAAAGAATAAAAATCGCAGATGTGACCACTCCCCTCACTCATTGGCACTAAGCCCTCGTTCACGTTGAATGTGGAAATCGTGCAGTGTGATTTTCAGCTCCATAGGCTTCTATGGGACCAGATTAAATTTGCAATCCAGTGTTCACATCACTGCAAATTGTTATTTTTTTGCCTAGATTTTAAAGCAAATAAAATTGCAGATGGATGTGACCACTCTTCTCTCAAATTTGGCACTAAGCACTCATTTGCATCAAATGTGGCTTTGAAATCGCACAGTGCAAATTTCAGCTCTATAGCCTTTTATGGGACCGGATTGAATTCGCAATTCAGTGATCACATCACTGAAAATTTAATTATTTAGCCTAGGTTTTATAGAAAATAAAATCGCAGCTGTGACCCCTCCACTTACAAATTAGCACTAAGCCCTCATTCTCATTGAATGTGGCTTTGAAATTGTGCAACTTTGTCTGAAATCGCACATTTTTAAAGCTGCATGTCAGTGCGACTTGGGAGACATCTGTTCGGCTTCATGCACAGACGTCTATTGAAGTCGCACCTGTAATCACCAAAAGCGGTTCAGGAGTTACTCTTTCAAATCAATGCGGTACTGCAAAGTCGATGCGCCGATTTGAACAGTACAATTGCCAACAATGGGGTTCAACTTGTCATGTGATTTGACCTGTCCAAATCGCATGACAAGTCGCTCCATTGCGAACGGGGGGCTTATGCAAATTCTATGTGGATCAGATGCGATCTGAAAAGCATAGATTTGCATGTCATGTAAAAAAGCATTATTTCCAATGAAGGCTGTTCACATATATGTGGTGAAAATTTGATCCTGTTCAAAAAAGGGTCCTGTGCAAGTTTAGTGCAGTGCAAATTTAAGCTCCAAAGAATTCTATGGAACCGTATTGAATTTGCAGTCCAACACTGATTTATTTTTTTTTTTATTTTTTTTTGTGTAGATTTTATAGAAAATAAAATCACAGGTATGACCACTCCTCTCACAAATTGACACTAAGCTTTTGTTCACATTGAATGCGGCTTTGAAATCGTGCAACTTCATCTAATATTGCACGATTTCAAAGCCACATGTCATGATGTGTGCGGCTTCGTGCACAAATGTCTATGCAAGTCGCACCCTAAATCGCCAGAAGCAGTCCAGGAACGTTTTTAAATCGATGCGGCACTGCAAAGTTGACGTCTCACCAATTTGAGAAGTGCAATTGCCAGCCATAGGGTGCAACTTGTCATACGATTTGACCTGGTCAAATTAAATGTCCAGTCACTCCAATGTGAACGAGGGTTAAATTTGCATGGAAACTGCACATGCTACGCAGAATTCACGTCGCAATGTAAAAAAAAAAAATCACAACGCGAATTCGCACCGCATCAGTGTGAAGCGGGGCTCAGTCAAACTACGTCCATTGGCCAGAATAGAAAATTGTGTATCTTTATGCATCAAATGGCAGTGCTGAGATGCATTTTTTTTTTTCACTAAAACGATCATATTTTGATTGAGCAGATTATGAGATTACATGGTGGAAACAGATGTGATTAATAATTTTACGTTGGTAAGTTATGATCATCTCTTAACTATCAATCAAAATCTACTTACCAGTGTTTAGCATATTTAATCAACTGGGTTGTTGGCTATAGAGCAATTATCCTTGCTGGGAAAGGAGTCAGTGTGTGTGTGGGGTTTTTTTTTTTTTTTTTTTTTTTTTTTTTTGAGGCGTGAATGGTCATCGTTTTCCAGTTAAAAAAAAAAAAAAACTTGAACAAGATGTAAACAGATGATGATCCGTGGGCTCATAGGAATGAATGGCTAGACTTTTTTTTTCATCCGTCAATGGATGGAAAAGCAGATGGAACGTCCGTGTGATAGGACCCTTTGATCTTTGCATGCGCATAAAGATGCATTTTTTTTTTCTTTTCAAGGATAGGCAGGTGCATTGTCATCTGTCAGTGTGCATTTCCTTTTGTGTGTGTGGATCTTTTTTTACCTTTTTTTTTGTGTTGTGTTTTTCACATTAGGATTTACAGTTGATAACAGTTAAAGTGGTAGTAAACTACATCCAAAAAATAAATAAATCTGACCCTGAGCATTTTGAGTCATAATGTGCTAGTATGCATCACATACTAGCACATTATGACAGATTTGCCTGAAAACGAAGCCCTTCAGCGGCGCGATGTCTCCGCTGACGGTGCTTCCATCTTCACTCTGTCTTCTTTCTGGGTTTGTGGGCTCTGGCGATGATGTCACGGTTTACAGCACAGCTCTGTGCCAGTAACATCACTGGCTGCATCCAAAGTAAATATCTCCTAAAAGGTACATGTTTAGGACATTTTTACAGTACCTATAGGTAAGCCTTATTATAGGCTTGCCTAAAGATAAAAATTATACAAGGGAGTTTACTCCCACTTTAAAGTGTTTGCTCATCTTTTATAGAATAAATGAAAAAAACTATTCTTATCGCCGAAATGCGTCTGCCACTGTCTGTGTACTCACTGGTATGGCAAAATAAAATACTTGAGGACTATGGAGTTGCCAGCTATCCTTTTCTCGATTTTAAATGAAAAGTACTAACCTAAATTATCCCAACCCCATACTCCTGCAGGACTTACTCTGGGGATGCTGGGGAAGGTGTACAGTGTTCACTTTTTTTTTTTTTTTTTTTTAAGTTGAGGTAAACGCTTTTTTAAATTGGAACCTCCTGGGGCAGATCAGAGTGATCCTGATTGGTCAGTGCCTGCACAGTGAATCACTCTAGACTAGCTACATGGCGTCTGACAGTTGATCATCCCCAGAGGGAAGTCCAGCAGGGACTGGCGGTGGGGTGGGTGTACAGTGTTTTCATTTTTTTTCTTTCAATGTGAATTATAACTGAAGGCAAGATTTTTTTTTTTTTTTTTTTTTTTTTTATGTTGGATCTCATTTACATATGCTGGCATTGGGGGTAAAATAGGTGGTTGAGCTGTGGTTTTACAACCCTCTGACTGCCTTGATAACCTAACATAGCAGGTGGAGTGGGTTGTACACATGCCTCTGATGCTTTGCTTCATGGCCACGCCAAAATGTGTACCTCCTGTCACAATGAGGCAGGCAGTACTGCTACCAAATGTGACCGACTGAAATAAATAGAGCTGCAGTTCGGTGGCGTAGGCTCTTCAGGGTTAAAACAGGTTGTCTCCTCAACGCCTATTGCCACCCAGCTGCCCGTCAACTGCCTTCTGAAAAACAATCCATCACGGATCATTTCAGAGGGGCAGCAATGGCTGCCACCAGTTTTAAACAAGCTTTTAACACAAGTTCAATGATGTTGCCATGTTGTCCCTGTTGTGGCCCTTTCACACTGAGGCGCTTTGGCGCTAAAAAAAAGCACCTGAAAAGCTCACGAAAAACCCATTTCCCTTAAAATCAATGAATGCTTTCACACTGGGGCGGTGCACAGGCGGAGAGGTGAAAACTCCTGCAAGCAACATCTTATGGGCATGTTTGGCGCATTCAAAAAAGCGCCCCTCTCCATTGAAATTAATGGGAAGCACTTCAAAAGTGCCTCAAAATGGTTCTTGGAAGTAGTTTGAGTCACATGACCTTCAAAAAAAGCACACCGCTAACGCCTTAAAAGTGCTTGAAAAGCGTTTGGTGTTTTATGTTTTAAGTTTTTAAGCGCTTCAGTGTGAAAGAGGGCTCTTACCCTGAATTGTCCTGGTGACCATTGTGCTTGGGTCAGAAAGTGTTAGAAAAAACAGAATTTTACAGTTGGCGCAAAGAAAGAGTTTACCAATGGGGGAAATGTTCTGATGTCACTTGTCACGTTGGGAGCTCCTTTACTTGCAAGAGATTTTTCTCCCATATCATTTTCCAAGGGGACACAGAAAGCAAAAAATAAATGCATTATTTTAAAAAAACATGAGATTAAAATATATGCACACATTGATTTTTTTTTTTTTTTTTACAAAACTTGAAAAATGTACTTTTTATATGTGAATTGAAATACTAGTTTTGTCTGACCTGGAACTGATTTCAAAGTATAGATTTGCTATTTTATTTTAAACATTTAGACCCCTTTCACGCTGAGGCGGTTTTCAGACATTTTGGCGCTAGTAATAGTGCCTGTAAAGTGTCTGAAAACCGCCTCCCATTCATTTCAGTGTGACTTTTCACGGTGCGCTTGCAGGACGTTAGGAAACGTCCTGCAAGCAGCACCTTTGGGGTGGTTTGGGAGCGCTGTATCTATTGAAATGAATGGGCAGCGTCTGAAAAGCACTTCGGAAGCACCGCGATTTTTAATCTCTTTATTGTGGTTAACCCCCCCCCCCCCCCAAAAAAACGCCGCCTAAACAGTGCAAAAACGCGCAGCGCTTTAGCACTGTTTAAGCGGTGGTTTTCAGAATGATATTGGTCATTACTGTGCTGCTCACTGTTCTCTTTGCTGGAAGGTTTGACGTGGGGATGAAAACCCTGCCTCTATAAAGATGGCTGCTTCCATACATAAACACTGTGCAGAAAAAGGCATGGTTGGTCACTAAAAAGGAAAGATCTGCTGCAGGGAGACTTCATGCAACATTTTTTGGGGAAAGCTTCCAAAGTCCAGTTCTTCAAATTTTAGTAAGCATGCATTAATATGGTAAAAATATTAAAAGCCAGCAGCTACAAATACTACAGCTGCTGACTTTTTAAATAAATGAACACTTACCTGTCCCAGGGTCCAGCGATGCCGAAGCTGATCGATCTCTCGGCTGCCCCTACCGGCATCCTCGGTCAGGGAATCAGGAAGTGAAGCGTTGCGGCTTAACTGCCCAGTTCCCTACTGCGCATGCGCGAGTCACTCTGCGCGTCTACACTGGTCCCCGTTGTGCTGAACTGTGTTTCCCACAACACAACGGGGGGGGGGGGGGTGGGCAGCGGGCGGCGGGCATTTGCTGCTAGCTATTCCCGGAAGTGGGTGCAGATGCCTGTATTATACAGGTATCTGCACCCCCCCCTCCCCCCTGAAAGGTGCCAATTGAGGCACCGGAGGGGGGAGGAATCCGATGAGCGGAAGTTCCACTTTAGGGTGGAACTCCGCTTTAAGATCCTTACATTGATGGTCAATAGAATGCAACCCTTAAAGTGGTGGTCAGAATGCAACCCCTACAGCCAGCCAAAGGACTATGCAGGCACTGCACCATCAGATGGTAAGTCAATCGACCACAGCTCAAGGAACCCCTAGCAACCTCTGGAGGAACCCTGGGGTTCCACAGAACCCTGGTTGAGAATGATTGCAATAGTTCCATGGTAAAAAAACAAAACACTAAAGTGATTCATGTGTACATATCTGATGTTTACAAGGGCTATGGTATTTGTTTTGAGGACTCTGTATAGATTGGAATCCTTGATCCCAGTAGATTGTGACTATAGCCCTATATGTTCTCCCCACAGCGTGCCATCAGTCGGACGCAGTACGCCGAGCATGAAGACCTATCGGATGTGGAGGATGTGGTCAGTGTTCGCGGCTTCAACCTGGAGCAGAAGGTCAGCAGCACCAACTACCGAGGGGACTACGTGCAGGTCATGGAGGGCAAAGGTAGTGACAGATGGCTGGTTTATGTACTTTAGTGTTTGTGGGTGGCCACTGAATGAATGCAGTATGACAGTCCAGTCAGTGTAGGCTTTCTGCACTGATTATGTGGGAGACATTTAAAGTCTAAATGTTTCATAAAACCAATAATATAACTTGCATATATTTGCTGTTTTTTCTTAATGCAGAGGATTTTTTATTCTTTTGAAAGTGTACTTCCTGTGCAGCCGGGACCCATGGAGTCCCCTCTGTGCCCACTCCTGCTCTGTAGCACCTATGCAGCATTCCAAGCACCACTCACACGGGCAAAAGCCAGTGTCTCCTGCTCCTCCACATCGGTGACTGACAGTGGCTCTCTCTTGCCATGCCTGTGTGTGGCACTACAGCCTGTCATTGGCATGAATTGCTGTTCCACTGTAGTTGTGTATACAGCGGTGCTATCATAACCCTAACTACAGCATATGCGCGTTTCCAAAAAAATAGAACATTTTCTATTCTTTTGCAAACGTTCGTACACTGTACTTGTGCTTAAAGTATCAAAGCCATATACACTTCTAAACAACCAGGGATTTTCTTGTTTTTTGGGTTTTTGTTTTGACTATGGGAGAGGAAGGGAAATCTCCCCAATTGGGGGACACAGGTGGCAAAAAATGTAACAGGGTTTGTAGCCCTCACAAAGAAAAATTTCCCAGCACACTTAGCAGCTGGTCTGCAAAATAACCAAACTGACCCTGTGTAACAATTTGTGCGCAACTAAACTCTGTTTTAACTTGCAAATATATGTGGAAGCCGCATTGTCTGACAAAACTCCTCCTCTCTATACTGCAGGCTTAACTCAAGATTTGAGAGTCTCTAAGTTGGAGCATGTATAGAAATTGATAAGAGCAAGAGCACAATGGCAGCTGAAGGCGCCCAGTGTGTCCCCACACCAAATCCAGTTAACAAGCTACACAAAAAAATAGCGTGTGTGTGTGTGTTTTTTTTTTTTTTTTTTTCTCTCTATTTGATCATGTACTCTCTTTGGATGTGAGGAGCAAAGACAAGAAACCCTGTGTAGGTCAAAGCACCCTTAGCATTTCTAGTCGGTCATCTTGAGTAAGGGCAGATGAATCATTTAGCAATGTACTTCAGGAATCCATCTGCCCTTAGACCAGGCATGCCGGCAGGAGGGTGTGCTTAGCTGACAAAGCTCCTCCTCCAGGTGAAATAAAAAAATGCCCATGAAGTCTCCTGAGATTTGACATAATTTGGGTCTAGACTAATAATCACGAAGCAACTGAAGAAAGGTAAACATTTCAAAACAAGTAAATATAATATACTTTCCTATCTATTTATGAACAGAGCAAGACAGACTCTAGTTCTGCTTTAAGTTGCAGTTAACACTTTAAATGAAACCTAATGAACGAAGTATGGAGGCTGCCATTGCTGGCCTTTGTCTGAAAAGTTACGTGTCTGACTTCAAACTTCACTCAGTCACTAAGGGCTGGTTCACACTGGTCTGACATGTGCTCTGGAAGTCGAAGCACAAGTCTCATCACATGTCAAAATGAATGGTTCCCTATGAGAGCCATCTTAACTAGTCAGACTTGTGTCTGTCCGACTGAAAATGCTCCCTGCACTACTTTGGTCCAGCTTGGGCACTATTTCAGCCCATTGATTTCAATGTAAGTTGCATCTAAGTCGGATCATCGCCTTAACTGATCCGACTTGTGGCATGCGACCTGTGCTCTGAGGAACTTTAAGGGAACCCCACGTCAATATAAAATTTAAAAAAAAACTGAGTGGGTCCCCCCCCCCCCCCAAGACTTTATCCGAGCACGCAGCCTGGCAAGTCAGGAAAGTGAGCGCCCCCATTCCTGGACCATACCAGGCCACATGCCCTCAACATGGGGTGCTTTGAAATCAATGGGCTAAAATCGTGCCCAGGCCGGACCAAAGTAGTGTAGGGAGCATTGTTTGACCGACACAAGGCGGACCAGTTAAGACTGTTCTTATAGGGAGCCAATGAGCCATTCATTTTGACATGTCAGAGCACATGTGTAAAAAGGCAAATTACCAGGGGAAGGGGTTTGAAACAAATACCCCAGGGTCTTTTAGGGTGCTTTTAAGTGTATAGTAGAAAGTAGATAAATCTGTACAATCATTTTATAAAAGATCTATCATTTTTATTAGAAAATCATTATTTAAAACCATATGTCTCCAACAAATAAGACATCATAAAAATGAGTACAAAAATGAATCAACAAATTAACCCATTCAGGGCACATAAAGACAGAGCTACCTAATTCCATGACAATCTGCCGCTCAACATGTTTCGCTCTCATGCGAGCTTCTTCAGGAGTTTGTGGCAAAGATTGTGGTAAGCTCTAAACAGCTCGGAGCACATGTCGGACCAGTGTGAACCAGCCCTTGGTGATTCAAAAGTTTGAAGTAAGACACTGCCAGCCAGGTAACTTTTCAGACAGAAGCCAGCAATGGTAGCCTCTATACTTGGTTTGTGATGTTTTATTTTGGTATTGGACTGATTGGGGAGGATAGAACATCTGTCGGGTTTTTATAGTCTATGTCCCCACTGAGAAGCTTTCCCCTCTCTTCCTGTTGCAATAGAAATGTGTGAACTTAATTTGAGCATTCTCTGCAGTTTGTGTACAGCTTATAGTAAAACATGTCATGTGTTTGTTTGTTTTTTTTGTTGTTTTTTTGTTTTTTCTCCCAATAGACTTTACATATGAATATGTTCAAAGAGAAGCCCTTAGAGTTCCTCTTCTTTTTCTGAGCAAGGATGGGCTAGGTATTAAGTAAGTCCCATATTTTGCATCATACATTATTTACACATATTTATCCTTTTTTTTCTGTTGCTGGTTTATATAAATGCCTATTTATGAAGGTGCCAACCTTCCTCAATGTGACTTTGGCTTTGCTTTTTTTTTTTTTTTTATTAACCTGACACGGCATATCTTTGTAAGAGTAAGCCAGTCATTTTGTTAGCAATCATGCAAACTATGTCTGTCTTCCTTCTCATCACATATACCTGCATGGATTATACCCATTTTGCTTTTCCTATTGTAGGATGCCAGATCAGGATTTTACTGTCAGGGATGTGAAACTACTAGTCGGTAAGTGGTCGTTTGCTTTTGTTTTTTTTTTTTGTTTTTTTTTTCTGAGACGGTATGGTAAGTCTTTTTCCAATAATTGAATAATTTTCGGTTGTATGACATGGCATATCCATGTCTGTTCTCAGTGAGGGTGATTACTGCATGTACTACAGTTATTTGGGCAAGGTGCAGGAGAAAAAGCTGTTGGTCCTGGCTCGTTTGTTTTTTTTTTTTTTTTTTCACTATTAGTAGGTCTTTATTAAAGTTTTGGAAGATGCGTGATATAACCTGTACAAATGTTCACATGTAATCAACATTGTAAAACGGTACTAAGTGTGGCTGTGAGCCATAGAAAACAGTAATGGTTATGATGCAGATTATTAACCACTTCAGCCCCGGAAGGATTTACCCCCTTCCTGACCAGAGCACTTTTTACAATTCGGCACTGCGTCGCTTTAACTGCTAATTGCGCGGTCATGCAATGCTCTACCCAAACGAAATTTGCGTCCTTTTCTTCCCACAAATAGAGCTTTCTTTTGATGGTATTTGATCACCTCTGCCGGTTTTATTTTTTGCGCTATAAACGGAAAAAGACTGAAAATTTTGGAAAAAAATGATATTTTCTACTTTTTGTTATAAAAAAAATCCAATAAACTAAATTTTAGTCATACATTTAGGCCAAAATGTATTCGGCCACATGTCTTTGGTAAAAAAAAATGTCAATAAGCGTATATTTATTGGTTTGCGCAAAAGTTATAGCGTCTACAAACTAGGGTACATTTTCTGGAATTTACACAGCTTTTAGTTTATGACTGCCTATGTCATTTCTTGAGGTGCTAAAATGGCAGGGCAGTACAACCCCCCCCCCCCCAAATGACCCCATTTTGGAAAGTAGACACCCCAAGGAAATTGCTGAGAGGCATGTTGAGCCCATTGAATATTTATTTTTTTTTTGTCCCAAGTGATTGAATATTGACAAAAAAAAAAAAATTTACAAAAAGTTGTCACTAAATGATATATTGCTCACACAGGCCATGGGCATATGTGGAATTGCACCCCAAAATACATTCAGCTGCTTCTCCTGAGTACGGGGATACCACATGTGTGGCACTTTTTGGGAGCCTAGCCGCGTACGGGGCCCCGAAAACCCAGCACCACCTTCAGGATTTCTAAGGGCATACATTTTTGATTTTACTCCTCACTACCTATCACAGTTTTGAAGGCCATAAAATGCCAAGATGGCACAAACCCCCCCCCAAATGACCCCATTTTGGAAAGTAGACACCCCAAGCTTTTTGCTGAGAGGCATGGTGAGTATTTTGCAGCTCTCATTTGTTTTTGAAAATGAAGAAAGACCAGAAAAAAAAAAATTTTTTTTTCAAAACTTTGTGACAAAAAGTGAGGTCTGCAAAATACTCACTATACCTCTCAGCAAATAGCTTGGGGTGTCTACTTTCCAAAATGGGGTCATTTGGGGGGGGGGGGTTCGTGCCACCTGGGCATTCCATGGCCTCCGAAACTGTGATAGGCAGTGAAGAGTGAAATCAAAAATTTACGGCCTTAGAAAGCCTGAAGGCGGTGCTTGGTTTTCGGGGTCCCGTGCGCGGCTAGGCTCCCAAAAAGTCGCACACATGTGGTATCCCGTACTCAGGAGAAGCAACAGAATTTATTTTGGGGTGTAATTTCACATATTCCCATGGCATGTTTGAGCAATATAACATTTAGTGACAACTTTGTGCAAAAAAAAAAAAATTTGTCTCTTTCCCGCTACTTGTGTCACAATATAAAATATTCCATGGACTCGACATGCCTCTCAGCAAATAGCTTGGGGTGTCTACTTTCCAAAATGGGGTCATTTGGGGGGGGGTTTGAACTGTCCTGGCATTTTATGCACAACATTTAGAAGCTTATGTCACACATCACCCACTCTTCTAACCACTTGAAGACAAAGCCCTTTCTGACACTTTTTGATTACATGAAAAAATTATTTTTTTTTGCAAGAAAATTACTTTGAACCCCCAAACATTATATATTATTTTAAAGCAAATGCCCTACAGATTAAAATGGTGGGTGTTTCATTTTTTTTTTTTTTCACACAGTATTTGCGCAGCGATTTTCAAACGCATTTTTTGGGGAAAAAACACACTTTTTTTTAAATTTAATGCACTAAAACACACTATATTGCCCAAATGTTTGATGAAATAAAAAAGATGATCTTAGGCCGAGTACATGGATACCAAACATGACATGCTTTAAAATTGCGCACAAACGTGCAGTGGTAACAAAATTAATACATTTTTAAAAGCCTTTAAAAGCCTTTACAGGTTACCACTTTAGATTTACAGAGGAGGTCTACTGCTAAAATTACTGCCCTCGATCTGACCTTCGCGGTGATACCTCACATGCATGGTGCAATTGCTGTTTACATTTGACGCCAGACCGCCGCTTGCGTTCGCCTTAGCGCGAGAGCAGGGGGGACAGGGGTGCTTTTTATTTATTTTTTTTTTCTTTATTATTTTTTTGCTTTTTTATCTTATTTTTAAACTGTTCCTTTCATCTTTTTTTTTTTTTTTTTTTAAATCATTTTTATTATCTCAGGGAATGTAAATATCCCCTATGATAGCAATAGGTAGTGACAGGTACTCTTTTTTTTGAAAAAATTGGGGTCTATTAGACCCTAGATCTCTCCTCTGCCCTTAAAGCATCTGACCACACCAAGATCGGTGTGATAAAATGCTTCCCCAATTTCCCAATGGCGCTATTTACATCCGGCGAAATCTAAGTCATAAAATGCTCGTAGCTTCCGGTTTCTTAGGCCATAGAGATGTTTGGAGCCACTCTGGTCTCTGATCAGCTCTATGGTCAGCTGGCTGAATCACCGGCTGCATTCTCAGGTTCCCTGTTAAGACAGGAGAGCCAGAGAAAAACACGGAAGACGGTGGGGGGGGGGCATTCCCTCCCACTGCTTGTAAAAGCAGTCTAGAGGCTAATTAGCCGCTAGGATTGCTTTTACATGAAAGCCGACCGCTGGCTAAAAAGAATGATACCAAGATGATGCCTAAACCTGCAGGCATCATTCTGGTATAACCACTCAAAGTCGTGAATGGCGTACCTGAAGACAAAAAAAATGGTTAACAATAAAGCACAGTAAACGGTAAAGTATAAAAAATTGCATACCTGAAAAGCAAACATGATAAAACATAATAACAATAAAACATTGCAGAATAGAATACAGTAAAAAAGAGCAGAACAATAGAGAGAGAGGGAACAATAAAACGACAACTATTTTATATATATATATATATATATATATATATATAATATTTTTTTTTTTTTTTTTTTTTTTTTTTTTTTTTTTTTTTTTTTTTTTTACACTCTTTTTGTAACTAACTTTTATAACTGTGACCGGTTCCAGGTTCGGGTCTCTCAAAATGCGATGGCATCTTGGGAGACCCTGTGAAAGTGTGCCTAGTCTGTGCAATGCTGTACCCTACGCTAATACTCAACTAGTGCATGGTAGCGTTCAAAACATTCACCAATGCAAAGACCAGGATTGTCAGGACAGGAGGGACAATAATAGTGGGCGTCACGTCTATATCCGCGCTTGCTGCAGACACAACATCTTTTTTGGGGGGGTTCGTTGGGTAGGGGTACTCGGGAGGATATATAAATGCCTCTCATGCAGCCGACTGCATTTGGTTGGGGATGTGAATGGGGGAAGTACGGGCGCTGCAGAAGCGGTGGGTTCCCAATTAGGATTGGCGAATGCAGCAGGAAGGGCACTATGGGCACGACGGGCCTGTGTTTGTCTTTTTGGTGGCAGCGGGACACTACTTGTGCTTGCCACCTCACCAGCTTGAACTGCACTTATGGGACTCGCCACGTCACCAAGTGTTACTGCAGTGCTGGTTTGACTACGACCGGGGTGTACTAGGCCGCTGGTGCTTGCCAGTTCACCAAAACGCTACAAAAAAAAGTGACAGTGATCGATCGATCCTGCACTTTGGTGGGCTGGGCCGGGCGGAGGGGCAAAACGCAGGTGCTAGCAGGTATCTGGGCTGATCCCGCTAACACTGCGTTTTTGGGAACCCTAAACTGCTGGGGACGCTAGTATAGATCTGATATTGATGCGTTCAGATACTTTACCACTAAGGGAGGTGTACGGTGCGTGTACGGTGCGTGTACGGTGCGTGCGTGGGTGTTTGCGGTACTGGCGCTAATCTGACGCTGCCTAGGGCGACGCATATCACCGCCGGGCGATCAGGGGGCTAAACCTTTTTTCGGTAATAAACGGCGGGTGCCCTGACACTATAAAAAATAAACGAACTAACCAGTGTCACCCGTAACAGTTATACGGTGATCAGTGGTGAAAGGGTTAACTAGGGGGCAATCAAGGGGTTAAAACATTTATTAGATAGTATATGGGGGTCCCTGTCGCTATAAAACGCTGACGGTGAACCTAAATATTTACGTCCCTAACTAGCGTCACCAGCGACACTAATACAGCGATCAGAAAAATGATCGCTTAGCGACACTGGTGAGGGGGGGGTGATTAAGGGGTTAAAACTTTATTAGGGGGGGGGTTAGGGGGGTACCCTAGACCCACAGGGGGGTAACACTCACTGTCCTACCACTGCTAACTGTCACAAACTGACACTATGCAGTAATCAGGAAAAAAAAAAAAAAAAAAACCTGCTTGATGTCAGTTTGTGACGGGGGGGTGATTGGGGGGGGATCGGGGGTGTAATGTATGCCTGGCATGTTCTACTGTGTGTGTGTGTGTGTGTGTGTGTGTGTGTGTGTGTGTGTGTGTGTGGTGCACTTACATGTCATCTCTCCTCGGCGCTGGAACGGAAACTGGCCAGCCGAGGAGAGATGACATCACATCCTCTGCCTCTGTGTACTATACAGAGGCAGGGGATGTTTCTCATTGGCTGGGAGCGATCGCGAGGGGGGGGCCACGATCGGATGGCCTCCCCCTCGTCTCTCATCGCTCCCAACCAAATGCCGACCGCAGCTGGCACCGGGGGGGGTTGGGGGGGGGGGGGTCCGATCGGACCCCCCCGCCCGCGGGAAGGCAATCACGTTTCAGGTACGTGATTTTGCCTGCCCGTGCCGCTCTGCTCACGTATATAGGCGTGAGGCGGTCGGCAAGTGGTTAAGTATGGCATAATATAAGTTGGGTTTACAGTAACAATAGACTTGTTATGAGCTACAGGAATAGGTCCTGGCTCTTTGACTGAGCAGATATTTTCCTGTCTGCCATTCCTAGAGTGAGAGCTTGCCATAGATGTGCAGGTTAAAAAAATATTTATTTTTTGCATATGGCAAAGAAAATATAAAGCTGTTGTCTATTAACCACTTAAGGACGGACCATTATGCTGCTTAAGGACCAGAGGACTTTTTTTCCAATTTGGCACTACGTCGCTTTAACTGCTAATTGCGCGGTCATGCAATGCTGTACCCAAACGAAATTTGCGTCCTTTTCTTCCCACAAATAGAGCTTTCTTTTGATGGTATTTGATCACCTCTGCCGGTTTTTTTTTTTATTTTTTGCGCTGAAAATGAAGAAAAACAAGAGATTTTTTGAAAATTGAAAAAAAAAAACAAAAAAAACTTTTTGTGACAAAGTGGGGTCTGCAAAATACTCACTATACCCCTCCATACACAGCCTGTTCTGATAGCTGTGCTACTGCTGGAAAGCAATGAGTAGATCGCAATTAGAATTCAATCCTACCCAGTTAAATATGCTGATCAGTGTAACCCCCCCTCAGATCTTGCCCTGCTCTCTGTGATCGGGTTAATTTACATATGAAAGAAACGCCTTCATAATGGCCTCTTAGCCCTTCCTCTGTAGTCTTGCAGTAAGCCATTATTCTTTGGCATGATGCAAGACAGGAATGACACAAGAGGTGGTACGTCACACTTACACCTTTCCTCACCCCCATGAAGGCCCAGGAATACCCACACTAAAGGGGCTCACCCACATTAACTTCCAGAACTCCCATAGTCTGTCCAGAGCTACAGAGGCTCAAAAGATCATGGGAGATGTAGTATGAGCACTGGAGAAGGAAGGAAAGGGGAAGTCAGAACTCTGAAATTCAGACAAGAGGAAGGACATCACAGACACAGAAACCTGCTGTATACAGCGCAGGAAGGTAAATTCATAGGGGTGTGCTGGGTGTGCCTGGGCACATCCTAATCACCATGTGCAGTGCCGATTTATTTATTTATTTTTTTTCCCCCTGCTTTCTGGTGCCCCCGTCTCCACCTTGCAGTGCTACCAGCTTCCCTCCTCTCCCACTGGCTGCTACGGGATGTTTCAGGATGGAGAGTGGGGGAAGGAGCCAGTTAAATATTTTACTGGCCCGCTCCCCTTCTGAATGAACACAGTGGGTGATTTGTACCGATCGCTCCTATGGTTAGTCTTAACTCTGAAGCATGGTAAACTGTTTACTATGCTTCAGTTTGTGAATGAACAGGAAGCCGCTCAGCACAGAGCACTTCCCATTCACGCACTGTCCAGTGCAACTGAGGCTGCAGAGAAAGGGACTGGGGAATATCTGTCCTCACTCAATTTCTGTGTCTCAAGAATGAGACATCGGAGGTCTGTTTAGACCCCTGATATTTTACTAAAAAAACAAAGCCGTGACTGACCCGTAACGGGTGGCCCTGCCCACTCTGACACCCCGGGAAAGCCATAGGGAAGTTCCTGTGCGTCAGAGGGGGGCGGGGTCACCCAGGAACGTCACTGTGTGGCCCCGCCCTCAGTTATAAAAGAACTGTCATCTGCGAGGGCGCGTCATACGGCGGGTGCCTCCCATGGAGGTGGCTCGGTCGCGGCTTTGATTGTTTGTTTGTTTTTTCGGTCTGTGGGCGGAGCGAGAGAAGAAGACTTTGTGGGACAGTTTTATTTATTTATTTATTTTTTTTAATAAAGGACTTGTCCCAAGTTGTGTCTTGTCTTTTGTACCATTTTGACACTTTTTTTTTTTTTTTTTTGTGAAATGGTAGAGGTACATTTGTACCCGTTACCATTTCACACAGGGGGGAGGCCGAGATCTGGGGGTCCCCTTCTTAAAGGGAGCTTCCAGATTCCGATAAGCCCCCCCCCCCCCATAAGCAGACCCCCCACAACCACCGGACAAGGGTTGTGTGGATGAGGCTCTTGTCACCATCAACATGGGGACAAGGTGCTTTGGGGGGGCTACTCCCACGCAATTTTTATTTATTTTTTAAAAATAAATTTTGGTTCGGAGTTCCCCTTAATATTCATACCAGACCCAAAGGGCCTGGTAATGGACTAGGGGTGGGGGGGGGGGGGGTGCCGTTTTTTTTTTTCAATGACTTTTTTTATCTGTCATTTTGTGCAGGGACTGTTCTAAACGCTGGAAACATGCGCCACTTTACAGGCATACTATAGACAGCCCCCCGGTACAATATTTAAAGGAATATTTCACTTTTATTTTTTTACTTTAAGCATTATTAAAATCACTGCTCCCCAAAAAATGGCCTTTTTTTTTAAATAATTTTTTTGCATTGATACATGTCCCCTGGGGCAGGACTCCCATAGACTTTTTTTTTTTTTTTTTTTTTTTTTTTTTTAAAGGGTGTTCCGCGGCTTTCGAATTTGCCGCAAATACCCCAAATGGTTCGCTATTCGGCGAACACCCGATGTTCGAGTCAAACGTAATGGCATCATCCTTAATGGCATCCAATCTGAATTAATTTGTCACTGGTCTGATTTATTTAGCATCAAATCTGTTTGGATGCTGTAAGTTACTGCATTTGTGCATTGATCACCAGTCTGCATTTTTTTTTTTTTTATTATCATAGTGCCCTCTAGTGGTACTTCTTTACAATGCTCTCTAAGCCAAATAATCACATTTTTCAGCTATTATTATTATTATTATTATTATTATTATTATTATTCAGAATTTATATATCACCAACAGTTTACGCAGCGCTTTACAATATAAAATGGAGACAATACAGTTACAATAAAATAAATGAGGATTAAGAGGGTCCTGCTCAGAAGAGCTTACAATCTAATAGGGTGGGTCAGGTGGTACAGAAGCTCATAACTGTGAGGAATGAGCTGATGGAAGTGGTAAAAGATTAGTTGGAGGTGTGATAGGCTTCCCTGAAGAGGTGTTTTCAGGGATTCACACGGAGACTGACGCTTTTGGGGGTCAGATTTAAAATGAGCAGTTTTTATGATTCATAACAAAGTTCTTTTGGGGGGAAAAAATTAAACTCTTAGATTGGCACACAAGTAGAGGTGCTGATTTGCTCTTCTACTAAAATGTTTTATTGAGAAATGTCGGTTGCCTGACTTTATGCTGATTTTTCTACCTACAGTATGTTGCCGACCTGGAACATGTGGGCATTTCACCCTTTTTGTTCTACAATACTCGTACCAGATCAGTGACTTTGAGATTTTTGGTGCCAGGCAACTAGAAAGTATATCAGTTGTTGCGGCCTTAACATTTTATTTCAGGACAAGTTTCTTTTCTTGTGTCAGAAGATATTGTGAGACTAATGCCCCGTACGCACGGTCGGACATTGATCGGAGATTCCGACAACAAAATCCATGATTTTTTTTTTTTTTTCTGACGGATTTTGGCTCAAACTTGTCTTACATACACACGGTCACACAAAGTTGTCGGAAAATCCGATCGTTCTGAACGCGGTGGCGTAAAACACGTACGTCGGGACTATAAACGGGGCAGTAGCCTTTTAGCTTTCGTCTCTTAATTTATTCTGAGCATGCGTGGCACTTTGTGCGTCGGATTTGTGTACACACGATCGGAATTTAACCGATCGGATTTTGTTTTTGGAAAATTTTATAGCAAGCTCTCAAACTTTGTGTGCTGGAAAAAGTCCGGTGGAGCCCACACAAGATCGGAATTTCCGACAACACAATCCGATCGCACTTTTTCCGTCGGAAAATCCGACCGTGTGTACAGGGCATTATGTTTGCACTTAGGTTTTTTTTTTTTTTTATGACCAAGTTTACATTCTCCTTCCTTCTTCTTTTTTATTTTTTTATTCACCATTCAAATAGATATTTGGTTTGGCTACTGGCAGCAACCAATCTGTTTGTCTGCTGTAGTCACTGTGCTTTATTGGCCAAGTTACACATGCACACTCATCTCCACCTGTCTATAGATTCATTTTCTGCAAGTAATAGACAAACAGTGTTTTTCTTGCTGATATCTCTGTCTGGAATTACTTTGCAGTATAAGGAGCATGCTCGGTCATATTCATTCATATCATGCAAAATGTTAAGCAATCTTAAAGCCGAACTCCAAGCAAACAGCTAAATACACATATAAAATACACATAAGCTTGCAGTTTTAACTGCCAAACTGTTTGCTTTTGTATATCTCTTCCGGAGATTTACTGTATGCCTCATTGCACACCAATCGCTGTCAGACCATATTTTACTCTGCAGTCCAGTAACATTTACAGATCCTGTGGCTAGACACTGAAAGGAAAAGCGGCAGACCAATGAGCTCATCTGTCACTCTGCTCTTTCTTATCTGCATGCTTCTTGCACTGTAACACTTCTAATTGGCTGCTTCTCCCTTTCCCAGTCTGAGCTTGGTTGTACAGTGACTGCAAAAGGCTGATACCAGGTCAAATATCAATTCAAAAAAAAAAAAAATTACTTATTATTAAATTACTTATTATTATGAATCATAAATAGTTGCATTGTGTATATTTTTATCTTCTATAAGTTCAGCTTTAATAGACACCTCATTCTTTCATAGCATCTCATTCAATGTCATATATATATATATATATATATATATATATATATATATATATATATATATATATATATATATATATATATATATATATATATATATATATATATATATATATATATATATATATATATATATATATATATATATATATACATATATATACATACATACATACATACATACATACATACATACACTTTTTTTTTTTTTTTTTTCTGTATGTCAGAAAAGGAGTCTGAGTAGCTGAATGACCATGCAATGTCTGTATTTTTCCTGTAGGAAGCCGGCGTATAGTTGATGTGATGGATGTGAATACACAAAAGGGTACAGACATGAGTATGTCACAGTTTGTTCGCTACTATGAAACACCAGAAATTGAAAGGGAGAAGCTGTACAATGTGATCAGCCTGGAGTTTAGCCACACCAAGCTAGAAAAAGTAGTCAAGAGGCCAACTGTGGTATGACTTTTTTTTTTTTTTTCTTAAGTTATTACAAAAAAACAAAAAAAAATGCTGAATAACTTGTTCCACTACAGGATGGAGTACTGACTTTACTTGTAACAAGTGTGTTTTCCTATTCTACAAATGCTTTTACTGTTATAACTACAAATAGATTTCCTTTGATTATATGTATAAAAATCGCAGCCTGTTGACACCAATCTGCATTTTCGAGTGGATTCATTGACTTTGTGTCTCTTGGTGACTTCAGTGGTGAGATCCTCCTGCCTCTCAGACAAATAAGTCTCTCACTTTTTTTTCCCCTCCATTCTTCACAATGTACAGTAAGGGTTCATTCAGATGGGTGCTGTCAAAGTTTGATATTCAGCTGCTTCTGTGTAGCCTCGGCATCCGTGCAGCCTTGGCAGGTTGCCTGGGCACAGCTTTGGGTTGATGCAGGCACAAAAACAAAGACAGTCTGCACATAGGATGGGTGCCAGCAGTCTGAAGGAATTCCTAAAACACAAGCTTTATTTACCACCGCTTTAACTGTCCAGGCCCCTTAACTGCGATGGTACCTTCTCCCCGGGTGCTGGTCTTCGGGTATCTACATTGGCCGGCGTGGGATGACATAACTGCTTCCCATGTACAGGAGTTGGTTGTCCCGGCGCACAAGGACTATGCCAGTGATGGAACCTGAACTGTGCGTATGCAGTTCCGTTTATATGCCGCAGAAGACTGCAAGAAGGGACCGGTATAGTGAGGGGAAAAGTATTTGATCCCTTGCTGTTTTTGTACGTTTGCCCACTGACAAAAATGATCAGTCTTTAAATTTTTGAAAAAGGAAAATAAGAAGAGAAAAAAAAAATGTTTTATTTAGCATGGCAAATTGTTACACAACTTACATCAGGTAGGTAGAACACATCTATATCAGTACGTTCAGTGATTCATTCTATTGGTATCATCCTCAGTATTTCTGTTAATAAATTCTAAAATCTCACTCCTATCCTATCAATCTATAGTTTTAATGGTAAGTTTATTTTAACAGTGAGAGACCAAATAACAAAAATATCCAGAAAAATGCATTTAAGAAAAGTTATAAACTGATTTGCATTTTAATGAGTGAAATAACTATTTGATCCCTTCGCAAAACAGGACTTAATAACTTGGTGGCAAAACCCTTGTTGGCAATCGCAGAGGTCAGATGTTTCTTGTAGTTGGCCACCAGGTTTGCACACATCTCAAGAGGGATTTTGTCCCACTCCTTTGCAGATCCTCTCCAAGTCCATTTAAGGTTTCGAGACTGACGTTTGGTAACTCGAACCTTCAGCTCCCCCATATTTTCTATGGGATTAAGGTCTGGAGATTGGCTAGGCCATTCCCTTGTTGCCTTGGCCGTGTGTTTTGGGTCATGAATACCCATCCCAGATCCATTTTCAGTGCCCTGGATGAGGGAAGGAGGTTTTCACTTAAGATTTTGATGGTACATGGCCCCGTCCATCGTCCCTTTTTGATGCGGTAAAGTTGTCCTGTCCCCTTAGCAGAAAAAAAACACCCCGAAAGCATGTTTGACGGTGGGGATGGTGTTCTTTGGGTCATAGGCAGCATTTTTCTCTCTTGGCCATGGTGGAGAGATTGGAATCTGATTGCTTCTGTGGACAGGTGTCTTTTATACAGGTAACAAGCTGAGATTAGGAGCTCTCCCTTTTAAGCCTACATTCACATTGGGCTAATTTGACATGTCAAATCGGAGCCTATGGCCCCTTTCACACTGGGGCGGTGGGGGCGTCGGCGGTACAACAGCGCTATTTTTAGCGCTGCTGTACCGTCGTTCTTGCAGAGGTATTCGGCCGCTAGCGGTGCGGTTTTACCCCCCGCTGGCGGCCAAAAAAGGGTTAAAATCCCTCATACAGCGCGGCTATAGCCGCGGTATTGCCGCGGTATAGCCGCGCTGTCCCATTGATTTCAATGGGCAGGAGCGGGGAAGGAGCGGTGAATACACCGCTCCTTCCCCGCTCCAAAAAAGCGGTTTGCAGGACTTTTCTCACCGCCCTGCCTGCGCACCGCTTCAGTGTGAAAGCCCTCGGGCTTTCACACTGAACAAACAGCGGAGGCTGTTTAGGAGCGGTTTTCAGGCGGTATTTTTAGCGCAATACCGCCTGAAAACCGCTCCAGTGTGAAAGGGGTCTATGGGCGGCAACGCCACCATCCAAATCAATGCGGCGCTGACTTTTTGCGGCGCTGCGATTTCAGGTGAACTCGCACGATTTCAAACCTGCCCTCATTGTGAACGTGGGCTAAGAGTGATTCTAATCTCAGCTCGTTACCTGTATAGAAGACACCTGGGAGCCAGAAATCTTGCAGATTGATAGGGGTCAAATACTTATTTCACTCCATTAAAATGCAAATCGATTTATAACTTTTTTTTTGAAATGTGTTATTTTTGTTGTTCAACTGTTTAAAATAAACTTGCCATTAAAATTGTAGACTGATCATTTCTTTGTCAGTGGGCAAACGTACAAAATCAGCAGGGGGTCATATACTTTTATTATCACTTTAGGTGTTTTATTGCAGAAAACACCCAATGCATTTTACAAGAGACTGTGAGCAGTCAGGTTATCACAGAAGAGATATGCAATGCCTGTGTGCTCAGTCCCTTTTTTTTTTTTTTTTTTTTTTAAATGCATGCAATTCGGCTTGATTGAGAACTCCTGCAATCATTTAAAATGTCTTTCACCTAGTGAAGGATTGGGAACCTTTTAAGCAGTGAGGGAAATGCAACTAACTGGAACTTGTGTAAATTATTTCCCCTAAAATGTGATTTATTTGTGACCTAATCTAGATTTTACATTTTATATAGGTAGACACAGTTGACTGGGTAGATAACATGTGGCCTCAACATTTAAAGGTGAAACAAAAAGAAGCAACTAATGTCTTGTCTGTAATGAAGTATCCCAAAGTTAAAAAGTAAGTGGTGTGGGTTTTTTTTTTTATAAACCTTTACATTTTTAGTTCTCCTCCTTCTTCTTTTTTTTTTTTTTCTTTTAAAGTGATGTCATGAGTATGTAGTAATATTGTATTATAATTTAAACCTTGCCTTTCTGAGAACTAATATTCTTAAGTAGGATCTACATTGTATTTTTAAAACCTTATTCTAATGTACCTGACATGTGCAAGCACTGGAGGTAATAACTGTGCCCAATGAGAAATGTTCAGATTGTGCTCAGTGCTACACAGGGGCTGCCACCATCTACAGTTTTGTGTATAGAATGCCTGTTTTAAAGTAAACGTGTCTGCGTAAAAACAATTCAAACATGAGGTTAGAAGGTCCCCATTGGTGTTTGCCCTTACCTGTAGTTGAAGCTGAGTGCCACTCTACTGCTTGGGAATACACCTGAATCGGGACATGCACTGTATACAGATTTTGACTTCTGTAAAATAGAGCTATTTGATACCTCCCTCCTATCCCTTAGTGCTTTTGGGTTAGCTCTTGCCCCTTTTAATATGGAAACCAGTTTTTACCAAATAGTATAGGCCCATTCTTAAGCTCATTTTTAGCAGGTACTGGCTGAATTTAAATGCATGTTTGGCTGCCCCTGCTTGAAACAAGTTGTTCGTTTTGATCAACTTCTGTTGAAGGGACATACTGGAAAACTTTTTTTAATCGGTGACTGCAGCCGCTGATTAAGTGGATCATGACAGCCTACTGGCTGGATGCAAAAAGACTGTCCATGGTCATCTGTATAATGTACTCCTGCATAAAGACCACCAAGAATACTTGCCTAAATCACCCCAGGACTCCTTGGATTCTAAAAGACCTGCAGCATTGTCCTCATCCACAGAAAGGGCCCTCAGACAAAATTGCATGGTTCATCTGGGACGCAGCCTAAAAAGGGAACCAGAAGGTATGCAAACTGTGCACACAAGGAGGAAGCAACGACCAAGCGATGCCTCTCTTGGAAAGCAACACCACATACAAAGGCATCTCCTCAATATCAATGCTTTACTACTAAGGGTGGAGAAGGACCCAGAGTAGGAGGAAACATCCCTGTTGCAAATTATGGCGGCTATTCGGCAGCATTGAAAAGGAACACCGTATAACGGTTATTACGTTTCTTCTATGTCTGTTGACATCTGGGACTGACTTTAAGACTTGGCAGAAGAAAAATCCAAAATCAGGGACATGAAGGAGAGAATGTGCCTTAACATCAGATTATTTGGTGTCTTCTAAGGGCTTTGAGGCATGTAACTAACATCTTAGAGGAGTGGTTTAAAACTAATACAGGCTACAGCATCAGTCCAACATTTTCCCAATTGAGGAGCTCACAATTTTCCTTCCAAACCACCTCTTCTGGAAGCTGCACCAAGGTTTTTGATCGCCAAGATCCTACATTTCTGTGATAGGGATGCCATCCTTAAAGTGTCAGGAACCAATCACAGATATGCTATGCAACATTAACAGAATTTTTTTGTCTGTTTTTGAAAGGGTTGCATAAGTATAGTGTACATAGCATGATGTATCCTGCTAGACTCCATGAAGGCAAGGCCCACTTTTTCAATACTCCTAAAGCTGATCACTGGCTGGTACTTGGGACGGTGGTCACCCCACATACACCATTAGATGCTTATATCCTTTCTCTGTAGATGTGACTGTAAAGACACTCTCAAGCCATGTACAGTGGATATAAAAAGTCTACACACCCCTGTAAAATGTCAGGTTTCTGTGATGTAAAAAAATTAGCCAAAGATGAATAATTTCAGAACTTTTCCCACCTTTTTAATATGACCTATAAACTGTACAACTCAATTGAAAAACAAACTGAAATCTTTTAGGTGGAGGGAAGTAAAAATAAAATGTGGTTGGATAAGTGTGCACACCCTTAAATTAATTCTTTTGTTGAAGCACCTTTTGATTTTATTACAGCACTTTCAGTCTTTTTGGGCATGAGTCTATCAGCATAGCACATCTTGACTTGGCAACATTTGCCCACTCTTCTCTGCAAAAAACACTCCAAATCTGTCAGATTGTGAGGGCATCTCCTGTGCACAGCCCTCTTTAGATCACTGCAGAGAATTTTAATCAGATTCAGGTCTGGGCTCTGGCTGGGCCATTCCAAAACTTTAATCGCCTTCTGGTAAAGCCATTTCTTTATCCTTTTGGATGTATGCTTTGGGTCATTGTCATGCTGAAAGATGAAGATACTCTTCATGTTCAGCTTTCTAGCAGAAGCCTGAAGGTTTTGTGCCAATATTGACTGTGTCAGAAACCATGAATCAGACCGAGACAGAAGTACAGTTAATCACACTTGTTGAAGAATAATAATAATAATAAAAAGGTAAGCGTAGTCAATACATAGCCAGAGTTCAGTAACCAGATTGGGTAGTCGGCCAATGCCAATGTCAGAGAGCCAGAGATCAATGTAGTAGTACAGCAAGCAGGATCAGGAGCCAGAAGGGACATCAGCCGAGCAAGTCTTCAACAGGAACACAGGAGAAAGTCTCTGAGATGTGACCGAAGGCAGAGATCAAGTGAGCTGGACGGCTTTAAGTAGCCAGGACTGACGAGCAGATCATCAACAGCTGAGTCACTGTGGAGAGAAAGGAGCTGGCAAATAGCCGACAGCTGAGCGGCCAGCTCAGAGAAGGAAAGGCTGAGCCCAGACAGACTGGTATTTGGAACTGTTCCTAATTCCCTCTACCTTGAGTAGAGCCCCTGTTCCAGCTGAAGAAAAACAGCCCCAAAGCATGATGCTGCCATCACCATGCTTCACTGTGGGTATGGTGGTGTTTTTGTGCCAAACATATATCTTTTGGAATTCTGGCCAAAAAGTTCAACCTTGGTGTTTCATCAAACCATAACACATATTTTCCCACATGCTTTTGGGAGATTTCAGTGTTTTTGAAAAATTTAGCCAGGCTTGAAAAGTCTTCTGTCTTGCCACTCTACCCCATAGCACAGACATATGAAGAATATGGGAGATTGTTGTCACATGTACCACATAGCCAGTACTTGCCAGATATTCCTGCAGCTCCTTTTTAATGTTGCTTTTGGCCTCTTTCCAGCCTCCCTGACCAGTTTTCTTATGTTTTTTCATCAATTCTTTTGTATCCTTTTCCTGATACTTTTTACCAATGAGATCCCTCTGATGCTTTGGAAACTCTCTGCGGACCATGGCTTTTGCTGCGGGATACCACAGAAGAAAATGTTAGGAAAGACCTACTAGAACAGCTGAACTTTTATTTGGGGTTAATCAGAGGCACTTTAAATGATGGTAGGGGTGTACTGACTCCTATGTTAATATGAGTTTGAATGCGATTGTGTTTAATTCTGAACATAGCTACCCCCCCCCACACTAAAAGATTTCAGTTTGTTTTTCAATTGAGTTGTACAGTTTATATGTCACATTAAAGGATGATTTAGCTTTTGTCTCTTATTTATTTTTTTACATCACAGAAACCTGACATTTTTAACAGGGGTGTGTAGACTTTTTATATCCACTGTACATTGTCTGAACAATTCCGATACTTAGGTGTTGATGTCCAAATCCCTCTCTAGATACTTGAACAATTTATAGACAGTCAATTTCTTACTGGCAGAAACTGCTGATCTGTGTTTACTCTACTCCTAACTTTTTTTTTTTTTTTTTATATCACAAGTAAAATACTATAACTTTAAATGGTACATTTGGACCAAGCTGGCCCAATCCAATTATTTATTTCGCTATCTGCTGCAGTGGCTCTCAGCTTACATACAGTGCTGTGAGACAAGACCCCTCTCACACCCATAACAAAATAGTCGGCCTGAGCGGCATTCAGTCATTCCTAGACAACTTTGTATTCTATGAATGATCTCAAAGCTTCCTCTGATTGGCTTAGCTGGAGTTCATGACATCAGCCTGCCTCTCCGCCAATCCGAGAAAGCTTTGAGTCCATTCGTAGAATACAAAATTGCCTATGAATGGCTGAGCGCCTCTCAGCCCCACCCTATGTTTGATTGTAAGGCGGGAAGATCGTATTTCACAGCCAGAACACAGCACTGTGTACTGTATGTAGCTGAGGCTACAACTTTCATACAGCACTGAGAGCCACTGTAGCAGTTGGTGAGAGAAATGGTTCGTTTTGACCACCTTTTTCTCTAAATAACTATTTAACCTGTAGATCAGCTTTAATTTATACACTTGGCTTGGCACTTGAGAACCAAGTCACTGACAATGTTGGTATTCTCCAGGGTACCAGGGAGGGATGCCCCCTCTCCCTGTTAAAATTTACCTTTTTGCAATTGAGTCTCTTGCCAGACTTCTCCATAGCTTCACAAGTATTTAAGGATGAAGATTGGGAACTTTTGAGGAGAAGGTGTCACTTTATTCAGACGACATGCTTGTATTCATTCCCTGTAAATAATTCCAGGACAGCCCTCAGCCCTTGAGATGGGAACTCCTCCCACCGGTACAGAAAACACATTGCCACTAGCTCTTGTAAAGGCAGTCCCTCAGGCATCTGGTCAGTTTCTTGTGTTTCCTCCAAGACATGTTGCCAAGGCAGTGCTCAGAGTAATTGCGGCCTTTCAGAATCAACTCGGGGGGGGGGGGGCCAACACTTACAAATCAGATCCAACAACAGTATGTCAGTGGCATAGCTAAACAGGGGGGGGGGGGGGACAAGGAGCCCCATCTTGATGAATTTGGTTCAAGAGCTATTTTTCTGGGTGGAAGGGATCTTAGAATTTCTCAGCAGTTCACCTCAGTCGAGTGCAGAACAGCCTGGCCGACTTCCTGAGCAGACAGCTAATTTCACAGGAAGAATGGTCTCTAGATCCAGAAATGTTTGTTTCTAGTGTCCAAATGGGGCCTTCCAGAGATGCATGTTTGCCAGCAAATCGAACACCAAACTACGGAATTTCTTCTCTCTAAATCCATGGTATTGGCCGTGGCAGTGGATGCCCTCCAGAACTTAATGGGCCTTCAGTCTATGCTATGCCTTTCCTCCTCTACACTTAAATCCAAGGGTCCTATCAAAATTCAAGACAGAGCATACATCCATAATTCTAATAGTCCTATTTTGGCTGAAAAGAGCATGGTTTTCTCTTCTACTGTCACTGACAGATCAACCTCCATGGATGTTACCTTCCAGTCAGAATCTGTTCTCTCAGGGACCAATCCTCCATCCCAATCCAGCCATGTTAAATCTGGCAGCATGGTTTCTGAATTGGGGATCCTGAAGTCCAAGGGTCTCAACACGCTAATTCAAAGCTGTAAACTGGTCACAAGAGCCATTTATCAAAAGGTCTGAAGGAAGTTTAATTTTTAGTTTTCAGTTTAGAAAAGAGAACACCAACTCCCCAACAATTCTGGAAATTTTACAAGAGGGTATAGATAAAGAACCGACCTTAAGCACAGATAAAGTACAGATTGCAGCCTTATGGGTTTATTTACAGCAGGATCCACTCCTAAGCAGATTCTGCAAAGCAGTCTCAAGATTGAGACCTGTCCACTGTTGCAAGCTTCCAATGTGGGATTTGTCCATCATTTTGAGAGCAGTTACTAGGGAACCCTTTCAGCCTATAACAAAGGCTTCCTCAAGGTTCATCACACTCAAAACGGTTTTCCTCATTGCAATGACCTTTGCTCACAGGATAAGTGAGTTACAGGCCCTGTCGGTTAGACATCACTTCCTGCAAATCTTGGAGGATAAAATTTATCCTTTTAGGACTGACCAAGCATTCATCCCCAAAGTCGCCTCCGCCTTTCATAGGTGTCAGGATATCGTGCTTCCTTCCTTTTTGTAATAAACCATCTAATGACAAAGAGAAACAGCTGCATTTGCCTGATGTCAGAAGATGCCTTTTTTAAGCTATTTAGAGGCCACAAAGAGCTTTAGGACATCAGAAGCCCTTTTTATTCTTTTCTAAAGAACTCAAAAAGGCAAGCAAGCCTCTAAAGGGATTATAGCCAGGTGGATAAAAGCGGCCATCTCGGAAGGTTACAAGGCCCCACACTTGGATCCACCACAAGAGCTGAGTGAACATTCCACCAGAGCATTAGCCACTTCTTGGGCTGAGAGAGCTGGTGCTACCCCAGAGAAAATATGTAAGGCCGCTATGTGGTCAAGCATGTCTACATTCATTCAGCACTATGCACTGTCAATTGGATGTCTTGGGTAGCCAAGATCAGGTTTTTGGGAGGACAATCCTCCAAGCCCCCCCCCTCCCAAATTGGGTGAGTACTTGCTCATCCTCTCAAGGGCTGTCCTGGAAGATGACTGGGGAAAACCGGAGTTAAACTTACCAGTAACTCGGTTTCCCGAAGTCTTCCAGGACAGCACGTTCCCACCCTTTGTTTTTTAAGGAGGTTGTTGTATTGTTAACTGTTTTTTAGCTCTGTCCTTCGGTTCTTGGATAAAACTGACCAGATGCCTGAGGGACCACCTTTTAAGGAGCTAGTGGCAATGTGTTTCCTGTTCCGGTGGGAGGAGCTCCATCTCTCAAGCGATGTCCTGAAAACCGTTACCTGTGAGTCTAACTTTGGTTTCCTCCAGAGGTTGCTAAGGTTTTTTGAGTAATGAAGAGTTTCTACCTCCTAGTAACTACTGATCTCAATGATCCTTTCTAGCTTTGTGTAAGGCTGCCATTTTTCCCACTGGTGAATAACAATGTAAGGGTGTCCTCCTTCTCCCATTGGCCATTATTTATATGGGACAGCTGCACGAAAGGCACTTTCCACTATTTTCACTGTTGATGTTGCTTTTCTGGCCATTTTAATATTTGTTCTATTTCATGATTGTTACTGAAAGGTGTGTGTTTTGTTTTTTTGTTATGTTTTTTTACCCTACTCCTAGAGAAAAAAAAAAAAAAACTTTTTTTTTTTTTTTTTTTTTTCTTCTTCTATGTATTCTATTGTACAACTTCCTGACCACGTAAATGTGCCCAAGGCATAAAAATTATTGCAAGGGTTCCTCTGTGTCTTAAAAAGGTTAGAAAATGCAGTAGATCAGGAGTCGGCAGTCTGTCAATCCAGGTAGGTGACAGGTAGATTGCGAACACGTTCCTATTTTAGTAATGGATAAAGGCAGCAATGCCTTTATCCATTACTACAGGGGTCGGCAGCCCACCGGCCGCACCCGGCCCGCCCCTGCTGAATGCCTGGCCCGTCAGTACCCGTGATTAATTCACAGGCACCCGGCCCGTGGACATTTTCGCCGCTGTCCTCTTCATTGGACAGTGGCGAGTGGCCGTTTTCACAGGGCTGGATTGGGACGGGAAGTCGGGAACTGCTGGAGTTTACTCTTTCTTTAAACAGCAGGTGATTGGTAGCTAGGATTGCCCAGCAACCAATCGCCAGCCTGTTAAGTTAAAAATTTAACTTCAGCAGTTCCCGCCTGCATCCAGCCTTGTGATAGCGATCTCTGCTCGCTGTACACCTGTGTAAGGTTGGAGAGTGCTACCTACACAGTGGGGTTGATTTATTAAAGGCAAATCTGCTTGGAAGTGCAGTCACTTTAGATCTGAGGGGAAACTCTAAAATGAGGGGAAGCTCTGCTGATTTTATCATCCAATCATGTACAAGCAAAAATGCTGTTTTTGTATTATTTTCTTTGCATGTCCCCCCTCATATCTACAGCGAGCGCACTTGTAATGCAAAGTGGATTTGCCTTTATTAAATAAGCCCCCCGTGTGTATGTTTGTGGGGGACAGAGGACGCTACAGTGGAGGGGTTGCAGGGGACAGAGGACACTGCTATAGAAGGGGACCCTATCTCGCTTGGGGAAGGGGACGCCATTTTCTCTAGGGACAGGAATCCCATCTCCAGACCATGCTGGCTAGCAGGGCTGGCGTCAGCCACCCTTGGGTGCCAGGATGGGGGAGGTGGGCAGTAAAATCCGAATCCCCAGCTACATACTCCCTCAGGGTGAACTGGCTTTGTATTAGTTAAGCACCTTTAAAACTAGGTTAACCTGTACTGTTATTATTACCATTAGGATTTTTATTATCTTCATTTATTAGCAGGTAAATGTGGCCCCTCCATGCATTCACATACATTAAATCCGGCCCTTAGTGGAAAAAGGTGGCTGACCCCTGCATTACTATCTCATACTGTGTTTGCCACAATTGCATGTATACCCCTTCTCCCCCCCCCCCCCCACCATTTAGTATGTCTCTGCTTTGCCAATTCTCTAGTCCAGGAATCGCTAAAAGGCGGGTGTTGGCACAGTGCCGGTCCTTTCACCAGCCCCCCCAGCCTTTCCCCAGGGGGGAGCGAGCTGTCCCAGTTAACCCCTCCAAATTAACCGGCCGCTTGTTAGGATGGAGGGCGTACAAAAATATATTTTTTTTTTTTTTTTTGGTGGGGTGGGGAAAAAAAAAAATTCTACAAAACGGCTCTGGCAGTTAAAAGGTGAATTTACCTAAATTGCTATGTTTTTCTCAAATGCACCATTGTATAATAGCCAACAAATTGTCTGCAGGCTCAACTCTCTCTACCAGTATCCTACTTGTGGGGCAAATCCACATAGACTTTCCCCTCCCCACCCTCTGCAGCTCCTCTGCAAATTGTGGTCTGCTCTTCTAAACCTACAACTACAGTGGGGCAAAAAAGTATTTGGTCAGCCACCAATTGTGCAAGTTCTCCCACTTAAAAAGATGAGAGGCCTGTAATTGTCATCATAGGTATACCTCAACTATGAGAGACAAAATGTGGAAACCAATCCAGAATTTATTTGCAAGTTATGGTGGAAAATTAAGTATTTGGTGACCTACAAACAAGCAAGATTTCTTGCTCTCGCAGACCTGTATCTTCTTCTTTAAGAGGCTCCTCTGTCCTCCACTCATTACCTGTATTAATGGCACCTGTTTGAACTTGTTATCAGTATAAAAGACACCTGTCCACAACCTCAAACAGTCGCACTCCAAACTCCACTATGGTGAAGACCAAAGAGCTGTCGAAGGACACCAGAAACAAAATTGTAGACCTGCACCAGGCTGGGAAGACTGAATCTGCAATAGGCAAGCAGTTTGGTGTGAAGAAATCAACTGTGGGAGCAATAATTAGAAAATGGAAGACATACAAGACCACTGATAATCTCCCTCGATCTGGGGCTCCACGCAAGATCTCATCCCGTGGGGGTCAAAATGATCACAAGAACGGTGAGCAAAAATTCCAGAACCACGTGGGGGGACCTAGTGAATGACCTGCAGAGAGCTGGGACCAACGTAACAAAGGCTACCATCAGTAACACACTACGCTGCCAGGGACTCAGATTCTGCAGTGCTAGAAGTGTCCCCCTGCTTAAGCCAGTACAAGTCCGGGCCCATCTGAGGTTTGCTAGAGAGCATTTGGATGATCCAGAAGAGGATTGGAATGTCATATGGTTAGATGAAACCAAAGTAGAACTGATTGGTAGACACACAACTTGTCGTGTTTGGAGGAGATAGAATGCTGAGTTGCAACCAAAGAACACCATATCTACTGTGAAGCATGGGGGTGGCAACATCATGCTTTGGAGCTGTTTCTCTGCAAAGGGAACAGGACGACTGATCCGTGTACATGAAAGCATGAATGGGGCCATGTATTGTGAGATTTTGAGTGCAAATCTCCTCCCATCAGCAAGGGCATTGAAGATGAAACATGGCTGGGTCTTTCAGCATGACAATGATCCCAAACACACCGCCCGGGCAAAGAAGGAGTGGCTTCGTATGAAGCATTTCAAGGTCCTGGAGTGGCCAAGCCAGTCTCCAGATCTCAACCCCATAGAAAACCTTTGGAGGGAGTTGAAAGTCCGTGTTGCCCAGCGACAGCCCCAAAACATCCACTGCTCTAGAGGAGATCTGCATGAAGGAATGGGCCAACATACCAGCAACAGTGTGTGACAACCTTGTGAAGACTTACAGAAAACGTTTGACCTCTGTCATTGCCAACAAAGGATATATAACAAAGTATTGAGATGAACTTTTGATATTGACCAAATACTTATTTTCCACCATAATTTGCAAATAAATTCTTTCAAAAATCAGACAATGTGATTGTCTGGATTTGTTTCCACATTTTGTCTCTCATAGTTGAGGTATACCTATGATGACAATTACAGGCTTCTCATCTTTTTAAGTGGGAGAACTTGCACAACTGGTGGCTGACTAAATACTTTTTTGCCCCACTGTATACTATTTTGCTTCCCAACTGGTATACATTTTAAGGGTGGATGAATCCAAAAGAAACAGAGCTAGTACTGCATTGGGGACTACTATTGTCAACTCATTTGATTCCCTAATTAACATAATTTACAGACAACTTTCCATACACAAAATGGTATTTCTGTCATTTAAAAATCTTTAACCAGGCAGCCAAACTATTGATTTCATCCACTCTAGCATACTCCCCAATACTCCCCTCTGGCACAACCCACAACTCTCTGAGCTTATAAGAATGGAGGAGGTTGCTCCATGGTAGTGGAATATTTACATCATGTATGTGACCAAAACCTCTTTAAAGGGTAACTAAAATTGACAAAAGCACAGCGTATACAATTGTGATTCAAGTCATGTTGTAATAGAATATTATTAAAAATTCCTTTTTTTTTTTTTTTTTTTTTTTAATCTGCTGCGCTGTAGTTTTCTGTAAAATGCAATTTTGGCTAACTGGGGGCATTCTGTACAAAAATTTTGTACAAACTGCCCCCTGAGATGTCATTCCTTGCTTGAGTAATTGGTCTGCTGATTTTTTCCGGAAGGCTGCACTAAGATACAAGTCATGTTTTGAGCATCCCCTGCAACAAAAATTTTATTTTTTTTTGAGAGATACTCCCAAAGGGAAATCATGTCTAAAAGGATGCAGACCCTGCAATTTCCTCATTGGAGCCCTGCAGGTGCAGTAGCTGATTGATAATTATAAAACCACTCCCATTACATTCACTTAGCATATGGACACAGACAGACAAACTGCTTTTTGTTCAGAATAACGAAAGGTAGGAAACGGCAACAAACTTTGTTAAAATTCTTGCAATGTACACAGATCACCCAGAGGGGAATGTGGTGTGTTTTTTTTTTTTTTTTTTTTTTTCCTTTCTCAAAAAGAGGACGTACTCCTTTTTAAATGTCTCGCAGTTCCAATACCACCTCCACAGTCTCGGTTCTGTAGAGACTTGCAGATGCAGCATACAGCTCACACCCAAAACAGATGATTGTTCAGAAAGATTATTAAAAACTGATTTCACAATATTATTGTAAGCTTAACTTTATCAAAGATACAAGACTTGAAGGACTCCTTTTATGGCACACTGACATACCATTTCTCGCCTATAGTGGTAAGAGGTTCTGAATACTTTCTTGCTCAGTTATCTCATCCAAAGATTAGATGATTCTGATTAGGTACATCATATTTACTATACAGCTGGAAGATCATACAAGACGGGAAATAAGCCAGATAACCTTTTGTCTTAACTGCCATAAAGAACTAGGAGAGTCCGTCCATATGGTTTGGGTTGCACTAAACTTGGACCATTTTTGGATGGACAGTTTGCAGAAAATCTCCTAGATATAACAAAAAGGAGAACAGTTGGGACTTTATGAGGTGGTGACCTGTTAAGGTCAATTGCCTCCATCACTATCTATGTGTCAAAAAAAGAGGGGGCAGGGGTTTGGGACTTTCAATGAAGCATGTAGGTCTAAAGAATTCAGTTTATTGTATCAATTAACATACAAACGTATAATCATGAGTAAGTGTATATCCAATACAATTATAACTGGTTGCCACATGACAATTAAATGATTAATATCAAAAATCTACACACTGTCAGATATCAATTGAATCATAGGGACACGGCATATAATAGCTCTATGCATTTCATGGATTGATCCACTCTTCAGGAGCATGCGCGCGAGTTCGATAAAATATAATAGAAGGAGTTGCTGTATGGTCTGATCCTACCTAAGGAAAAAGAAAAATCATAAAAAATAAAACCAAGTATAAAAACCCACTCCTACCATACTTACAAGGTTGACTATATAATAAAAGTGTGGCACTGTAGATCAGGGACCCCCAAAGGGGGACATCTCCAACGGGAGCTGAGGTTTGAGTTGCCTGCTGCTCAGCAAGAAAATCTCCTAGATATCCCTAACATCTGTAATCCAGCTGTTGTTTTTTGTCTTTTGAGTAGTCTGCCAGAATATGACAGAGCCAGTACCACTAAGACAATTCTATAGTCACATATTTTCTGTGCTCGAAGCCGATTGCAATGCATTGAACATTCAAGTACTTCCAATATGACTGAATAGATAGCAGCCTTTAGACTCTTCCTTCCAATAAAAATCATATATGAAGCTAGGGGGGGGGGTTATCTGCACAAATTCTCCAAAATTTGCTGTCCATGGACTATATCACAAATTACTGTTCCTTAATATCTGTAGTGCAATAGCTTTTTTTTTTTTTTTTTTTTTTTTTTTTTTTTTTTTTTTAAACCCATGATTGTAGTCCACTATAAAATTTTGTCTCAACATTACCGGGTCTGAGAAAGCTATAGGTTATTGAAAAATCGCTCCAAATGCGTGTGGGGTTTTTTTTTTTTTTTGTCTTTTTTTTTTTTTGTTTTTTTTGTTTTTTTTTTCATTTGTATATGATTATGCATTCTTTCTTTTCTATGCAAAGCGTTGCCTCATTTGCCTCATTTACTATGAGCAACTACACTTGCAAAGTTCACAGTCCTAGTTGCCTTTAGTAAATCTTGGTCAAGGTGTTTATCTGCACATAAAGAAGAACTAAACTCTCCTATCCTTTACACCCAAGAAATCTGCCATCTTGGCTCGTTTTGATCTGCAATTGCATATGTGATCGGTTATGACACCAGACATTTCAGTTAAAAGCACAAGCAACTGTGACCGTTCTTCATGATATGCCTTGAATGGAACTGCTTTAGGAAATTGTTAAATCAATGGGTTTAGTTCCCCTTTACATGTCTGTATGAAAGAATGATTGCATCCACTAGTTGTTTTATGTTTGTTTATTTTTTTGGGTTTATATAAAATGAACAAAAAACTTTTTTATACCTGGTACACACGATGAGAAAATTTGGTTGAAATATTGTTTGGGGTTTTTGCATGCTAATTGTACACGAGTGCTACTATGCGTACAAAAATTCATAAGATCCAGTACAACTTCCCGTGTGCATAGCTTCGTACCAGCGTGTAATCGGAAGTAATGTAATGTACATGTGACCCCTCTGCTTGCCATGCCTTTGTCTTTACCCTTTTGGGAGTGTCGCTGTGTATTCATGCATTGGTCTCTGCACCGAGATTCGTTCTCCGTACGTAGATATGTTCCTAGTCAACGTTTGCATCATCCAAATGGAGTACTTTAAAAGTGGTTCTCCCCTTTTCTGGTCATGCGCAGTCTTGGTCACTTGAAAATTTTATTTTACTTATTGATGAATACTATTTGATTAAACAAATCTTTGGCCCTTGGGATATTATTGCATGAACATCGTGATATGCTTGCGAAAGCTATAGGTTATTGAAAAATCGCTCCAAATGCGTGTGTTGTGTTTTTTTTTTTTTTTTTTTTCTTCTTCAATTTTCTCGTTATGTGCCCTAGGCATTAAAGAGGAAGACTAACACATTATAATAACACTGCTGTGTTATCTAGAACTTGAAATCTGTAATGTAGAAAACTGTTCGATGCTATCCAATACCTGCGCTATATGAATTGCACGCTCTTAAATTCGGACCGATTAAAAAAAAAAATGAATAAATAAATTAGACATTTTTGGTTTTGGCGATAAGTGTGCTTTAGACTTGAGTGTAAACCTTTCTCATTTGGCACAAAGGATCCTCCAAGCCTGTACCAGCATTACAAGTAATTAATATGTTGATGTTGTTAATTCATTTAGCTTTCTGACTTTAAAAGACTAAATTTGTCATTGCACGCGGTAAATTATATTTGGTTATTTTATATTTTTTGTTCTAGCAACGGGGGGGCAAAAGTGTGCTAGGAGTAGAAAGAAGTGGTATCTCTTCAGATCAAAGGAGCAAAATCATAGAAATAAAAAAAAATGGAGCTGTGGCTCCTAGCACCCAGTAATATTATTTGTTGCTTTATTTTTGCAAAAGTCCCCCCAAAAAAAAGTCACTAAATATTTAAATTGGACGTGTACTCCAAAAGGAAAAAAATGGCTATGTGGCTGGTGATTTTAATGGTATTACCTTTTAATAATTCCCTCGGTTATGTCCTCCTATGTGCCTTTTTGATTGCTCGTATAAAATTTGAGCTGGATCTTGGTGAAGGTGCAACAGGTGATTGCTATTAAACGCTCAGGACCTCATGCTTAGGAGGTTATCTGAATCTCGGAAGGATATAATGTCCTACAACATGAATTTAACCCAGCATTACATGTAGAGTATTATCACCGCTTATTCACATTATATGTGGAACTTATTGCGCTATAATAGTTGCATTTTTATATAATTTGATGCACGGTTGTATTGTTCATCACAAAAGTATTTGCGTGAATTATTTTATATATTCTAAGCCCAAAGCTGGCCCAAGACATTGTGCTGCCTGGGTCCAAGAATGAAATGCTACCCCCCCCCCCCCCCCCCAAAAACCCAAACAAAAACAAAAAAAATATCGCACACACCAAAAGGTCCCCACATCCATTATTTTAGATCATGTTAATTATATACTCATCAATGCCCACCAGTGTACTCATCAATGCCCACCAGTGCAGCCTATTAGTGTCCATCAATGCCACCTCACCAGTGCAGCCTATCAGTGTCAATGAGTGCCACCTCATCAGTATCCACCAGTGCAGTCTATCAGTGCCCATTCGTTTCCATCCGTACCACCTCATTAGTGCCCATAATTGTAGCCTATCGGTGTCTATCAGTGCCCCCCTAGTGCAGCTCATCAGTGCCACCCCATCAGTGTCCACCAGTACAGCCTTGTCAGACAATCTTCACAGGCATTGCATTGGGGAGAAGCTAAAGGTCCTACCTGCCAGCCAGCTCGCTGCACATATGGGATCTCGGTGCTGCCGCTCCCACTCCGAACCCCTGCACCTACCGCCTCGGCTTTTTCTTGACCATACATCAGGATGGGGTCTAAATCAGCAGCACTCCTGGCCCAGTTGCCTCCCCTGCTCCCTGTGGACTACTACAGCTGGCTGCCTCAATGATAGTGGCATCGTGGAGCACAGGGCGGCCTCCAAGCAGGCAGCGCAAGCAGCATGACACTGCACACTGCATGGAGGGAGCCTTGGGTCCTCGGGCAATCCGTTCGTGTTGCCGCCCCTTTTAAACAGCCGCCTGGGTCCCATGGACCCACCAGGAGCCATGGTAGGGATGGCCCTGCCCAGTGTTGCAGTATATGCCCCAGTGTATGTTACTTATAAAAACAATGCCGCTTCATAGCTAATGTCAGAGCGCCGCTCACGTCACCACCTGGGGCTCTCCTCCCTACTGATAACAGCCGTATAATCTCAGCCCTGCCCGCTCTAGCTGTCAGATCAGCAGCAGGTGGTCACATGAGTTCTGAGCGTCACTTTGAAATTAGGTATGACGCGGCATTGTTTTTATAAATAACATGCACTGGGGCACATACTGTAATATAACACTGGGGATTGTAGGAAGAAAAGTGACTTTACAACCACTTTAATCACTTACAACCAGCAGCTTAATGCACTGGCACAATATAGAACTGGAAAAATATATATATCTATCCTAATGTGTTCAGGTGGTATTTTGTACCAGGCTGCAACACCTCAGGCAGCGGCAGGTGCTGTGCAGGTGGACTGTAGACAAATGCTCAGCTCGCACTGTCACAGCTTTCTTCAGACGTACTCCCTTCCCTCAGGCTCTGAAGAAGATGGAAGAGGTGGGTGGAGCTAATTGACTAGGTGCGGAGCGCTCTGAATGCTGGGGTGGCCTCTGACGTCACTGGTTGCTAGACGGCAGGTGATTCTAGCAACCAGTGCAGCAGAGGCAGCCAGGCATTGGAGTGTGGACCAGATGACTGATCTGGATGGTGCAACAAAAGGGGTTTCGGGGAGGCGCCACTGCTTCGTGAATCATTAAGTCAAGTCAGCTTCAGTGCACCTCCTCTGCAGCAGCTTGCGGCGCCTGACAAGGTGCATCCGCCCAGGATCGGTCCTGCTGCTGACTGTGAAATCCTCCTGACAGTTAGGGCTACTCAGTGGTGGCGGCCGGTGGGTCCTCCTGCTATGGAGGCCTGCAGGCTGCGCTGCACCCTGCCTGTGCTGTTCCATTACCTGGAGTCTGAACTGCTGCACCCCCGCTCCGCTCCTGAGCACCTCCCCATTCCCCAACAGTACAACAACATCATGCTGCCTGCAATGATGCAAGTGAAGCATGATGACAAGTCACTGCACGCTCGGGGCCCGTGTTGCCGGTTGCCGCCCCTATTCAAGTGCCACCTGGGACCCATGGACCCACTGGAGCCCATGGTAGGGCCGGCCTTGTCTAAGTCCCTTTTCACACTGACGGACCGATCGAGTCTGACCGGTTAATTTTTCAGGTGGACCTGATCTGACCATATATTGCTCTCTATGGAGCAGGAGATGTCAGTGGACGTGTGTGCACTGACACCTGCCAACATCCGATCCAATCCTGTTTGCTAAAAACGGATGGATGGGAATCTGTTCTTAGGCCCCGTAGGCTTGCTATGGGGGCACTTGATAAGGGGGAGGATTGGGGCTGCTCTGTAGAAAACCACTGCACCGAGCAGGTAAGTATGATATGTTTGTAAAAGGGAAAAACTTTTATCTAAATAAAATAACAATCACTTTAAGGATAGCGAGTAGAGCCATTCAAGTTATTGTATTATGCCTTCATTTTTCAACTGTTTCCAGACTTACTTTGCTGTAGCAGGGATAGTGTGGTTGTCATAGCACAAATACAGGCTAAACATTCTAGTTCTATCACTACCAAAGTGCACAGAGCATTTGATAGGTTCCAAAGTGCCATAAGATAAACAGGGGGAACATGTACTGCTCACTTCAGAAGTATCATCTGGGGGTTTTTCTTGTTAATACATTTTTTTTAATATAAAATTTCCAAAGGGAAGTCCATGGAAAAGTGAGATTTTTCACTGTGCAGCAACTGCAAAAGAATTAAATATTTCAATGCAACACTTAAAACATATTTTTTTTTTTTTTAACTTCTGTAGGCCCCTTTTCACACATCTGTTGACAGATGAAAAACGGACATCAATGCATGTGCTATGCATCAATGCATGCAAATCTCTATGGAAAAACTGATGTAAACAGACAGTCTTTTTGCATGGAAAAAATGGCTCTGGGACTGGCGGATGTAAAAACTGCTGACAAACTGATGTAAACTTCATCTGTTTTTCTTTGAAAAAAAACATGACTGAACTGATAAAACGAACAGTCCATATGTGTGAAAGGGGCCTTGCAGTTAATATGCCTTCTGCCAGATATTTTAAAATGTGACTTTTTTGGCGCAACATGAGGCACATAACAGCTAGGTTCACATATATGCCCGGGGGGGGTTAGGCAGGTATCAGCTGACAAACTTGCCCACTGAAGTTAATCAGACTACACTTCAGCCACATGCCCAATACAGCTATGGGGGTTGTGGTGCAGCAGAACAATGTAAAATCCCCAGTGGGATTGAAGGAAAAATGGCGGCTGCAGTTGCACCTTGTGAATTCCTCGAACTGGCTCTAAACTGCCTCTGAAAAAGCAATCCACTGTAGATTGCTTTTCAGAAGGGTAGTAGAGACTGCTGCTTCTGGAACAAGCCCTTTAGAGGCCATATGTACATATGCCCAGTTTATAGATGCATCTGAAATCATGCAAATGCATTTGTTTCCAAGCTACAGCCTCTACAAAAATGACAAGGAAAGGCAAAGGTGGAAAAACTACAAAATAGAAAGTCAAAGATCAACCAAGACTCTTAACAGGATCCATTTACAGGCTTCAACATGACTAAGTATTGACTTGACACCACCGTGCCCTAGTGTCAACAAAAGGTGTACGTCCTGAACACCACACAGATGGAATGTATTTCACAAATGAAAAATCTTGGCACATCATTTTTTGGAAAAAGATGCAGTATTGTATACAGAAACTACTGACGCCAATACTTGGAAAATGGCAAAATTACATTGAAAGTGAATTTTTATTTATATTTTTATTTTATTTTTTTTTATTTTATATTTTTATTTATATACATTTATTTATAAAATTTGAGCACAAAAATTGTATATATGTGGGTGCTTTCATTTTTTATAACTTCTATAACAAATTGTGTTCTCAAAATTATTCTTCTTGGATTCATATTGTTGTTGGCTCCTAATTTTGGAGTTTGCTTCTAGATTTTAGATTTTTTAAAAAGATTTGTCCAGATTTGTTATAATGGAAATTTGAAGAAGTTGTGGGATTGGCACGCCATGTTACAAACCTTGTTCCCTCACGATAATCTTATAAGCATGGAACATAATGCCCCCTTGAATGACATTATTTATAGAGCAGTTTTCTGAAAACCATAGTTGTGTGTTTTTTTGTTTTTTTTTTCTTTAGTAATAAGGGAATTCAAACCCTTGTGAAGTTTATAATGTGGTTTGTGTCCATGCGGGGGAGGAAATTCACCTCCAATTGGCCTGACGACCATTGCCACTAAGACAAAAAGTAATGGGAAATCCAATGTTTAGGAGCTGGCAACAAAACAAGAGGTTGGAGCAAATCTTCCAATGGGAACACCTGTTTAATTGGAATTGTCCACTTGGACAGTTGTCACCACTTTTTGTAAAGATTTTTCTCTCGCTTCCTGCTGCATCTCTGAATTTAGCTACTTCCTGACTATATGCTTTCAGCCCAGTGATGGCTGCATTGCATTTTTCAGTGCAAGTTTTTTGATTGTAATAATTTTGGACCATGCCTGCATAAAAATAACTAAACAACCACTTATAGGGGTGAATTTTCTAAAGGCAAATGGACTGTTCAGTTGCACTAATTTTCCCCAGAGCGTAATTTATGCAGTGAAACTTCACTTTGTAAAGAATACCCAATCAGGTGCATGTAAAATTTAAAAAATAAAAAAAATTGATAAATTTGCAACAATCACTCAAGCTGTGCAACTGCATAGGCTGTTTGTAGTTAGTAAATCAACCCCATAGTCCCATCTGATAAGACAGGGTGACAATACAGAAGCATAACTGGGAGATGGGGACACAGAGCGGTCACCCTATGACAGGAAGTGCCTGAATAAGGAGTGGCAGGATCATCAGTTTATTTAATAAAAAGCCCCCCCCCCCCCCAAAAAAAAAAAAATCTGGCTTTAGAAATGACATTAACTTAACTAAATTACTAACTTACATTTTAATAATTCGTTTACTTACAGCAAGTAAAATTAGTATTGAACACGTCACCATTTTTCTAGGTAAATATGGTGCTATTGTGCTATTGACATGAACTTTTCACCACACGTCGGTAACATCCCATGCAATCTTTACATACAAAGAATCCAAAACAAAAGTTCTGAAATTAGGTTATGTATAATAAAATTGACCCTGGGTTCACACTAGTGCGATGCAGGAACCAGCGGGATTCCAGCGCCGGTTCCCGCATGGCTCCTCTCCCGCAGGCAGTTCACCTTGTGCGAATCACTGCGGGTGTCATCATCCTCAGTTTAGTTCCCAGATCGCAGTGCAAACTGTGAACTCGCACAGGAATCGGATCGCATAGGTGAGCACACCCATGCGATCCCATTCTAGTGTGGGGAAAAAGTCCTTGCACTATTTTCTGTGCAAATCCAGTGGGAGTTCAGCTGTACAACTGTATGGCTGAACTCGCATTGCTCAGAGATCGCATGTGATTGGCACCTGTGGTGCGGGTGCAAACCACATGCGATCGCTGAGATCACGCTAGTGTGAACCCAGGCTGAATGACACAGGGAAAAAGTATTGAACACCTGAACAAAAGGATGCGCAAAAAGGCATGGAAAGATAAGGCACCAGCTGAAATCTATCAGTAATTAGAAAGCAATTCTGCTCCTTGTCAGTGCAAATTAATATTGGCTGGTTCAGTTTCAACTGATGGCCTATAAAAAGGTGTCTCGTTACCAAGGTTTCACACAAGAAACATCTCATGATGGGTAAAAGCAAAAAGCTCTCAAGACCTTTGCAACCTTATTGTTTCAAAACATACCAATGGCATTGGTTACAGAGGGATTTCCAAACTTCTGACTGTTCCAGTGAGCACTGTTTGGGCCATAATCTGGAAGTGGAAACAACATAATTTCACCATAAACCGGCCTTGACTAGGTGCTCCTCGCAAGATTCCAGACAGAGGAGTGAAAAGTATTATCAGAAGAGTTGTCGAATAGCCAAGGACCACTTGTGGAGAGCTTCAGAAAGATCTGGAATTAGCAGGTACAATTGTTTCCAAGAAACATGGCCTGTATGCATGCTTACCACGCAAAACTCCATTGCTGAAGAAAAGCATGTTGAAACTTGTTTAAAGTTTGCTGCACAGCATTTAGACAAGGCTGTGAAATACTGGGAGAATATAGACTGGCCAGATGAGACCAAAATTGAACTCTTTGGATGTCACAATACACACCATGTTTGGAGGTCAAATCGCACTGCACATTACCCCAATACCAACAGTAAAGTTTGGAGGTAGGAACATCATGGTGTGGGGCTGTTTTGCAGCATACGTCACTGGCAAACTTTGTAACATTGAAGGAAGGATGAATGGAAAATGTACCAAGACATTCTAGATAAAAAATGTGCGGCCATCTACCGTACCAAGATGATAAAGATGAAACACGAGGGTGGACATTTCAGCAAGACCATGATCCGAAACCCAAAGCCAAGGAAACTCTCAATTGGTTTTAAAGAAAATCAAGCTGCTAGAATGGCCCAGCCAATCACCTGACTTGAATCCAATAGAAAATCTATGGAAAGAACTAAAGAGCGGAGTTCATAGACGAGGCCCACAAAACCTTCAAGATTTGAAGGCACTGTGTGAAAGAATCGGCCAAAATCATACCTGAGCAATGCATGTGAATAGTTTCTCCATACATGAGGCGTCATTACCAACGAAGTATTAAATTAATTTCAGTTAACGTGTTCAATACTTATTCCCTGTCATTCCATTTCATTACACATAACTTTAATTTCTGAATGTATTTGTTTTGGTTTCTTTTGTATGTATGGATTGCACGGATTGTTACTGACATGGTGAAAATTTCATGTCAATAGCACCTTTTTAGAAGTATATTTACCTAGAAACATGGTGACGTATTCAATACTTATTTTACCCACTGTATACTTTAATTTTAAAAAGCACAATGAGTTGCTACATATTGGTGACAAGTGATAGTGTTTAATTGAGCGGCACCTGGGGAAATGTGATAAGCCCTTTGATGCTGTATCTAATACAAGGACACTTAAAGAGGTTCATCAGTCACCCCCCCCCCCCCCCAAAAAAAAAAATTAAAAGTCAATAGCTACTAATACTGTAACTACTGATTTTTTATTAAAAGGACACTTACCTTTCTAATGATCCAGCGCTCTCCTCACCCTGGCCGGTTGTTAATCAGTCTTCGGGTCCCTGGCACCGCCATGCTTACTTGTGGCTTCACAGCTGACTCCTCACTGCGCATGTGTGAGCCGCTTTGCGCCCTGTGAATAGCGAGCAAAGCAAAAAAAATCAAAAATAAACTCTTGCGCTGCCTTTGTTACCTTTTTTTCTTCTTACGTGCTGTCAGCAGATACCGCTGTGTTGTGCTGCTCTAAATGAAAACATTAGTGCCTTCACCTAACTAATATACAAACTGCATCCAATAATGAGATCTAAATTAAACCGCTTGTGTTGCAAACACTCTCAAAAAAACAAAACCACATTTAACCAAAAAACTTGTTATGTCTCTTAAACGTGATTTATTTGTGTTTTTTTTTTTTTTTCTTTCTCCCCCATCCTTTTCTCCAGTGCTCCACTTAAAACCGTATTTTCAATTGTGCTCTATCTCTTGTGTAGTCAGCCTCTCACCTTGTGTTTTTGACCTAATGTGAGATATAGGTCTATATGCCTCTTGTACCCTCCAGGGTTGAGGAATTCTCAGCTTGCCTTTTTAATAAATGTAGGGATTTCTTGGTATATATCCTTTTATGGGAATAAAGACCTCCTGCTTCTCCGACAGCACCTCCTTGTACTCGAAAGAGGATAAGGGCTCCCATAGTGCACTAACTAACCACAATATTTACTAAAATAAAAAAAATGGCTACGCATTAGCTATTGGTGCACATCAATAAACCGCTTATGATAGGATCCGGTGCTATGACAAATGACTTACAGCAAAAAGCAATGGACACTATTTTGTACTCCTACTTCTGGACCTTTTTGGCTGCCTTTGATACAGTTGACCACCCCCTCCTCTTCAAAAAAAACTTTACTCCTTTGGTCTCTGTGGCTGTGCTCTTAGCTGGCTCTCATGCTACCTGTCCCACTGCACCTTCAGTGTCACTTGCAATTAATTTTACTTCCTTCACTCCTCTTCCTTTCTCTGTAGGGGTCCCCCCAAAGTTCTGTTCTTGGACCTTGCCTATTTTCAATCTACACCTCCTCCCTGGGTCAGCTGATAGCCTCCCATGGCTTTCAATATCATTTTTACGCTGACACTCAAATCTATTTCTCCACCTCTCAGCTTACTCCATCTGTCTCCTCACACATCACTAACTTACTAACAGACATATCTGGATGTCACACCACTTCCTCAAACTCCAACTTATCCAAAACTAAGCTTATATTATTTCCTCCCCCACTTACCTCTTCCCCTGACTTCTCTGTCAAGAGCCATGGCACAACCATCCACCCATCCCTGCATGCCAGGGTGCTAGGTGTTATCCTGGACACTGAACTCTCCTTTCGGTGGCCCCACATCCAATCACTTTCCAAGGCTTGCCGCCACAACCTCCGCAACATCTCTAAAATACCTAACCTTCCTAACCAATGAAACCACAAAGCTCCCTATTCACTCCCTGGTTATCTCTCGCCTCAACTACTGCAACTCCCTCCTCATTGGCTTACCTTTAATTAAGCTATCCCCTTCAGTCCATCATGAATGCTGCTGCCAGACTCCTCTACCTTACAAACCGCTCTGTGTCTGCTACCCCTCTCTGCCAATCCCTCCATTGGCTTCCACTCACCCAACTAATTAAATTCAAAATACTAAGGCTTCATGCACACGAGACGCCGGTGCAAACTCTGCTGAACATATGTTTTAACGGGCGTTTAGAAATGCCCGTTTTGCTGCGTTTCCATGCCGCGTTTAGCTGTGTTTAACCGCGTTTGCGTCTAGAAACGTTTAGTTAAGATAACAAAGACCCTCCCCAAGCTCAGAAAGCATGATAAATTTTAAACTTTATTTCTGCCATTTTGATCAGAGTGAGCAGCAGCAGTAGAGAGAGCAGTTGTATACTTGCATTTGCCTCTCTTTCTGTGTTTTTTTTTTTTTTTTTTTTTTTTTTTGGAAATGGATCCCAAATTGAACATATTGCAGAGCAGAGAATGACATTTTGCGACCCGACTTTGGGGCCCCGTATCTCGGGACCACTCATTGCTAGGAACCCCAACTTTGGATATGTTGTAGAGCTAGTTCCCCTGTGTCTGCACACCAAATTTGGGGATCCTAGCACCAAGTGGCCCTGAGATACGGGGCCCCCGAATTCGGGTCGCAAAATGTCATTCTCTGATGCAGTTTACCATCATATTTATGTGTTTTCTGGTCCAAAAAACACTTCCTGTTCCTTTAAAAACACTTATAAACGCAAACGCAGCTAAACGTGGTACCGCGTTTAGCCGCCTGAAACGTGGAAAACTTTTGCTTCTGAACCCATTTTTTTGCTTCTGGAAAAATGAGGTTAAACGCAACTGCCTAAAAACACCAAAAAACGAGACTGTGTACATGGACACATAGGATAACATTGAATGAGTTCAGGGGCAGTTGAAAAAAGTGTCCAACTGCCTCTGAACGCGCGTTTAACAGCGTCTCGTGTGCATGAGGCCTTACAATCACTTACAAAGCCATCCACAACTCTGCCCCTAGCTATATCACTAACCTAGTCTCAAAGTACCAACCAAATCGTCCTCTTCATTCCTCCCAAGACCATCTGCTCTCTAGCTACCTCATCACCTCCTCCCATACTCGCCTCCAGGATTTCTCCCGAGCCTCTCCTATCGTTTGGAATTACCTACCTAGCCCTGAAAACTTTTCTCTTCAGAGAAGCCTATTCCGCCTCCACCTAACAACTGTACTTTTTATTTTCTTCATCGGCTCATCCTCCCATAGTTCTTACCTTTTTTATTGTATCACTTGACCCTCCCTCTTAGGTTGTAAGCTCGAACGAGCAGGGACCTCTGATTCCTCCTGTATTGAATTGTATTGTAACTGTACTGTCTGCCCTAACATTGTAAAGTGCTACGCAAACTGATGGCGATATATAAATCCTGTATAAAAATAACAGTAATATACAATCCTGCTAGTGACGTCCCCCGGCTCTGTGGTGGAAGTGGGAGCCAGTACCTGTCAAAACCCCCACCCCAAAAGAAAAAAAACTTTGTGCAAATGTTGAAGAGGCGTGGGGGAGGAGGGAGAAAATATATATATATATATATATATATATATATATATATATATATATATATATATATATATATATATATATATATATATATATATATATATATATATATATATATATATATTTTTTTTTTTTAATATGGCCTCCCTTGCGCTCCATTATACAAAGGATATAAACGTATCTCTCCTGCACCCGGTGACTTGTTAGAGGATGTCTTGCAACTCCATGAGGTTTAAGGGCCACACCAAGTCCAAACACTCAGCTTGACCATTAAACCTTATGCAAGGGTAAGGAGTACATCCTTTTTACCAGGCAGTGAGGCCTGGAGGGGATACAGAATTCTACATTTTCATTGTATTTATACATTGTGTTAACATCTTAGGTTGAAATAGAGGTTTTTGTTGCTTACATTTGAAATAAATCCACCCTGCTGCTTTAAGGCTACCCTGTAAAGTGTAACCCCCAGCTTAAAACGTTCTAAGTTCCCATTCTTCTATACTGTATACAGTATAGAAGAATGCGTACATAGAGTGCAAACCTACCTGAACCCAGCCTCTTTTCATCCTTAAAGGTGCCGCAACACACCAGAAGCCCAACATCGCTTTTAGTGTTTTTCCACTTTTGCAGTTCAATTACTTTATATTTGTTACATGTTCACATACAGTGGGGAAAATAATTATTTGATCCTCCTGGAGATTTTGTAAGTTTTCCCACTTACAAATAAATGAAGGGTCTATGAAGGGTCTCACACCAAAAAGGTCATGCGTTGCAATGCTTAGATCTGCACAAAGGGTTAGCCTTAGGCACCCAGTCACATTTGAGCATATTTCTGCTGGTTTCCCTAAGCCTGACTGCGCTCAACATGAAGACTCTCATTTCTAGTGCAATCAGATGTTTTGGCCCCATGTTTGGATGAAGAGAAAATGCTGACTCTGACCCTGAAAACACCATCTCTACAGTCCAGCGCGGTGGTGAAAACATGATTTGGGTGGTTTCTCTGCTAAAGGTACAGACCCACTTGCCGCATTGAGGGGCCAATGGACAGGGCCATGTATTGTAAAATCTTGGATGAGAACCCTCTTCCCCTAGCCGGAACACTGAAGATGATTCCTGGATGGGTCTTCCAGCATGACAATGGCTCAAAACATACCGCCAAGGCAACAAAGGAGTGGCTCAAGAAGAAGCACATTAAGGTCATGGAGTGGCCTAGTCAGTCTCCAGAACTAAATCCTATAGAATACTTATGGAGGGAGCTGAAACTTCAAGTTGCCAAGAGACCGCCAAGAAACCTTTTAAGGATGTAGAGAAGATCTGTAAAGAGTGGACCAAAATCCCTCTTGAGATGTGTGCAAACCTGTCACTAACTACAAGAAATGTCTTACCTCTGTGCTTGCCAGCAAGGGTTTCTCCACCAAGTACTAAGTCGTGTTTTGCTTGGAGATCAAATACTTATTTTCCTCCCTGAACTGCAACCTAATTTATAGCATTTGTGATAAAAATAATAGACCCTTTATTATTTTATCCCCTGCAGATTTTGTAAGTTTGCCCATACAAAGAAATAATTTTCCCTACTAACTTAAAAAAAAAATAGGTAAAAAAGGTAAATGCCTATTTTTCAATCTCTCTATTATATATGTAACAGTAAGGAGGGGTTGGGAAATTATGTTTTACCATAATTAAAGTGATTCTAAAGGCAGAAGGTTTCATTCAGACATGGCGCCCGACCTGGCCCCGCCCCCTCACTCCCCAGAATGGCTAGCTGGTTTTGATTGTCAGCAACGAGAGTCAATGGTGCCGCTGCTGTGTCTCAGCCAATCAGGAGCGAAAATCTGGATGGCTGAAACACTCGTGGACATCGCTGGACAGAGAGGGACCTCGGGTAAGTATTAGGGGGGCTGCTGCACACAGAAGGCTTTTTATCCTAATGCGTAGAATACATTAAGATAAAAAAACCTTCTGCCTTTATAACCCCTTTAACTGCAAAGTGCATGTGGAAGAACTGTTTTGAGCTGTGGGTCAATTAGGGGTCATTTATAATTGTTAGTGTATACAGTGCTAGGACAAGGTCAATCTGTGCCCAGGGCGAGGATGGGGAAACTACGCCTGCCCCCCCCCCCCCGAACAGAGGTACCCCCTTTTTCCCAGTTCAGAGATACCCCACCCCATTGCACTTCCCATACACTGAGCTCCTCCCACCTCCTAGCGCCACCTAATACACCCCCCCCCCTAACACCTAGTACCCCCAAAACACTGAGATCTTCACACCTAGCACCCCCCCCCCCCATACCTCTTAGCACTCCCAATGCACAGAACTTCCCCCTCCTCCCAAGGCCGAGGTGGTGCCACTTGAGGTGTGCTGTGTCATATGTAAGTACAGAATCCGTAAAGGAAGCCACTTCTGTGTTTACTAGAGATAGTGGCAGGCAATGAGCAGAGGGTTAGTGGCGGTACAGAGTACCACGCTCTGGACAGAAAAAATCCCTGCTGACAGGAGTGACACTGCAGTCACTCCTGTGAGTGAGAGGCAGAGAGAGGGGAGCTCCCACTACGCACTCCACTGCACATACAGCAAGCATGCGGGGCAGGTGCCCCCTCTGCCACCCCTCGTCCCGGCCCTGAGTGTATATACAGATCTATTATGGATTTAGCACAGCTCATTAAGCGTCACCTATTTGAACACTCCCACTTTTCCCACCTGTATGTTATACTTTAAATTGACTCCTTTTGCCCACCCCCTTTTCTTTTATTTTGTCCATCCATTTTTATATATATATGAAGATGTTAAACAAAAATCAGGATCATCATTTTCAGTGGGACCAATCCCCGCTGGACGTTTCCTGTATTCTCCTGTCCAAGTGTAAAATAGAATGTGACAGGGCCCCTTGGAGCAGGGGGCAGGATCGCCATTGGTACCAGTGGTTGGGGGGGGGGTAAAAACACATGTAAACTATAGGATTTTACCACTGCCCACACTGCAAATGAGCACTTGCTGTCTTATGGCCCCTATAAAACTGCTTTCACACTGATGCACTGTGGTTCACCATAGTTCGCCATGGGTGCAGCGCAGTGCATCTGTGGCTTTCCTACGGGTTAACTGTGCTTTGCCATAGACTTTAATTATATCTTGCGGGTATAGTGCTCTTTCTAAAAGCGCAGCAGACCTGCAGTATATAATAGAAGTCTATGGCTCAGTGCAGCTAACCTGCAGGAAAGATGGAGGTGCACTGCACCCGCAGGTCACTGTGAAAGCAGCCTAATAGTTAACTCTTTTATAGGTGCTAATATGCCCATTGCAAAAGTACAGTGTATGCAATGTTTAATACACTGACCTCTTCCAGCTTCTGCTGGCATCACTCTCCAGGCTACTAGAAAGGACCCAGGTGAAGTGCACTTGGTATCCCTCCACCCGGGACAGGAACCAGTGCTACAGGGGAAGCATCGCCTTATGAGTCTCCTGCTTCCTCCACTTCCAGCACCAGCTTGATGCACTCTGATGCTCTACAATGGGATGTATACAGCCACCCATTGTGTCTACATCACACTTCCCAGGGGGCAGTTTAGGAGATCATGCGCAGACACACAGTGGGTCTCTGCCTGTTCAATTGGATCTGGCAGAGAGCATGTCTGTGCATGCTCTGGATCTCTTCTCAAGATGGTGGCTTGGGAGCAGAGTGGTGGATGAAGAGCTTTTCTTGCAAAGAAAGACAGCGTGAGTGCATTTAGTTTAGCTGCATTTAGATAATCTATATAATAAATAAATAAAAATAGAATTCTGTGCATCCTGGGGTAGATTAGATGAAACAATGCATTGCTAGTACACCACACTCTTCTTGAAGTTAAACTGCCTTTTATAGTGTTAGCCAGGTATGTCACAAAAACATTCAAAGTTTTGGAACCTACACAGGGTCCCTTTTTTATCAGGCAAAATAGACAGAGGCAGATTGGACTAAAAAAAAAAAACACAGGTATGTTTAAGAACTCAAGAAATTAATCTAGGAAGTATAAAGTTTGTACTTCCCAGATCAATTTCTTTCTGCATTTAAAGTGATCTTTTATTAAAACGAAAAAGCACTTTATACTTGCCTGCTTTGTTCGAGGATATTGCACAGAGCTGCTCCCCTCCGGCACTGTCCGCATCGTCTTACTGCAGGTGCCCTAAGAGCAAGCCATGGGCTATGGAGGCACCCGTGTGGGTGTGTTTCCGAGCTGGGCTGTGTGTGTCGATGGCAAGCAAGGCCCCCCCACTCCTTTCTCCCAGGATTTGACTGACAGCAGCAACTCCCACGGCTGCCTGAGTCTCCTGTGAGACTAAAGCCAGGTACACACTGGCAAAATATCGGGAGACACTTGCCTGATAAAAAAAAAACTGCTTATATTCGGCCCGTGTGTGTGTTAGTCTGTCCCACAGAAGCCGGTCGAGCATGCTAGAAATCCATCAGCCGACCGACTCTCGATCAGCACTCTCAGCCAGTGGCAGAAAGCGCTGATCAGAGTGTTCTGGTGGGGGAGCCGTCGCCCTGTTAGAGCACAACAGCTCAGCGGGGAGATCGCTGTACTAATGTCAGATGGTTAGTACAGCAGCTCTGACCGGAGCTGTACGTGTGTACCAAGCTTAAGTGTTTGGGGGAGGGTGATAGAAAAAGTAGGTAAATAGTTTTTTTTACCATAATGCAGGAAATGTATTGAAAGTTAAGTTCACCTTTTGTAACATGTTACACCCATATTCAGGGTGTAACATGTTACAGATGCACCTCCCCCCCATCCCCCGTTCTGACAGCTAGCTGGGGATCTTCTTTTCCTCGCTAGCTGTCACAGTGTGTAAAAAAAAAAAAGGCTGAGTGGCGTTTCGTCTGCCCGGCCGTGGCATCCATTCACAGTGTTCTGTGAATGGGAAAACTACAAGGCCCAAAAGCCTTTATGGTTTTGGACTTGTAGTTCTCAATGAACTACCACAGCGCTGTTGAGCACTGTGGTAGTTCATGAAGTCTTCCTGTCAGTGTAACTGCCTGACTGTATCGGAGGGTACGGCCGGACAGATGCACAGACAGTTTGCAGGGTTGTGTCATGTGATGTGATGTGATCTGCTGATCCTGGGTGCAATGCTTTACAGGTCCATTAAAATAAATGAATAAATGCATAGCTTTTTACCTGCAAAAAAATGTGCATTTATTTATTTTAAAGGTGAACAAATTCTTTAATGTAAAATATATGTTTAGACTTTAAAGCTGAACTCCATTTTTTTAATATACTGTACATAGTTCATTTGGGCCAGCTTTTCCCTCACTAACATTTTTTTGTGCTGAAAGTGCCCCCCTCGACTTATACTGGAGTCAAGCACTTTTCTGCAGCAAAAAATTTCATTTCCCGAAACGATTTTGGGGCCCCGTATCTCAGGGCCACTTGGTGTTAGGAACCCCAAATTTCGTGTGCAAACCCAGTGGAACTGGTACCATAACATATCCAAAGCTGGGGTTCCTAGCACCAAGTGGCCCTGAGATACGGGGCCCCAAAACCGGTTTAGAAAATGTCATTCTCTGCTGCAGAAAAGTGCTTGACATTTTCTGAACTGATTTTTGGGGCCCTGTATCTCGGGGCCACTTGGTGCTAGAAACCCCAGCTTTGGAAATTTTATGGTGCTAGTTCCACTGGGTTTGCACACCAAATTTGGGGTTCTTAGCACTAAGTGGCCCCGAGATACGGGGCCCCAAATTCGGTCAACTGTGTCCATCTGCAGCAATGTCATTTCGGGACCCTTTGGGTTCAGAGACCCCAAATTTTGGCTTCATCTAGGGGGCATCTAGGAACCCTTAACTAAAGAGTTTGAAGTGCAGGGGACCTATGGCTGCAAATGGGCACAGAATGGCATGCAAATGGGCACAGTGATGCTGAAAATGGGCATTGTTGACCCTCTTTTCCACTTACAGTAGCTGTGCATTTCTCACCCTCGTCTTATACTCGGGTCAATAAGTTTTTCCCATTTTTTTTGTGGTAAATTAGGGCCTCGACTTATACTCGGAAAGACTTATACTCGAGTATATACGGTAAACTGTATGTAGCTGCGGCCACATACGTCATACTGCACTGTGTTCCCGGGTTCAAGCCGAGACTTCCTGTCTCATACCCAGGAACACAGTAGAGTCTTATTACAGCAGCGCTGAGTCATTCAGAGAAGGCAATGTATTTGATCAATGAATAGAAAGCTTCCTCTGATTAGCTAAGTCAGTCTGACTTCCTCCAATCAGAGGAAGCTTTGTATTCATTGATTGAATGTATTGTTTTCTCTGAATGGCTGAGCACCGCTGTGATAGACTCTATGTTCCAGCTGGAACACAGTGCGGTATGCTGTTTGTAGCCGCAGCTTTATACAGTTTATACTGCAAATCCAGCAGCCTCACATGTTTCGGAAGGGACATAGTTAGAATTTTGGGCCAGCTTGGCCCAAACTATGTAAAGTGTATCAAAAGATGCTTTAAAACCACTTTAGGCTCCATTCACACTTTGGACACATAAAGTCGCATGACAAGTCACAGCCTATTTTAATGGAACCCTTTCAAATCTATATGACTTAAAGTTTGCAGTGACTTTGAAAAGATTCCTGCACTACTTTGATGCGACTTGAGTACCAGAGAGTCGCCCTAGTGTGAATGGAGCCTTAAATAATACAAATTCATAAGCCTAGTGTGACTATAGCTATGGGCCCCTTTCACACAGGCAGTACAGTTAGGTCCACCTGTCAGATTATCAAGTGGACCTGATCAGAATCAGTAGTAGCTATGCCGCTACAAAGTTGTATCTTTCCCTGGACCTCCAGCTCTCATCAGGTACACCCAGAAGTGTATCCCCGTTCACTTGTCCTGTTTGTCAAATAGAAATTAACAGGCTGAACATTGATGACGTCACTGATGTAAAACCAGCTTTAATATAAAAAGTAAAAGATGCACAAAGCATAGTCTCACCTGTCCACCTCAAGAGTCCTTTGTGGGGTGAAACATGTTGGAGTGGGAGGTGAACAGGTAAGACTATGTTGTGAATCCTCTACTTATTTTATTAAAGAGCTGGTTTTACATTGGTAATGGCATCAGTGTAAGGCCCGTTTGTTTCTACTTGACAAGCGGACCTGATTGGAAGCTCCATGTAAGTCAATGGGCAGGCAGATGTGCATGGACGTATGTTGGTTTACATCCGACTACCTCCAATTCTGTCTTGGTCCAGAAAAAAAATGAAAAAGGTCTGCATACTCTTCTATTTTTGCAGACTTAAGTGTGACAGTTTGGAGGTAGTTTGATGTAAAACAGTTGCAAGTCTTTTTTTTTTTACACAGCCACCCATAGATTCAATATGGGTCTGGAAAGCTCTGGCTTGAAAATCAGGGGGGAAAAAAAAAATTAATGGCCGCAGCTGTCGCATAGAGGGTGATTTACTAAAACTGTAGCACACAGAATCTGGTGCAGCTGTGCATGGTAACCAATCGGCTTCTAGATTTTATTGTCAAAGCTTTATGAAACATGCTGAAGTTAGAAGCTGATTGGTTACTATGCACAGGCGTACAAGATTGTGCATGCTCCAGTTTTAGTAAATCCCCCCCAAAAGTGACATTCATCCCAATCTGCTCCAATTCAGCAGGGCATTTTGTTCAGACCCCCCCGCTGATTGGACCCTACCCGTCCGCCCGGGGAAGGCTTCCGCGGTCGGCCCCACGGCACCCATGTGAAAGGGGCCTTAGGGTCCACTCTTGTGTTTAAAAATAGAAAGTGGTAATCTGTATGTTGTTTTTTAATAAAAGTAAACTATATTGCAGTGTAATTGTTGTAAAGGGAAATGATGTCCCATTTGTACAGTGTCTGCTGTGCGTTGTACCTGTCCTATGTATGTCCTCTGAAGGGTGGTGGCTACATAGAGGTTATGAAACACTAAGTATGTCTTCCTGACAGCATTGCGTATCATTTCGTCAACCCCAGCCCTGGATGTGGTTGCTAGGCAGCCAGCGCTGATGTATCGGAGGTGTCTCTAGTTTTGCGCCAGCCTCTCGTGTTCCAGAGCCTGTGCATGCTGTCTGCATTCTGCTGACATCTTCCAGCTCACTGTGTTTAGAGAGGAGGGGCCATCAAGCCACTGCTAAGTGAATTCTTTCCGAGGCAGTTGTGACCAATCATTCTTTCTGCTGCAGAGAGGTAATGGAGACTCAGGAGGGCTAATCCTGTTGGTATTAATTTAGTGGTTTGCGTGTGGGGGTGGGATAGAAGGATGCTGCTCTTCTTGCTTTCTAATTAATATTGATGGCTGGAGACCAACAAATTAATGATCTCGGCTTTGCATATGTTATAGACTGCGTTTTGAGCTGTTTGGAAACATTTCGTTTTCCCTTTTTTCTTGAAATGAGTTTGAGTTTTCTTTTTTCCGTCTAACAGGGCTTCAACTACTGCTGACAGTTCTGCAATAAATTCTGGCTGAAGCACGGAGTGCGCATTTATTATAGAGCATTTCTGACACCTTTTTTTTTTTTTTTATTGTATTTTTACATCGTATCTATTTATCCGTGTTTTGTTGTGTGGATAACACATTTGAAGTGCGCTGTGTTTTTTTTTTTTTCTTTGAAGGTCATGCAAAAGATCTCCACATTTTCTATATTTCAATGAAGTATCTCAGAAATACTGCATTAAATCACTGAGCGTGTGATATGTTGCTGTTTTATCTGCACACAGAGGACAATGACAATAATTACTATGATGTCATCTGGTTTACTCCTAGTTTTCTGCTGAGCTACAACTGCAAAGTTGACCTGTACAATTATGACCTAGCGATTGTGCTATTAAAGTTCTGCTCGACCATAGAGGGTAGCAATCCAACATCCGACACAGAAGGAATGCTGAGACTAGTGGTTCTACAGGTTAACCGACCCTGTTGTGGGTAGATTGAATATAGATCTAATTTAGGATTGCATAACTCATCAACTACTATTAATCTAAATGATACTTTATTAAAGTAAGAACTGTCAGTAGCATTATGTTCTATGTTTGTGTTGTCTTGGGTATTTTTGAGTGAGATTCCGCCCGCAAAAATGGTTCTGGCGACTGAAAAGTAATACGTAAATATTTCTTTAGGCTCTTCCATATTATACTAGTAAAAAGCACAATGGAATTTTCAGAATCTCTCACTAGGTAGTCAAGTTAAACAACAACTCCACTTAAAAGAAAAACAAAAAAAAAAGGACTGTGATTCTTTTGTGGGTGCTATTGCTGGCTTTTTTAATCTGACACTTAAATTTAATGTAGTCTTATAATTAATTCAGATATTCAACATACAGTGAAATTATAAGCACGTATGAATCTCTTTCCCCTGAGCACTGTTATCTAAAGGGTAACTCCGCTTTTGTGAAAAAGATATAGCAGATGTAATTGCTACACAAGCCATAATGTAATTTTAATGTTATTAAAAATGACCTTTTCTTTTCAATCTGCACCCACTGTAAAATGCAATGCAGTTTGCTAAACTGGAGGCATTCTGTATATTGTTGCTGTACAGAACACCCCCGAGAAATGTCATTTCCTATTTGTGTAATTTGGCTGACTGATTTTTCCAGCCGTCTGTATGAAAATATATCTGATTTTAGGCATCCCCTGCAAAAAAATTGTTTTGGTGAGATGCTCAACAAGGGTTAAATACAAGGGATGCAGACCCTGCAGCTTTTCGTATCAGAATATTGAAAGTGCATCAGCTGATTATGATGACCCAGTCATTTCCACTCAGAATCAGTCTGCAAAGGATAACAGTTGTTTCTAAAGAGTAGAAAGTTTGTTACAATCCCTGTACAATACATTGATCAACCATGGGGGAATGCTTTTTTTTTTTTTTTTTTTTTCTAACAAAAGTTGTGTTACTCTTTAAGGTTAAACGCTAGGCAGATGTAAAGGATGCAAATAATCCAGCTCTGTATTCATTAAGATTTATTTTAGGTCCTTATATAGCGCAGTCAATTTACGCAGCGCTTTACAGTATATTGTACATTCACATCAGTCCCTGCCCTGTAGGAGCTACATCTAAGGTCCCTAACTCACTTTCATACATACACCTACTAGGGCCAATTTGGACAGGAGCCAATCACCCTACTAGCATGTCTTTGGAGTGTGGGACGAAACCGTAGTACCCAGTAGAAACCCACACAGGCACAGGGAGAACATGCAAACTCCATGCAGGTAGTGCCTTGGTTGGGATTCAAACAAACAACCCTAGTGCTGCCAGGTGGAAATGCTAACCATTTTGCCATTGTGCTGCCCGAGATAATGTATTTTTTAATGAAAGCAGTATAAGTACCTGAATTTGATTTGGTAGATCTTCTTCTTGCAGTCCCTTATACAGCAGAACTCTTATTGGAGAGGAAGGAGCAGCACAATGAACCTATCAGGTCATGTGTTGACCAGATGCGTGCTGATAGGAGGAGAAAGCAAAATGACAGAGAGAGGAGTTCATCACTTTGCTGCTTCAACTTTTCTGTCCAGTCTCAAGGTTGAGACAACTAATTGACAGCCTGAGCTCAGAAGAAGGGGTTCAATAATTCTGGCTGTCATTCAACCTGGATGGCTGAGGACATCTAGTGAAAGAAAAGAAGTACTAGGGGAGGGGGGGGCAGGGAGTGCAGGGGGGTTTAAAGGATAAGTTCACCTTTTGTAACTTGTTACATGTTACACCCATATTCAGGGTGTAACATGTTACAGATGCATCGGCCCCCGATCCCCCGTTTTGCAACAAACGCGGCCACTTCATCCATTTACACTGTTTTGCGAATGGGAAAACAAAGGCTGTCGGCTTGTAGTTCTCAATGAACTACTAGGGCGCTGCTGAGTGCTGTGGTAGTTCATTCATGCTCCCTGTCAGTGTAACTGCCTGGCCATATTGGAGGTAGGTCCAGACACACATACAGTCTGCAGGACCATGGCATTACACCCAGGATCTGTTGATTGTGGGGGCAATGCCTTACAGGTCCATTAAAAAAAAAATGCATATTTTTCTACATGCAAAACAATGTGCATTTATTATTATTATTATTATTATTATTTTTTTTTTTTATAAAGGTGAACATTTCCTTTAAGGGGGTGAGCTCCACTCGGAAGGTGAGTGTTGCAGCAAAAGGTTGTGTTTTTTTTGTTTTTTTTTTATAGTTTTTTTTTTTTTTGACTGGAGTTCTTCTTTTGATTTGCAAAAGTAAAGTTTAAAGTACCTAATTTAATGCTTCAGCGTTATGCAAGGGATGGCATTTATGTGGTCCTACTATTTCCTGTCTTTGTACCTCATCTTATTGTTCCTATTGTGATTGTATTGGCAAGCTCTGTTTCCTGGCACTGCTACTCGGGTGATAGCACTATAGGAAATGTTTGCATTTGCAATTCTGTGTTGTCGCTGGTCAGTAGGAAAAAGGGTGGTCATCTGACTTCAGGTAGAATCCTGGGCTTCTTCTACTTCTTTTTTTTTTTTTTCTTATTCTTTTCTAAAAGGGAATGGTAATACAGAACTCGGAGGTACATCTAACATCACAGTAGTTGTAGAGCAGGATGAGTCACAGCATATTTTAGGTACAAAGTGGCAAATGAAGATAAAGCATACCTGGCACGTAATAAAGGATGGCATTTAGATCATAAGTATCTACTTAGCGCTGGAAATCCCCTTAAAAAATTAGTCCTGCCTAGCTGTATGGTTTTGAGATTATGAAATGGTTACCCAAGCAGGGTCTTGCCTGCATACCTTTTTAGTTTTCCTAAGACAGAACTTACACCAAAGAAAAAAAAACAAGAATGAAGAGGGTAAACCACTTCAATAGTACTCCAAATTACTAGCAGTACAGTGGGGACGGAAAGTATTCAGACCCCCTTAAATTTTTCACTCTTTATTATATTGCAGGCATTTGCTAAAATCATTTAAGTTCATTTTTTTCCTCATTAATGTACACACAGCACCCCATATTGACAGAAAAACACAGACTTGTTGACATTTTTGCAGATTTATTAAAAAAGAAAAACTGAAATATCACATGGTCCTAAGTAGGGTTGTCCCGATACCACTTTTTTAAGACCGAGTACAAGTACCGATACTTTTTTTCAAGTACTCACCGATACCCATTACCGATACTTTTTTTAATGTCACATTTTTTGTTTTTGGTTTTTTTTTAATAATTTTTTTACAATTCTTTTTTTGTTTTTTTACAATGCTTTCTTTGTTTTTCTTTTTAGGGAGGGAGGGTGGATAGTGTCTGTGTGTTTTTTATTTTAATTTTTATTATTTTTTACAATCATTTTTTTTTATTCTTTATTGCAATACTTTTTTTTTTTTTTTAATGAGCCCTGTTGGGGGGCTTTGTGAGATATCAGGGGTCTTAATAGACCCCTGAAATCTCCCCCTTGAGACAGAGAAAGAGACCTAGGATAGAGATTCCCCAGTTCTTTTCTCTGCAGCCTCAGCTGCACTGAAAATGAAGGGAGAGAAGACAGCGGCTCCTCTCCATTCATAAACTGAGACATCGTAATCACAGGTTACAATGTTTCAGTTATGTGAATGGACAGAGTCAATGATCACTGACTCTGTTCATACAGAAAAGGAAGGAGGATGACATGGAGAGGGACAGCAGAACGGAGGGGGACATGGAGGAAAACTGGAGTGGGACAGCAGCAGAACGGCGGGGGACACGGAGGAAGAAAGGAGGGCGACAGGACAACGGAGGGGGACAGCAGCAGAACAGCGGGGGACACGAAAGAAGAAGGGAGGGGGACAGCAGAACGGAAGAGGCATGGAGGGGGACACAGAGAAAGAAAGGAGTGGGACAGCAGAACGGAGGGGGCATGGAGGGGGACTGAAGGAGGATGCGGGGACAGTCAGCGGTGATCATGTGTGGGAGAGTTACAAGCACCGATCACCGCTGTATAAATTTCACTAAAGCAGCTGAAAGCGGGGGTGGGGGGGGGGGAGAAGCTTGTAACTCCCCCACTCACCGATCACCGCTGACTGTCCAGGTATCGGCAAATGCTTGGTATCTGTGCCGATACCGATACTAGTATCGGTATCGGGACAACCCTAATTCAGACCCTCTGCTGTGACACTTATATATTTAACTCAGGTGCTGTCCATTTCTTCTGATCATCCTTGAGATGGTTCTACACCTTCATTTGAGTCCAGCTGTGTTTGATTATACTGATTGGACTTGATTAGGAAAGCCACACACCTGTCTATATAAGACCTTACAGCTCACAGTGCATGTCAGAGCAAATGAGAATCATGAGGTCAAAGGAACTGCCTGAAGAGCACAGATCTGGCTATGGTTATAAAAAAATTTCTGCTGCACTTAAGGTTCCTAAGAACACAGTGGTCTCCATAATCCTTAAATGGAAGACATGTTTGGGACGACCAGAACCCTTCCTAGAGCTGGCCGTCCGGCCAAACTGAGCTATCGGGGGAGAAGAGCCTTGTTGAGAGAGATGAGGAAGAACCAAAAGATCACTGTGGCTGAGCTCCAGAGATGCAGTCGGGGGGTGGGAGAAAGTTGTAGAAAGTCAACCATCACTGCAGCCCTCCACCAGTCGGGGCTTTATGGCAGAGTGGCCCGACGGAAGCTTCTCCTCAGTGCAAGACACATGAAAGCCCGCATGGAGTTTGCTAAAAAAAACACCTGAAGGACTCCAAGATGGTGAGAAATAAGATTTTTTGGCCTTAATTCTAAGCGGTATGTGTGGAGAAAACCAGGCACTGCTCATCACCTTTCCAATACAGTCCCAACGGTGAATCAGGGTGGTGGCAGCAGGGGGGTGTTTTTCAGCTGCAGGGACAGGACGACTGGTTGCAATCGAGGGAAAGATGAATGCGGCCAAGTACAGGGATATCCTGGACGAAAACCTTCTCCAGAGTGCTCAGGACCTCAGACTGGGACGAAGGTTTACCTTCCAACAAGACAATGACCCTAAGCACACAGCTAAAATAACAAAGGAGTGGCTTCACAACAACTCCCTGACTGTTCTTGAATGGCCCAGCCAGAGCCCTGCCTTAAACCCAATTGAGCATCTCTGGAGAGACCTAAAAATGTCTGTCCACCAACGTTTACCATCCAACCTGACAGAACTGGAGAGGATCTGCAAGGAGGAATGGCAGAGGATCCCCAAATCCAGGTGTGAAAAACTTGTTGCATCTTTCCCAAAAAGACTCATGGCTGTATTAGATCAAAAGGGTGCTTCTACTAAATACTGAGCAAAGGGTCTAAATACTTGTGATATTTGAGTTTTTCTTTTTTTAATAAATCTGCAAAAATGTCAACAATTCTGTGTTTTTCTGTCAATATGGGGTGCTGTGTGTACATTAATGAGGAAAAAAATGAACTCAAATGATTTTAGCAAATGGCTGCAAGATAACAAAGAGTGAAAAATGTAAGGGGGTCTGAATACTTTCCGTCCCCACTGTATATTGCCATCTGACATGTGTCAAGTAGCATGTCCTACAATATACTGTAGGTGTAAGAGTTGGCAAGTAGAGAAGACATGAGAGAGAAAGAGAATTAATAAAAAGGTGGACGGAAATGGAGGCAATATAGCTAGGAGCCCAGAGGAGAGGCCGCCACGTTGCGGCCCACACAGTCCACTCTAGCTCCCCTGATTATGCTCGAGAGCGAGATTAAGTGAAGTAGACACATCACTGGCCTATCCTCCAAGTGTGTGTATATATATTAATCGAGTCTTGGAAGGGGCGGATGTGGGGGGCACATCCAGAAAATATGTAGCATGGTACCATCATCTTGTTGGCAACGTCAGCAAGACTGTGGGGTGGATCCTGTGCAAAAGGGTAGGTACCCTGTGCCATTGCGTCAGAACCTTCTATCCCAATTCCTGGAGCCTACTCGCTATAGAGGGCTTCTTTTGATGGTGCGAGGGAGGATGGTGCCAAAAAGCTAGGATACGAAGACTGAGAAAATCAGTTATGCAGAAGTTTTTTTTATTTGAAAGCAGAGTTTAATTCAGATAGAAAAGCTCACCAGTTAGTCCAACTATATACAATATTCCAATGTTTTAATTTCTGTAGTATAATTGTACCTTTCTTACACATTACCTTTTTTTTGTATCTACAGCTTATTACCTGGTATACTACCATGATGGTCCATGTTGAGGCCATGTTATGGACTGACAGAGCTCTTTCCCTGTCTCCAAAGTGGCCGTTTGTCTCCTTCATGAATCACATCCTTTACATCTACTTCAAAAAAATAAGGCGGCAATAGGAAGCTAATATATAGCAAACTATTAATCATTTATTAATCTTTTTATCAAGCCTACATAGCAACAGTGCAGTATTTACAATCTGGCCTGCCACCACAAGACAGACCCTGCCCTCCCACCACATTTTCCTCTTGTACTACAATACTTCCCCCTGTAATATTATCAGGAACTGAAAGATAAACACTGCACTGCCTCTGTACAGGCTGACAGTTGTAAATAGGGTTTACAGAAAAAAATACTAATTTCTGTTTATAATGTGACATCTTTGCCTGTACAGAGCTGTTTCCTATCAGAATGCAGTCGTCCTTAAAGTAATGTTTGTATAACAATCTAAAATTATACTTTTATCCCCCGCACTCCACAATCTAGGATGAGAGTGGGAGTACCAGATTCTCCTGCATTGCACTGTGCTGTCATCTCATTGCTTTTCGGGTACTTGGAGCTAGATTTGTATAGGTAGGGTCTTGCTAGTTTGGCTATGCCCATTTGTTATCCAAAGATCTGACAGCTGCAGAGACTCGGGTTATGAATAGTGGCTTTGTCAGATCACTAGACAGTCCTGCATGGGTGTCTAAGGCTGGCCATGGATAGATTGAAAATTTGGCCGGTTAAGTAGGGACCAGTCAAATTTTCGATCCTTGTGTGACTCTCCCTGCTCGACAAGAAAGCCAGATTAACAGTGGATCGAGTACAGTCCATGCTTAAGTGGCTGGAGCAACGTTAAGTGAATATATAATAGGATATAATTGGGAGATTGAAGATACTTTATTATATATATCTATATCTGTGCCATTTGAGTCCTAGCAAGTGTTCCATTTATCATTGTATGGCTGACATTGGAAGCCATGGTTTCCACACATTGCACTGATAGTAGCCAAGAAACCTGAAACCGCTGCATGCAGTAAATAATAAATGGTTCTAATATTTTTGAAAATGCCTATGCTGTACACCAGCCATTCTACTTATACAGATTGGCCTTTCTGGTATGAAGGCATGAACATAATTTGTACAGTGTCACAGTTGATAATGATGTAATTTTATATTGGTTTCAATCAGTGGCGTCGCTAGGGGGTGGCTTTTGGGGCTATAGCCCCGAGTCTCTGCAGGCGTCCCCAGGGGGATGGTAGGCTCTCTGCTGACCCTGATGTAAGTGGGGAGCTCTCTGGGACCCTGATGCAAGGGGGAGGCTCTCTGGGGACCCTAATGTAAGGGGGGCTCTCTGGGAACCCTGATGTAGGTGAGGGGCTCTCTGGGGATATACACACACACACGTATATTACTGTATATACATGTGTATGCCCGCCCAAGTGTATGACTTTCTCTACTACGCTGCTATGGGCTCTAGCCCCAGATCTTTTGTAGACCTAACGACTCCCCTGGTTTCAATGACTAAAGGTCATTGTTTAGGTTTGCTTAGTAGATTTAAATACCAGTGATTTTATTTTAGAATCTGAGTGCATATTTTTCATTGAGCTAATTATCTTGCCATCACTTCGGTGTGGAAGTCAAAATGCTATCATGTCACGATAAGAATAGCATTTCCACCTTTTCTTTTCTTTTCTTTTTTTTTTTTTTAAGACCGGAACCAGGATTAAGCATTTTCTTTGTTGGGCTTTCTTTATAGGGCTTTTTATAAAACTTGTGAGCATTTTTATGTTATCCTAAAGAAAGGAATGAAAATCCAAATTGTAAAGCAACTCTGTCGCTAAAAATATTTAAAGAAAAGCCACCAATAAAAGGCCACCCAAGGGACACATTGCCTGCCCGGTGCAGTTGGGGGGATCAAACATCTGACACTCCTAAAAGTTTTGAATTCTGAAGATTCTACTGGTAGGTGTAGCTTTGTTTTCTCATGTCAGAACCTCTCATAGTGACATCACTAAGTCTTACTGCTAACCTTCTGAGACCAAGGGCTCAGTCACACTCTTCCGCTTTAGTGGTTAACATTAACCACTTAACTTTTGGAAGATTTAACCCGCCCCCTCCCCTCCATGACTGAGCTATGTTTTGTGATACTACACTCCATTATTTTAACCGACAATTGCACAGTCGTGTAGCACTACCCAAATAAAATTTATGTCATTATTTTTCCTCACAAATAGAGCTTTCTTTTGATTGTATTTGATCACCACTGTTTTTTTTATTTTTTGCGCTATAAAGAAAAAAAGACCAACCATTTTGAAAAAAAAATATATAGATGTTGTACTTTCTGCTATAAAAAAATATCCAATAACATAAAAAAAAACCAAAACTAATGTCTTCATAAATTTTAAGCAAATGTGTATTCTGCTACACGTTTTTGGTAAAGAAAATCCCAAAAAGGGTATATTGATTTGGTTTACGTGAATGTTTTAGCGTCTGCAAACTATGGGATAAATTTATGGAATTTTTATTTATTTTTTTATACTAGTAATGGTGGAGATCAGCGACTTATAGCGGGTCTGCAATATATAATAACAATCGGACGCAAGAGGCTCCTTGGCTGGCTGTGAGGTCCCCTCACATAGGAAGTACGCTGCTATTTTGCACGAGGAATGCCAGAAGCACAAAAAAAGATAGATAGATAGATATACTTGTCATTGTATACATACAACAAAATTTTTTCGGATACCCTTTACAGCAGCAATAAAACATTTCAGCAGCAAAAAAGTAACGTTTTTAATGGAACTGCTCAGAAAGCATCAAGATTTCTAGATGGTTCCTATAACATAGCAAGTCTTCTTGTGTACAGGTCCACTTAAAAATCACAGCTTCTTGAAGCTGCAAGATGTACACACCTGTCCTGGCAACAATAAGGGGTCCCGTATTCTTTCTTGGATTTTAAATGTGTATTTTTAATAATGCAGCACTCCTATAGGATTTTAAATGTGTACTTATAATAATCCAACACTCCTATTGGATTTTAAATGTGTATTTTTAATAATGCAGCACTCCTATTTTTAGTGTGAATAATACAAAACTATGATTTGTAACCACTTTTAATGTACAGTAACTATTCATAAATACTCATTTTTTATTGTTTTATTGAAATCCTGTATACTATATATTACAGACCTTAGCTCTATTATAATTTAATGCAAACCGAAAAAATAGCTTGACAGGAAAAATGTACAATGTTTCACAACACTCTTTTCTTCTCAGTATATTGTTTCTGATTCATTGTGGTACGTGAGAATATACTGCCGCCTCTAGGAGGATTTGGAGACTGGCAGCCTGCTCGCAACACCAGTTCCCAGGCCTCTACCTCTAAAATCAAGCCCAAGCATGCACCCAGTCTGTCTGCAAACCCTAGACTTCCAAGTTCATCAAACCTTTACATAAATCATCTTCAGCATGAGGGGACACCCCTTATTTTTAAAGTGGGGACATTTGTTAGCCTTTGCAGACATTTGGGTAATGAGCACCTCAGGTGGTTAGCTGCAGACAGTGGTCTCCAGAGGCTAGAATTTAGTTTCTAGCCCCCTCCCCCCAGGTTCATGTCTTCCAAACTACCTGCAACGGTGCACAAGTTAGCTGATCTCCATGTAGCCCAGGTGGGTTGCAGGTGGCCATATTCCCAGTCCTGCTGTCCCTTGTTTTGTGGCAGAGGAATCCTGCTCTTGCATCCAGGAAAGTCCTTCTTTCTCAGATCATGGAAGATCCCCACAACGGATGCCAACTTGTTGGGCTGGGGAGGAGTTCTGGACACCCTGTCAGTGCAGGCGACTTGAATGTAGGGTCTTGCCTCCCAGTCCGCATTCTAGAACTTTGGGTGATCTGGCTACCCAGCACTGGACATCTCAGCTGGAAGGTCTTCTGATAAGGATTCAGTTGGACAATATCACAGCAGAAGCATACGTCAACCATCAGGGAAGAACTAGAAGACTTCTCGCTGCAAGACAAAGGATCCTATCCTGGGCAGAGCTTCATGTTCAAGCCGTGTGTGCCCTTTACATCCCAGGTGTGGACAATTGGCGGGCAGACTATACCCATCCAGCAGCAACTGTATCCAGAGGAATGGTCTCTACACTTGAAGATGTTCCAGACCCGTGTTTTATAGTTGTGGATGCCTGATGTGGGCATCCAGAATCAACAACAAGCTGTACAGGTTTATCTCCAGGTACAGGGATTCTCTGGTTGAAGCAGTGGATGCTCTGTGAGACCAGTACAGGCTGATCTATACCTTTCCTCCCCTGAAACTCTATTCTTGTCTGCTTCTCTTCCTTTGAGATGCAGGGCATTTAGGTCATCCTTGCATCCTCCAGACCAGGCCAAGTGGATGAGTTATTCCAACCCAAACAGACTTCAGGCAGTTGTTCCATGGGCTCTTCCAGATTTTCCAGATCTTCTGTGCCAAGGACAGGTTTACCACCCTTTTTTATAGTCACTGGCTTAAACACTAATTCCTGCAAAATCTATCACTGCACGTGGAAGGCATCCTTTGCTTGGTGTGAGGCAAGAAACGTTCATCACAGAAAACTCCTTTGGGGGAGGGGGGGGTGGGTGTTTGGGTGTGTAACAAATCCTGATCTTTTTACAAATGAGCCTGGACCAGCATTTGGTCCTTTATTACCATCAAGGGTCAGATCTCTGCACTTTATATCTGCTTCCAAAGACTGCTAGCTTCTCACTGTTTAAGACTTTTGTACAGAATGGCTTCCCTTGGAAGGTTCTTGGAGGTTCTGGATCCCTCAGCGCTCCAGAGACCACTGCTTGAAATGATCAGGGATATTCCCCTTGAAACTCTTATTCACAAGGTTGCTTTACTGGCTGCCATCACCTCTGCAAGGTGACTGCCTGAGCTGGCAGCCTTATCCTGTAAAGAACCCTGTTGGTGTGTTGTAGCTGTTACCCACCTCTCAGTTGGACTGCTTTTTGGATGTCTTGACACTCTGAACTCATGTGTCTCTTTAATGAACGAGAGAGAATGTGATTTTTGTACTTATTGTAAAATCCATTTCTTAAAGTTTATTGATGGACAACCCTCTGTGTTTGTGATCATGCTCATGGTACTGCCTTTTCACAAAACTGAGGTATTCAGGGAGTAGGTTTGGTTGTACTGGGCTGGCCTACAATGTTTTTTGTCTAAATCCTCCACAATGAACTCTAAGAAATGTATTTTATGGTAAGTACGAAAATCTCTTTAGTTGCCAACTTCCTCTAACACAGTGTTTTTGATGCATCTGTTTGTTTTTGTTTGTTTTTTGCAAAGGATTAGAGTGCTCAGTATAGATCTGATGAGTTTTATGCCTTGCTTGAACAGATGATATTTTTCACAGGTATTGTTTGATGAGCGTCAAAGGTTGTTTCACTGATTTCCATATTGACTTTGGAGGGACATCCGTATGGTACCATGTTTTTCGAGGTGGAAAGGCAAGTCCATTTTTTGAATGATTCATTATTCAGATGTTCACATAGAGACAAGGTTTATTTACCCATTTATACCTATATTTACTAGTCCATATGATAACTTTGCAATATAATTGTATTATCCAAAATATTTCCACCATTCAAAGATATTGCTAAAATGGTCCTTTTAAGGCCTGGTTCACACCTATGCATTTGTTTTTTTTTTGCTTTTTTCACGTATTTTTGTGCTTTTGATACGTTTTTGGGAGGTGTTTGTCATGTGGGAGAAACCAGCAAAAAATGCAAGCACTGCATTTTTTTTGAATTTCCATTAAAGTATATGAAAGCAAAAACAAAACCTCCTGCAGGAAAAAAGTCCCTGACCCTTTCCAAAAAATACAACAGTTGAAAACGCAGAGATGTGAATGTGACCCTGATGAAATCATGTTAAATGGACTGTAGTAGGTTTCTGCAAAACTGAAAGCACGCTGAAAAACACATCGGTGTGAACCAGGCCCTATTGGAATTTAGGCTCTTTACCATGTATTTAGAATCAAAGGAGTCACTTGTTCTGCTCCCTCAGGGGCTTAACCTGTTTGAAGCTGTGAAAGTATAGGACACTAAGGACTCTACTTATTGGCATCTCATTGGTCAAATGCTGTCATAGGCATCTACTGTAATTAAAATTGGATAGCCAAAGCAATTCTCTTCCACGGCAAGGTTGATGGGTAGTCCACTCATTTCTATGGCTAGCACTTGTGTGTGTGTGTGTGTGTGTATATATTAATAATTAGCAGCAGTTACAGAAACTGTTTTTTTTTTTCTTTTTCATTTTGCATAAATGAATAAATGCTGACCATTGTAAGCACTCCTGTCAGTGTTAAATGGGTTGTCTCAACCTTTTAACTGCCATTTATGCTGGACTGCTTGGACTGTTAAAGGAAGTTGAAAAAGAATAGGCTTACAGACAGGTGAAAATAAAGGGGGGAAAAAAGAAAACGAATTCAGTCTACACATTTAAGGGTTAGTAAAAAGCAATATATTAAATTTTTTGGAGCTGTCAGGCATTAGGCTTTCCCAGCCTGTTCGTTGAGACTCCTGTTGTGTAGTTAACAGGGACACAGGTTTTGGTCTGAAGTTTTTTGTTTTGGAGCACTGTACAGCACCTATTTAGAACCTGTAAATGGCATAAATATAGAGATTACTGTTTTGTCAGGATACTACTGAACTAGTCTCTATGCCTAAAAAGGTTGCTCAGCCCAGGGAACAAATGTACCTGCTAACTATTCACAGCTCCAGATATGGTGGAGAATGCGGGCAGTTAGAACAAGAAACCAGGGGTGAAGAAGAATGGAATATATTAAAAAGAGTGGTGTTTACAAGGTGTATACCTGTGCTATACCCTGCCCAGGACTTCTCCTGGTTCTCTACATGGCCTCCTGCTACACTATGTTATACTTTGGACATTTAAATTATTAGAACAGTAAACATAAGAACATAAGTATACTTGTTGCATAAGACAATCACGAAGAATGCAGCAAGTGCACTTTGAACTCCTAATCTATGTGATATGGGTTAGTAACTTGATTTTGAAACTGAAGGATCAACATGAAAGCCAGGTATCTTTTCATATATTTCATATTGGTCAACAATGGTCATTGCTTTGGTAGAGAAGACCACAGGCTGTGTCTCTCATTTTTATTTTCACTTTTCTAAACCAGTGTTTTCCACACCTCCAGTTTTGTTCCACCATAGCCTCTGTGGTATCTTAATGTTTCCACATGTGCTGTACCATCCACCCACACTGCTACAATGCAGCATTATTTGATTTTAGTCCTGTACTCAACAAATATGCAGGTTACTGGTGTTTTATTGTGTCTGTTTTGTTCCAAGATGAATTTGTAGAGACTTCGAGTCCATGGACTAAATTAGTCACTACTACTGCAAAGTACCAGTAATCTTATTTTTTGTGTTCAAAGATGTGTTCACATAACATTTGTTATTTCTCATGCAGGTATTTTGGTTGATTCCTCCCACTGTGTATAACTTGCAGCTTTATGAGGAATGGCTTTTATCAGGGAAACAAACTGATATATTCTTAGGAGACAGATCACAGGGTTGTCAGAGGATTGAACTGAAGCAAGGACACACCTTCTTTATCCCATCAGGTAACAGCAATGTTTAGGGGTAATTGCAGATAATTCATATAAAACAATACTTGATTGCTATTTTCCAAAATTGGCACCAATTTTTCCTTTGTAGTGTACAACTGTTTCTGTAAAGAGGCAATAACAAAATATGAGAAATCACACACAAAAATTTAGAAAAAGGCCTATATAAATAATGTCCCTAAGAAAAGATAAATATTCTCCCTGTAAAACATGGTTAATGTGATCTCTCAGGAGACTTTGGCCAGCCATAGATGGTTCGAATGATTTGATCCATCTATGGGCAAGCTGATTGTACCCAAGTTGATCCATCGATTCGACTTGGGTACAACAAGCATGTCGTATTTTTAGCATGCGTTTATTGCCAGATTGTGTTCTAACAGCAGGGTCCCCATGTCCCCCCTTGTTGGAAGAAAACAAGAGCTCCATAGGAAGTCAGTGTTGATGGGGGAATCAAGCAATCTTATTTCCTTCAACATGTGGTTGCAGGAAAGAAAATCACTCAATCTATGGCCTGCCTTTTATCCATCTGTATAACATGTACATTGGTGCAGTCCAAAGGGTCACACAAGATAACTTGTATACTGTAGACATTATAATTCCCATGTTTTCTTTATTTTGGATTGAGTAAAGGGTTATAACCCCTGTCATTATTTTACTATCTGTGTCCCATTGGGGAGATTTGCATTCACTTTTCTGTATCATAGCCATAGCAGAAGGTGGGAGAAAATCCTCTCAAAATGCGGGAAATTCCAGGTTGCCACCAGGGTCACCAGAACTAATTTTTCCATTGGAAGATTTCCTCTACATTACTGTTTTGGTGACAACTCAAAACTTGAGTAAATCGAGAAGGTGAACCTCCCTAATGAGGAACACAGACAGCAATAAAAACAAATAGGTGCTCTAATCTCTCTCCACTCTATCCAAAACTGTGTGTTCCTGAAGACTCAAAACAACCCTGTTTAGTCTTTCAGATACAAGCATACCATTGCAGCCTCAGTCTTATGTCCCACATGGCTGGCTTTCTGAGCTCTGAATCAGTTTGTCTCTGGGATATTCTGTATATCTATACAGTCTCCACTGTTGAATTTCTGGTACAAGAACAAAGTTTTCATATACAGTTCAATATCATCATATGGCTAGGAGAACTGTACAATCGGCTCAATGGTTTAGTCGGTCAGTCATTGAATGACTTGTACCCTATAGGGGTATTGGTTACTAGCACTTTATGTATCCCTAGATCTTGTCTTTACTGCTAATCACTTTATGGGCTTTTTAATAAATATATTTTCAATTTGAAATTGCTCTTTGCGCTGCACACAGCAATTTTAAGTCTGTTTCAGACACTTTCAAGCTACCTTGAAATGTACGTTTTTCACATGTAATCCTCTAGAAACAATTTACTACCTACAAGTTTTATTGACCACCATATTTTTTCACCTGGCTAGCCATTTTTTTTACTTTTGACATAAATAAAAGAAATGGCATTTTTATTTAACCAAAAAAAAAGTATATGCTATGAATAGTAAAAAGTCTTAACAATAAACAATTCTAAACATGTATCTTTAGAAAGAAAAACTCTTGTGTTCTTGCATATGATATTAAATCTGTGGAGTACTTTATGAAAATGGTTACAAAAGAGCTTCTTGTGTTTGTTTCATCACTATATAAGAACAATTATGGGCAATGGTAATGTCATAAAGGACGTTACATGGTAAGACTAATATCTATGAATATACAGTGATACCTTGATTTTGTGTGTTTTGACACACGGGGAAGTGTTAAAGGTTTGAAAATAAACAGTTTGGCCAACTAGAAAACATACACACATAAACACAATATATATGTAAAGAAACCAAGTGAGAACTTTATTGGCTAACCAAATGGATTTAATGCAGTAACTTTGAAAGCGCCTTTGGCATTTGCCAGTGGTAAAATCTTTTTTTTCGTAAGCAAAATGGAGCTGGACCAACCAAAGAGATCAAAGTATACGTATCCATCTTGCAGAGAATTCACTTACTGTCACTGTCACACCACAACCTAACCATTCCTCATAGCAGATCATTTCCTCACATCACTTCCCCTTTAAGCCATTCCCCCTAGAAAAACAACACTGTTATGGGTGCTTAGCAAGCATTCTTGAAGTTTTTTTCAGGGCTTTTTCAAGGACCTCATTTTGGGGGACACATGCTGTCACTATCAGGCACAAAGGGCTCATTCAAACGTGCGTTGATTATGAAGAATGAAGCAATGGCCATTACCAGCCTATAACATTTAAACAAAGCTTTAAGAATGCTTGATAAAGGCCCATGAAAGTGTTGCTTTTTTAGTGGAAAGTGCTTAAAGGGGAAGTGATGTAGAGGAAATGTCCTACTTTGAGGTGTGATTAGGTTCTGGTGTGAATGTGATAGCTGCCATTTTTGTGAATTCTCTGCAAGATAGATTTGTATGCATTTGATCTCTTTTGACCAGTGGCGGCTGGTGTTTTTTTTTTTTTTTTTGCGGGGGGGGGGGGGGGGGGGTTGGCTTCCAGCTCCTCCCCTCCTCCTCCTAGGCATCCAATAGGATCGCCTGTCCTTCAGTAAATCGGGTGACCAGTGTTAAAACCTGCTTCCTGATTGGCCGGGAGGAGGGTCAGTGTTACAACAGCGAATGTTCATTCACTGTTGTGACACACCTGGGTGGGCTGAGAGCACACTATCTGCAACCCGAGCCCATCCTATATTGAAGCCTATTAGAGCCTCTGGCTCTAATCTGTGCTTCAAAAAAACAGCCCCTCCCCATTGGAATTCATGCGCCGGTGCCTGCTTTTGACACTTGGCTTTTAGGCTGTCCATAGCTGGTTCGAATCTTGTGGACACGCAGAATGTACCAAACTGATAGATCGATCAACTTTGGTACAACCAGCCTGCCAGATTTACTTGCGATTTATCGCTAGCGGCTGCTATAACTGCTAGCAATAATCATTGTCTTCAGACAAATGCTAAGCAGAAGGGATTCCACTGTCAGCACTATCTGTGTTGATGGGGGAATCATGAATTTGCACTGTCTAAGGCTTGCCGTAGTTACACTTTTAACTTTGGGTTGTTCAGGTGTAGAGCAAGTTTGAATTCGACAATTATATTTCATCATATTGGGGTCAATGATGAGTGCCATTTCTGTTTAGAATAATCTGACCAATAACTCAAGCCATACATTTGCTATATCAGGAGTGATGGTTCAAAAGATATCGACTATGAAACTTGCTCATCGTTTTTTTGTAGTAAAGAGCTCTATGAATTGTTTGGCAGTATGTTGAGTAAGTGATAAATCACATTGCTTTAATACTTATGAAAACAATTGAAAATGAGAATTTCAGCAAAATAACATCCAACAAAAAAAGTTTTCTAGGCAGATGGTGGACAAATAGAGCAAGTGAGACAGGGTCGCCAGTTTGAGACCCCTAATATAAAGCCTTTTCTGTTCAGTTCAAACAAAGGCTTTTACGTCCTTTTGATTGTCGATGAGATCATCAATACAAGTGGGCAACTTTGCTTGATCACTAATGTTTTCTCTAACTTTTTGTCTTTACTTAGTGCCCCATCCTCCTTCATTACTCTAAACCGGAACAAGAGTGTTCCTGTTAAGGCGAAAAACTGCCCTAATGCCGTGTACACACAGGCGGACTTTTCAGCATCAAAGGTCCGACGGTCTTTCCGACAGACTTTTGATGGACTTCCGACCGACTTTCGAACGAACGGACTTGCCTACACACGATCACACCAACGGATTCGTACGTGATGACGTACGACCGGACTAAAATAAGGAAGTACATAGCCAGTAGCCAATAGCTGCCCTAGCGTCGTTTTTTGTCCGTCAGACTAGCATACAGACGAGCGGATTTTTCAACCGGACTCGAGTCCATCAGAAAGATTTGAAACATGTTTCAAATCTAAAGTCCGTCTGATTTTCGCCCGAAAAAGTCTGCTGCAGGTCCAATGAGGCCCACACACGGTCGGATTGTCCGACGGATTCGTCCCGTCGGACCAGTCCGGTCGAAAAGTCCGCCCGTGTATACACGGCATTAGAGACACCATGATATAGTCAGGTTGTGCCTACAGTCATCTTTTCAATGATGTGTATAGCCAGCTTTAGCCACTCATCTAAAGTCGAGTCTACTGCAAACTTTTTGATTTACTGTTTACTTGTTTTAGAATGAACTGAGACTAGATTGACTACCCATTCTGCCCCTAAAGTGACTGAACATTTTGTTTTATGTCTCGAAGTAGGCAGAACATCAATGCAGCCACGGAGAGAATACATATGCTATTTTCAGACTTGAGTGTGTTCTTAATATTTACTAAACAAGCAGACATAACCATTCAACACAGTCTTACAGGAATGTTGTTCCATATGTCTGTTCTACCTACTATGGAGGAATTGTTTCTAATAGACCTAAAGAATGCTTCTTGTGATCACATTATGGATGCTTCTACAATATGGTTGATTCTTCACTTTTTTTTGTTTTGTTTATAGAATGAACCCACCAATATGAAACATATTTTTGTATTCGTGTATATATTTAATTCTGTAAACCGCTTAGACATTTTGTTTAGCTTTTGTTGCTGTGTTGCCCACCCCTCAGTTGGACTTCTTCTTGGACATCCCAGTTGTCTCTGAATCCTGTGTTTCTTTTATGAAGAGTAAGATTTTTTGTACTTACCGTAAAAACCATTAATTAAAGCGGAACTTTACTCACCTTGGTTCCAGCGATTAAGCATCCTGCTTTCCTTGTCGGGGCTGATATGATGGCAGTCAGCTTTGGCATCATCAAACTTTTACAGTGAGCTGCACGTGTGTGGCCAAAAACTGAGACTGACTCAAATATTCATTTTCACAAAGTCTGCTGCTTCACTGTTTTTAGATCTTTTTGTCAGATGTTACTATGGTATACTGGAGTATAATTACAAGCATTTCATAAGGGTCAAAGGCTTTTATTAACAATTACATTAAGTTTATGCAAAGAGTCAATATTTGCAGTGTTGACCTTTCTTTTTCAAGACCTCTGCAATTCACCCTGGCATGCTGTCAATCAACTTCTGGACCACATTATGACTGATGGCAGCCAATTCTTGCATAATCAATGCTTGAAGTTTGTCAGAGTTTGTGGGGGTTTTTTGTTCACCCGCCTCTGGAGGTTTCTCAATGGGATTAAGGTCTGGGGAGCTTTCCGGCCATGGACCCAAAATTTTGATGTTTTGTTCCCCAAGCTGCTTTGTTATCACTTTTGCCTTATAGCAAGGTGCTCCATCATGCTGGAAAATGCATTGTTCGTCACCAAACTGTTCTTGAATGGTTGGGAGAAGTTGCTCTTGGAGGATGTTTTTGTACCATCCTTTATTCATGGCTGTGTTCTTAGGCAAAATTGTAAGTGAGCCCACTGCCTTGTCTGAGAAGCAACCCCACACATGAATGGTCTCAGGATGCTTTACTGTTGGCTTTACACAGGACTGATGGTAGCGCTCACCTTTTTCTTTTTTTATCAGATAAAATTACTTTACCCCAGTCCTCAGCAGTCCAATCCCTGTACCTTTTGCAGAATATCAGTATGCCCCTGATGTGGCTTCTTTGCTGCCCTTCTTGACATCATCCCAAAGTCACTGTGCGTGCAGATGCACTCACACCCGCCTGCTGTCATTCCTGAGCAAACTCTGCACTGGTGGTGCCCCTGAATCAACTGTAGGAGACGGTTCTGGCTCTTGCTGGATTTCTTAGCACCCTGAAGCCATCTTTACAAATGAAGTGGAAATGTTTTTTTATGGGATTATGTTAATTTTCATGGCAAAGAGGGACTTTTATCTGATCACTCTTCATAATATTCTGGAGTATATGCAAATTGCCATCATAAAAACTGAGGCAGCAGACTTTGTGAAAATTAATATTTGTGTCATTCTCAAAACTTTTGGCCACAGCTGTACAGGGGCGGTCAGGCAGGTCATTTTAATGCAGAAGAAACATCCAGCAGAGTGACAGAGAGGTGAGCTCATCACTGTGCCGCTTCTCCTTTATTGTCCAGTGGGCTGCAGGAGGGACAAGATCTCAAATGCCTCGTTTCTACCGAGCGGATCGGTTCGGTTCAGGTCGGTACAGTACGCTATTTTGGGTGTTTCCATTATGAAAGCGGCCCATACAACCGAACCATTCCATTCAGGGTCCTGCTTCAGATGTGGGGCCATAGAAAATGGAACGGTTCGGTTAGGGCGGAGCTACGATACTTTACACTGATTGGTGGACGTGTGACGCCATGACGGCATTTTTTCTATACCCACGTATGGCGCCTGTCGGTACAACTTGCAGTGGAAACGCTCGCCTGAATAGGCCGGACCATTCTAGGCCGTCCAAACCGATCCGACCCGAACCGAGCCGCTCGGTGGAAACGAGGCATAAGTGCATCTAAATGTGGAAGTATACCCTCCTATTTTTTCAGCTAAGGAAGCTGCCATCTTGGCCTCTGTTTTATCTTTAACTGCCGTGATGCTGCAGATGTGATCAGTTATGACACCAGCCATTGGATGTTTGTTTTTTTTTTTAATAGCCAAAAATGAAAAACGCCTGTAAACGAAACTCAGTTAAACGCGAGTTACCGCGTTTAGCGCTTGAAATGCCCCTAAACTCAGCTTCTGAATCCATTTTTTGTGTTCCAAAAAATGCCTCTAAACTTAACTGCCTAGAAACGACTGTAAATGACCCCGTGTACATGTACTGATAAGATAACATAGAGGAGAGTTCAAGAGCAGTTGAAAAAAAAATGCCCAACTGCTCCTAAATGTCCATTTAGCAGCAGCAGCGTACATGAGGCCTAAGCTGCGAGTAGGCAGCCCCATTGAAAGTAATGGGAGGCTGAAGGCTCTTGCAGCTACTTTCACCCATTCGTATGTTATCTCTCAAGCAGCGATTACATGTGAGTGAGCATAATTAACGAGAGTTGGCAGTCTCTAATTGCTTTCTATGGGGCTGCCTGCTTGCAGCTAATCAAGGCAGCCCCCACTGGGGTTCTCGCATGTAATCGCAGGCAGTGTGCATTTGCAAGTGTGAATGCACATTTAAAGATTACAGCGATGTCCTCTCCCCGCCCACATCCTATTGGCTGGATGGCAGGAGAGAGCAGTAACAACTCAGGGCTAGTTCACCCCAGTGCACTCAGTTATGTGTTGTAGCTTCTTACATTACATAGTCTGTTCAAAATGAATAGGCTGTTGTATACCTCACCACACAAAAATGTAGTGCATCCTGCAGATTTGCACTGCAACACAACGCACATCATGCATTGTGTTTGGACTGTGTTGCAAGGTGTCCTGATAGCGCAGTGGGGTGCAATTAAAAATGAATGGCAATGCAAAAAGGCTTGCATGCTGTGTTGCATTTACACGTTACATTGTCGCGTGTTAAGCAGCCTGTTCAAATGAAAAATTACGTGCTTTGAGCTGCAGTTTGTTACATTACGCATACATTTTAGAGTGCTATTAACAAAAGATGGCACTGCAACCTTTCCAACATGTGTTATATGCCTTACGCAAGTGGTGTGAATAGCCCTTCACCACATGTTACCACAGCTCCCTGGTGTGAATGAGCCCTAAGTCATCGACCCCCCCCTCACCTTGCTCTCTTCTTCAATCAGCATATTCTCTGCCAGCATATGTGCCTGCAGCAGTGCTGGATTGGCTACTAGGATTGCCACTCCCTCTGAATGCTGGCTGTGCAAGGAATGACAGAGCCTGGCAGATACAGGGGCTTCAGCTAGTTGAATGTAGAAAATTATGAGGTGTAAGTGATGCCATTTTTTGCCTAACTAGGTATAAAAGATGCAAGGTTTCATTACATTTCACTTTTTGTGACGGTCATTATACAGTGAATTTCTGGCTTGAACGATGGCTTAAATGGTACCACACTTTGCTACTAGTTGTGTGTACAAAATCTATACAGTGCACGTGTGTAAAAATTATTTGTAAAGGTATAAACAACAATATTAAAGTTGGACTGTAGGATTGTAGAAAAACCTCACTGCAGTAATCTTTTTCCTCCTATCTACACTTTGGGTTGTGGGCGGGTCCTCAAGTACAATGCAAGATAATCAGTCCTACATTGAATTTGATGTGTATGCTAGCCTGGGGGCTGATTGCACAGATGGAGGGAGCCTACCAAGCAAGAAATAAGGTAAAGCCTGGGCATACACAGTTGGTTTTTTTTTTCCATTAAGCGAAGCGGATAAAAATCACCCCCTTGCTTGGACATGGTTTTCTGATGGTGTCACCTGCTACTCTCAGAATACACTGATCAAAGGCTGCAGCCTTTGATTTTTTTAGAAACTTTCTGACATATCTTTTCCGTCAACTGGGGGAGGACACACACATTGCTCAAAATTTGGCTGGACCCTAAGTCTGAGATCCTCTTTCTAAAGGTATACCTGGAGGGTGATAGCCATGCCCCCCACCATATGTCTCTCAATGAGAAAAAAACCTGGGCAGACCACTGGCGCCACAACAGTGGACCCAAATCCGGGACACAATCGTACACCGTTTCCTAAACTCCTCATTTATGTTGGCCAACTACAAACTATATTGTTTAGGTGGAATGTGGTACCTTTATAGACCAGCCAGATTTGTTCAGGGTGCTTAGGCCACTGTTTTTAAGGTTGTGGATCAACTGCCACTCTAGCACACTTCTGGTGGGAATGTGTCAGGGACCATAATCAAGGCAGAGACAGAAAGTGCAGTTAAAAATCACACCTTTAATGTAATAGTAAAATAATACAAACCAGGAACATAGTCAAGAACAGAAGCCAGGGTAAGGAAGCCAAAACTGGTAATCAGAGGAGCCGGAATCAGGGAGCCAGGAATCAGCGTAGTCAGGTGCCAAAGAGAAGGATCAGGAACCAGAAGAAACGTCAGCCAGGCAAAGTCAAACAGGAACACAGCAGAGAGACACACAGGATATGTTGACCAAGGCGAAGGCACCGAAGGAATGAGCCAGTCAGTTTAAATAGCCATAAGGGGCTTGCTGTAGGCTGGACTAATGAGGCAGGTAATGGTAACCAGGTGAGTCAGTGTGGAAACAATGAGTGGCTGGTAATTCTTTGACAGCTGAGCAGCTAGAACACTGAGAAGAGAATTGCTAAAAGCCAAGGCCTGACAGAATGCCAATTCTAGAATTCGAGATTCCAATTCTAGAATTCGAGATGTAAAAGTTTACTTTCTTAACCTATCTGCATCTTTTAGGTCTTTTTCTTTCACAGTACATATCTGTCTTGCCTTGGTAAACGCCTGAGGGGTACACCCTTGATAGGGACCTTCCTCGCTGCAGCACTCATTTTGAGAGGGTTCTCTTCCCCACCCACCACCACCACAAATGATATCTTGAATATATAGGGGTTGATTTACTAAAACTGGAAAGTGCAAAATCTGGTGCAGCTGTACGTGGTAGCCAATCTCCTTCAAACTTCAGCTTGTTTAATAAGCTTTGATAACCAAAACCTGGAAGCTGACTGGTTTCTATGCGGAGCTGCACCAGATTTTGCACTCGCAAGTTTTAGTAAATCAACCCCATAGAGCCCCTCTGAAAGGAACATTCAATGCTCATGTTGCAACTGGGGTTACATACAGAGTTATCACATTTGGGGGATTTGTTGTATTTATATCTGCTTTGTATGGTGTGTCGAGATGTGTATTCTTACGATTTAAAGTTTATACATGCTTTTGTACTTGGATTATATAAAACTTGTTCAATAAAAATTTACTGAAACCAAAAAACAAGTTTTATTTAAAATAAAAACACAACACTCCCTACTACACTCAACAGTTTGTTAAAATGAAACCATGTGAAATTTGGTTGGTCCCTGCTGGACCACATGAATTTAAATTGGCGTATGGGCAACCTAAGTTATTACAGCTTACTCCCCTAGATTTAACGAACATTTGAAGCACCCCACTACAAGGGTAATTTATTTACTTATTTTTTTTCTTTTTGTTTAATTTCACCTCTAATGCTCTCATAATAACATTTTGTTACTGATAAACTACATAGCAAAAACTTGGTCCTGCTGCTGCCATAAAGTAGTTGAAGACTAGCGTTAACGGTCCTGTTTGTGTATAGTCTGCCCTTTGTGGATAGTGTCTAAAAAAAATTGAATCCTTTCCGCACAGTCCTTTTTTTTTTTTTTTTCTCAACTTCCTTTCTCTATGAACTGCCCTGGAATTGCTTCCTTGAAGCTTGCATAGCTCAGACCGTGTTTAATGGCTCAAATGTGTGTTTTTCCTCTCGGGTAGGGGGTTGGGAGAGTGAATCCTTTCATTCTTACTGGTCCGAGAGTCCGCCTGTTTTCTTCCTGCTGGTTAGCTGATGAAAGGCAGCCTCCCTGCATTACATAGAAGAAAATCATTTCTAGCTGCAGTGCTGAATGAGAAGCCACGGTAGAGGAGGGAGAGCGGCTTTAAGGCAATAAGCTCTGTCATGAAGCACAATGTGCTGTTCTCCATTGATCAAGTTGCTGGAAGAAGCCAGCTTTATCCTGCCGCAGGCCACCTTTGCTCTGATGACACGTTCTATCTGCAGCCCTCCTTACAGCTGCTTACTTTCTAATTTCAGGATGGATTCACGCCGTGTACACTCCAGCAGACTCTTTGGTGTTTGGTGGCAACATACTGCACAGCTTTAATATTCCCATGCAACTTCGTGTGTTTGAGATTGAAGACAGAACAAGGGTAAGATTATTGGAGTTCATATGGGGATAGGGGATTCAGACGGCAGATATTTTTATCAGGTAAAATATTCAGAAGTTTTGTTTTCCTGGATGAAAGCAAACCTTTGATGAAAGGTATTGAACATTTATTTCCCCTTTTTTCATACAAATTGTGATGTCATAAACACCCAAAGTGGCGACTTCACATCCATGTTTTTTTCGTAGTTGCTGTTTTTTTTTTTTTCTTGCCCATTGCATGGAAGATGTTCCGTGCTGCAAGGCCTTCGAGTAATCAATTCAACCTTCTTTGACCTTTCTTTTCAAGTATATGTCCTTTCCTAAACACGGCACCAAAAAAAAAAAAGTATGTTGTTGTCGCTGTATGACACTATGGGATTTCACCTTTGAACCACTGTGTTTATTGATGATATATACTACAAGGTTCCTCGGTTTAAGGATATGTAAAGATTTGAGGCCTAAAATGTGCATTGCTTTTCCCATTTTTGTAAAGGAAATGTGTAGGTTATATACTTGAAAATTGCTTAAAGCTAAAGGTTTGTAAAAAAAAATAAAAAAATTATTATATATATATGCATATACAGTATCTCACAAAAGTGAGTACACCCCTCACAATTTTGTAAATATTTTAATTTTACCTTTTCGTGTGACAACACTGAAGAAATGACACTTTGCTACAATGTAAAGTAGTGGGTGTACAGCTTGTATAACAGTTTTAAATTCGCTGTCCCCTCAAAGTAACTCAACACACAGCCATTATTGTCTAAACCGCTGGCAACAAAAGTGAGTACACCCCTAAGTGAAAGTGTCCAAATTGGGCCCAAAGTGTCAATATTTTGTGTGGCAACCATTATTTTCCAGCACTGCCTTAACCCTCTCAGGCATGGAGTTCACCAGAGCTTCACAGGTTGCCACTGGAATCCTCTTCAACTCCTCCATGACGACATCACGGATTTGGTGGATGTTGGAGACCTTGCGCTCCCCCACTTCCGTTTTGAGGATGCCCCACAAATGCTCAATAGGGTTTAGGTCTGGAGACATGCTTGGCCAGTCCACCACCTTTGTAGGTGTGTTTGGGGTTGTTATGTTCGAATACTGCCCTGTGGCCCAGTCTTCGAAGGGAGGGGATCATGCTCTGCTTCAGTATGTCACAGTACATGTTGACATTCATGATTGCCCCAATGAACTGTAGCTCCCAAGTGTCGGCAGCACTCATGCAGCCCCAGACCATGACACCCCCACCACCATGCTTGACTGTAGGCAAGACACACTTGTCTTTGTATTCCTCACCTGGTTACCACCACACACGCTTGACATCAGCTGAACCAAATAGGTTTATCTTGGTCTCATGAGACCACAGGACATGGTTCCAGTAATCCATGTCCTTAGTCTGCTTGTCTTCAGCAAACTGTTTGTGGGCTTTCTTGTGCATCATCTTTAAAAGAGGCTTCCTTCTGGAATGACAGCCATGCAGGCTAATTAGATGCAGTGTGCGGTGTATGGTCTGAGGACTGACAGGCTGACCCCCCACCCCTTCAACCTCTGCAGCAATGCTGGCAGCACTCATAAATTTAGTTCCCAAAGACAAAATCTGGATATGACGTTGAGCACGTGCACTCAACTTCTTTGGTCAACCATGGCGAGGCCTGTTCTGAGTGGAACCTGTCCTGTTAAACCACTGTATGGTCTTGGCCACTATGCTGCAGCTCAGTTTCAGGGTCTTGGCAATCTTCTTATAGCCTAGGCCATCTTTATGTAAAATAAGAATTCTTTGCTTCATAGCAAAGAGTTCTTTGTCATGATGTGCCATGTTGAACTTCCAGTGACCATTATGAGATAGTGTGAGTGATGATGCCAAATTTAACATAACTGCTCCCCATTCGCACCTGAGACCTTGTAAAATGGGGAGGGAAAATGGCTAATTGGGCCCAATTTGGACATTTTCACTTAGGAGTGTACTTACTTTTGTTGCCAGCGATTTAGACATTAATGACTGTGTGTTGAGTTATTTTGAGGGGACAGCAAATTTACACTGTTATACAAGCTGTACACTCACTACTTTACATTGTAGCAAAGTGTCATTTTTTTCAGTGTTGTCACATTAAAAGATATAATAAAAATATTTGCAAAAATGTGAGGGGTGTACTTACTTCTGTGAGATTTTGTGTGTATGTAAATTATTTTGGACATAGAGCACCAGGGTAATAATGAACATCTGATTGGTATCCCATGTTCTGCTGGCTTCTTGGTACTGTAATGATCCACCTTTCAGTGATGCCAGAAACCCCCACAGCTGTGAACTTCCAGCGCTGTGACTGCGACTGTGAAGGACTCGTAACCCTGTAATAATCCACCTCTCAGTAATGCTGGGGATGGGGTGGGTTAAATGCATCAACTCCCCTTTTTGCCCCCCCTGGTCTATTCACCTAACTCCTAGTATTCTACCACAATTCAGTGTATTCTCTGAATGGAGGAGGACAGAGGGATGACAGAATCTCCCTGCCCATTGACAGAACGCATGGCATTCTGGGAAAAGAATACTAGAAGTTTTGTGAATGGATAGGGGGAGAAGGGGATGCTGAGCAGCATGAGTCTTTCACAGTCGCAGCTGCAGCGCTGGTAGTTCACAGCCGTGGGGGTCTCCAGCATCACTGAGGTAAAACCTGCACATGCGTGGGAGTATGCAGCACATCTGTGTCTGCGTGGGAGATTCCCATGCATGTACACAAATGCCACCAGACTTTGCAAGGTCTCCAATACCAGAAACCAGTGCCATGTGTGCATATGCGTAGGAATCCCCCCCCCCCCGTGCATATACAGACATGCCACTGATCTCTGCCAGGTACCAAATACCTGGCAGAGATATGTGGCACATCTGTGCATATGCAGGATGTTTAAAGGTGGCAGCACAGGAGAGCAGGGGCATTAGGGGCCAGACCTTGCTGGGGTAAAGTTCCTCTATTTATTGGGAAATGTTTTTTTCATGTGGCAATTGACATGGCTGTTTAAAAATGTCCTATATGGTTTTTGCATATTCACAGTATGCCCTTTTCTGTCACATTTTAATTTCCATGTTTTCCACTGAAATAATCTTACCAATGAGTGATCATGTTTTAAAAGTGATTACTGAGTATTGTACATGGGGGAATCCATATTTGCACTTTACATTTGCAGGATCCTATTGGTAGGCTGTCCAAAGAAAACTAGTCTGCATGGCATGGCTGTCATGCTTTACTGTTTCTTACTCTGTGCATTATAATCAGTCTGCTCATACTAATTGATAGCAAGACTTGCTGATTAAACTGTATGTCTGGGCAAAATAGATATATTCAGTACACCTCTCCAATTCATGTACACTTCCTCATGTTTTAATGTTTTAAAAATGTATAGATCCTGCCAGAAATCCAACATGCTACTAACATCCTGTTTTAGTGGATTTCTTGCGTGCTCCAGCTGAACTGAAATCCCAAGCAGCATGTTGTGGGGGTGAGGTGTTCAGTAATCATTTTCTACAGTGACAATGCTGCTCCTCCCATAGATGCAATACAGTAAGTGAGTGTTGTCACCCTAGTACAGGAGGTGTGGTAAGGGCAGGAGTGCCAGGTGAAAATAAAGATTGATCACCTAAAATATACCTTTTAAAAGAATACTTTTCAGAAGAAAAATAAAGGGTTGCCTTCTGAAAATGCTAGTTGCTTGAATTTCTTTGGCTACAATACTTTTGAAGTAACTGACCTGGAACATGCAACTAGTAAAATCAGGTCAGTGGCTATGAAAGCATTAGTCCCTGCATTTACACCTAAGAGAGTAATGCTGGGTATACACGGGCCAAAAATGGTCAGTTCAGCAGGAACCGGATGACTTTTGGCCCATGTGAAGTTTGACAGAAGCCAGTCTGTTGAATGGGCATGCTGAACAACCAGCATCCGCTTGGCATCCGATCAGCACTGGCAGCCAGTGGCTGTGAGCGTTAAACAGTGTGTTCTGCTGGGGGGGTGGTGGTTGCGGTTGGTCCCCCTGTCAATAGCACAGCAGGGGGATCGCTGTACTAACATTGCTTATGTGTGTACCAGGCTTAAGGCAGGACATACACTGTGCAAAAGAAATTTGGATGATTCCCCATCAACACAGTGTTGGGGAATCGTCAATTGTCTTCTTGAGGCGGGGGAAGCCGTCCCTCCCGGGAGAAGACGGTGATTATTGCTAGTGGTTATAGCAGCTGCTAGCGATAATCGCAAGGGAATCTGGCAGACTGGTTGTACCCAAGTTAATCGATCAACTTGGTACATTCATCCTACCCATTAATGGTTTGATTCTTGGCCGGTTCAGCAGGAAGATTCAAACCATGTATGGCTGGCCTAAGAGTCTATTCTTGGTAAAAAAATATATTTTTTTAAGCATTTTTTTTGGGTGTAGTACAAGCATTTTGCATGCATATCAAGCTTTAGGAGTTTGTTTCCTCTGCTGGGCAAGGGGGCAAGAGCAATTTTGGAGAAGAGAAGTTCTTCAGGCATAAAATGAGCGTACAGTGGAGAAAATAATTATTTGATCCCCTGCAGATTTTGTAAGTTTGCCCACTTGCAAGGAAATAAAGGGACTATAATGTTTATCATAGGTGTATTTTAAATGATGGAGACAATATTAACCAAAAATCCAGAAAAAACACATAAAACAAATGCTATAAATGAAGTTGCAGTTCAATGAGTAAAATAAGTACTTTATCCCCAAGCAAAACATGACCTAGTACTTGGTGGAGAAACCCTTGTTGGCAAGTACAGAGGTAAGATGTTTCTTGTAGTTAGATACCAGGTTTGCACACATCTCAGGAAGGATTTTGGTCCACTCTTCAAATTTTCTCTAAATCTCTAAGGTTTCTTGGCTGTCTCTTGGCAACTCGAAGTTTCATCTCCCTCCATAAATTTTCTATAGGATTAAAGGGGTTGTAAAGTCAGCAGGTTTTAATGCATTCTATCCATTAAGATAAAAAGCCTTCTGTGTGCAGCAGCCCCTCTAACACTTACCTCAGCTCCTTCTCTGTCCAGCGATGTCCACAATTGTCTCAACTGTCTGAGAATCTGCCTCCTGATTATCAGAGAAACAGCAGCATAGTCATTGACAGTTGCTGCTGTCAATCACAGTCAGCTAGCCAATCAGGAGAGAGAGAGGGGGCTGGGACAGGTTGGGCTCCATGTCTGAATGGACACAGGGAGCTGTGACTTGGCTCAGGTGCTCCCAAAGCAAACTGCTTGCTGTGGGGGCACTGAACATAAGGGAGGGGCCAGGATCACAGAAGAGGGACCCAAGAAGAAGAGGATCCGGGCTGCTCTGTGCAAATCCACTTCAACAGAGCAGGTAAGTATGACGTGTTTGTTACTTTTATAGGAAAAAAGAACACGACTTTACAATCACTTTAAGGTCTGGAGACTGACTATGCCACTCCATGACCTTAATCTGCTCCTTCTTGAGACACTCCTCTGTTGCCTTGGCGGTATGTTTTGGGTCATTGTCATGCTGGAAGACCCATCCAGGACCCATCTTCAGTGCTCTGGCTGAAGGAAGAAGGTTCTCATCTAAGATTTTACATTACATGGTCCCGTCGATTGGTCCCTCAATGCAGTAAAGTCGGCCTGTACCTTTAGCAGAGAAACAGCCCCAAAGCATAATGTTTCCACCTCCGTGCTTGACTGTAGAGATGGTGTTCTTCGGGTCATAGTCAGCATTTTTTTTCCCTCCAAACACGGTCGATGTTAATGTTATGGAATGTTAATGGAATGTTAATGCCAAAGAGCTACATTTTTGGCCTCATCTGACCACAGCACTTTCTCCCAGTCCTTCTCTGAATCATTTAGATGTTCACCTGCTTGACTATACATGTGCCTTCTTGAGGAGGGGAAGTCACCTTGTTTAGAGAAAGAAAAATGCTGACTATGACCCTAAGAATACCATCCCTACAGTCAAACACCAAGGTGAAAACATTATGCTTTGCCGCATTGAGGGAGCAATAGACGGGGCCATGTATTGTAGAATCTTGGATGAGAACCTTCTTCCCTCAGCCAGAACGCTGTAGATTGTCATGCTGGAAGACCCATCCATGACCTATGACCTATGACCCAAAACATATAACATAAGAAAAAAGATACCATCCAAGTAGGTAATATAGGTTGCCACCATCCCTGGTATAAGGAAAAAAGAGAACCCAAACATACCGCCAAGGCAACAAAGGAGTGGCTCAAGAAGAAGCACATTAAGGCCATTGAGTGGCCCAGCCAGTCTCTAGACCTTACTCCTATAGACAATTTATGGAGGGAGCTGCAACTTCGAGTTTCCAAGCAACAGCCAAGAAACCTTAAGGTTTTAGAGAAGATCCGCAAAGTAGAGTGGACCAAAATCTCTCCAGAGATATGTGCAAACCTGGTCACGAACTACAAGAAACATCTTACCTGCTGTGCTTGCCAACAAGGATTTCTCCACCAAGTACTAAGTCATGTTTTGCTGGGGATCAAATACTTATGTTACTCACTGAACTGCAACTCCATTTATAACATTTGTATCATATTTTTTTTCTTGATTTTTGGTTGACATTCTGTCTCTATCATTTTAAAATACACCTATGATAGAAATTAGACCCTTCATTTCTTTTTCAGTGGGCAAACATACAAAATCAGCAGATGGGTCAAATAATTATTTTCCCTACTGTATCTCATGTTCAAAGGTGCTCCCACTGTCTCTAGTGCCAAAACATCTGATTGCACTAGAAATGAGAGTCCTCATGTTGATCGTAGAAGACTTAGAGAAACAAGGAGAAATATGCTCAAATGTGACTGGGTGCCTAAGGCTAATGCTTTGTTCAGATCTAAGCATGGCAACGCATTGCGTTTTAGCGAATTTTTTGGTGTGACAGCCCATTCAAAGGAAAGCACCAAAGAATCTCAAGTACCAAATTTTGGCACTCTGCCAAGTATTTTGGTGAAGCACATTTTAGCTCGGAAAATGCATGATAAATAAGTTCTGCTGCTGTCCGCGTTTGGGGTACCATTTAAAAAATAATGGCACCGCAAGCACAGCATGCGTTATTTATGCATTTTCACATCGCTCAGGTGTGAATGCAGCCTAAAGTGTTATTAAACCCAATAGGTAATATTTACATTATGTAGCCACGCTATAAATATGTAAACCAGTGTGATTCTTCTTGTTTCCATTCACCTTTATTCTGCACGGGAATTTTTTTAATTTTTTTTATATATTATACAACACTGATATTTTTGCAGTGGCTACCATCAGCTAAAGAGTTTCTAAGGTGCCACCACAGCATGCACACTTTTCTCCCTAAGGACTACACACATCAGTCTAGCAGATCAGAAGAAACACTCTGACTTTATAGTGCTTGAGAAGTGGTGTTTCCGGAATCCTGGAGTTCTGCTTTTAAATGCATGGGTGTAATCATGGGCCTTAAAGCCAGAGGGTAGTATAACAACCAGGCAGCTATCAATTTCAAATTTTCCAGTAAATCCAGCCATCTATACTTCTGCCGTAACAAGTCTTCCTTTACAGACCAGTCCTCCTGGAGGGGGCTGCACAGTGCAAAAAGTGGTACTAAAGTTTAGGGCAACATGCGCCCTGGGACAAATGCCTGGTACTTGGACTACTGGCAATCCAGGCCTTTGTCCCTGGGGCATACTGTCCAAAACGTTAGTACCACTCGGTGCACCATCTAGCCGGAGCAGTTTTCAGCCTTCCATAGAGTTTCACAGTCTTCCAGCAGCAAAGTTGGATGGTGTGCTTTTTTCTTCCACCCACACCTTAACGCTGGCATCTCATGCAGCTGGGCTAAACACTAAATGTCATTGCAGGTCAGAAGCCCATCTGTGTACAGTTTGACCTGCACAAACCTTTTTCTATCCAGATAGCTGTTAATGGCTGTAAATGTTAACCTGTGGATCTCCAGACACTAAGGCCCATGTAAGGTTTAGAACTCTTGAACCGTTACACTGCCAGGAGCGTACAGTATGTGGAGACAGGTAACTGTTTCCAACTGGCCAGGTCAGTACACCAGATGTCCATGGCAATGCTCCTTCTGCTACAAACTTGTGGTCTCTTCAGTGACATGTCATATTTACCAGCCCCTTTCTTTCTTGAAAGAAAATAGTGAGTGATTGTGTTTACTATTCTTCATTTTGTGAATTAATAGGGGACCTCTGTACAGAGCGCCTCCTCACCATTCATCTGTAGTGCAGCTGAGGCTGCAGACAAAGGGACCAAGGACTCTGGCCTCAGTTCCTTTCTCTTTCTCAAAAAAGAGACATCAGGGGTTTAGACCCTTGATATTTCACCAAAACCCAACAGGGCTGTAAAAATAAATAAAAAAAATTGTTCATTATAAATATCATTGTAAAAAATATAGCAAGGGACTCATTATCCAGGGGTGTACTACAGCTTACGCCCTTGCAAGGTTGCTTTTACCCACACAGGGATGCACAGGTGTCCCCAAACTCACACTGCCTGCATTTTGGGGTCATGTAACCTGCACAAATGTCCGATTGAGAGCAGCAGCTGTGTCCCAAGTGTTGGCATCAATGGGACTGCTGCACAGGGATGCATGGAACACCTGTGCATCCGTGTGGGGGTAAATACAGCCCTCTGCAGTTATTCGCTTTAGTATTCCTCATGTGGTAGAGGTTCCTCAAGTAGTAGAAATTTAGCAATTTATGTAGGGTATGTTGTATTTGCATGTGCTAATAATGGTTTTAGTGTTTTGTTATCAAAAATATTGTTTGATAAACATTTGCACAACTATTGCGGGACCTAAAAAAAAAAAATAAAAAAATAAGATCCATATATTTGGATGTATTCATGTGAAACCTGGATATTGGCCCAAATTTCTGGAGCAGTGCAAAATTTGTGGTGTAGAGACAAGCGAAGTAGTCACTAATAGGTGACTGTCAGCTGCAAAAAGATCACACTTATTTGTGTTCCGCATCAAACCCCCATGGATGTCCTGAATTGCAGTTGCCAGGGTCTCAACACTATTGTGAAAATCAAAGCGTAAAGTGGACATCCCTGCCTTGAGCCCCTGGCAATGGCAAGTGGCTAGGAGAAATAACTCTGCATCCTAACCTGTGGGGTGGGGTAGAGGACCTTTAAATTCCCCAAAACTTCCAGATTTTGGGAGTAATTTTAATTATTTACAGTTTTTTGCGTACCTGCGTTTTTCACCATTTTGCAAAAAGGTGCAATTTTAAAATTTACAAATATTAGTTATTAACTCAATACAGCTTTAGCTTTTATATTTAGCAGGAATTGTATAAGTTGTGCTGTTTGTGTCCGCTAAAATAATGATTTTAGTGCATTATCGTTTTGATAAATCTTTGCACAAATATTACAGGACCTAAAAAATCAGTAGCATCTTCTTTTTATTTGACCAGTCCTTTTTGCTTTTAAAAAATGGATGGTTTGGGGGTCTTTTACAAACTCTGAAAGCTGTAAGTGAAAAGTCAAACAAGGGAAAAGTTGCAAAAATGGTCTGGCCATTTATGTTTAAATGTAGGGTGCAGGGCATGGAAGCGAAAGGGTTAATGTACTGTAAACCTAATTAAGTTGCTTGTCTCTTCCATTGGGCTTGCAGGCTGAATGTACTGTGGCAAGTGCTGCTTTACCTGAAATTAACTGATCAAGGTGTAAACACAGAATGATAGACCTTATGTAATCTAATGCTAAGCAATTTACTGCTGCCCTATCTGTGAGTCACTTCTCTCCATAGACTGGAGTGACATGATTAGGGTAGATCAGAGGTCATCCCTAAAACCCAAACAACCCTCCAAGAACTCCACCACCCTTCAACCCCAATAAAACACTTAAAGTGGAAGTAAACTCCCTTGTAGTACTTTTACCTATCGGTAAGCCTATAATAAGGCTTACCTATAGGTGCAGTAAATATCTCCTAAGCGTGCACCGTTTAGGAGATATTTACTTTTAGATGCAGCCAGTGATGTCACTGGCGTATGCGCTCTGAAGGAACGACATGTTCATGCCGTTCCTTCAGGGCCCTGCCATAAACGGTGACATCCATGCCGGCTTGGCCATATCGTCAAAGCCCTCGAATTTGGAAGGAACATCGGGTAAAGATAAATACCAACACATTTTGACTTAAACTGCCCGGTGCCATTTTCTTTCTTTTTTTAAAGTGGTTTACTACCTCTTTAACACGAAATGGAGTTAAATGGCCATCAGACCTTTTATTAAACTGCCTAGGGGACATTACAAACTTGCCCACAGACCTTACAGGTCTACCACAACCTGGTCCCTATTATTGGACCACACACAGCCAGAGCCCACCATACCAATGGATGGTCCTTACAAGCAGATTTTAATCCCATTCAAGGGGTTCCAACTGCCAACGCTATTGTCATATTGCCTATAAAGCGTCTGCATATATAGCCAATACTAGGGAGTGAGGGAGGGACGTTCATCCGATGGCTTCCAGGCTCTGATTGTTACAGTCCAACCCCTGCCTGCAGTTTAAAGCGGAGGTCCACCCAAAAAAAAATAATTAAAAACCAGCAGCTACACATACTGCAGCTGCTGGCTTTTAATAATAGGACACTTACCTGTGCTGGAGCCCTGCGATGTCGGCACCGCAGCTGTTTCCATAAGCTGTCGGGTGCTGCTGCTGCCATTGCGGTTAGGGTACCCAGTAGCGTAGCCTTTCGGCTTAATGCCGGGAACCCTACTGCGCATGCAAGAGGCCCGCTCCTCTCGCCTACTGGCCCGGTGACGGAGGAGGAGGGAGCCCCAGCCATGACGTCAATAGCCGCGGCTGAGGCTCCCGGAAGTGGGAAAGGATACCTGTCAAAGACGGGTATCCTGTCCCCCCTCCCCCTCGAAAAGGTGCCAATTGTGGAACCGAAGGGGGGAGGAATCAGATCAGCTGAAGTTCCACTTTTGGGTGGAACTCCGCTTTAATCCCCTATATTTCTCCCCATCACCCTGTCTCATTGGCCAATCACGTAAGTAAACCTCCCACATCTCCCTTTAAACACTTTCACTTTGTGCTTTCTGGTTCCTCTTCCACCCTGTCATGCCAGCCCTACGTTTCCTTCGTTCCTTATAGCTCTGGGCCTTCCTTTTTATAGCATTCCCATTTTCCATGATAACCCGGATTGTGTTAGGCTTCCTAATTCTAGAGCTGCATATGGCCTGATTGCTAACAGATTTTGTGATCCACATTGTGCCCAAATCTAACAGCAAAGAGCTTTTGGTCTATATAGCTAATAAGAGAATAGAAGTGGTCATATGAAGACTATGTATTCACTGAAGGTGATCTTTTATTAGTCACCTTCCATTCTGGGAGCTCATTCAAGCTCATATCTGTCATCTAAAACTTTGCTTGAGAAGATTATAGGCAAAACTTGTCTAAAACAACCTTTCACTGAAAATAACAGTCCCATGTCTGGTTACAAATACTGTGTCATTGCCTTCTAAAAGGCTAACAAGATACAGTATGAGTCCAGTTATTGACAGAGCTGTTTAAACTGCATAAAACAAAGCACAAGGCAAAATGGCTAAAAAATACAATACAAATCATGTAGCCTGTATAATTGCTATCTTTATAAGATTGGCTAAAAAGTCAGACATGGCTTCCTTGGTGTACAGAACTCCACCAGAAATGTAATTTCCTGGCAAACAGTTCCCAAGCAGTTCTTCTGTAATTACAACACTGTGATTTATCAGGGCTACAGCAGGATGATCTTTCTATAAGGGAGGTTTTTTTTTCAGTAAATGTTAACCTTTGCTAGTCTTTCCAAGGGTTTCACTTGCACAACCCTAGAAAAAAAACAAAAACAGTATTTCTGCAACCATGGTATAGGTGTGTATACGTACCTTTTTTGTCATTTTAAAGTCGTAGCAAAAGGGTACAATCACTGTGTGTTATCCCAGCAGGGATGGCTCCTGAGCCCCCCCACGGGGAGTACACAATAGCTCCGTGTGAGGCATTCCTCCATCAACCTGTGGTTGCAGGAAAGAAAATTGCCCCGATCTATAGACGGCTTTAGGTTGTTTAGTGTTAAAATCATAAAGTGATCTCATTCAGAACTGATGCCATACACTTCCTCATAGTTAAACTTTGTTGGGTTCTTTTTAGGTGCATGCCAAATTCCGCTATCCTTTCTATTATGAAATGTGTTGGTATGTCCTGGAGAGATATGTTTGCACTTTAACCAACCGCTGTTACCTTAACAAGGAGTATCAGAAGGAATCAATGCTATTTGGTAAGTGCACTGTGCTTTCTTAGATTGATAAATAACTGCTTTACCGAACGCTATTAGATTGAACCTGATTGACTGGATTAAAACTTGTTTACACAACTTTGTATTCTTATTTTATAAAATTCCTGTTTTTATATTATTTTTTTTTATTTTACCTTTATTTTATAACTTTTTTTTATTTTACAATATTTATGTTCTGTAAATTCGTATGATGTATTTGCAGAGTTCAAATTAAATATTATGGCCTTTAGGGATATAACCATACAGTGTGCACATACTCTCTGATCAAATAAAGAACTTTAAAGGTGGAAAACATTGAAAATTTTCTTTTTTTTGTGCAAACACTTGTATGCTGTTCTCCTGCTTTATGATGGCACCACTGTATACATGAGTCCAGCGGCACACAGCCATTCATAGTACTTATAGGCTGTTCGCTGCACCTAGGCTTCCTGTGTGGAGGAACTAGGCTTGGCATGAACAGGCTCAGGCGGCCCTTGTAAGAGCAGCAATACTGCATCTGTGCATCAATGGTCTGTAAATGAATTTGTACAATTATTGTCTAACAGGAGGCTGAATAATGTGTATATCTTGGGATGGATAGATCCCAGACAACCTGGCAGTCAGTATACCTAAAAACAAAAAACAAAACAGAAATTGAGAAGGCATATAACTTATTTCAGTCTTTTCTTTCTGGGGAACAATGGAATTGCATCTTTTACTGACTCCTTGAAGGTTCCTGCTGTCTTACATTAGATTTACCAACACATATGGTGTAATAAAGCCATTAGGTTGCAGTAAAATATTCTCGCTACACCAGTTGTATTCTTGTGGTCTTTAAGAGGAGGTCCAGCCTCCTTCAGAAAAGATTAAAAGTCAGCATCTACAAATACTGTAGCTGCTGACTTTTAATATTAGGGCACTTACCTGTTCAGAGATCGTACAAAGTCATCTGTTTTTTTTTTCCCATCGGCTCTCGGGTGCTGCCCCCGCCATTGCCTATGAGGGAAACCGGCAGTGAGGCCTTGCGGATTCACAGCCGGTTCCCTAGTGCTAATGGCCCGGCAGTGGAGGAAGGAGGAGGGGGGCCGAACTGACAAAAAAAGGTACCTGCTTTGCCCCCCGAAAGGTGCCAAATGTGGGTGTGGCACCAGAGGGGGGGGGGGGGGGGGGCAGATAAGTGGAGCTCTGCTTTAACTATTATCCTCTTTGCAGTGAAATCAAAGCATATCTAAATCAACATTTTGAAGTCAAATATGTTGTTTCACATGCTACTGTAATTGCAAATAGTTGAATCACATTGTATATGTCCTGTTTTCCATTAAATCATACTAGTAAGATATATCCATAGACCCTTCCTGTCCATGGGTAACAACTCTTACTTAGGTCAGCTGTAGCATTTCCACCCTTTCCTGTGTGCTTCCAAGGTGGACTAGAAGCAGGTGTGCCTATACAAAGTGCACTGCCATAGTTACCATAGTAAAACTATGATGTTCAGTGGCTCCTAAAGGCTAGTACAGCCACAATCCATACAAAGAGACTACAACAGTGCATATCACTGGTAGAAAACATTTAAACAAAGTTGAGGGATAACTATATTTTTTGGAACAAAATAAGAATGCAGTCTTGTTTTTTACTCCACAGTATTAAGTTATCCAATAATTTAGTTCTATTTGAAAAATTCATAGAAGTGTTTTTTTTTTTTATTTTTTATCTTGTAGCTTTCTAGGATAGCTATAGCCTTGACTTTTTTCAGGAATACCAAGAAAGCCAGCAAGTATTGAACGTTTTCATTAATTCCTTGTTGGTGACATGTCCTGGCCACAACTTTTTGGGTTACAGTCAGAGCATCCAAATCTAGTGTTTCAGTTTTGAAGAGACTTAGTTGACTTACCCACTACCTTTTTCATCTTATGAGGTCTGTCTGCTTGCTGCAACCATTATGTATATACATATACCATATACCACCATGTTAAATGTTTTTTGTATGCAGCAACATAGAGTCAGAAGCCCTTTTTGGTTTTAGGATGTCAACCTGCTAGGGAGGACTTGCCACTACCATCTTTGGGGGTGTAAGAAGGGGAGGAGTTCAACAAGCCACAAAATCGTTCACCTTTTACTGAATGTCAATTTTTGGTAGACTAACCTTTTAATGGGATATTCAAGTTTCTACTTCAGAATGAAAGAGCAAGCTTTGTTTCAAAGTGCTGAAAATAATGTATACTTTTATTAATGTTTGTCCTAGAATCAACAGGAAGGCCCAGTATAGACAGCTTGTCCTCAGATTCTTGGTTAGAAATGGAGGAAGAATCCTGTGATGCTCATACGCTGGATGAGAAAGATGACCATGGAGAAAAGATATCCAAGTTATCTGGGGATGAATCCTTGACACCTAATAGTACACAGTCTGAAGGCAAAGAGTCAGCAGAAAAGAAACAAAAGGCTACATTAATGCACTATTTAAAAAGGACTTTATCTAATGACTCTGATGAAAGCTCCAGGTCTGTTGTGCACAGTGACTTCCCAAAAACCCCATCAGAATCTCCATCTACAGAGGTGACTTCCAGATGGACACACCTCACAGAGTTTGAACTAAAAGGCTTGAAAGCCCTCGTGGAGAAACTAGAATCTCTTCCTGAAAATAAGAAATGTGTTCCAGATGGAATAGAAAATCCACACGCTCTTCTGGAAGATATGAAGGTTGGTATAGTAATTTTGATACTAGACGTGTAAACAAAAGAATCATTATATAGTGTTAAACAAATTCTCTTTTTCACTTAATTTCAAGTCTAATGGTGGTGCAATTTTGATTACCGTATATACTCGAGTATAAGTCGTTCCGAGTATAAGTCGAGGCCCTAATTTACCACAAAAAAAATGGGGAAAACTTATTGACCCGAGTATAAGACGAGGGTGAGAAATGCACAGCTACTGTAAGTGGAAAAGAGGGTCAACAATGCCCATTTGCAGCCTCACTGTGCCCATTTGCATGCCTCACTGTGCCCATTTGCAGCCATAGGTCCCCTGAACTTCAAACTCGGTAGTTAAGGGTTCCTAGATGCCCCCTAGCTGCAGCCAAAATTTGGGGTCTCTGAACCCAAAGGGTCCCGAAATGACATTGCTGCAGATGGACACAGTTGACCGAATTTGGGGCCCCGTATCTCGGGGCCACTTAGTGCTAAGAACCCCAAATTTGGTGTGCAAACCCAGTGGAACTAGCAGCATAAAATTTCCAAAGCTGGGCTTTGTAGCACCAAGTGGACCTGAGATACAGGGCCCCAAAAATCAGTTCAGAAAATGTCAGCACTTTTCTGCAGCAGAGAATGACATTTTCCGAACCGGTTTTGGGGCCCTGTATCTCAGGGCCACTTAGTGCTAGGAACCCCAGCTTTGGATATGTTATGGTACCAGTTCCAGTGGGTTTGCACACCAAATTTGGGGTTCCTAGCATTAAGTGGCCCTGAGATATGGGGCCCCAAATTCGGTTCAGAAAATGTCAAGCACTTTTCTGCAGCAGAGAATTACATTTTCCGAACCGATTTTGGGGCCCCGTATCTCGGGGCCACTTATTGCTAGGAACTTCAGCTTTGGATATGTTGTGGTTCCACTGGGTTGGCACACCAAATTTGGAGTTCCTAGCATTAAGTGGCCCTGAGATACGGGGCCCCAAAGTCGGTTTGGAAAATGAAATTTTTTGCTGCAGAAAAGTGCTTGACTCGAGTATAAGTCGAGGGGGGCACTTTCAGCACAAAAAAATGTGCTGAAAAATTTGACTTATACTCGAGTATATACGGTAAGTTGTATCTTGGAATTGGAGTAGATCTGTCACAGAGGGAAAATGTAAATCATTTGATAATCTGACATGCATTTGCTTCTGTTATCCTAATTCTGCCAACTCTTAAAGTTTAACTAAACTCCCAGAACAAAAATGTAATACGTTGCGGCTTATCAGTGCTTAGATGTGATGGCTGCGTTAAATTTTTATATATTTTTTTTTTATTTTATTTTTATCTGGTCAATTTTCACCTCCTGCAGATAACATTCTTCTTGTCTTCAGTTTTTTTTTTTTTATCGACTGTATCTGTGGTGCCAGCCATAGTTGTCACAGAGACCGGAGTTTAAATATGTCTGCCTTTGTTCATCTCCATTACGTGGTGGAATGATAGGACTAGTAGTTTATACAGTGGCAATGAGGATGTTTATACTTTCTGGGTAATGCAGAGGAAGTGAACAAACCCTGCATTTCTGGCAAAATGAACAAGTATTTTCTGTTCTTGCTGAAAATGTTCTTTTGCCTCAAAAGTGAAAAGCAATGCAGCCACCAAATTGGTAAGCTGCGGTGTATTATATTTTTGTGTTAGTCTATAAGGGCTTAAACATTTTACAGTCATGATTCTGTCTCCAGTCTGGAGGCGTCCTTGATTCAAAAGCCAGTTAGCACACGCTCTATAGCCCCCTAACCTAACCTAACTTAGAACCTTCTCATCAAGGTGCTTGCTTACCTCTCCATGATAAGGCATCATCCTCTGGTTTTTACCCATCTCCATCTGAAGTCTTTTGTGGTGCTGGGTGTGAGCCTGTATGCTTAAAAAAGGCCATACTGCTAGCATCTCTAATGTAGGGGTATGGCCCTATTCAGGTTTAGAGACTTGAAGTTGGTACCAGCACCAGTGAGGGTAAACACAAAGGGTGTTTCATTGAGCGATAAGTCGGCATTTTCATGGTAAGGTTATTAAACGAGTTCAATTGCAGAAGGAAATGATGCTCTGTATAGTATAGAGCATAGTTTCTGTTGATACTACTTACTGTCCCATCACAGCTGATATGATATAACCTTCCATGCATTTACAGTGGAAATAAAAAGTCTACACACCCCTGTTTAAAATGTCAGGTTTCTGTGATGTAAAAACAATGAGACAAAGATAAATCATTTCAGAACTTTTTCCACCTTTTTAATGTGACCTATAAACTGTACAACTCAGTTAAACAACAAACTGAACTCTTTTAGGTGGAGGGAAGTAAAAAGAAATAACTAAAATAATATGGTTGCATAAGTGTGCACATCCTTAACTAATTCTTTATTAAAGCACCTTTTGATTTTATTACAGTCTTTTATTACTCAGTCTTTTTGGATATGAGTCTATCAGCATGGTACATCTTCACTTGGCAATATTTGCCCACTCTTCTTTGCAAAAACACTAAAAATCTGTCAGATTGCAAGGGCATCTCCTGTGCACAGCCCTCTTCAGATCACCCCACAGATTTTCAATTGGATTCAGGTCTGGGCTCTGGCTGGGCCATTACAAAACTTTAATCTTTTTGTGGAGAAGCCATTGCTTTCTTGATTTTGTTAGTTTGGATGTATGCTTGGGGTCTTTGTCATGCTGAAAGATGAAGTTCCTCTTCATGTTCAGCTTTGTAGCAGAAGCCAAAGGATTTGTGCCAATATTGACTGTTATTTGGAACTGTTTAGGCCCCATGCCCACGGACGTTTTTACAGCCACTTTTTTGAGCGTTTTTTGCAGCTTAAAAACGCCTCTCCATGTTAGCCTATTGTCTCATGCCCACCATGGCATTTTTGAGCTGTAAGTGGCATAGGCGTTTTTAAGCTCCAAAAAACCCAGGACCAGTGTGCTCTGATGCTCCAGCGCTAGAGCTGTAAAAAGGCCAGACGCCGGTAAAAGGTGTTAAACGCAATTTAATGGGGCTTAACGCTGTATACACAGCGTTATGCACCATCCCGCTTTTCTCTGTCTCTATTCAAAATCAATGGTTCCCTATGGGAGCCCATTGATATGAATAGAAGTCTCACCAGAATTTGGATCAAGATGATCCGACTTGCGGTGCGACTTGTGTGCTAAGAGTCTTGAAGGGGAACCCTGACAAATTTTGTGTGGGGTACCCCCCAAGATCCATACGAGACCCTTATCCGAGCACGCAGCCCGGCAGGTCAGGAAAGGGGGGGGCAAGCCCCTCCTGGACCATACCAGGCCACATGCCCTCAACATGGGGAGTGGGTGCTTTGGGGCGGAGGGGTCCCTGCGCCCCCACCCCAAAAGCATCTTGTCATGTTGATGAGGACAAGGGTCTCTTCCCAACAACCCTTGCCCGGTGGTTGTCGGGGTCTGCGGGCGGGGACTTATAGTGATCTGGAAGCCCCCTTTTAACAAGGGGCCCCCCAGATCATGACCCCCCACCCTAGGTGAAGGAGTATGGGGTACCCATTCACCTAAATAAAAAAGTGCTAAAAATAAACACACTACACAGGTTTTTAAAGTATTTTATTAAAGCAGTTCCGGCTCTTCTCCTTTCTCAAAAATTCCACATACATACAATGGCGTGCATAAATGAAAAGCTGGAATTCATAATCATCAAATTTAAGCCAAAACATTTTAAGCATAAATAACCACTTCAGCTCCAGAAAATTTACTCCCCTTCATGACTAGGCCATTTTTTGCAATACGGCACTACTTTACCTCAACTGACAATTACACTGCCGTGCGACGCTGTACCCAAATAACATTTTTGTCCTTTTTTTCCCACAAATAGAGCTTTCTTTTGGTGGTATTTGATCACCTCCTGTATTTTTTTTATTTTTTTGCGCTATAAACAAAAAACGACCAACAATTTTTGAAAGAAAAAACTCACTTTTTTTTACTTTCTGCTATAAAATATATCCAATAAAAAAAAAAATGTAAAAAAAAAATCTAATTTCTACATCAGTTTAGGCCAATATGTATTCTGCTACATATTTTTGGTAAAAAAAATTCCCAATAAGCGTATAATGATTGGTTTGTGCAAAGGTTTTATAGTGTCTACAAACTATGGGATATATTTATGACATTTTTATTTATTTATTTTTTGCTAGTAATAGCGGCGATCAGTGACTTATAGTGGGACTGCGATATTGCGTTAGGAAATTGGACACTAACTGACACTTTTGACACTGTTTTGAGGACCAGTGACACAAATACAGTGATCAGTGCTAAAAAAATATGCACTGTCACTGTACTAATGACACTGGCTGAGAAGGGGTTAACATCAGGGGCGATCAAAGGGTTAGCTGTGTGCTTAGCTGGTGTTTTTTTAGTGTGTGGGAGGTGTTTTTACTAGGGGAAGGCATGGATCCATGTCCCTGCTTTGCAGGGACACAGGATCCATGTCTTCCTTACTAACAGAATAACAATCTGCCTTGTTTACATAGGCAGACTGCCGTTCTGCCTGTGTACCTAACGATCAGCGGTTGCCGGCGGACATTGGGTCCGCGGGATCTGCAGTATCCTGCACAGTGTGGTCGCTCTGTAGCAGTAAAACTGCTATACAGCTTGTCAGCAACTGGATAAGCACGTTATAAGGGTTAATCACCACTAGGTGGCACTTAAAAAGTGCTGATAGTGCAAACAAAGTCCCAAAAATAAGTGCAAAGATGAATATCAATTTTCTTCCTTAATAAATTCATATGCAGTGTCCCGAAGGACAGGAATAATCCACGTTGTCGCCAACATTGCACTGCACCACCACCTCTGCAATGCACTCACCAGATAAATGAAATGTATAAGCAAATTTTATGTACTATTTATCATATTTTAATAAAATACTACACTTTATACTATTTCTGCATGGGCTCTATGGTGTGAGCTTTATAAGAGAAAGGATCACTGGCACCTGAGCTGTTGGGAGTCTGATGAACTTCAGGCGATATGGATTTGCATTTGCTTATACATTTCATCTATCTGGTGAGTGCATTACAAAGGTGGTGGTGCGATGCACTGTTAATGACAATGTGGATTATTTCTGCATATGCATTTAATAAGGAGGAAGATTGATATTCACCCTTGCACCTAATTTTGGGACTTTACGCGATTAGCACTTTTTTAAGGAGGAAAATTTGATTTTAAAGTAGAACTATAGGAAAAACTTTTTTCTCAATTTGGATAGAGCAAGGGAGGGTTATAACCCCTTTCAGATTTTTTTTTTTTTTTTCACCATCTGTGTCCCATTGCAGAGATTTCCCATCACTTCCTGTCCCATAGCCAAACAGCAAGTGAGAGGAAATCCCTGCAAACTAATGGAATTATTTGGGGCCTCCCAGTTTACCAGAACTAGTGTCCCCATTGGAAGATTTCCCCTCTATTACTTTTCTGGGGACAACCCAAAATTTGGGATTTTCTGTTTACTTTCACTTTCAATAATAATGGCAAGCGGGTCAAATAAAGAGGGTGAATCTCCCGAAAAGGGACACTGGCAGCAATAAAAACTGACAAGGATTCTAATTTCTCTCCCCTCTATCTAAATCTAAAAAAAAAAAGTTTTGCCTTTCGTTATACTTTTTCTTTGCACTTCTTTTTCGGGCTTTGTTTGCACTACCAGCACCTTTTTTTTAAGGATGGTTGCCACCTAGTGGTGATTACCCCTCATTACATGTATTGTTTGTTTATGCTAAAAATAATTGGGTTTGCCGTAATTTGATTATGAATGCCAGCATTTAATTTATGCATGCCATTCTATGTATGTAGAATATAATACTATTATATCTAATAATATATATGACAACAGAAACCTCATATAGCTACAGATACCCCATATTGTCCATAATCCTAGAGGAATGTGGTTTTGTAGTCTTCAGAGATGGCTAAGAATAATGTAATTGACAACCGCACAAGAAGTTGTAATCTCACAAGATTTCTGGCAAGATCAACAGGTATTTTTTGAATTTACCAAATAGATATAACAAAATGCTTTCAACAGATAAAACGAACCAAATAAGAGAAGTCTATTTTTGGGGTCTACATATACTTTAAAGTTTGTTACTCCAAAAATTGAAGATGCAATATATGTGCATGTTTATGCATATTATTGTTAGAAAATCTACCCTTCAAAATTCAAAAGCTCAGGAACTGTGTGTGGGGGGTCCAGTGTTGGGTCACCTTTACAGATTTTCTATAAGAGTGAGCTGACCCTTTAACCTGCAGTGGCAGCTGGACAGGGATGGGCACATGCTGTAGGCCCAATGTTTTGCTTTGTGGCCACCACAAAAATTTATACTTGCTGTCGTGTTTGGCAGACACTTCCGCCACCAAAATGCAACCTATTCAGGTGAATAAGGCTATTGCAACCATGTGCAATACAGGCAGGTGCAGCATAGTGGTGCAGGCTATACAGGGTTAAAACCGGCACCCAGGAGGCGACTTATCGCTTCCTCAGTGCTAGTCAAACAGATTGAAAAACAATCTACCACAGATCACATTTTAGAAGGTCAACAAGGTCTGTCACATGTGTAAACTTAGCCTAAAGCCTGGTACACACGATTCGTTTTTTTTTTTTTCGTTCAACCTCGCGTGTTAAACGAAAATAAACCGTCGGCTTTGGTCAGAGACACTATATTAACCATGAGAAGTTAGGTCCGCAATCTCCCCGGCTGAGCTGTTGTGTTCTGACAGGGGGACGCCTCCCCACCAGAACACTCCAATCAGTGCTCTCTGCATTGGCTTTTGGACTTTTTTTTTTTTTTTTGAAATGCCCGTTGACTCCTGACATTCAGCCCGTGTGTACCCGGCTTAAGGGGTAAACAATTGTTGGTAATCTCTGTTCGTAAACACTAGTTTAAAGAGCATACATTACAGCAAAGCATCTACAAAGCAATTACCAAGCTTTGAACAGGTGTTAGTAATCCTCTTAAATCATCCCACAGCTCTACTCAAGGAATATTTAAAGGGTATCTACACCCAAGAACAAGTATAGACACTTTTGCAGTTTACCAGTTAGATATGGTGGTTGCATTCTTTGCTTTTTTTTTCTTTTCTCTGTATTCCCTGGGACCATGCAGGGAGAACCAATGAAGTCACACTCTGAAGTACAGAGGCCAGGGTAAGTGTATATAAACTTCTTTTTGAACCTCTCGGCGGGTGGGTCTTAATGCCGAGAGGCATTCTGTGTCTATAAATGCAAATAATGGGCTCAGGAACGCGCCTGCAAGGTAACCCCCTGGGAGAGCGCTTCTCCCAGGGGGTTTACCGATGCGAGGAGGAGCCGCGAGCGCCGCTGGGGGACCCCAGAAGACGAGGATTGGAGCCACACTGTGCAAAACGAACTGCACGGTGGAAGTATGTATGAAATGTTTGTTTTTAAAAAAAAAACCCAAAAAACTAAGGTTTAGTGTCACTTTAAAGCGTTTGTTAACCCCCAAAAAATTTAATATCCTGGTCCCTTAAAGCACTAGCTACTAGCGCATTATGAAATTACTTACCTTAGATCGAAGCCCCCGCATCGGTCCCGGCGCACCTCTGGAAATAACGTCTCCCGGAGTTATTTCCAGGTATCGTGGGCTCTGGAGCCGCGATGACGTCACACCCGTGCATACGCACGGGAGCCACCGGTAACGGCACAGCAGCTGAAGAAATGGCATGAGCAAGCCGTTCTTTAAGTGCGCATGTGCCGATGGCGTTGGCACATGCTGATACAGTGAATATCTCCTACACTGTGCAAGTTTAGGAGATATTCATGGTACCTACAGGTAAGCCTTATTATAGGCTTACCTGTATGTAAAAGTGGTGTGTAAGGGTTTACAACCACTTTAACTAAACCCATTCAATTTTAGTCAACTAAAATGTACTGGAGATTTTATTCAACTAAAATACGACTAAAACTAAAACAATTCAGATGACTAAAATGGGAATAAAACTAAAATGGCACTTTAGTCAAAAGACTATAACGAAATTGAAAATTGACATAAAAATTAACACTGCTGTAGTCGCACACCTTTTTAGGTTCACTGTCCCAAATATAATAGAAACATACACCAACACACAATGTTGCTAGATCATATTTTTAATGCATAAAGTGCTCTGTTTAGAGGTGTTCACTTACAAAAAAACCTGAGGGTTTGCTGGACAGGTAAGCCCCTCTACTTGATTTACCCACTGCTCCAACAGAACTACTGTGCAAGCTCTTCTGGCCTGTCTGGTTCGAAGTTTACATAGGGTTAAAGGGTTTGTTAACCCATTTATATAAGTCTATGCCAGCCCCTCTATTAGAGGCTGGCATAGCACACTATGTAAGTCATTTTCAAAAACAAGCATTCTAAATACCGAATTTGAGCTGTCTTCAGGCCAGTCACGTGACTAGCGGCCGCTTTACAGCTCCAAAGGATGTCTTCTGCGGGAGGGGCCATGATCTCCCTCTGACGTCACCCGCTTGTCACATGACCGGCCTGAAGACAGCTTAAATTCGGTATTTAGAACACTCGTTTTTGAAAAGACAGACACAGAGAGGGAGATGACAGGCAGGAAGGAGTGGGTGAGGGGGGAGAGAGGAGAGCAGAGGGAACAGCAGCGTATGATGCAGGAACGTACTCTGACCACGGTGGTCAGGGCTGAGCAGCCCTGATTTTTGTGGTCTGTACAGAGAGGGGATACAGAAAGTGGCAGGTTCAGGGAGGTTTTTTTTTTTTTTTTTAGAGTTTAGAGGGGGGCAGATTAACACAGCACAAGCACTGTGCTGTGTAATCTGCTTTAAGGGACCAGGCTATATATATCCACACATGGCAGCATTTGATGAGCACCAGATGATTGGTTACTCCGATACCTACCAGTTTAGTTTGAGCGGCAGAGGTGAGAATCATTTGCTATATCCAGGAGTAGCGGGTAATTCACAGGGGTGTGGTGGAAGAGTGAATAAGCAACCTTTTGGTGGCTAGCTGTACACGTAGGATTTAGAAACCTGTCGAATTTAAAAATCCGAAAGTTCTCAAGCAAAGGTGTGATCTTGTGCCAGTTGAGATGGGTTGAGTTTTTCTTTGCAGGTTTCTCTAATGCTGGTCTCTCTTGGGAGAAAAACATAATTGGCCAAGAAAATTAAATCTAGATCAGGGGTGGCAAATTTAATTTCATTGTGGGTCACATCAGCATTACGGTTGCCCTCAAAGGGCTGGTTCTATCTGTAATGCCTGGTAACAGAAACCAGACGACATTTGGCCCATGTGTACAGCAGCCTCTCCGGCTTCTGTAGAACGGGCATGGCAGAAAAACATCTGCCATTGTGAGAATACCCCCCCTTTTAAATCGGATGTCAAAAGTTTCTCACCATCAGAAGTCAAGCGTCCCCCACCCTCTCCAACTTCACAGTGCACCCTGCTTAGCTTGTGCTTCTGCCAGGAAGAAGCTAAGGGGGGAGCTGGGAAGCAGAAAGTGCAGGGTCTGGAGGAGGGCTGGAGTCTGCTTAATGCTGAGACGAGCGGATGCTGCAGCTGCACCGAGTTGCAGGATCTGTAGAAAGAGAGCTCTGTTGTCCTCTCTGCTACCAACTGCTAAAACCAGGTGGAGGCAGAGACGAGGGGGGGTGCCGCAGCTGCAGGAGAGGTGCGAAGGCCACATGAACTGGTCTGAAGGGCCAGATTCAGCCTGCGCGCCTTGTGTTTGACACATGTGATCTAGATAAGGGATCTCCAAACTAAGACCCTCCAGCTGTTGCGGAACTGCACATCCCATGAGGCATTGTAAAACTCTGACATTCACAGACATGACTAGGCATGATGGGACTTGTAGTTCCTGAACAACTAGAGGGCCATAGTTTGGAGACCCCTGATCTAGATGATTGACCTTCCCCTTAAAAACTTTCAGGCTGGGATTGTGTCATGATTATGTAAACATTCCCCAATCCAGCCATGTTATAAGGTCTTTTTTATTGTTCTAGGCCTGAATAGTAGCCTTCTCCAACCAAAAAGCTACTTACATGAGCTTGAAGAGGGGGAGATGTTCCTGTTCTTGTGTATGAAACAATACAGGCTGATTGTCAAAGACCTTGCCTGCCTAATGACCAGTTCAAGACAACCTGTATCACTGCTTGATTTTGCTGGATTGTGCATACTGCTGCTTCACAGTTTGACTTCTTATCAATCAATTTAATGACAACCCAGCAGTTTGGTACTAAGGTGCATGGGAGGATGTACCATGTACCAATAAATGAAACTGCATCAGATACATGTGTGGTATAATGAGCCTGAATTCAGTAAAAATTTATACTGATGTCTTGAGTTTTTTTCTATTTTTAGAACCTAATAATTTTGCAAAAGTTTTATTTTTCAGCACCAGTAGTTTTATAGAATTAGTTTTCTGCCATAACTCATCACTGTGTGATAATGATGGGAAGAATACCTTTTATTGCTTTCCAGAGTATCTCTACTAGGGGAGGTCTAGCTGTAGCTGTGTATTAAGTTTTTAGCATGACATAGCTAGTACCTGTATTGTTGCATAACTGTACAGAAGGGTAATATAAAGCTGTAGAACTCCGCAGTGTTCAGATATGCAAAGAATATGTAAATATATATTGGTCTCTCTTCGTTTTTGGAAACAAAATTTCCCTACCTTTTTTTTAATATGCGCTCGCTGCTGTCTGGTTTACCATAGTTGCTAAATGCCACCTGAATATTGATGCACTCATAAACGATAAGTTGGACTGTGCTTGATGCTTTTTTTCGATCTATTATACAAGTATTTAAAACCAATAATGTCCATAAAAGAAAATGATCAGTAGATGTTTTGATGGAGTAGTAAAGAAAATGACTAGTTTTTGTAGGGATGGAGCAGAATTCCAGTAAGACTTTTGGTATGATCCTTTTTCTGTGGCTCAGTCATAGTCCCTACGAACTGGTCCCACCATGAAAATCAAAGTAGGCTACAGCTTTTGATTCCACTCTCATGAGTGGATTCTTTTATATTGTATGGAGGATATGGCAATGCTAATGCTTACTTTTGGAATTTCTGTGTCCTCATCGCCATAGGGATAGTGTATGTGGAGAAACTAAAAATAAAACTCACTGCCTGAGGTGAAAGCTTTCTTCTGGGTTCATAGACAAAACTAAAGATGCAGCTTGCCAATTATCAGATTTGGTGGCTGCATTCTTTTTTTTTTTTTTTTGCTTTTTTCTTATGTTTTCAGCTGGTGATCTGGCCTGTAACCCAGTTTCTGTATGAGAGTGCTCCCAACTTGGATGAACCAGCACAGGGGCTCCATGATGTAGGCTCCATCGGACAGTTTCCATCGGAATTTCCGTTGCACAAAATTTGAGATCTGGTCCTCAAATTTTCCAACAACAAAATCCCTTCGTGCAAATTCCGATCGTGTGTACACAATTCCGACGCACAAAGTGCCACGCATGCTCGGAATCAAGCAGAAGAGCAGCACTGGCTATTGAACTTCATTTTTCCCAGCTCGTCGTACGTGTTGTATGTCACCGCATTCTTGACGTTCGGAATTTCCGACCAACTTTGTGTGACCGTGTGTATGCAAGACAAGTTTGAGCCAACATCCGTTGGAAAAAATCCATGGATTTTGTTGTCGGAATGTCCAATCAGTGTCCGATCGTGTGTATGGGGCATAACTGGCCAGATCACCAGGTGAGACTAGAAGAGACAACCCTGACTGTTTCCCTCTCCCATGCACATCAAATCTTGTTTTAGTACTTTGTTTTACTATAAGGTAAACTTCTCTAAATCTTTAATAATAAATCTAGGTGTTCACCAGGGCATTAAACACTCATTACAACAACTATTCCCCCATACCTGGACCAATAATGAAGTGCCTTACCTAGCTATTACTCCTACATCTAAAACTGCTGCACTAGCTGACTCCAGTTATGTTCCTTTTAGTAATAAGCTGTCTAAAGAACTTCTACATCTATCCAAATTCGAATTATCTCGGTCAGGTAGGTTAGCACCATTTTTTAAATTGCTGATCCTTCTGCAAATTTTATATTTATTTAGGACTCCTTTCCCTCAAGTCTCACCATGTATAGCCCTTACACTCCTTGACCAAAAAAACTGTATGGCATAATAAAAAAGCCCTGTGCTCCTATGGCCCAATTGATTAAACATTGGAGAGTTAGCAGTATGGGCTTTTAACATCAGGGACTTCTACCTAGCAGTCCAACTAGATCAGCCCAAGCATTGGATTAGGCCATTCACTGATGTCCTATGGACGTATATTGAAAATGCCTTTGTACCTGCCTCAGATCTTTTCACCCTTCTGTTGGCTGATCAATGGCATCCAGTAACACTGGATCCCTATCCCTACAAGTTCAAGCATCAATATTGGTGTACAGAGAGCTACCTCTTGTTTCAGTGTACAGCAGGTAGTCACATCCGATAATCTGCTACTGTACTCAATTAGATCTTAAGCCCCATACACACTATCAGATTTTCTGCTGGGTTTTTCCTTCAGATTTACCAAAACCATATAATATGAGGTCAAACTTTAGGAGTTTCAATGTGTATGCAATCAGGCAGGCCCTTGCACTACATGGTTTTGGTAAATCTGAAGGAAAAACTCAGCAAAAAATCTGATAGTGTGTATGGGGCTTAAGATACAGTATGTTACAGTATTACTATGGTTGATGACCTATTCCAGGGACCACATCCTTAAAAGCCTGAAGGAGCTAGAGGTAGATTGCAGCCTACCATCTACTAAGCATTAAACTTATTTGGGATTGCCCATTTCCTCTCTGCAGTTCCCTTCTTATTTACCATATTCACCTGAAGGTGTGTCAGGTCCCCTTTACCTGTATGTAAAGGCATCTCCCTTTTTCACAACTTATTTCACAACAAGTCCTTATTTACTAAAACGCAATCTTTTTAAAAAAAACTGGGAATCTGACTTGGCCACCTCCCAATGACCTACAGCTCTCAAATCTATCTACTGTGCAACACCCTGTTAATCATTGGGAGCTGGCACAAAAATTTGTATTGTGATGGTATGTTACCCCATATCACTTGGCCTAGTTCTCCCCCCTCCTATTATCTTCTATGCTGGTGGGGTTGTGGTCAAACAGAACACTTAAATAGTTTTTGGCAGACAATTTTCCAAATTCTATCTGAGATCACTGCTGTACTGGTTTTCCCCAAAGCTTCTTTAGCCATTCTCATTCTAGAGATTTATGATTTCCCGGTTAACTACTGTACAGTAGTCACACACATTTTATCGGCGGCTAGAAATACCATAACCAGAGATTGGAAAACTGCAATTGGCACCCAGTCTGTCTGCAACTATAACCATCGTTAAGACAATCTATCTCTGTGAACAAATGTTGGCTCTAAAGGCTAGGTTCACATCTGTGCAGGTGATTACTGCTGCAGGAACGCACCTGTTCCCGCAGCTGCAACCACCTGCACAGAAAAATGCAGGAGCAATGTGTGGGTGCCAATAATGCTAATGGCATGTCGCACGCACTGGAAATCAGCCGCACTTGGAACTGTGCTGCACTTGCAGTTACCGTGCAGGCTGCAATTTCTAAAATGCTGCAGGGACCTTTTCAGGCTATAAGACTGGGATGCCATTAAAGTTCATGTGCGTGTAAAGGCAGGCGTCCCAATACGTTTGACAATATAATGTGTGTGTATATATATGTGTGTGTGTGTGTGTGTATATGTATGTGTATATGTGTATATATATATATATATATACAGTATCTCACAAAAGTTAGTACACCCCTCACATTTAAATATATATATATATATATATATATATATATATATATATATATATATATATAATACAATATTACATGTTTTCATGTGACAACACTGAAGAGATGACACTTTGCTACAATGTAAATAGTGAGTGCACAGATTGTATAACAGTGTTAATTTGCTGTCCCCTCACAATACCTCAACACACAGCCATAAATGTCTAAACCGCTGGCAACAAAAGTGAGTACACCCCTAAGTGAAAATGTCCAAATTGGGCACAAAGTGTCAATATTTTGTGTGGCCACCATTATTTTCCAGCACTGCCTTAATCCTCTTGGGCATAGAGTTCAGTAGAGCTTCACAGGTTGCCACTGGAGTCCTCTTCCACTCCTCCATGATGACATCACGGAGCTGGTGGATGTTAGAGACCTTGCGCTCATCCACCTTCCGTTTGAGGATGCCCCACAGATGCTCAATAGGGTTTAGGTCTGGAGACCTGCTTGTTCAGTCCATCACCTTTACCCTCAGATTCTTTGGCAAGGCAGTGGTCGTCTTGGAGGTGTGTTTGGAGTCGTTTATCATGTTGGAAAACTGCTCTGCGGCCCAGTCTCCGAAGGGAGGGAATTATGCTCTGTTTCAGTATGTAACAGTACACATTGGCATTCATGGTTCCCTTAATGAACTGTAGCTCCCCACTGTCGGCAGCACTCATGCAGCCCCAGACCATGAAACTCCCACCACCATGCTTGACTGTAGGCAAAACACACTTGTCTTTGTACTCCTCACCAGGTTGCCGCCACACACGCTTGACACCATCTTAACCAAATAATTTTATCTTAGTCTCATTGGACCACAGGACATGGTTCCAGTAATCCATGTCCTTAGTCTGCTTGTCTTCAGCAAACTGTTTGCGGGATTTCTTGTGCACCATCTTTAGAAGAGGCTTCCTTCTGGGACAACAGCCATGCAGACCAATTTAATGCAGTGTGTGGCATATGGTCTGAGCACTGAGGCTGACCCCCCATCCCTTCAACCTCTGTAGCAATGCTAGCAGCACTCATAAGTCTATTTCCCAAAGACAACCTCTGGATATGAAGCTGAGCACGTGCACTCGACTTCTTTGGTAGACCATGGTGAGGCCTGTTCTGAGTGGAACCTGTCCTGTTAAACTGCTGTATGGTCTTGGTCACCGTGCTGCAGCTCAGTTTCAGGGTCTTGGCAATCTTCTTATAGCTTAGGCCATCTTTATGTAGCGCAACAATGCTTTTTTTCAGATCCTCAGAGTTATTTGCCATGAGGTGCCATGTTGAGCTTCCAGTGACCAGTATGAGAGAGTGAGAGTGATAACACCAAATTTAACACACCTGCTCCCCATTCACACCTGAGACCTTGTAACACTAATGAGTAACATGACATCGGGGAGGGAAAACGGCTAATTGGGCCCAATTTGGACATTTTCACTTAGGGGTGTACTCACTTTTGTTGCCAGCGGTTTAGACATTAATGGCTGTGTGTTGAGTTATTTTGAGGGGACAGCAAACTGTACACTCACTACTTTACATTGTAGCAAAGTGTCATTTATTCAGTGTTGTCATATGAAAAGATATAATAAATATTTACAAAAATGTAAGGGGTGTACTCACTTTTTAGAGATACTGTGTGTATCACACCACTTTTCTACCAGCCTCTTCCATGGCCATACTTTTTCTATAGGATTAAGGTCTGGAGACTGACTAGGCCACCCCATGACCTTAATGTGCTTCTTTTTGAGCTACTCCTTTGTTGCCTTGGTGGTATGTTTTGGGTCATTGTCATACTGGAAGACTCATGCACGACCCATCTTCAGTGTTCTGGCTGATACATGGCCCCCTCCATTGGCCCCTCAATGCTGCAAAGTTGGCCTGTACCTTTAGCAGAGAAACAGCCTCAAAGCATAATATTTTCACTTCCATGCTTGACTGTAGGGATGGTGCTCTTAGGGTCTAGTCAGCATTTTTCTTCTTCAAAATACGGCAAGTTGAGTTAATGTTTAAAGAGCTCAATTTTGGTCTGATCTGACCACAGCACTTTCTCCCAACCCTTCTCTGAATCACTTAGATGTCCATTATCATCCCTACCCCATGAGGCGAAATCTTGCATGGAGCTCCAGACCGAGGGCGATTGATGGTTATTTTGTATTTCTTCCATTTGTGAATAATCGCTCTAACGGTTGCCTCCTTCTCTCCAAGCTTTTGCCGATGGTCTTGTCTCCCATTCCAGTCTTGTGCAGGTCTACAGTCTTGTCCCTGACATCCTTTTGACAGCTCTTTGGTCTTGCCCATGATGGGTTTTTTTTTTCAATATATATACACATATCGAGTTGTCCTTAAGAGCACCTTCTTAAATTGACAAGACTAATCGGTGTACTACATGAGCACATACTGTAGCCAGTCTGTGGAAGCCAGAATTGTTGGTTGGAAGAGTATCAAATACTTATTTTACTCACTGAACTGCAACTCAATTTATAACATTTGTATTATGAGTTTTTTCTGGATTTTTGGTTGATATTCTGTCTCCATCATTTAAAATACACCTATGATAACAAATATGTACAGGCATACCGCACTTTTAAGTACACAATGGGGTTTATTTACTAAAGCTGGAAAGTGCAAAATCAGGCTCACTTCTGCATAGAAACCAATCAGCTTCCAGGTTTTATTACCAAAGCTTAATTGAACAAGCTGGGGTTAGAAGCTCATTGGTTTCTATGCAGAAGTGAGCCTGATTTTGCACTTTCCAGCTTTAGTAAATAAGCCCCGTTGTGTACTTAAAAGTGGGGTATGCCTGTACCCTTCTTTTCTTTGTAAATGGGCAAATTTGCAAAATTTGCAGGGGATCAAATAATTATTGTCCCCACTGTACAAGCATGACTCCCAAAGGCAGAGGCATGATGAGATTTGTAGTTCCACAACAGCTGGAGGGCCACTGGCTGAGCACCCATGCTTTAGTAGATGGTAAACACGCCACCTTTGTAATATTAATGGTAAGGCTGTATAGTGATGTATATACACGTGTACTATAATGTTGGACGCTAACAAAACTTTTCATTGAACAGACTGTACTCAAGGAACACGCAGATGATGACCAGAATCTGGCCATTTCTGGAGTACCTGTCGTGTCTTGGCCCAAGAAACCTGCCAAGGTGAGTCTTAAATCAGATCTAAAATAATATGCATTTTAAAGGGGGTTTCCTCCAACCTCTTTACCCATTTAGGTGGTTCTAAATGTATATTTAGTGACTGCGATGTCTGGTAGTGATAATATTGGGGAACATTCCAGAAATGGCATGTTTAAGCATAGAGTTTAACAGATCGCATGAAGGGTTTTGATAAACCCTTCAAAAAGACCATGTAACATGAAAAAACAGGGGAGGATGCCATTGCTTTGTTTTGGATATGCAGGAGGTCTTCCTCTCCTCTTACTTGGTGAATGCATGAACTGGAACACCTGAGACCTGATATACATGTCAGATCCTGAGTGATGACTTGCTAAGTAATAAACCAATATAACTATGACTGCCCTTGAGCCTACACCCTAAAAAATGAAAGTTTGCAAAGGCATCTCAAATATTTTCTTTTCTGCCAAGAGACTACTTCAGGTCTCCTACTTGTATACCCCTTGTGGATTTGAACAATTTTTGCATGTCAACTAAGGGCTTTTTTTTTATTCGGTAATAACTTTGTCTTATAGAGGAGGTCCAGTCAAAAAAAAAAAATTAAAAGTCAGCAGCTACAAATACTGCAGCTGCTGACTTTTAATTGGACACTTACCTGTCCCAGGGTCCAGCGATGCGGGGGATCGAAGCCCCGCTCGTCTCCCCCTCCGTTCAGCGGCGCCGGCATTGCAACTGTGAGCGCTGGGCTGTGGCTTCACAGCCTGGCACCCACTGCGCATGTGTGAGCGGCGTCGCGCGCCATGATTGGCCGCTCAGTCACCTGGGACCTATAATGGGTCCCAGATGATTGATAGGAGGGAGGGAGAAGAACTGAGCCCTTCCTGTGCCGAGGGGGAAGTGATGTCCCCAGCCCAGGCACTGGAAGAGGCAGACTACAAGGGACCCCCTAGCAACAGGCATTTAGAGGTAAAAAAAAAATCCAAATTTTTTTTTGTATTTTTTTTTTTTTTTTAGAATTTATATGTAGTTTTTTTTTTTGGGTGGCACCCCACTTTAAGACAGGCTTGGACAAATTGCACCCAAATCTAGGAACCAGCTTTAAAAGCCTAGAACCCAGCACCACACAACCTGTGCAACACTATACTGTATAGGTAGCTGATGGACACATAGACAATGGACAATGTGAAAGAGTTTATTTATGATGACAGACACTCTTTGGAACATAAGTTTTACTTACACTTTTGGCTATTTTACAAACTGCTAACTTTAATACAAGAACAGACATAAAATATTTTAAACGTTTTTGTTATTTTTACATTTTCTTTTTATGGAATCACTGCAATAATAACTTGTACTGAAAAGGAATTCCAGGCAATATTGGGATCAGAAAGTTGGCAAAGGTTGATCTTGTTATATAGGGTCATAGAGACTAAGTAGTTGATTTACTAAAGGCAGTTGCACCAGAGCTTAGTAAAAGCAGTTGCTCCAGAGCTTAGTAAATGAGCAGAAGCTGTGCTAACTCTCATCATCCAATCACATGCAAACAAAAATGCTGTTTTTTTATTTTATTTATCTTCCTTGCGCATGATTTTGGTATAATTTGCCAAAGGAAGCTTCATCTCATTTACTAAGCTCTGGAGTAACTGCACTTGCAAAATGCACAGTCTATTTGCCTTTAGTAAATCAACCCATGTGTGCCTCATATAAATGGAACCACCAGTATTTAAAAAAAAAAACATTCTTCTGCACATTGGCAAAAACGTAGGTTTCAAAACATTATGGAAACCAGATTTAGGGCTGCACATAAAATTATTAGACCCAATATACCCAAATATCTAGGTTGCTTGAAGTACTGGTCAAAGAAACCCTATTGCTATTGGAACATGTTCCAGCAGTAAAAGAAGATAGTATGAATTTACTTCTCCTGCTACCTATTGCTACTCCATTTGGGAGAAATAGTCCTGCAGTGTCTGCTGGTAAACTGACACTTAGGGGTGTGTTCATCTCCTAGGTGCTCTGCAGCTCCCTCTGGTTCTATCTGCTGAGCGCCATGTCACTACAGGAGACAGCAGTGACGTGGAGATCTGCAGAGAAACCACTACAAGAAAAATTAGTGATGTGGAGGTTAGTAGGATGAACCTGTATAAGAGACAGTAGGGATGTGGAGGTCAGCAGAAGGATTCAGTATACTAGACCATAGTGATGTAGAAGTTAACGGGAGGAACCAGTATAGTAGGCAGTAGTGATGTGGAGGTCAACAGGAGGAACCAGTATAGGAGGCAGTAGGTATATAGAGGTCTGCAGAAGTGTCCAGTATAGGAGATGGTAGTGATGTGGATAGGAGACAGTATGTATGTAGAGGTCAGCAGAAGGATCCAGTATAGGAAACAGGCTTGATGTGGAGGTCAGCTGGAGGAACCTGGATAGGAGACAGTATTGACACGGAGATCAGCAGAGGGACCACTATAAGACATAGTAGTGAGGAGGAACCAGTATAGGAGACAGTAGTGACAAGAATGTCACCAGGAGGATTCAGTGTGAACTGTGGGGGACCCAGAAGATCTACAATTCTGGAAGGGTGATTTTTCATTAGCAGTAACCCCGAGCCACACTCGGGATTGCATTGCATGATCCTGGTGCAGTGTACTTACCTTGTCCCCAGGATCCTGCAATGTCCCCCCGCTGTGTCCGTGGGCTCTGTCCTCCGCCCGATGCCTCTGTGTGCCGGGCTCCGTTCCCTGAGAGCGTCGCGACGCAAGGGGCGGAGCCTGGCAGCAAATTCAAAAAAATTGAAAATTCATAATACATACAGTAAACTGTAATCTTAGAGATTACATTACTGTATGAAATTATTTCACAACCCTTTTGTCCCCAGTGCTTTGTCCAATGCCCTGCATGCAGTTTTATATTATATATACTGTTCTTTCTGTTTGGAAACTGGAGATTGTCCATAGCAACCAAAAAGTGTCCCTTTACGTCAAAAGTGGTTTTAGACCACCTAGAAAACAGCGATAGTAAATTAGTTATTGCTAAGAAATACAGGCCTACAATATAAAATGCCAAATTTCTATGCAAAACAATTGTACCGCTTTGAGACGCAAATATCTGACATTATCATACCGCCAGGGAGGTTAAAGGGTATGCTGTGCTGGAACCTTTTACACTAGTGACATGGTCACTTTCAATCAACCTTTTATGCTGATCATTTTAGTATGGATGATTACACTATCCTAAACATAAAATAGTGTTTTTAAAATGCCAAAGGACATTACTTCTGAATGGATCACCATTCTTTACTACCTCCTTTCAAATGACAGGCAGATGTAAACTTACTGCACTCTTTAAATGTGAAAGAATCATACTTCAAATAAAAAGTGTTTTATGTGGTATTGGCCAGTTTTATGATTCTCATGGGCCTGCAAAGCACACTTGGCTCACCTGCCATGCTTTTAATACCAGATGGAAATGGGCCTAGTTACACATATTCACTCTTAGGTCAGAGTGCTTTGAAGCAGTAGCTAGATTTGTTTTTGCCCATTAAAACCCTCTAAAGCAACCTGGAGTATAGCATAATAATAATTTTATAGTTCTAAAGGCAGGATGAAACCACAAGCATTATAGATGGGAAACCTAAAACTGAAAGCACAGTAAAAATGAATTTTGGATTTGTTTTCCCTAGCTGCCCTCAAAAAGACAATATCGGGATAAACATATGGGAGCTGCCTCTGATCTGTTTGTTGAGGTGATGGTTCAGAAATATCTCTCTAAATGTTGATTCACTTCTTATGAGACTGACCAAGAGCAAGCATGCCAGAAAACATTAAGATACATAATATACATACAGTGCCATGCAAAAGTATTCACCCCTCCCCCAGCTTTTTACCTATTTTGTTACATTACAGCCTTTAGTTCAATGTTTTTTTAATCTGAATTATATGTGATGGATCAGAACACAATAATCTAAGTTGGTGAAGTAAAATATATACATAAGACTATTTTTCAGAAATCAAAAACTGATGATGGGCATGTGCGTATGTATTCACCCCCTTTGTTATAAAGCCCATAAAAAGCTCTGGTGCAACCAATTACCTTCAGAAGTCACATAATTAGTGAAATGATGTCCACTTGTGTGCAGTCTAAGTGTCACATGATCTGTCATTACATATACACACCTTTCTGAAAGGCCCCAGAGGCTGCTACACCTAAGCAAGAGGCACCACTAACCAAACACTGCCATGAAGACCAAGGAACTCTCCAAACAAGTAAGGGACAATGTTGTTGAGAAGTACAAGTCAGGGTTAGATTATAAAAATATATCCAAATATTGGATGAACCCTAGGAGCACCATCAAATCTATCATAACCAAATGGAAAGAACATGGCACAACAGCAAACCTGCCATAAGGCGGCCGCACACCAAAATTCACGGACTGGGCAAGGAGGGCATTAATCAGAGAGGCAGGACAGAGACCTAAGGTAACCCTGGAGGAGCTGCAGAGTTCCACAGCAGAGACTGGAGTATCTGTACATAGGACGACAATAAGCCGCACACTCCATAGAGTTGGGCTTTATGGCAGAGTGGCCAGAAGAAAGCTATTACTTTTAGCAAAAAACAAAATGGCACGTTTTGAGTTTGCGAAAAGGCATGTGGGAGACTCCAAAACTCTATGGAGGAAGGTGCTCTGGTCTGATGAGACTAAAATTGAACTTTTTGGCCATCAAAGAAAACGCTATGTCTGGCGCAAACCCATCACATCACCCGAAGAATACCATCAGGCTGTGGGGATGTTTTTCAATAGTCGGGACTGGGAAACTGGTCGGAGTTAAGGGAAAGATGGATGGTGCTAAATACAGGGATATTCTTGAGCAAAACCTGTACCACTCTGTGTGTGATTTGAGGCTAGGACGGAGGCTCCCCTTCCAGCAGGACAATGACCCCAAACACACTGATAAAGCAACACATGAGTGGTTTAAGGGGAAACATGTAAATGTGTTGGAATGGCCTAGTCAAGGCCCAGACCTCAATCCAATAGAAAATCTGTGGTCAGATTTAAAGATTGCTGTTCACAAGTGCAAACTATCCAACTTGAAGGAGCTGGAGCAGTTTTGCAAGGAGGAATGGGCAAAAATCCCAGTGGTAATTGACTTTAGGGGGGGGGGGAGGTGAATAGTTATTCACATTGACTTTTTATGTTATTTTGTCCTATTTGTTGTTTGCTTCACAATAAAAAAAGAAAAAGTTGTGGGCATGTTCTGTAAATTAAATGATGCAAATCCTCAAATGTTAATTCCAGGTTGTGAGGCAACAAAACACGAAAAATGCCAAGGGGGTGAATACTTTTGCAAGGCACTGTATGTACATTTTATTCCTGGTCAGTGTTACTCTACTTTGTAATCAATTTGTATACAGCGCTATGGATGATAAACAATAATAAATGGAACAGTGATATTAAACCCAAAACCAAAAAAATATTGTAGCCTAGCATTAAGTAGATGCAGTGGCTACGTTTTTGTCTTCTTTGCTAGTCCCTGCTGAACCAGCCAAAAATCGATCCATCTAAGGCAAAACTATTTTTTTCTAGTTTTGGTTAATGGGGAGGTGAACACCTGTCAGGTTGCTGTCTCTGTGCCCATAAGGGAGATCCACCCTCTCTATTTGTCCTGTTTACCATTATCATTGAAAGTAAAAGAAAATCCCAAATTTTGATTTTTCCCAAGAAAATCCATACTGGGGAAATCTTCCAGTGGTGACCGAGATTCCCTTAATTTGCAAGGATTTCCTCTTACTTCCTGTTTGGCTATAGAACAGGAAGTGAAAGTGAATCTCCCCAATGGGACACAGAGGGCAAAAATAAACCTTGGGTTAATCCTCCCTTACCTTATCCAAAATGGGGGGGGGGGGGAGTTTTGCCTATAGTTCTACTTTAATCTATGGTTGTTTAATGGGTATTGTATGAATGGTAAAGTCAGCATCTGGAGCATAAGGGTCCATTCACATGACTGTTACAAACACAGCGTTCAGATGCATGTCCTTCATGCATTTTTATGTAACACCATACAAATGGCTATTCAGACCTGTGTGTTTGTGGCTGCCATGTTTGGATCCAAAAAAAAAAAAGGATGAAAATTCTGCGTTTTTTAACATATTCACACATGTATGTGCATCTGACAACAGGTCCGGTCCAGGTAGATGAAAACATACAGATTTAAATGCGTCAAAACGCATCTAAACAGAGCCATATTTTTATTTTTCTGTCAGCAGGAACCTGTGTGTGTGCAGGACTAATGCCCGTGTGAATTAAGCCTAGAAAAACATAGATGACCCACTTATAAGAGTAAGGGGTCTCAGTCTGCTGAGCGCCCATCTAATTAGATATATTCATACTGAAATCTGATTGTGTTGTAATTGAAGGGCAAAATTCAATAACATGGAGAGGGTTTCTTGCACAGTGTGGAGTTTGCTGCACGGCTGGACCTTTTTATGATTGTGTTCACATAAACTTGTGTAAATTGATACATTTTGTGTTATAAACACTGGAATAGATTGATAGTTTGTGTTTTACTGGTCACTTTATAAAATGATGTTTGCACATAGGGATTAATAAGGATTGTTTGTTTGTGCTATTGTAGCTTTTCTATTTATTATTGCTTATTATCCATAGAGTTTACACACATTTTTTTTTAAGTACTACAAATAACAGAGCGTTAATAAATACAGCAGCTGGGGGTGTAGAAGCACGCAAACAACAGCAGTGACAGGCTAAGTAATAAAGCAAATATCGGCATGCCAGCTTCAGAGTCTATAAACTAGTCACTGATGGCAGTTTGCCTGTATCGATCTTAAAGGGGAGTTCCAACCTGTATAAAAAAAAAAAATGTAAACGTCAGCAGCTACAAATACAGTAGCTGCTGACTTTTAATATAAGCTCGGGTGCAAGTGCCGGCATTGCAGCTAGGGGAAACAGGCAGTGAAGCCTCGCTGGGGTGGTGTAGGACAGAAGCCCTGCTGGAAAACAAAAAAAAGGTATAAAACGCCCCCCCACCAAAAAAAAAAAAAAAGGGATATCCAAATTACATAAGAAGGTGGGGTGCTCGATTTGGATCACACCTACTTTGATTTTAGCCTGGAACTTTACTTTAAAACTGGAGTTCTACTTTAAAAAGGGATCTTGTTAAATCAAAGTTAGGAACCGTTACAGGTTGCATGCTCTAATAAAATTACCAGTACTTTTTTCTTGATTGCATAGTTTATTGTATACTTTTTTTGCAGCCCCTCTTACATTTGTAAATGGTTTAGTTATGCCGGGTTCCCAATTCTTTAGGGAGTCATTTGCAACTCTATGGAGAATTCTTGAGAGTGCTGAGGTACAATGAGTCGTCGGAATGGAGTTTTAAGCTCCATTCACACCTGAGCAATTTACTGGTGTTTTTCGGGCGTTTCTTTTACGTGTTTTTGCAGCTTTTTACAATTGTTTTTAAAGCGTATTACAAGCATTTTACAGCTTCAGGCATTTTTGTTTAGCCAAAAGAAAGCACTAGGGGGAGGAGAGGGAGAGGAAATTAGG